>CM053585.1:470423626-470478275 GCA_028646515.1 Pseudochirops corinnae
GTGAAAGTATTTGCAGATCCTATACATGATTGCACGCCACCATGGGGTGGGGGGGGGGGAAGGGAGGGGAGAAAATCTGAAACTCAAGTGATTGTGGAACTGAATCTTGTAAATTAAAAGTAAATGAGTAAATAAAATAAAAAAAAAAAAGGAAAAAAAAATCAATTCCCTTGATATTCTTGACCTTTTGTAAAAAATTTATATTCTAATAGGGAGGAGAAAAAGGGGGCTGTGTGTTATATACATGGACCTCTGGTGTGAAGATAGCCAGGAAGTGGGGAGAAGGTCTGGTTCTAGGCAAGATAATAGAGCAGAAACTTACATATATGAGTCAGGGAGCCAGTGGAGTAGAATTGGCTGTGGAAGAGGGAAGAACAAGATGTTCAGTGTGTGAGTAGCATGGAGAGGTGAGAGCTAAGTCTTGAATGAAGTCAGGGAAATTAAGAGGTAGAAATGAAGAGGAACTGCACCAGTTGTATCAACTTTGTATTTACTTAAATGTGTAGATGTGGTAGTCCACCCACCAGAAATAAGCTGATTGAGAGCAGAATCTGTTTCATTTTGTGTTTTGGTATTTCCCAGCACATAACTTGCTTAATGTTCAGCTGAATTCAGAATGGTAAGATTTTATGAAATTTCTATTAACAGCATATTTGAATTTTCTGTGTTTTCATCTAGAGTGGATTGATAGAATAAAGGAGAGGCATAACTTGATGGAATAATCTTCTCTTTTTTTTAAGCTTTGAATGATGTCAATGGGGCTTTGCCCTAAAATTTGTCAGTGATTTAAAAAAAAATTAGTTTGTGATGATCTTTTTCTACAGTTTCTAAGACCACTTTTCTTCACCTGAGCATTCTGCTAAAAGCTTCCTTTCCTTCAGTTAAGCCTGGAGGCGTAAGGTTTCTCTGGACTGGTTTTACTTAGGAACAAGATTTATGCCTTAAATACCTTTCTTCAAATTCTGGTTTCATGGTGATGTGCAGATTTGTTTTTATTCAACCAAACTTCGGCTTTAATCCTGAATTTGCAGGATATTATTTTTCAGAAAATGTTTAAATAGTATATAACAGATTTTAAAATGTGTGAAATAATTTTTGCCCCACACCAATAAGCCAGGATCAGAAGACTTTGTAAAACCATTTTCTGAAAAACGTAATAATAGATGCAGGCTTATTGGGATTTTTTAAAATTCTAGGCAATAAATGTAGAACTTGAACTAATTTAACTTAATTTGTTTTTGCAGGGTGTGAAATCTAAACACCGGAAAGATCGACCACAAGATCTAATCGATATAGGTTTTGGCTATGATGAGACAGATCCATTTATTGATAATTCAGAGGCAGTGAGTAATTCTATTTTTTTCCTAGTTTTTTATTGTTTCCATAAGTTTTAGAAGTTTCACTGATGCAATGTGGAAAAAATACTAATTTTAAACATTTTGCGTTATCATCCCCACTGATGATCCTGGATCTTGGTTCTAGAGAAAAATTTCTCTCTAATAAACAAATCATCTGTCCCTTGATTGAAGGCTCAATATTTAACTTCCAATTTCAAGACTTAACTTTTACCTAGGAAACTGTTCAGGCTTTCTTTAATTCTGAAAGAGGGGCATATCAAAGGCTTATTTAGTAGCACCTGAATATTGTACTTTTCCACAGTGCATACTCTTTATTGTAGAAAATCCTGAAATGACTCTTGGAGAATTAAGTGACCATTTTCATCGAGCAGATATATGAAATTGGTTATGATGGAGAAAACCTCGTTTGCCACAACTCCAAGGAAGAATTATTAACCTAAAAAATTATATTTTTAATATATTTTTCTTCACAGCTCTGCCTTAAATCTATTTCACTCACAAGTCAAGACATCAGCTTTCCAATGTCATTAGTCCTCTTCCAGAATCAAGGAAGAACAGCAACAGTAACAACAACAACGTGTATTTTAATAAACCTTGGAGAGGCAGATATCGTCAGGGCGCTTTCCCTCTCCCAGTTATCCTTAATTCCTCATTCACGTTACCCCCACATATTTAATCTGTTGGCACATCTCATCTTTTCTATCTTCACAACATCTCTAGTATACATCTCTCCTTCTTTCTACTCACACAGCTGCCATGTTGGTATAGGTTCTTGACTTTACTCATGGATTGTTGCAGTAATCTTCTAATTAATCTTCCGCCTCAAGTTTTTTTCCCACTCCATCATCAGCTTAGCTTTCAAGCTGATTTTCTTGAAACATTGGTCTTACCATGTCATTTTCCTACTCAAGAACTCCAATGGCTTCCTATTACCTGTAGGAAAAAATATAAAATTCTCCATGTGGCATGGAAAATGCTTTAAAACCTGACCTTTCCAAGTCTTCTTAGGCTTTATTTCCTTCCATGTACTATTACAATCCAGTGGTGCTGATCTACTTTTTAATTTTTTAAAACTTTCCTTTTTTTTTTACATAGACAAATCCTATTTGTTGTTCTTTCTCAAAATGTGGATGAAAAGCAGTCATCTTTTAATCAGATCTTTACTTCTGTGTGTTAGCTTTTCATATAAAGTTTTCAAGTTTATTTAAGTCTTTAAAAATTAGATTCAGTATTTATCATCTTCATCAGAATCCATTACTTCTGTTGAGCTTAGCTGTAACTGCCTTTTTTGTCTGCTGGATTACTTTTTCAAGAATTGACATCAGTCCTTGCTCTGATGCTTTCCCATATAACTGTCCAAATCTAACCTTCTCTATAAGATAATACTCTATTTCTCTTGGTTTTTTGATTTTACAAATGTTAGATTGTTTAACTTGGCTCAAGCTGACTGATTCAGAACTTGATCCAGAATATTGTTTCTCACCCCTATTTCACTGTGTTTTGCCTGCTATTGTACTGAGTCACCAGAAGAGTCTCCGTGCTTCATTTGCATCTCTTTTGGCTTCTCTTTCCCCAATGTCCACCCTGGCAGGTTGTAGAGGAGAAAGGAACAGCTTAAGACTGAGCATTGAAAAAAACCAACAACTTTCTTGCTGTTGTTCACATAAGACACTTCATCTTCCAACTCTATATTTTCTGAGACTGTCCTTCATGCCTAGAAAGCTCTCCTTCCTTATGTTTTATTCTTTACTTCTCTGGCTGTCTTTTAGACTTAGTTCAAATCCCACCTTTAGCAGGAAGTCTTTCCCTCCATTCTTCTTGAGATTACGTTACAATTACAATGTATATTGTATGTACATACTTATTTGTACATTGTCTTCCTCATGTGAATGTGAACTTCAAGGAAGGGATATTGTTTTAATCTTTTCTCTAATACTTAGTACATAATAAGAACTTAATAAGTGCAGGCTGATTAATTGCTTTCTTGCTGATAGACATTGGTTTATTCAGGTTTTCCACTCAGTTGGAAACAGTTTCCCTGTTTTTTTCCATTGACCATATTATTACTTGTTAAATTTTTCCTGAAGTAGTGTTTTCATTTAAATAATTTCATTCCTTGTATATACTCTTCTCTTGTTTCTGTTTTCCCCATCTTGTATCTATTTATCTCTCTGTCTATTTAATCTAAGCCTTCCAAAGTTTTTCTGAATTTCTCTGGTTCATTGTTTCTTATCACTTAATAATATTCCATTACCTTTACATACCACAGTTCAGAGGTCAGTGACAAAAAGAATATATACGATAAAATATTTGTAGCATCACTTTTCAGTTGTAATGAAGGCTTGGGGACAGTATCTCTATAATTTTAAGAATGGCTAAACAAATTATGATACATGAATTTAGTGGACTGTTATTGCATTATAAATAACAATGATAGAAAATATGGAAAATCATGAGAAAATTTGATGCAAAATGAAGAAAACAGAACTGGGAAACCAATATACTTACTGTTGATTTACAGGCTTGTAAATGGAAAGAACAGCAACAAAATGGAATTTGTAGATTTAATGTCCAAGGTTGGCCCAGAAAAGATAAGAAAATATACTTCTCTTATTCCTTTGCATTGGGGGTAGACTTTACTTGCAGAATCCAAGTAAATCAGCTCCCTTAGTTTAAGAGAAAATCTGAACTTTCCCTCTTCCACCTTCCATAGTTCAGTCTCTGAGCATTTTTAAGTCAAAGACTAGGGGACCTAAAAGGATCTCTAGTAGTAGATTTTTGAAAATCCCTAAAAAAGAATCTTTCTACCATTAATAGTTGTCATTCTTTTACTACCAGCCTCATTACTTTTCTTAGGTAAAGATAGACCTCTTTTCTGTCACTTTTCTAATCAGATAATTTAATTCAGTACTAGATAACCTGAGAAATAAACAGTCAAGTATTTTGAGTCATACCAATGCTCTGTATTCAAATTCTGAACCTCTGCGGCCTCATTACTATTTAATTGTCTATTATGGTCTTTAGATATACGTTGGTTTTTTTTTTAACAGTTTGTTTTAAATTTCTTTTAGTCTAAAACTTATGATGTTTGAATTGCTTAGAAAAGGCAAAGAAATTTGGCATTATTTAATGTCTTATTGCATTTACCTGTTGAGATGATAAAATGCATACATAGTAAGGGATGAGGTTGAGTGCTTCAGTGTTAAGAGCATTGGCTTTGGAGTTGTAGGCCCTGAGTTCAAATGTCACCTGAGAAACTTACTGCTTATGTGACTTCTGTCAAAGTCATTCAACTTTAGGGCTTCAGTTTTCTCATTTGTAAAATAAAGTTGTTACACTAGATGACCTATGAAGTTCCTTCCATCTCTGTATATATTATTCTATGATCAGTGAACCCACAGAATGGTCTTCTTTGTATAGTATTTGGTCATTTGTTTCAGCTTTCAAGTTTGATTCTCCCATCTGACTCATCTATTATTAGAAACAATATCAGTATTCCTGACTTTATTAATTAGGAAATTATTAGAGTTTAATTCATACTATATATTCTGGGAATTTCTATATTAACAAGTATAGGATATAATTTTCCTTTCAATTGTATAAATTTTCTGATCTTGTCCCAAAAGCAGTGAATTTGTTCTCCTACACAAGAGACAGTAAAAAAGATTAGACTGTGAAACAATTTTCAGCATTATTTTCAGTTGTAATATTTATAGTTAGCATTTGAGAAATAAAGAGTGATATGTTGAATGAATTTTAAAAATATATTAAAGACTAAAACATTATGCTCTGAATAAATCCTTATTTTTCTATGCAGTATGATGAATTGGTGCCTGCTTCTCTGACCACAAAATATGGAGGATTTTATATCAATACGGGTACATTACAGTTCCGCCAAGCATCAGACACTGAAGATGAAGATTTTTCAGAGAATCAAAAGCACAGGTCGCCTAAAGTAAGAGAAATTGTAGACTTAAAGCACTGATGGGGGAATCATACAATTTATAGATTAAATATTGTAAATTTACTTCTAGATAATGTATTATATAAATAATATGTTTAAGAAAGTAAAGTGCTGATCACAGATATTTTTATTACTTTACAAATATGTGGTTTGTGAGGGAACTTCCTAATTAACTATAATAATAATTATGTTTAGGCAGCTAGGTGGTTCAGTGGATAGAGTTCTGGACCTGGAGTCAGAAAGACCTAAGTTCAGATTCCATCTCAGGCACTTAAAAGCTATGTGACCCTGAGCAAACCACTTAATTTCTGCCTGCCTCAGTTTCCTCACCTTAAGTGGAGATAATAATAGTACCTTTCTCCCACGGCTGTTGTGAAGATCAGATAACATATTGTTTGTAAAAAGTGCTTGGTACAATGCCTAGCACATAAGAAGCATCATAAATGTTAGCCTTTATTATTATTAATGCTTTCCGTTTTGTAAAGCACGTTGTCTTATTTGATCGTATGTACTATTATTGTCCCCCTTTTAGGATGAGGAAACTGAGGGACAAAGACTAAATTACTTTCTCAAAGTCACATAGATGGTGTCAGAGTCAGGATTCAAGCCTCCTGACTTCTGTGAACTGAGTTCTTACTGTTTTCTTCTTTTAAAACTTTTCTTCTAACATGCCTGTTATGAGCCTCTATTTTCATCAGAATTTATAAGGTTAGGATTTCTTGGTGTTGTAGCATTAGCTTTATTAGTTTTCATAACATCTTTTATTGGAAACAGGACTGAGTAACTTGTTATATTTCAACTGGTCCATGATATTTAGTTATGAGAATTTCTTTCACCAAACAGATGATAGCTCATTTCTGGCCTAGTAGAGAGATCCTAGGAAGTTGCATGAAACACAAAGAGGTGTAGTGACACTTGCCTAGTTCAAGTTTCAGAAGTAGTGTTTGATCACCATTCTGGCTCCATTCCTCACATGTCATCGACTATACTAAGCTGCTTTGAGTACTTCTTAAGTCAAGGAAAATACTTTAAGATGTATTCTCTGCTCACTTTACAGGTTTCCAAAGTAAAAGAAGATGATGTTGGAATAAAAAAACGAAAGCGCAAAGAAGAAGGGGAAAAAGAGAAGAAGCCTAGGAAAAAAGTTCCCAAACAACTGGGGTAGGTTTTGAGAAACAAAATAGTCGAAAGTCGTAGACTATTTACTTGACAGATTTTCATTTTTAAAACAAATATAGAATTAACTGTTATATTGAACTGCTAATTTAATGTAATATTTTTAAAAGAATAAAATGTTGTGATATTTATTGTGACATTATATTTAGAGTCAAGAGAACTGGATTCTAAAATATTAGCACATAACATTGTGTTATGTTTAATTTGTAACAATGAAAATACATCCTGCATATCAGATAAATACATAACAGTAGCAAAATTACAGTTATGAAGTAGCAACGAAAATAATTTTATGGTTGGAGGTCACCACAACATGAGGAATAGTATTAAAGGGTCACGGCATTAGGTATTTGTTTTTTTTTTTACTTTTGAGATTGACAGAAACAAGAAATGGGCAGCATGTTTCATCATTAGTCCTCTGGAATCCTTTTTGGTCCTTATGCTGATAAGCTTCCTAAGTCTTTCACAATTGTTTGTCTTTGCTGTATTGTTGTCATTATATTAGTTGTTCTCTTGATTCTATTCACTTCAGTCTTCATCAGTTCTTATAAGTCTTCCCCAGGTTTCTCTGAAACCATCTCTTTCATCATTTCTTACAGCATTATAGTATTCTTTCACAATATTATATACTTTGACTTATTCAGCCTATCTCCAATTTATAGACTATCAGCCTATCTCCAATTTATAGACATTACCTTAGATTTTCATATTTTGCCATCTCAAAAAGAGCTAGAAATATTTCTGTATACCTTTAGAATTTGTTTTTCTTAGTTAATCTATTCTCCCTATAATTCCTTCTTCTTCTCTTTTCTGTTTCCCTGTTGAGTGAAATGTATTTGTGTGTGTGTGTGTGTGTGTGTGTGTGTGTGTGTGTGTGTGTGTGTGTGCATGCGCTTCCTTTCTTTGCTGATCTAGATGAAAGGGATGTTCAGGTATCAGTCATTCATCCCATTCTTTCCTACTTGTTTTTAAACACTTCTCGTACACCCCAGTTATGTGAGACAATTTTCCCCATTCTTCTTTTCCCTGATAGTGTATACCTCTTTCCCTCCTTATCTGTTTTCATTTTAATAACCGCTGTAGGCCTTCTGTCTAATTAGACTCTCTCTAGTATCCCTAGTGACAGTAGCATTCAGAGGGACCACATGTATTATGAATGTAAATAGTTTATGCTTGTTTAGTCCTTTATCATATTTACTTTTTTATGTTAATCCTAAGTCCTGTGTTTGAACTTGAAAGTTTCAACAAAGCTCTCATCTTTTTACCAGGAGTGCTTGAAAGTCATCTCTTTCATTAAAGATCCATTTTTTTCCCTTTTAGTATTACTGAGTGAGTTATTCTGGGCTATAAGCCTATCTCTTTTTCCTTCTGTAATATTGTATGTCAGATCTTACTACTTTAGGGTGGTGGCTGCCAAATTGTTTGTATTCCTGACACTTTTGGCTCCTTACTTTTTGAATGCTTTCTTTCTGACTATTCATAATATTTTTTTCTTTGAACCTGAAAACTCTGGGTTTTGGCTGTGATGTTTTTGAGTTTTAGTTTGGGTTTTTTTTTAAGGAAATGACTGGTAGATTCCTTTTTTTTTTTTTTTCTATTTTGCCTGATGTTCTAAGAGATTAGGAATTTACTTTAAAGATTTCTTGAAATGTGATATTTAGGCTCTTTTTTTCCATCATGGCTTTCATGTAGTCCAGTGATTTTTTTTCTACATTCTGTTTTCTAGGTCACTTGATTTTGTTTTGGGATACCTTACTTTTTTTAGTCTTCTGATTTGGTTTTAATATTTTTTGTTATGTTGTGGCATTTCTGTTTGGTCCATTGTTAATTCTCAGGGAGTCTGTTGCTTGAGCAAAGGTTTTTTATAACTTCTGCCAAACTGTGAATTCCCTTTCTGATTCTTTTATTGGTAACTTTTGTTTATTTTCCAATTTTTTCCACTAGTACTCTCATTTCTCTTATAAATTTTTTGAACTCTTTTTAGAAATTCTTGTTTCATTTATTCAAGGAATTTTATTTCAACTTGTCCCCAAGTTGTGTTTTTCTTTGAGACTTTGCTCGTAGATGTTTTGGAGTCATTCTTTTTTTCTGGATTTGTGTCCTGAAAGTCTTTCTCATCATACTTACTTTTTATTGTGAGATTCTTTTTCTGTTTGCTTATTCTTCAAGCCTACTTTCTGACTTTGAACTTTATGTTGGGGACAAGCTCTGTGCAGTACTGGTACTGGAAGAAAGGTATGGTCTGGTCTTGCTCCTGCATTCTTAGGTTATTGAGTATTATATTATTCTAGGCTCTTAGGAATAGCTCAGGCTGGGAATCTGAAAGCTTTCAATGCTCCTAGAGTAGTCTGATTCAGGGCAAAACCTGATTACTACTCTACTGATCTGAACTCTGCAAGTTCTGGACCTGGTTTTGGGTCTGAGCCAATAGTAAATGCTGATGGACTCAGCCACCATCAACCAGCTAGAAAAAAAGCTATGTTCTTTCAGCATGACATAGCTTTGTAGGCTTCCCTTTGTTTTGGAATTCCAGCCCTGGTTTTTCTTTTGCAAGGTTCAGATTTGGCTAAAAGCTAAAACTGAAACTCCACCCAGCCCCTAGCTGTTGCTTACTTCTGAACTTGTTTCTTGTTCAGTACACAGATTAGGGCCTGTGGCAACTTATTATTCCAGAATGCCACCTCTGGATAGAGGCCCCTTCTTCAGTCTATTTTGGATCTGTGACCTAAAATTGGGTGATACATAGCACAGTTGCCATTTGATAACTGTTCCTGTACCTGCACGATGTCAGGTATGGATCTGGGACTCCAACTGGTTCTCATGCACAGTCTGGGTTTTGTTTCGTCCATGCCCCCTGGAACGTTTCATGTGACACTTTCCCTGCCAGACCCGTCCCTAGAGTTCACTGACCTTTCTTTCTCCCCATACTGACCTGGATTAGACAAATGGCTCACTTTGGCTTTTTCTTGGATTTCCTGATCAGAATTCAGTCTGGTATGTTGTCTAGATATGATTGGAGGAGTTGTTTTTGGGAGAGTTTGCTATATTCCTTACTATACTACATCTTGACTCTACATATCCTTCTTAATAACCCAAAACTCTTTACTAGAAATCCTTAAGAGAAGATTTTTTTTTGTTTATGTTTTAATTAAGTGGAAAGTTTTATTTATGCCCTTTGATTTACATCCTGCTGATTTCTAGACATTACTTTCTCTTACCAACCTCACCCCAATTTTTTTTTTTGAAAGGGGAAGGCAAGGCATTTGGAGTTAAGTGACTTGCCCAAGGTCACACAGCTAGTTAAGTGCGAAGTGTCTGAGGCCAGATTTGAACTCAGGTCCTCCTGACTTTGGGGCCATTGCTCTATTCACTGCACCACCTAGCTGCGCCCCCAACTAATTTCTACCCCAGTGAGCCTTCCTTTATCATTCCTCCCAAACCCCCAAGAAAAATGTTAAGTAAAACCAAACAACACAGTGACTGGGTCTGCCATTGTATCCGGTAGTCCCACACTCTTCTATTGAAAGGAGGGAAGTGTTTCCTCAGTTCTCCTCCATTTAGCCTGCTTTTTAGTATCACACTGTTGAGTAAATATAGACAAACTGTTCAGTGCTTGGTATACCTATCTGTACCCTTTTCTATACTGCTTTCTCTTTAATTAGAACAGAAAATTCTATTATTCTGTTTATATGTATTCTTACATGTGAACACAGATCAGTTGGTCAGTTAACAAACATTTATTAATAGATTAGCCAGGCACTATGCTAAGCATTAGGGATAGAGTAAAGGGGGGGAAGTACTATCACTGCCCTCAAGAAGTTAACATTTTAATGTGGGAGGCAGTATGCCAACATCTCTGTGCATATAAGACAGTTTAAATGGGAATATGTCTCAGAGGGATGACAGTGTCTGGTTGGATGGATGAAAAAGGGGATGGGAAGAACTGTCAGATCCCCCTTATAGCAGGTGGGGTTTATGCTAAGTCTTCAGGGAAAGCAGAAAACACACATGAGGAAGAAGAACATTCTAAGCTTGAGGGGAAGCCAGTGAAAGGCACAGAGTTGGGAGATGGAGTTCAAGGAACAGCAAGTTATGTGATTGAAGCAGAGGTTCCCAAATTTATGTGGCCTGCTACTTTCCTCTCTAAAAAATTACTCAGCACCCCCCTGGAAATCTACTTTCTTTAATTCTTTAAGGGATTTTTAAAAATTTGTGTCATTTCAAATTACTACTGTCCCCTTGGATCATTTCAGCACCCACCAGGGAGTGGTATTGCCCACTTTGGAAACCTATGATAGTATATGGAGGAGAAGTGTAAGAAGCCTGGAAAAGTAGGCAGGGGCCAGGTTGTGAGCCAACTGGAGCCAAACTGGAAATAATAGAGAATCCTTGCAATTTATTGAGTAGAGGGGTAACATGATCAGATCTTTGCTTCTAGGAAGATTATTTTGACAGCTGAAAAAAAGAATGGATTGGGATGGGGACACTTGAGATAGAGAGACCAGGAGCAACCTATTAACAACAGTCTAGGCAAAGATGACAATTGTGTGAGTGGAGAGAAAGTGACATATATGAAAGATGTTAAGGTAAAAATGAGAAGACTTGGGAACAGATGAAATATGTCCAGTGAGTTCTGTTAGAGAATTGATGATGAATGGCACAGTGGTTACAAAGTGGGGTAATTGGAGGATATTGGTGTCCTTGGCAGTAATAGGGAACCTAGAACTAGGAAAGAAAGATAATGAGTTCTGCCTTAGATATGTTGAGTTTGAGCTGTCTTATAGGCAGTTGGTGATATGAGACTAGAGGTCTGAAGAGAGATTAAGGCTGGATAAATAGGTCTGAGGATCATCTGTCTAGAAGAGCCAATTGAAGCCACAGTACTTGATGATCTTACCAAAAGAAATTGTATAGAGGCATAAGAAAAGATGTCTCAATACACAACCTTGGAGGACGCTTGTAATTAATGGAAGGACCAACAGAAAGCAGTTTAATGTTAACCTGAAAAAGACAAATTATTGTTATTCTTTTATGCTGGTGAAAAATTTTTTTTTGTTTTTCCAGATGGAAATAAAGAAAACATACCTACCTTTTTTATGCAGGGTCCAGTAGAGGTCAAAGATGCATGGAATTGTTGACTGCTGGCTCAAATGACTGATCATATTGGAAATAACTCAAGACAGTTTTAGATAAATTTCTCTTCTCTGGATTCTTGTGACACTAGATCTTCATTCAGGTCACATCTACTCACTGTGGATAGCTTCCAAGGCTCTGTCCTGGACCCTCTTCTCTTTTCCCTGTATCTTATTTGATGTTCTCATCAGTTCCATAGGAATAGTTTTCATATCTATGAGATGATATCCAGATCTTTATGTCTAGTCCTAGTCTCTCTACTGAGCTCTACTCCTCTATCTTTTCTTTTTTTGGAGGGGCAGTTGGGGTTAAGTGACTTGCCCAAAGTCACACGGCTAGTAGGTATTAAGTGTCTGAGGTCAAATTTGAACTCAGGTCTTCCTGACTCCAGGTTTGGTGTTCACTGCGCCAACTAGCCACCCCCTGCTTCTGTATCTCTACCTACTGAAAAATTTTGAACTGGATGTCCTGTAAGCATCTCAATATGTCTCAAATCTCATTTTTCCTCCCAAAACTCTCTCATTCTTCTGCCCTTTCTTGTTACTATCAAGGGCACTGCCATCTAACCTGGATCCCAAGGTTCACAACTTTGGAGTTATCCTTGACTCATCCCTCACACTAACTCCACATATCAACTCCATTGACAAATACTGTCTTTTCTACCATCACAGCATCTCTCATCTATGTCTTCTTTTTCTACTCACACAGCTCCCACATTCTCACAAACACTCACTTCCTTACACTTGGATTACTGAAATAGCCTGCTGGTTGGTTTCTGGCTTCAAGTCTCTCCCCACTCCGACTGATCTTCTATGTAGCTGCCCAAGTGAAATTCCTAAGTCATAGGGCTATCCCTATACTCCCTTACTTAGTAAACTCTTGACTCCCTCTTACCTCTAGGATCCTCTAAAGCTCTTTACAAACTGACCCTTTTTTACCTTTGCGATCTTCTTCTACTTGACATTGCTTCTCCCCTTCCTCCCACAGAACTTTATGGCCTACATACTCTTCTTTAAATGTGATTCTCCTGTCCCTTGTTTCTATACCTTTACATTGACTTTTTCTGATGCCCTGAATACTCTCCCTCTTCACTTCTGCCTCTTTCTTTTTTCAATTTATTTATTTGTTTTTAGTTTTCAGCATTCATTTCCACAAGATTTTGAGTTACAGATTTTCTCCTCATCTTTCTCTGACCCAAGATAGCAAACCTGCTGAATACCCCTTCCCCCAATCTGTTCTCTCTTATATCCTCCCCCACCTCCCCAACTTTCTAGTGGGACAAGATGGATTTTTATACCCCAGTGCCTGTATATCTTATTTCCCAGTTGCATATAAAAAATAAATTTTTTTAACATTTGTTTTTAAAACTTTGATTTCCAGAGTTTTTCCCTTCTTCTCTCCTTACCCACCCCCACTGGGAAGACAAGCAGTTCAATATAGGTTGTACATGTGTAGTTATGCAAACTGTTTCTATAGTAGTTATATTGTGAAAGACTAACTATATTTCCCTCCATTCTGTCCTGCTCCCACTTAACTCTTATTTTCTCCTTGACCCTGTCCCTTTTCAAAAGTGTGTGCTTCTAATTACCCTCTCCCCCAATCTGCCCTCCCTTCTATCATCTCCCCTCTTATCCCCTTCCCCCCTACTTTCCTGTAGGGCAAGATACCCAGTTGAGTGTGTATGTTATTCCCTCCTTAAGCCAAATTCAGTGAGAATAAGGTTGACTCATTCCCTTTCACCTTCCTACTCTTCCCCTCCATTGTAACAGTTTTCTCTTGCCTCTTTATATGAGATAATTTACCCTATTCCATTCTCCTATTCTCCCTCTCCCAATATATTTCCCTCTCACCTCTTAATTTTATTTTTTAGATATCATCCCTTCCTATTCAACTGATCCTGTGTCCTCTGTCTATGTATATATGTGCACACACATACACACACACATATGTGTTTATATACACGTACAGCCCCCTATGTATATATACGTATGTAAATATACATATATATGACATATATACACACACACACATATACATATTCCCTTCAACTATCCTCATACTGAGAAAAGTCTCATGTGTTACAATTATTGTTTTTCCATGTAGGAATGTAAATAGTTCAACTTTAATAAGTTCCTTATGATTTCTTTTTCCTGTTTTACCTTCTCATGCTTCCCTTGCTTCTTGTATTTGAAAGTCAAATTTTCTGTTCAGCTCTGGTTTTTTCATCAAGAATGTTTCAAAGTCCTCTATTTCATTGAATGACCATATTTTCCTCTGAAACATTATACTCAGTTTTGCTGGGTAGATGATTCTTGGTTTTAATCCTAGCTCCTTTGACCTCGGGAATATCACATTCCAAGCCCTTCAGTCTCTTAATGTAAATGCTGCTAATTCTTTTGTTATCCTGATTGTGTTTCCACAATACTCAAACTGTTTCTTCCTGGCTGCTTGTAATATTTTCTCCTTCACCTGGGAATTCTGGAATTTGGCTATGACATTTCCTAGGAGTTTTCTTTTTGGGATCTTTTTCAAGAGGTGTTTGGTGAATTCTTTCAATTTCTGTTTTGCCCTCTGGTTCTAGAATATCAGCGCAGTTTTCCTAGAGAATTTCTTGAAGGATGATTTCTATGTTCTTTTTTTGATCATGGCTTTCAGGTAGTCCAGCAATTTTTAAATGATCTCTCCTGGATCTATTTTCCAGGTGAATGGTTTTTCCACTGGGATATTTCACATTGCCTTCTATTTTTTACTTTGCTTGGATCTGTTTTATAGTATCTTGATTTCTCATATGGTCATTAGCTTCCATTTGCTCTAGTCTTAATTTTGAAGGAATTATTCTCTTCAGTGAGTTTTTGAAATTTCTTTTCCATCTGGCAAATTTGGCTTTTTAAGGCATTCTTCTCCTCATTGGCTTTTTGGGCCTCTTTTGTCATTTGAGTTAGTCTATTTTTTCAGATGTTATTTTCTTCAGTCAGACTGTTGCCCTGCTTTTCATGATTTTCTTGTATCATTCTCATTTCTCTTCCCAGTTTTTCTTCCACTTCTCTTATTGGCTTTTCAGAATCCTTCTCAAGGGATGTCATGGTGGCACAGTGAATAGAGCACCAGCCCTTGAATCAGGAGGACCTGAGTTCAAATCTAGCCTCATACACTTAACACAAAAAACTAGCTGTGTGACCTTGGACAAGTCACTTAACCCCAGTAGCCCTACCTTCCCCCTCCAAAAAAGCAAAATACAAAAACAAAACAAAACGAAATCCTTCTTGAGCTCCTCCATGGCCTGCAACCAGTTCATAGTTTTCTTGGAAGTTTTTGATGCAGGAGTTTTGACTTTGTTGTCCTCTTGTGGTTCCATGTTTTGATCCTTTTTGTCCCCCCAAAAAAGATTCTATGGTTTTATTGTGCTTCCTCTGTTTGCTCATCTTGCCAGCCAATTACTTGACTTTTGAGCTCTTTGCATAGTAGAACTCTGCTTCCAGGGTGGAAAGAGCTGTATCCCAAATTGCTGGGGTTTTTGCAGATGTCGTCAGGGTTGTTATCAGAGCTATGAGGAGGGCGCCATCTCTACAGCCACCATAAGCTCTGGCACACTAGCACTCCTCATCCCAGGACCAACACCCAAGACTGAGACAAAAATCCAAGCAGCTCAAAGCAAAGGCGATTACCTTCTGAATGGTCGCTTGGTCCCCCTATAATCTTCAGGCCAGGAGCTCCAGAGACAGCCACAGGGCAGCAGCTGCAGCCGCTGCACTGCTGTTACTTCTTGCCCCAGGGACAAGGGCTCTTCTCTCACCTGGTTCCAACAGAGTTCCCCCATGACCTTCTACTTTCTCCTTGAGGTTTATGGGTTGAGAAGTCTGGAAATTGCCATAGCCACTGTGATTCACTCTCCTGAAGTCTCCTATGGCCCATCTCATCTGCTGGTTGGGGCCACCCTGGGTCTGTGCTGCTCATGTTGGTCTGTGCTTGGCTCCCAGCTCAGTGCAATAGACCCTTCCTGTTGGCCTGCCAGGCTCCCTTCAGCAGGAGATTTGTTTCTCTCTGTCAATTTGTGGGTTGTGTAGCTCTAAAATTTGTGTAGAGTCATATTTTATAGTTATTGGAGGTGGTTGGTGCAGGAGCTTAAGCAATTTCCTGCTTTTACTCCACTATCTTAGCTTCCCCCTTCCCCCTGCTTCTGCCTCTTGACCCTCCTTAGTTCCTTCAAAGTTCAACTCACATACTGCCTTTTGCAGGAAGTTTTTCCAGCCCCCTTGTCATCCCCCCTCCCCAGCCCCATCCACTTGAACTTTTTCTCTCTAAGGTTACTGTATTCCTACTCTGTGTTTTATCTTGTATGTATTCATTTATAGGTTGTCTCCCCCATTAGTATGTAAGCCTCTTAAGGAAGGAACTCTCTCTTTTTTTAAAACCTTTCTTTGTATCCCCAAGGTTTAGCACAATGCCTGCTATGTATAGTAAGTAGTCAATAAATGCTTGTTTGATTGACATTTCCAAAATTTGGTTATATAACATGGTTTTTTCTCTTATCTAATGTTCCATATTTTTGAATGCTTGTCACGTTTTTTATATACTCTATATCTGTATGCTCCATATCTGTTGTAACTATAAGAAAATTTTATCTTTGACAATTATACGCATTTGTCTGTCAGCCTTGGTTGTTATTCTTTCCTATTCATCTTTTCTTCTTAAGTAGGAATGAAAGGTGTGCAAGAATCAGAAATTGGGAGTAGTGATTTAGAACTCTTGGAATGCAAATAATGACTCAAGGTATATCAATTTAAGAGTCACAAAATTTAGTTTCTGTTTCTTTCTGCCCATATTGAAGTACAAGCTAAGTAGGACATGTATTTGAATATCATCAGATGTCTATTCCCTGTCTCTCTTTCTTTTATTTTTTTATTTTTTGGTAAAGTGATCTTGCATTTGATTTGCTAATTTGTAGTTCTACTACCTTTCATGCATTCACATTCTACAGAGTGTACTTTCTAGTAATATGAAGAGTGCTTCATAATTTTAGTTGATTTTCATCTACTTGAGTTGTTCTCAGTTGGGTTTGCTTCTGTTTATCTTTTCTTTCTGTTCTCTGGACTTAATAGTCAAACACTTACCTACTATTGGTGCCTGTTTCTTGTTGAAGAGTTAGGAGGTTATTGATAGGAAAGTATAATTTGCTATAAACAAATTCTTAAGATACACACAGATTTTGCTTTGCTACCAACTACTTTACAATTTCATTGAGTATCTACATATTTATTGTAAGATGTTTTAGCTCTCAAAAATCACATGTAACTTTTCTTTTTCCACAGAGTTGTGGCTTTAAATTCACATAAGTCTGAAAAAAAGAAGAAGAAACTCTACAAAGACCCTCTTTCTCTAGATGCCATGATAAGGAAATTTCAGAAAGAGAAAGAAGCATTAAAAAAGAAAGAGTCTAACTCTAAAGCTCCAGTGTCTATATTGACTACCACTCTCAATAAATCCCCTTCATCTGCAGCTGCAGCAATGGGAAATGAAGTCTCGGACTTAAATCTTAATAGCGCTGACCCAGTCCTTTCCATTTTTGGTAGCACAAATGAACATGAACTACTTCAGGAGGCTGAAAATGCCCTAGAGATGCTTGGTGATTTAGACTTTGATCGGCTACTGGATGCTACTTCCAATGGTAGCCCTGTTTCTGAATCAGGGGGAGAGAATGGAAACACTCCCCAGCCAGCCCACACCTCTCAGGTTCTTTTACCCAAGGTGGTGCCTGCCCTCCCAGAAGGTCTGCCAATACGCCTTGAAAAACGCATTGAAGATCTCCGCATAGTAAGTGTAACCTTCTGAAGAGAGAGTAGTTCTTTTTAACCTATTTGAAGGATGTCTTAGTGAGAAGTTTGCTTTTTCCTAGGTGGTACAATGGATAGCTCACTGGGCCTGGAGTCAGAAAGACCTGAGTTTAAATCTGGTCTCTGACCTTACTAGCTGTCTGACCCTGGGCAAGTCACTTAACCTCTGATTGTCTCAGTGTCCTCAGATATAAAATGAGATTGATAACATCATCAACCTTGCTTGTTGTGATGATTAAATGAGATAATATTTTAAGGATGATGTTAGACCTTGGAGGGCATTATGTAGAAAGAGGAATAGCAAAGCATGTAGCTAGTGGAGACTTAATCGTAATCAATTAATTGGAAATTTTACTGTTTTTTTCCCCAGAATATCAGATAAGATAGTTTTCTTCCATAAGTTATCTTAATCTTACCCTAGAAATTCCTTTTCTGTTTGTTATTATTAGGTAGATCAGAAATTGAGGGATTCCTTAAGATTTTGAAATAAAAATTAATCAGTAAACATCTATTAATATCCACCTATGTGCCAGGCACTGTTCTAAGGACTGGGTTTATAAAAAGAGGCAAAAGACAGTCCCTACCCTCAAAGAACTTGTGATCTAATAAAAATAGATATCATTGATAGCTTATGAAGAAAACATTTCATGTAACCGTGAAAGTATGAATGAACAGATTTATTGATGATACCTTAAAAAAAGTATTTTCTTTTTTTTTAATTTAGTGAATTAAAGTTTATTATTTTAAGAAAATAAATAAGGCAGGTGAAAACTGATCTTTGATCAAAGTCATTTCTTCTTGTGATAACATTTCTGTTACCCAATATTTAGAGGGTTTTTTTTGTGCTCTAACAGTATATTTCAGAAAAACTTATCCAATAATACTATGCACAGAGATTTCTGTCCATTGAGATTGTCTCTGTTCATTTTCTAATTTGTCAGAAAAGTATTTTCAAGGTTGTAAAACTTTTTAAGTGAATTTGCTTCTTTTAAAATACAGAGTCAACCTAGAAATAAATTGACTAATTCTAGCTCTATTTTGTAATTCTAAATACGTGGAAATTGATAAAAGGTATCTTTACCATTATAAGATATCCAACTGTAAGTGTATTGAGCTGACAAGACCGGAGACCAACAGGATTAGGGAAAACTATAGGGTCCTAAAGCTCAGTATTGGGGGAACAAGAAAATACTGGAAAGAACTGAAACAGAACAGAGACTTGGTGATAGGCTATACCTGCAATCTTAGACAGTAGGTGATCATTTAGTAACTGAGTATTTCTGTTCAGTTCAGGTAGGCAAACTTTTTTTTTAATTCATACTGTCTACAGAGCTCTGTGCTGTACCCTGAGGGAAATAAAAAATTTATTTAAGATTATCCCTTCTCTCAATACTTAGAGCCTTGTAAATTAATGAGAGACATAAGCAGGTATCTCTGATATATAGAAATATGTGAGCAGCACATAAGAGAGGTGTAGAGGTATATTTAGGTCCACTGGGGAAAATGTCTTTACTAATGAGACAGTCACGGGAGGTTGAGGCCTCATGGAGAAGGGAGGTAGATGGAAGTTGATTGGATAAATGAGAATTCAGTCAGCAAAGAGGAAAGATGACTTTGTTTGCTTAGGAAAAAAAACACTCTTGAATTAGAAAAACCCAGAGTATCTTCAGGAAACAGTGCAATCTGCCTGGAGCAGAGGACAGTGATCAGAAATGATGTGCATTTGCACCAGTTTGTGGTGTCTTCTGTGCCAGGCAGAAGAGTTTGAACTTAAGTCCTTAGGCTTCATTGCAGCCACTGAAATATTTTGGGCAGAAAGATGACTTAATGATAAATTATAACCTGAAATAGAAAAAGAACATTTCAACATTCTGTATTAGAAACTTACCCTATTATTTTTTTCCCTAGCTAGAGATTGTATTGTTTATTTCATTTATAATTCCCTATAAAACTGTACATTGAGCTATTGATAGATATTCTGAACTCACAGAAAATGGGATAGGTAATATAATGTGACCAGTTTGAGGAACAGGAGATTGGACCTTATCCATTATCCTTATCTCATTCAGCATCCTTTTGAAGTCCCACTGAATCATAGTGATAGGATAAAGGATTAGAGAAGTTAAAATAAGTGTTTGTATCTGGTAATTAAAGCTTTCTAACCTCTACTATATTTACTCAGGTCATATAATAATCCTAACCATACTTACCTTCTCTAGAACATTCATCAGTAGTTTCTGATGGGAGTGTGTAAGTTGAGAGAAGCCAAGGATCAGATGAAAAGAGCTTATTGCATCTTTGTCTTCACCCTTAAAAAATATAAGACAACGGGCAGACTTCAGGGCTTCTCTCCTCTCCCCATGGCCACAAGTAGAATATAGTAAATGTGCTCTTAGGAAGAAGTTTGTTCTCCTTTTGCTAGAGAGTAATACAGGGTTCCCCTGGAATCAGTCAACAGACATTTATTAAACACTTAAATTGCCAGGCACTATGCTGTAATCTAAAGTCATCTCATTATTCTCATTGTCAAACCACCTGACATCTTCACCACTTGGTCCTACCTCTATCTCTTTTCTAAACAGTGTACCAGGTAGGTTATAACCAGAAATAGGCAGAACTTGAAGAAAAAGATAATAAGGAGTGGTGTCCAGGAGTTTTGAATGACAGAGCAGAGAAAAAGAGGAGGTTCAAGGTGAAAGGACTCTATTTTCTTAGTAAAGTATGAGGATAGGTCCTTTGCTGAGAGTGTACAAGGAATCTTAATGTAGAAAGAAAGAAATCAAACTGCTTCTGGGAGCAGAAAGGTTACATGTATTTAGCCAGGTATTTCAGGCCAAGTTATTGCTAGAATATGGCATACTAAATGTCACAGCCAAATGACCAGTTATATCTGTTTCTGGATGTAAAGCAGTTGCCAGCCAGCCAGAAGTAGGGATTAGATATGAAAGGACCTGAAAATCTACATCTGAGATGGATGATCTATCATTGGTCAGTTTTCTAATGAAGAGAATCTTTACGTAATGACATAGGCCTTTGAAACATAAGCTCTATCGGGCGGCTAGGAGGCGTAATGAGTCAGGAGGACCTGAATTAAAATCCAGCCTCAGATACTTAACACAGAAAAAAACTAGCCTTGTGACCTTGGGCAAGTCACTTAACCCCAGTTGCCATCCAAAAAGCAAAAAAAAAGGGACAAGAAATGGTAGAGAAAAAGAATGACAAACATTAGAGTCAGTAGCAGAAGTGACAGTCATTTCTAGAACATATAACAGTAGTGGAATTTAGAAATTTTAATGAAGATAACAAGAATTAGACAATTTTCCATGAAAGAAGATCATATCTATCGATTGACGAAGAGTGAGTAGTGCTGTCGTCTGGTGGAGGAACAAAGAACTACTTATACCTCAGTGGACCCTAGGATATCCTTTTGTCAGGCTAGATTATATCAGCCAGAGAACTGCTATTATTTTAGTGGACACTTGTTAAGATCATTCTGTAGAAGTAGGGTTAGTTAGTGTCTAGTAATATTTTTACTGTCTTTCTCTTAGTATTAGATACTCATTAACTCATTCTCTGCACCAGGATGTTGTTTAAAATATAAAATGTTACTACAGAATAGATTTCATGAGAAACTTGCATTCTTCAAGTTCTCTATGAGACTTTAAAACTCATAGCATTAAAAATGCCTTTTAAAAATGTTACCTAAGCCTGTATAATGTTAAGTCAAACCCTTAAAGAGGATTTATAGAATATTGTGGCCTGATGTCATATATGCAGAAGTATCATTTTTTCCCTAGTCGTTTGTAGGCTTTGGAGTAACTCATCTCCAAAATACTCTGGCACAAATTCTTGAAATAGTAGGGGGTAGCTTGACTTTCCCTGTATATGACAGGCCCATAACTAAGGTGGGTGGTGATGAGATAATGAGAAATCAGAGTTTTTTTACTCTTAGGCAGCCAGCAATTCAGTTTTTCACAGACTGGAAGAGAAAGAGATGGTGTGAGTTTACTAATCATAGGGAATTAATCTGGGCAGAATAGCAGTAAATTGGAACAGCTTCAGTGATGATGGCATATGAGTAGAATGTTTTTTGTCTCAGCTCTGCCTCATGGTATCTTAGAATGGTGCATTAAGCTATTGAGTGCCATATTTCCTGTGTACAATCTTATGCCTTACCTCAAATTTCTGATTGACTCATCTTTTACTTAGTCATCCTTAACTAAGTCAACAAGTATTTATTAAATATATACTATGTACTAGGCACTGTGCTAAGTAAGCCCTGTGGGACAAAGAAAAGGCAAAAGACAGTCCCCTACTCTCAAGGAGCTCACTGTCTAATGGCTACTATTAATTAATATGGTTACAGTTATTCTCAGCAATTCCCTGAATCCTTTGTTCTGTGGTTATATACCTTAAATTTTGTTCCAGTTGATGTTTTGTCTATGTGTTCTGATTTGTGTTTTTTTGCCTCACCTTGTGCACTAAATTGTAAGCTCCTTAAGGACACAAGGACTGTGTCTTGATTGCTATACTATTATAGTAGAATATTTGACTTGGTGCTACATTCATCAAAGCCTAATAGGAAGGGAAGCACCGGTCTGATCATGTCACTACCTTTTTCAAGAAGCTTCAGTGGCTTCCTTTTGTCCCTGAGATAATATATAGATTCCTTGTTTTGAAACTTGAAATCCTTTACAGTCTGACAACAACCTATATTTCAGATTACTCACTGTCATACACTCTACATTCTAATCAAGCAGGCCTATTTGTTCCTATACAAATGATGTTCAGTCTTTCTTCTCTATGTCTTTGTACAGATTTTCCCCCATTCTTGAAATGATCTTCCTCTTCACCTCTGCCTTGTGAAATCCCTAGTTCTCTTCCAGGATTTGTTATAGTGGCAGTTCTTCAGGCAGACTTTTCCTGATCTTGCCACTTGTTAGTGTTTTCCCTTTTAACATTGCTTTGTATCTACTTTGTGTATATATTTTGTTTTCTTACCCATGTAATGCATGTTGTTTGCTTCAGTAGAATATATTTAGGGACTGTTTTGTTTTTGTATCCTGAGGGCTTTGCACAGTGTTTGGCACTCAATAAATACTTGTACAATTGAATTCTTGAGTTAAGTCCAGCAAAGGAATTGTCAGACAGGTAGGATTAGCACCATGGAAGAGTGTCAAGAAAGCCAAAGAGGGAGAGTACAGAAGATGATGGGGGGGAAAGGGGAAGAGGGTCAACACTGTTTTTTAAAGTAGTATTTTTTTTTTTCCCAATTACATGTCAAGACAATTTTCAGCATTCATTTTTACAAGATTTTGGAGGTCAGTACTGTTAAAAGTTATGGAAAAATTAGGGGTGGCTAAGTGATGCAGTGAATAGAGCACTGGCCCTGGAGTCAGGTGGACCTGAGTTCAAATTTGATCTCAAACACTTAACATTTACTAGCTGTGTGACCTTGGGCAGGTCACTTAACCCCAATTACCCTGCCTTCCCCCTCCAAAAAGGGGAAATAAAAAGTTATGGAAAAATCTAGTAAAATGAAGACTGAGAAAACACCATTATTTTTAGTTGTTATGAGATTGTTGATAATCTAGGAGAGAGCAATTTCATTAGATAAGGCAAACAAAACAAAACAGTTTACAGAGGATTCTGCAGTGAAGGGATATATAGTTTGGGACGAATTGTTTTTTAGGCAGAAATACCCCTAGTCTGGAGAAGGAAGATTATAGTTATAGTTAAAGCCTTTATCTGTTTTTGCTCTGATTGTGTACTAACTAAACCCCTTTATGATGTATAATTTGGTTCCATGAGTGCCTAACTATAGGAAATAGGAGTTTTGTGTGGATAATTGGTCAGATATTTGAGCTATATCTTCCCGTATGTGTAAATAAGTAGATATTTTGGTTTGTAAATTAGGCTCTTATGAATTTCATTAGTGTAAATCAGTTCCTCAGAGTTTTCCTGTGCCTGCTTAGTTTCTAAAACTGGAAAGCTATAGACTGGAACTTAGAGCCAGAGGTGAAAGATATAGATTAATTCCACCCTAAACAGATTGGTCTTCTTATCTTCATGGGAGCATCTTTCTGCAAATAACTAAGTGTACTAAGAGATACGCTATTTAAAACAATCCTCTGGTCACTTATTTTAAAGACATCATTAACCTAGCACTTCTAACATTATGCATACATTTACATATACATTAGAATTTAACTGCTTTTAAATAGCTGGGTTCTCTTGTCTGATTTTCATATACCAGACTAAATTTTGTTCACATGCAAGTGTTTTCAGTATTTATATCATTTTCCTCTGCAAAGTCCCCTGGGATACCATACCTCATTGTACCACCTGTCAGGTATTTGAAGGTTTTGCTGGCAGAACTCCCATTTTGCTTGATTTTGCTCTCCTGGAAGTACTTAGAGCACAGTCTAAGGCAGTGGAATGTCCGTTTTGTGAGGACTGACTTATGTAGGTTGAAAGACTCTCTTTACCAGTAGACTGCCCACTGGTTAGGAATTCTTTTGCCATGACAAACAAAATCATCTTTCATGCTGCCCCGTCTTCCTTCTGCTTCTGTAGTCATGACAGCAGACTGATAGAAAGGGCAACTAAAAACCATGCCACTTTCAAACTGTCAGAAATATTAACTTTGCTTTTGTTCTTTTAACTGTAATGTCTTTTTCCAGGGACCAGCAAGTAGACTAACTCCCACTAGAGGAACTAAATTGTACCAGTCTTGATCTTCCTTGTTGTAAATTATATTGAAATCAAATGGAAGGCTGGCTCACAGATTTTCCTTACGGTGGCAAATGGAAGGAGATGGCGAAGCTGATTTTATTGTTTGGCCAGAGACCACGGGAAATATTTCATGAAACATTTACTCATCTTATATTTTAGTGCTCATAAGTTTGTACAAAAAAAAGACCATCATAAAAATAATTGCAGCTTATGCACCAACATCTGTTTGCTGAGGATGAAGAGCTAATGAAGTTATACAAAGAATTTGATAAGACATTTAAAAAAATCAGTGTATTTTAAAAACTATACTTGGAGAATTGAACACAAAATAGGGATAGGCAAGGACAGCAAAAAACAAATATGTTGGACATTGTAGTTTAGGAGTAAGAAATGAAAGAGACCAGAGACTTTTGGACTCTGCAGAAGTCACATAAATCTACATTATGAATACGTGCTTTGAGGGAAAAAAAATAAGAAAACTCATGGAGAACACTAACTAGCATCAAAAAATGAAACTGATTACATTTTAACTGATAAGAGATGACTCATTACTGATGTAGGACATATTCCTTGGTTATCTTTCTGCACACTGATGAACTACTCACTTGTAGTGCTTTGAAGGAGGGCTTTCTTTGAAAGTTCAAGGAGTTCTAAAATGATGATTCTTGACTGATGGACTCCACTCATTTCAGTTTTCTTTCTTTTGATACAAAGTCTTCTCCAGATTATGTGGTAACTCAGTGTCTGTACTAGGTAAAGGAAAAGGAGAAAACTAAAGCATGAGGCTTACTTATCTAAATGAGGCTTATGTGAGGGTATTCTTTACAGCCAGCTGAAGATGGAAGCAGAGTACTGTGATCTTCCAAATCTGCATCCAGATTGGGGTGATAATGTTACAGCTCTCTAGATGGTTTCACATCCTTCCACTTTTATACTGGCAAATTTCCCATCTCTGTTAAGGGGCTCCCTCCTTTTTGGGTATTCCAGGATGGCAATTGGTAAGAAGCAGGGTGTTCTCTGTTAACCTGCAGATTTTCACTTTTGGATTTTTGAGCCCAGAAATTGCTTAAGAGGCATAAGGATATGGAATTGGAATATTTCCCATTTTACTTGAGATTGGTGAAAAGGGTGATATAGAGGACCTTATTTAAGAGCTCAGATTGTATTGGCTATTTAGGCTCAGATAGACATTTATGTATAAAGTTATAAATTGGGAAAGTAGGGAGAGATGTTTTAGGGATGAGAGCAAAATCATTGGAGAAGATATTAAAACTGCATAGGTATATAAGAGAGTAGTCACTTAATATGCATGTAAGTCTTTCAGGGTGTTCTGCCTTAAAATTGCCTGGACTAGGATGTGTGTGGCCTTAATTGTTATCTTAGTGAGGATCAAAAGCCCTCTGTTGTCCTTACTTATTGCATTTTCCTTTGGGCTACTAAACAGAGATCCTGCCATGGGGAGGAAAGCCTCCAATTATGAATATAGCTCTGTATAAATGTAAGTATGTACTTTTAAAAAATTTTTATTAACAGGTATTTTTCTCTCCTTCTCCACTGGGGGGAAAAAAACAAGAAAAAAACTCTTGTAACAAAAATGCATAGTTGTGAAAAACATTCCCATATTTGCCGTGTCCAAAAATGTCTCATTTGGCACATTTGGTCCATTACCATTATGTCAGAGGTAGATAGCACTCTTTATTTTTGGTCCTGGGAAAACATAATTGATCTTTGCATTGATCAAAGCTCTTATGACTTTCAAATTTGTTTGTTTTTGCAGTGTTAAATGTATGTTTTCTAGCAAGCAATTTAAATTCATTTATCTTCCCCAGAAGACGGATGGTCCTCATAATCAGTCAACAAGCATTTATTGAACTCTTTATTTTGTGCTAGTCATTGTGTATTTAGGGATAGAAAAAATCCAGCAATCAAGGAGAATATATTCTTGCGAGGGATAGAACATATAAATATTGAAGTATATCCAAGATGCGTGACAAGTATAAGAAGCTAATCTGAAAGGGGGATGACATTAGCAGAAGTATATGTAGGGGAGGCCTCCTGCAGAAGGTAGGATTTGAAATGAGTCTTGAAGGAAACCAGGGAAAGTAGGAATCAGAGGCCAAAGGGCAGGACATTCCAGGAGTGAGGGAGAGCCAGTACAAAGGTATAGAGTTCAGCGATAGAATGTTATATTTGTGAAACTGCCAAAAGACCAAGGTAGATGGAGTAGAATGCACGAGAGTGAAGTGGAAGACCACTAGGAAATTAGGAAGTGGGTAGGTTATGAAGACCTTTAGAAGCTGAATAGGATTTTATATTTGATTTTGGGATTAATAGGAAGCCATTGGAGCTTTCTGAGTGAGGGGAAGGGGGTTATCAGTTCAGGTAAGAGTGAGGTTCATCTGATGCCTACTTCCCTCACCTCTTCCTTTATGTTTATATACTCTTCATCTCATGTACCTCATTTTTGAGAGACAGCAAGTTCTACTCTCCTTATTCTTTTGTACACTAATGTATGCCTTTCACTCTCTCTTTTCTTTATCTTCTTAAAACTCTCTGAACAGAACCAGTCCATCCTCAGATCTCCCATTTGTCTTACTTAACTACCTCAGAACATTTTAAAGACATTAATGGTCTGAAGGAACATCTATTCCTTTCTTTCCCTATTAGAATGTTAATTTCATCATTGCACGACCATTTTAATAAAGATCATTTCTTATAAATTGTTGGGTAAATGACAAGATCAAAAAGCATTTATTAAGCACTTACTATGTGACCGATACTGTGCTGAGCTGTGCACATACAAATAAAAGAGACCGGACAGAACCTTCTCTTGAGGAATTCATGCCTTGTGTGTTGGAAAAAACGACATATACAGGAATGTTCAGCCACAGGCCATGTGAGAAGGCCTAGGAGTCCTACAGGTCCAGTGGTAGAGTGGATTAAAGGGCTCGGAGAGGTCAGATAACAGACCAGGGAGCTGTAGAGCACAGAGGCAGGCAGGTATGCCAACCTTATGATTAGGCCAGAAGCCTGGGCAGAGAAGAGACAAGGAAGGAGGGCATCTTCTTAGTCCTAAATGGGTTCTGGGATAGTTGGGGGGGCAAAAAGGGGGACACAAAATGAATAGAGTATTCTTGGTCTTGGGAGGTGCTTCTCCTTGTTAAGTTTGCAAGCATATAGAGAGGACAGCTCTTGTAAGTATTATGCTTTGCAATATCAGTGTCATCCCATATTCTATAGAAACAAACTAGGCCTTAATTGCCCTTCCTAAGTTGAGTTTTTAAATCATGTAGTGTCACTGGTTTGAAGTAAATTGAAATTTATAGTACCATAACTGATACAGTCTAATGTATGCACAATAAACTGTTCAAACACCAACTAAATGATTTTTTTATTTCCTGGTGCTTCTGTTCCCCATGATTTGATGTGGTTAATCCTGAGTTGACCATACTGAAAAAATGCATTTTCATCATAGATTCTGTTGCTGGACCAAGCTGAGGATTTATTCTAAGTACTTAATAATATTCTGAAAGTTTAATTTTATTGAAAATATTATGGAAAGAGAATGCACTATGTTTCCTTTTGATTTTAAGAAGATATATGAATAGGATGAAGGGCATAGAGGTTGCTGGGTCTCTGTTTTGTGTTTAATCTTTATCTCAAGATAGTTTGTTTATTATGAAAGTTATAGCAAACATTAGTTTTTACTTTATACTGTGTATGTTCTAGGCTGCCAAGCTTTTTGATGAAGAAGGTAGGAAAAAATTCTTCACACAGGATATGAACAACATTCTACTGGAGTAAGTAACTAATTTCTTTGGTTAAGAACCCCTGAGATAATTGTTACATTTGTTTCTATTAAAAAGAAACAGTGTATTGGGTTAGATAACAAAAAACAGTGGTTCTACATTATATTTCATGGAGGTGCCTTCACTAAATAGGTCTTTTCCAATGAAGGCTAAGTGACCAGTTGCTAGAACCATCACAAGGAGAATTCTCGGTAAAGTATGGTTTGTATTCAGTTACCTTCTGAGGCTCCTTCCTATTTTGAGATTCCATTAAATACTAGATTCACTACATTGTTTTACAATGGTATTTCTCTGGGCTTATGAAAAATTATCCCCCTAATTATTGGCTTCTAGTGAGAATTAATATAAATCATATAAATGTTTGTAGCAAGTGTTTATGACCCAGTGGAAAGTATCTTAAATGAAAGAGCTATAGAATTTGAGGGAAAGAAATAGATACAAGTATACGTGTGTGTGTGTGTGTGTATACTTGCCCAATTGATATCAAATTAATAGCCATTTAGTTCATTTGCCTAGAATATGATACTGATGATTCTGTCGGTTAATGAGTATTGCCAAAGATTGTAGCAAATGCTTACTGTTGTTCCCAAAGGCATCTGGGTATAAAATTGTTAACAACAGGAACATTTTGACTATCACTGGATTGACAAAATTTTGTTCCTCTAGCTGAAGAAATGAAGCTGAAAGAAATAAAATGCATGCCCAGTTGTGGGAGTTAGGGTCAATAGCATTTTTGGTAGTGATACAGAAACAATTGAGAGTACAGTCTTATAAAGCAAATATGTAAATAAACATATAGCATAAAGTGATATATGCCATGCCGACACTTAATGGATATTAATGTTAGTTAATTCCGGCAGCTTTTTGCATTAGATTATACTCACTTCTTAAGAAAGAAGCTTTTTTTTAAACCTTCACAATAGTCTGGTGCACTTGAACCTGATGTATCCCCTCTCCATGTGTTGTGTGTGATATGTTCTCCCAGGTCCCCCTTTCCATTATCACAGCCAGAGATTAATTTTTCTCCTGCCCTTATCAGCCCTTTCATTTTGCTTGACGTTACTTTCCCACTTTTTAGCCAGAACTACCAAGCAGTGTGTCCAGTAATGCCAAAACTCCATGATTTAGAGCTATTAGTCTCCTTTCTCTTTTTTCCATTCTATTTAGTATACTCAGCAGTACTAGATCAGCTTTTTTCTTTAATCAGCAAATGAGAATATCCTTTTTTATTTTACCTCCTAGTCAAGAACAAAGCCATTCCTTTATAAAGAGGCTGTCATGCCCATCTCCAGGGCATGACACCCCAAATCAGCAGACTCCCTGCATTCTAGAGTTTCCATATTCTTAAAATAGAATTTTCTGCTCAGTTCCTTTTCCAGAGTGGAATTCCTAGCTTGTAATTTTTCCAGTGGGAAGTGATTTGCTGTAAGGATGGGATGCATGCAGAATGCAATAAAACTCAATAAACGTATTTTGCATAGGCCATCTCCCCTCATTTGGCTTTACTTCTCTACACAGCATCAATCTCAGTGGTCAGCTATTTGATGGATGTTCTTGAATCCTTTGCCTCCTTAACCTTTTTCCATTCTTGCTCTGCTAACCAGCTTTAGATAACTCACATCATTCATCTTCTCCAATCCTGTTCTCGTTGAAGAGCCTTCTCGGGGAAGTCACGAAACCACACACATTTTTACTTTGTGTACCCAGTGCTACATGAAAAGCCTTCATTCATCTTGACAGCTTCTTATTCTCTTACAAAGTTTCCTGCCATTCCTCATTTCTATGTCTTTTTCTTCCTAGCTCCTAGAAAGAAGCATCTACACTCCTTTCCTCTATTCTTTTATTTTACCATATACTCTTTTCTCTAATTGTATCTTTTCCAAAGTTGCCAATGAACTTCTTTGGCTTTCATCCTTATGCCTTTTCTGTAACATTTGATATTGTTATCCTCTTCTTGGATAGCCTTTTTAAAATTTTATTTTAAATTCTTAGATCCTGTGACAAATCTCTGTTCCTTTCTCTTGATTGTATGATTGTTCCACTTTGCCCATGTGTCTCTTAAGCATACTTATTCCCAAAAGCACTATTCTGGACCCTTTTTACTTTCTAAACTCTCTCTGGGTGGCATCTGCTTCCATAGTATATCTCATGTGTCTCAGAGGTGTTTGGGGACTCAGAGACTATCTAGTCCAGCGGTTCTCAACCTGTGGGTTATGTTCTATTTGTAACAATGAAAATATATCCTGCATATCAGATAGATTCATAACAATAGCAAAATTACAGTTATGAAGTAGCAACGAAAATAATTTTATGATTGGGTTTCACCACAACATGAGGAACTGTATTAAAGGGTTGTGGCATTAGGAAGATTGAGAACCACTGATCTAGTCCAGTACAGATTTGAACAGGAATCTTCTCTACAGTACATCACCAAGAGTTTATCCAGCCTTTCCTTAAAAGAAATGTAATTGAATGGGAACTTACACCATCTCAAAGCAACATATTCCTCTTTAGATAGCTCTAATTGTTCAGAAGTTTTTCCTTAAGTCAAGGCCAACTCTGTCTCTCCACAGCTGCCATACATTGTTCCACTCTTCATCTTAGTAAATAACTCCAGAATTTTCATTGCCTTGTTCTCTTTCTAAATCAACAGTGCTAGTCATCTCTATCTAGATGTCCATTGGTATTTTAAATACCCTGTGTCCAAAATGGAACTCATCATTTTTGTTGTCCTTCCCTCCACCCATTCTAGTCCCTTAATACATATACTTAATTTATAGTTTGTCCAAATTCACTTACTTTTGTTGAGGCTCCACCATCTTTCTGGTTAAATTACTTAAATTTGTAACCTTAAAGTCCTTAACTCTTCCCTCTTCTACATTCCAACTCTCCACTGTCCTGTCCAACCATGTACTAAGTTTTGTTGAGTCTACATCTATACAATCTTTTATATGTTGCTCCTCCTTCTGAAATAGCCACTACCGTAATGCATGCTTACAGGTACTCCCTAATGCCTCTTCAGCCCTACCTCTATGAATTTTCTCTATCTCTGTAACTCTGTCTGTTGGTAGCCTCATTAGCTCCTATGGGTTTGACTATCAAGTCTGATCACATGTCTCAAAGATGTACATTTCCAGCCCCATTCTGTCTTCTGACTTCTGCTTTTGTTTCACTAATTGCCTTTCAGACATTTCATATTGGACTTCTAGAGACATCTTAATTCAACATATCTGAAATAGAGCTCACTCAACCCTGCTACCACATTCACTTGTTTCTGTCAAAGGTGCCACTATTCTATTTCCCAGATTTATAGCTTTAGTTAAAGACTTCACTATTTCTCATTCTACATATCTAGTCAGTTGCCAGATCTTATCTTTCCTTCCTCCCCAATATTTCTCACATCTGGCCCCTTTTTTTCCTGTTCACGTAGCCATGATCTTAGTTCATTCAGACCCTTATCACTTCTTGCCTGGAATGTACCTCCTAATTATTCTTCCTGACTTAAATCTCTCCCTATTCTGAACAATCCTTCATATTCCTCCCACAGTTATTTCCCTTAAGTACCTATCTGATCATATTATTCCCCTACCCAATAAGCTCCAGTGGTTCTCTATTACCTCTAGAATAAAACACAGACTTCTTTGTTTTAATGTCTAAAGCCCTCCAAAACCTTTTTTCAGCCTATCTTTCCAAACTCATTATACATTACTCATATTCCTGCATTCTCTGGTCTGTCTAAACTGGCCTTATTTTTGTTTCTCACACATAGATTTCCATCTTAATTTCTCTTCCTTTGCACTGACTATTCTCCATGCTTGGAAGGCATTCCTTCCTCATCTCTACTTCATAGAATCCCTCTTTTCCTTCAAGATACAGGTCAAGTACCACCTTCTCCTTGAAGCCTTTTTTGATCTCCCCAACTATTAATGCCCTTCCTATCTTGTATTTTTTATTTATGCTACATATAATTATTCTGTGCCTGCACATTGTTTCTCCTGATTGAATATAAAATCCTTGAGAGTATGAATTTTTTTATTTCTTTGTCTTTGAATCACTGATTCATAGCACAGGGCTTGGAAAATAGAGGTGCTTGATAAATGCTCTATTGATTGACCTCAGAAAGTCTATTTTATATTTGGTTATCTCTAATTATTTTATAACTATTTAATATTTTATAACTATTTAATAAAATACTTAATTTCCTTTAAAACTTTAAACCATGCAGTTTCCACCCATTGCTCCTTTGGAGTCAAGATGAACAAGTCTAATTCCTCTTCTACATGGTAGCCCTTCAGATACTTGAAGAGAATTGTCATATCCCTCTCTTCTTCAGGTTAATTGTACCCACATTCTTTAATATACTGTACCTTCTCACCTTCCAGAGCATCCTCTGGATGTACTCTGACTTGCCTGTATCCTTTCTAAGATGTAACATCCAGAACTGAGTAAAGTATTCAGACTTACTCTGATCACAGAAGGTTGGAGGACCCCTATACTTCTCTTAATGTGACTTTCAAGAGCCCTTAGTCTTTTTGGCTCTTGTGTCTCACTCTTCGTTCATATTCACTAAAATTCCCCAGTTCTTTTTCATAGGAGCTGTTGTTGAGCTACATTTTTATCATCTTGTACTTGTGAGGTTAATCTTTTTAAAGCAAGGTATAAAAATTTACACTCATCTTTATTAAATTTCATCTTATTAGATTTGACCCCCTCATTCAAGCCTGTAAAGATCTTTGAGATTCTTACTTGATCATTTAGTGCTGCAGTTCTCAACCTGTGGGTTATGTTCAATTTAAATATATCCTGATTATGAGATATTTACATTATGATTCATAACAGTAGCAAAATTACAGTTATGAAGTAGCAACGAAAATAATTTTATGGTTGAGGGTCACCACAACATGAGGAACTGTATTAAAGGGTTGCGGCATTAGGAAAATTGAGAACCACTGATTTAGTGTGTTTCATGTCATCTGCATATTTGATAAGTACACCATCATGTTTTGTATGAATAATAATGTTTCCTGAATAATGTTTTAAGGTTTGCAAAGTACTCATTCCCATTTTATAGAAGAGGAAACCGAATCCCAGAAGGGGTTAGTGGATTGCTCTTGGCAACCCAGTAGTAACTGTCAGAAGTGAGATTTGAACATAGATCTTCTTGACTCCATGCTGAGTACTATGTCTACTATGCCACATTTTTGATTTAATCAAAAAATCATTAATAAAATTCTTGAACAACAGAATGTCAAAGAGACATTCTTGGTGTATTCTATTAGAGAGTTCTCTACTTTTTTGATTTAGCTGTTGAACCAATTCCAAATTCATCTAACTTGTACCATCAGTTTGGTGTAGTTGAGAACTCTGCACTTAGAAAAAGAGGGCCTGGGTTTGAATTCCTTCTCTGCCACTTGCTCCCTCTTTTTCTTTGGGCCAGTCACTTACCCACTGACCCTTTCTTAATTTTAGTTGTCTCATCTGTAAAGTGAAAGTATTGACCTCTACTTTTTAGACCCTTTCCAGTTCTAAATCTTTGATCCTATGATTTTTGTGGTCTTATTCAGAAAGATACTATGAGAGACTCTTAAATATTTTGCTTAAATTTAAGTGTACTTTGTTTACAGCATTTCCCTGACTTCTCTGCTTATTGTCAGAAAAGGAAATGAGATGAGTCTATCATGATATTTTGTTAATTAAATCATACTGTCTTTTAGTTGTCACTGCTTTTCTTTCTGATTGTTCACAAACCATCTCTTTATTTATCATTGTCAAGATCATTGACATACAGTTTTAGAGTTCCCTTTATCAAAAATCAGTCATTTGCCCTTTGACAGATTTCTCTGAGATCTTGCAATGATTATTCCCAGTATTCAGCAATTATAACTGCCAGTTCTTTCATTGTATTCTAGATTATGATTTACCTGGACCTGATACTTACTGAGTACAATTAGGTGTTTACTTACCATCAAATGAGATAATATTTGTAAAGCTTTTAGAACAGTGCTAGATACCATATAAAGTCCTTATTTCTGTGGAGAAATCAATCAACAAATATTTCTTTTTTTTTCTTTTAAATGACTTGTTTATTTACTTTTAATTTATAAGATTCAGTTCCACATTCACTTGAGTTTCAGATTTTCTCCCCTCCCTCCCCCCCCCCCCCATGGCGGCGTGCAGTCATGTATAGGATCTGCAAATACTTTCACATTGTACAACAGTTTGGTTATATAGAAGGGTTGTAACCCAGTGAGTGATCACTGGGAAAAGAAAAAAAAAAAAAAGCAAAACCAGATATGAAAGAGAACGATAGCGTGTTTTGCTTCAGTCTCCATTTAAACTATAGTCTTTCTATATATTTCTCTGAGTTTAGATTTCTCCTTCCATCCTGAGGCTTGTAGAGTTCTCTTTTAGCTGTGTGTTTCAACAAATATTTCTTAAGTGCTATAAAAGAAAATCCGTTCTCTGTATTTTGGGCACAATTCCAACAGAAGCAGTTTTATTATTTTAATCTAAGAATTTTTCTGCTTAGGGAAAAGTCCAAACTGACAGAAACTCCTCATGGCCTCCTCCTTCCCCTTCCTATCACCTCTTTTGCTTGATTTTCCCCCCAAAACCACCATGCCTCTTAATTTCCGTATTTCTGTTACCATACTTCTAGTTACCCAGATTTGCAACTTTGGAATCATATTGAACTATTCACTCCACTTTACCTCCCTAATCCATTCTTTGGCCAAGTCTTGTCACTTCTACCTCTACAGTGTCTCTTTCATTTGTTCTCTCCTTTCATAAGCACCTCTCCTAGTTCATCTGGAATACTGCAGTATCTTCCTAATTGGTCTCTGCCTCTGGTTGTTTTTAAAATACATTTCCCACACAATTTCCAAAGTGATAACTGTTTTTAAAGCATGATTTTGACCATGTTCCTCTCTTCTGCTTAAGAACTTCCAGTAGTTCCCTATTAGCTGTAGGATCAAATGCAAACTCCTCTTTTTGGCTTTTAAAGCTGTTCACAGTGTGGCTTATTCCCCTTTATATGCTCTGTGGGCCAACCAAACCGGCCTATTTGCTATATCTAATGTACCACATTCTGTCTTCCATCTCTGTGTCTTTCTACTGGACAAACTCCATGGTTGGAGTATATTTGTTCTAACCTTGGCCTGTTAGAATCCCAGTTTTTTTTTTCAAAACAAAATCATTCAATAGACATTAAGCACCTCATGTGCTAGGCACTGTTGTTCTCATTGTTCATCACCACCTCTGATCATTCTAGGCTTTAGCACTCTTGAGAATGTTCTTCTAGGACTATGTCTAGCTTTAGTATCCCTGCATAGTTCCTTGAACATATTAAGTGCTTAATAGGTTTTTGTTGAATAGAATTGAATGGAATCCTCATTTTCTTGTACTTGCTTCCATCTTCTGTACGTAGAAAACTCCCTCTACTAATACAAACCAGCGCCTTTTCTCCAACTTAAAGACTTTTTTAAAAAAAAAGTTATTTATCTTTAGTTTTCAGCATTCACTTTTAAAAGATTTTGAGTTCCAGACTTTCCTTCTACTACCCATTCCCCAAGACAGCATGCAATTTGATATAGGCTATAATGTATGATCATATTAAACATTTCACATTAGTCTTGTTATGAAAGAAGAATCAGAACAAAAGGGGAAAACCACAAAAAAGAAAAACAAAAAACAACCAGAAAAAGAGAAAATAGTTTGGTTTGATCTGCATTTAGACTCCATGGTTGTTTCTTTGGATGTGGATAGCATTTTCCATCACAAGTCTCTTGGAATCATCTTAGATCATTGCATTGCTCAGAAGGACTAAGACTAACAAAGTCTGATGTTGCACAGTGTTGCTGTTACTAAAATGTTCTTCTGGTTAATGTTCTTCTGGTTCTGCTTACTTCATGCATCAGTTTCTGCAAGTCTTTACAGGTTTTTCTGAAATCTGCCTGCTCATCATTTCTTATGGAACAATAGTATTGCATTATATATTCATATACCACAACTTGTTTAGCCATTCCCCAATTGATGGACATGCCCTCAGTTTCCAATTCTTTGCTACCACAAAAAGAACTGCTATAAATATTTTTGTACATGTGAGTCTTTTTCCCTTTTTTATGATCTCTTTGGGATACAGACCTAATATTGCTGGATCAAGGGGTATACACAATTTGATAGCCCTTTGGGGTTAGTTCCAAATTATTCTCCAGAATGGTTGGATCATTTTATGACTCCACCAACAATGCATTAGTGTTCCAGTTGTCCCACATCTTCTCCAGCATTTATCATTTTCCTGTTTTGTTATGTTAGCTGATCTGATAGGTGTGAAGTGGTACCTCAGAATTGTTTCAATTTGCATTTCTCTAATCAGTAGTGATTTAGAACATTTTTTTCATATTCTATAGATAGCATATAAGCATCTGAAAACTGCCTGTTCATATTATTTGACCATTTATCAATTGGGGAATGACTTGTATTTTTATGGATTTGACTCAGTTCTCTGTATATTTTAGAAATGAGGCCTGTATTGGAGACCCTGGCTGTAAAAATTGTTTCCCAGCTTTCTGCTTCCCTTCTCCTCTTTGCATTGGCTTTGTTTGCATAAAATTAATTAATGTAATCAAATTATCCATTTTGCATTTCATACTGTTCTCTCTCTTGTTTGATCATAAATTCTTCCCTTTTCCATAGATCTGATAGGTAAACTATTCCTTGCTTTCCTAATTTGCTTATAGTTTTACCCTTTATATCTAAATCACGTACCCATTTTGACCTTATCTTGGTATATTACAGCATATAATCTTAAAGAGTTACCTGGAACACTTGAGAGTTAAAAGGGCTTGCAGAGGGTCATGTAGTCAGTAAGTATCAGAGGCAGTTCCTGAACTCACGATTTCAGGATTCAGAGCCCAGGTCTCTGTCTTTTATATCACACTTTCTCTTCTATATATTCTCTTAAAAATCTGAGTTGGTCATTACACTTCTTGTCTAGCCATATCAGTCCTGAATAGCAGTTCCACTGGTTCTGCCTTTACCTTTTGAGGTATGAAATTATCATCAAGGTTAGTTCATGAACCTGTTTACAAATACATTCTATTTTCCACCAGTTAGAATTCTCTATTTTATAGGCAAGGAAGTATTTCTGTAGAGAAAACAGTCACTCAACAAATATTTATTAAATGCTACGGAAGAAGATTCTGTTCTCTGAATTTTAAGCACAAGGCCAACAGAAATGGTTCTCACCCCTCCTAATGCCGCCACCCTTTGATACAGCTCTTCATGTTGTGGTCACCCCCAACCATAAAATTATTTTCATTGCTACTTCATAACTGTAATTTTGCTACTGTTATGAATCGTAATGTAACTATCTGATCTGCAGGATGTATTTTCATTGTTACAACTTGAACATAACCCACAGGTTGAGAACTGCTGGTCTAAGCATTTTTTCTGCTTAGAGAAAAGTCCAAACTGCCAGTCTTCTAATGCCTTTAGAAATCTATCTCCCATTAGCCATTTTGGAGTTAAAATGTATAGCATTTCTGAGAAAGAAAATTTCACAATATATTAGAATATGGTTGCAGAGCTTAGACAAAAGTTCATTTAATGGTATGCACTCATTAAACAGTACAATCATGACTTAAAATGTGGGTTCATCCTAGAGAATCTTAAATTATTTTTATCTTGTTAAGGATAGAAATAGACAATGACCTTAACCAAGTTAAAGTAGTCCCCACTCTTAAATCTTGTTACTACCTTTAATCCACTTTTTTGGTACCATAGAATATATTCTTAACCTTTTACAGAGTTTCCTAACAGAAAGTAGTTAGGCTTTTTTTTTTTGCCTTTTTTTTGGAGGGGCAATTGGGGTTAAGTGACTTACCCAAGGTCACATGGCTAGTGTTAAGTGTCTGAGGCCAGATTTGAACTCAGGTCCTCTTGACTAAGGGCCAGTACTCTATTCACTGTGCCACCTAGTTGCCCCTTATAGTTAGGCTTTGGATAAGTTTGTTATCCTAGAAGTTAAGTGCTAATAAGATTTTCTTCATTTGAGTGAATTTCAAAAGGACTTGAGACTAGATAGATATTTCTTAATATTTTCTTTAAGCAGAAGGAGACCTTAATATGCTTCCATGGCACCTACTGTATACCATGCACTGTGCTAGGTGCTGGTGATACAAAGTGAAAAAATAAGAAACCTGTTCTCAACAACTTTATATTCTAACAGAGGAGACAACAAAGATATATATAAAGAACAAATAACAAGTAGTTTTAATACAGTTTATTTAGGGAAGGTTAAAATATTAGCAGTTGGAATCAGAAAAGGCTTCACCTAGATCAGTGGTTCTCAACCTTCCTAATGCCGTGACCCTTAAATACTCATATGTGGGCATATCTATGCATGTGGGTGGACCCACCTAGAGACGGATAGAGGAGCAGTGTCTCAGTTCCTCAGTTCCTAAGACTACTGGAAATATGTGTTTTCCCCAAAGGGGTTGTGACCCACAGGTTGAGAGCCGCTGATCTAGATGGAGATGTTTGAGTTGCATCTTCAAGAAAGAGAGAGATTCTGTGAGGTGTGGAGGTAATGAGAGTTCATTCCAGGTGTGCATGGATGGCCAGTACAAAAGCATAGACGAAACAGCAATTGAAATGATGTGAGAAACAGAGAAAATTTTGTTAGGCTGGTTTGCACAGTAACAGTACAGGAGGGGGAGTATTGTTCATGTACATTGTACATATACATGATGCTCAAAATATAAGTTGGAACAAGATTGTGAAGGGCTTTAAAAGCTAAACAAAGGAGCTTGTTTTACCCAGAGGCAGTCGGGAGCCATTGAAATTTTAGTAGGACAGCAATATGGTCAGATCTGCACTTAAGAAAATCCCAATGGGTAGTATTAGGTGGCTAGGTGTTAGAGTGGATTTGGAACACTGGGCCTCAAGTCAGGAAGAGACCTGAATTCGAATTCAGTCTCAAATACTTCCTGGCTGTGTGACCCTAGACAGATCATTTAACCTCCTATCTGCCTCATTTTTCTCAACTGTAAAATAGAGATAACATTAACATGTACCTCCTGTGGTTGTTAGGATCAAATAAGATATTTGTAAAGAGCTTACTGTAGGGCCTGGCACATAATAGCTTAATAAATGCTTACTTCCTGCTTCTTTCTTCTCCATTAGAGTATAGGTTGGAGTGGAGAGAGATTGGAGGTACAGATACAATTAGGATACCATTGCAAACTAAGCAAGAGATGAAGAGAACCTAAATTAAGATGAGTTATCCCCAAAATAAGAGAAAAGGGACTGAGTGCAAAAGATGTGGAAAGAGAAACAGTAAGATTTTGCAACTAATTGAACATGTGGGGTTAGAGACAAGGAGCAGTTGAGGATAATACCAAGACAGAAATATGAGAGGCTAGAAAAATTTTGGTGCTTTGAGAATTTTGATAGAGGGGTGGCTTTTTTGATGAGATAATAATGGGTATTGTTTTAGAGATGTTAAGTGTGAAGTGTCTCTGGGATATCCACTTGGAAGTTTCTGTTAGCTGGGCAGTTGGTAATGCTAGACTGAGGCTCAGGGACAGATTTGTTATGTGAGTCATCTATATTGAAATGATAATTAAATTCAGTAAGTCAAATCATGAAAGATGGAGTAGATTACTAGTAGAGACGCAGGAGAGAAGAAAGTCCAGGAACAAAGCCTTAGGAAATCCCCACACATGGTGGACATAATGTGAATAATAAACCAGCAAAAGAGCCTGAAAAGAGAACCAGAAAAGGGTAATGTCATGAAATACCAAAGGAAAGATAGAGAAGTCCTTATCTTCTTTGACATAGCCATTGGACCAACTAGTATCCGAAGTTTTCTCTTCTTTGACTGATTGAGAGGCCAATGATACAGTGCTAAGCCTGGAGTCAGGAACACCCACATGCAGATGTATAGTTCTTAGAACATGATAAAGGGAAATGTTACAAGTTCATCTGGAGAGAGTGTTGCTCTTTTTAATAGGACCAAATTAAGAAAGAAACTGCCACAGATACAGAAAAATATTTCTGCATTTATTTACCTGAGCTATGTTGGTGATAGGGCATATTTTCCTCATAGATTTTAAAATGACTTCACCTTTCCTGAGTTTCCGGGAACAGATCTGTAGTAGATCTGTAACCCTTTGGCAAACTGTTTTACCTCTGTTTGCTCCAGTTTCCTCAGCTTCAAAATTGGGTAATAAACTGTACCTATCACCCAAGATTGTTATAAAGATCAAATGAGATGATATTTGTAAAAGGTGCTTAGCACAGTGCCTGACATATAATAGGCACTTAGATAAATGCTTATTCTTTTCCCAGTCCCTTCTGTATAAGGCAACTGGACTTCCTTTCCTTTCTAAAGTTATAGTTCATTCTAAAGTAATTGAGCCATGGTATTAGTTTTGAAGAGGACTGTCTAAATCTTCAGATCATCTGCCTGTTGCATACATTTTACATTTATAATATTTTATTAATTAGCTCTAGGCTACATTTTAATGTGGTCTTTACATTACAATGACTGTTCTGAGCCTCTCCAACTCTTATATAGTAGCTGCCACATAGAAATTTTTCCATCTTTGAGAAAAAGCACACTTATCAGAAAGCCCTTTCTCCAAAGACATTTTATCCTAATAGTTTCTGAATTCCCTCATTTTCCCCCAGTGCCAAGTACTTTTTAAACACCTTATTTAATTATTTGTTTAGGAATTATTCCTTACCTGCTTCCAAGAAAAGAGCTCAAGGTTCCTTATAAAACTACAGTTGAAACAGTTTATTTGAAAATAAAAACAGTTAAAATAAGCAGATGTTAAAAAGAAATAGATGTTTACAGACAGTTGAGATAAGTTAGTTACTATATTTGAACATTGAACATTATTGAGTTTTATTTAGCAGGGTTCCCTAGATGGCAAGCCACATAAGGAAATTTGTTTAGTTGTGTTGTTCTTAGAACATAATAAAAGAAAAAGTTACAAGTTTATCTGGAGAGAGTGTTGTTATTTTTCTTAGGACCAAATTAAGAAAGAAACTGCCACAGATATAGAAAAATATTAGTCTGTTTATTTACCTGAACTATGTTGGTGATGACATTTTTCCCACAGACTTCACTTTTCCTTAGTTTCCAGGAACAGACAGGTACTTTAAGTCAAGACTGCTATGTGTTAGATGTAGAAATCAACTCAGAACTTCCTGGTTGAATCAGTCAACAAGTATTTTTAAGTGCCTACCATGTGCCAAGCACTGTGTTAGGGAGATAAATATAAAAAATGAATCTCTACTCACATTCTAATGGAGGAGACAGGTACCTATAAAATACATACAGCATGACTAGAAAGTTAATAAACATATACAGTGTAGCTTTGGAGGATCCTACAGTGAGAGATTCAGGAAAAAACTTCATAGAGTTTGAACCGGTGTCTTAAAAGAACATGGAAACTCTCAGAAGGAATGCATTCCAAGCATAAATGACAGCCAGTGCAAAGGCTTGGGGAGGGGAGATGAAATGTCTGTGAGGAACAGAAAGAAGGCCAGTTTGACAAGACTGGGTCAGGCGAAGGGGATGAGGTGGGGTGGAGAAGGAAGCTGTGTCCAGTACAGCTTTAATAATACTTTAGGGTCAGATTGTGAAGAGCTTTACAAACCAAGCAAAGGAGTTTGTAGTTTATCCTAGGAGCAATAGGAAGTGACTGGAGTTGATTAAGTAGGGGAGTGACATGGTCAGATATATGCTTAAGGAAAATTACTTTGGTAACAGTTTATCTGTTGGAGCAGACTGGAGGGAACAGAGTTGAATCAAGGAGAGCAATTAGGAGGCCGTTGCCATAATCTAGGTAAGAGGTGATGAAGACCTATACAGTCAGTTCTGCTGTAATTGCATTTTTGAAAACTTGAATTTCTTCCAAGAGATTAATATAATAAGGAACATTTTGAGCACAGCTCAAATTTTGAATTTGTTTGATTTCTTCATATTTATTGTATATCTTTTGGTGCAATAGGAACCCTGAGGAGAAAAGGGTTGATCCACACCTTCATTCTCACCCTTTTCTGTCATGGCCTCAGGCTTGAAGCCTAAAGTAGTCTCTCCCAACTTGCCAGAGGCTTTCTCACCCCTGGGAATCCTGGAGCAGGTCAAGCATCTTGGTTGTGGATAGGGCCACTATTTATTGTAGAATTTATGTATTTCTTAACCATTTAACGTGTATAAAACTGCTGCCATTTTTAAGCGTTGTGTCCTTAACTCTATTTTCCTCAGGAGTTCTGTGATTTTCATTGTACAATTTTGCATTGTATGGTGTTTTTGGAAATGCATATATTGAATAATAATGGAACTGACTGTAGTTGGTATGTGAATGGAGAGAAGGGGCTGGTGGGTGGCAAAGTGAATAGAACAGTGGACTTGGAGTCAAGAAGACCTAAGTTCAGATGTGACTCTAGAAACTTACTAACCTTAGTGTGACCCTGGGCAAATCACTTAATGTCTCTCTGCCAGTTTCATCATCTTTAAAATGAGGGTTAATAATAACACCTAATTTCTACAATTGTTGTGTGCATAAAATGAGATATTTGTAAAGCACTTTGCACACCTTAAAAAAATTATATAAATACTACTATTATTATTATAGAACAGGTAGGTGGCATAGTAGATAGAGTGCTGGGCCTGGAGTAAGAAAACTTTTCTTCCAGAGTTCAAATCTGGCCTCAGACACTAGTTGTGTGACCCTGGGCAAGTCACTTAACCCTGTTTGCCTCAGTTTCCTCATCTGTAAAATGATCTGGAGAAGGAAATGGCAAACCACTTCAGTATATGTACCAAGAAAACCCCAAATGAGGTCACGAAGAGTCAGGCACAGCTGAAAAATGACTGAAGTCATTTGCAAAAGATGTTGTAAAAGTAGAAATAGCAAGATTTGATGATTGATTTAATACAGTATGTGAAGTGAGGGATAGTGAGGATTTGAGAACAGTGCCAACATTACAAACCTACGATATTTTGAAGTGGTTGCTTCAGCCAGAGTAGGAAAGATTGGAACAGGGGGTGTGTTTGTGTTCGGTAAGAAAATAGAATTTAGTTTTGGACATATTGAATTTTAGATGTCTTTTAAGATACCCAGTTTGAACTGTAAATTGTGGTTGCAATTGGTGATACAGGACTAAATCTCAGCAGAGAGATTAGAGCAAGATATATATGTATACATACAGTGCCACATTCCCATTATATCACACTGCCTCTGGTATTTAGGAATAGTGAGGATATAAAAGAAAAAATAGATTTAGTTGCTGTGTGATGCTACTTAATAAAATTTATAGCAAATTTTTTTAATTGCCTTTGTTTAGCATTGAATTACAGTTACAGGAACAAAGCCCAGGCATCCGAAGTGGAGTCTATTCTCACCTTGAGGCTTTTGTACCATGTAATAAAGATACGCTGGTAAAACGTCTAAAGAAGCTGCACCTCAATGTTCAGGTAAGATGTTTAAGTCTTAGAGTTTTATCTTGAATGTATGAGATATAATATAGTCATGAAGCTTATTTCATTGAGTGACTTGTGGAAATTTCTTATCACTTTCAGATGTTATATGTCCTGAACATAGTTTTCTGGTTTAGAAATGTGAAGAGTTGAGAAATTCTAGAAATAGTACTAGACTAGAGGTCTCATTCCAGTTCTACTACCAGTTAACTGCTTGGCATAGTAAGGCACTGGTAGTCTTGAGAAGATCCAGGTTCAAATCCTGCTATAGACCCTTATTAGCAGTATGATCCTGGGCAAGTCACTTAAATCTCTAGGTCCCTGTTTCTTTGTAAAAAGTAGAGGCTGAACTGATGGCCTCAAAGATCCATTCTTGAACTAAATTTATGATCCTGTGTCCTAGGATCTCATGACAGGACTGACTAAATCATCTAATATCTCTTTTGGCCCAATTTTTTAACTAGGTTAAAATTTCTTAGGAAGGAATTATGAAGACCGTTGAGATAAGAGACACAAATGTCTTCCAAAGAAATGCATATAAAAATATGAAATAGAAGTCTCATGTAGTTTTTAAAGCTTTGATTGCCTAATATTGACTAGCATATTTAGGAAGACTAAGTTTTTGGAGAATTAATCTTGTAAAGGTAAAATAAAACTTTTATTTTTAAATCAGAAACAGGATAGATAAGAAGTTTACTATAAGTCATTGCTACATGTTTTCTTCACACATTGATTATTGAATTATACTGGTGTTAATGTAACTAACAAATAAATACTGGATATCCAAGAAAGATGAAATGGAGGTGGAAAAACAACACCATTTCATGCAGTTTATTTTTAAAGGAACTTTACCTCAATATATTTGGACATATTATTTTTAAAGCATCCCTATTTTGAAGGCCTAATTGTGATTTAGAATAGACATGTCCCAAAATCTGAAATGATGTCTTCTGCAGATTCTTTTCCAGCATTCATTTGCAAATCTGCTTGAAAAACTTTGTTACTTTTCTCCCAGGATGATCGTTTAAGAGAACCATTGCAAAAACTGAAATTGGCTGTCAGCAGTGTCATGCCTGAACAATTGTTCAAGTATCAGGAGGACTGCCAGGCTCGAAGTCAAGCGAAGAGTGTTAAGTATGTATAACTTCAGGTTGGATAGACTCTGTCCCATAGCTAGAATTTTTGATTGCGGGGGATTGATTTTCAAGAAGGCTCTGCCATACCTGAGTAAAAATCCAAATATCTCAGTGCTGTAGTCCCTACTTTAGCTGAATTATCACTCCCTACCACTCACATGATATCATCAAGATAAAAAGTAGCTCAGTTAAATGGATATGTTGTAATTAAGATCTGAAATGTAGCCACAGCCTGTACTGCCCCAGTGCATGCCCACAATTACCAGCTTGAGTACTCTGGGCCCCAAGTAAATATTTTGTGAACTGAGAGGCAGAATACTATCTGTTATTATTCTACTAATAATCCGAGGAAGACCTTTACCACATTATTTGGGAGCTAACGTTAAATTCAGTGTTTTATATAGAAATGTTGATCCCTTGCACACTTTATTATGGATTATGACTTTGCCATTCCATGAAATTAAATGGTTCATTTTCAGGTCGCAAGCAGATGAAGAACGAGAAAAAAATGGATCTGAGGATGATGATGATGAGAAACCAGGGAAACGGGTCATAGGACCAAGAAAAAAATTCCACTGGGATGATACCATTAGGTATATTTTAACTATATCCTTTGCTATTTACCTGGTTATTTATGTAATGCAACGGTATGGTCCAGTTATGTGGAAGACTCAATCTGGCAAAGGAAGGACTAGTATGGAGAAAAGATTTATATTCAAGACAGTTACTTTGCTTTAGATCTTTTCTCATTTCTGTAACCTGAACTACACAGTTTGTTATATGATACTTTCCCACAAATTTTTCACTTCATCAGAGTAAATCAAGAAACGATACATTTTTTTCCTATCCTTTTCATAGATTAGGTCCAAAAATTAGTAATAAGGGTAGAGTGTCATAAATCAGCTGCCTGTCTTTTCCATGTTATCTGCCAGTATTCCTTAATTGGAATATCACTATTTTTTTTTTTTACCCATGTCAGCCCTTGGTGGTTGGATTGAAAAGCATTAGTTGTGAGTGTTTTGATATAAACAAGGTATTTTAGAAATAGAGTAAATGCATCACCAGGTAGTTTATAAATGGAAGGTGTCTCTTACCCTAATTTCATTTCTTGAATTCTTTAAATAATTGTCTACAGTTTTTATAGTCAGATTTTTTTTCCTATTTAGGGCTTTGTTATGTAACCTTGTCAAGATTAAGTTGGGATGCTATGAGCTAGAGACAAATAAAAGCCAATCTGCTGAGGATTATCTTAAGACCTTTATGGAGACAGAAGTGAAACCATTGTGGCCTAAGGGCTGGATGCAGGCTAGGTAAGAAATTTAGCATCCTAAGCTGTGTATCATCATGTTCCTTATGTTACTTTAAAAAATTTTTTAAAAATATTTTGCTAAGAGCCTACTATGTGCTGGGCACTATACACAGCCGGATAGAAACTCTTAGATCGCCTATCTTATAAAGTTTACATCCTTAAAGAGATAAGGTAGATACAGACATAAGACTATGGAAATACAAAAAGTTGATTTTTACAAGACACATCTTTTGTGTATTTTCATTTTGCCAGTAGTAGAAGAAAGTGAAGAACAGGATAAGATTCAAAAGAAGAATATAAATTTCGGGGGAGGGACTATATTATTAGTCTAGAAATTTGGTAATAACAAAACTAGAATTATTTATGGGTGGCTACTTTGAAATTAAAAACAATCTGAATAGGAAAAGAGAACGTTGGTTTTTATAGGAGGCAGACAAATAGAATATTTTATTGAAAAAAGATTTTTCAAAAGGACTTTCTCAAAAATTCAGGGAGATCACCTCTAAATACTTAAAAGGTTCATATTCCAAGTATGGATGACTTGCCTCACAAATTAAGAGATCATTCAGCCTTTGTGTCTTCAAACCTCTTTACGTTGTAGCTCTAGTTAATGGGGAAAAAATGAGATGTATTATCCCACAGTTAGATATTCTGAAACCTTAAAATGTTAGTGGGATAATTATGAGCAAAGTCTCCCCTTCCAGCCACTTTGGTAAGAACTTAGAGATCTATCCAATAAGGTGTTATCTATAACCAGATATTTTTCCCAAGTTAGTAATTGAGTTGACTGTGAAATTATCTTTTAAGTAGTAGATAGTGATAAGTAATAACTGATTGAAAATCCAGTGGTAACATTGTCTATCTGCCTTTTTTGTCTTTAGAATGCTCTTTAAGGAAAGCCGAAGTGTTCACAATCATCTCACTTCTGCTCCGTGAGTAAATAGAGACTTTTTTTTTAAAATCTCATTTGCTTTTATTTCAGTTTATTTGACAGTTATCAAGCTATGTTAATCTCTTAAAATTTCTGGAAAAAAAATCTCTTAAAATTTCTGGAAAATTAAGGGTATTCAACCCATTCTGGCTGATAATAAGGAATTTTAGGAGATAAACAGAATCAATTAAAAATTCAGTGAAATGATGGATTAAATTTAAGTATCTAGGCTGCATTCACCATCAAAAATTGTGTTCCAGAAGTACATCTGTAGTAAGTTGCTAATACTTAGAACATAATTTCATCTAAAAATAATAGGCTGCCAGGCTAGCCCCCCATAAGTCCTTTGACAACTAGCTAAAGGCAGTACTGAGAGGCAGTGTAGTATATTGGAAAGCACACTCAGCGAGGAATCAGAAACGTTGTTCTAATCTCAGCTCTTGTCACTTATTGTGTGCCCTTAAACAAATTACTTAATTTTTGACCTCTCTGAATCTTAATTATCATCTATAAAGTGTGCTATTAGTAATCTGACATATGACTGTGATATAGAGTTGTTTAAAGGATCAAATAAGAATGTAGAAACATTTTGTAAACTGTAAAATATCATAAATTTCAAATAGTGTGTTTCATCACTAACTTGAGTTCTGGGTCCTATAAAGAAGAGACCAATGGGGCGGCTAGGTAGCACAGTGAATAGAGCACCTACCCTGGAGTAAGGAGAACCTGAGTTCAAATCTGGCCTCAGACACTTAACACTTACTAGCCGTGTGACCTTGGGCAAGTCACTTAACCCCAATTGCCCTGCATTCCCCCTTCAAAAAACAAAAAAAAAGGCAACTTTTTTTTACATATCCTCCCACTTCTTTTCTGTTCCTCCAAACTCTCTCCTAGTATCTATTCCACTAATTTCTTTATGTTGTCCTAACCTACCAACAGTAGCCCTCTGTCCCAAGCCTACTCCATACTTCAGAGTACTATAGAAGTTAACTTACCTTCCATCTCCTCAGTCAAAAGCTCATTTTCTCAGGGTAGTTAATCAGTGCTCTGTATCAGACCAACTTATTTATTTTAGTAGACCTAACTTATTCATACTCTTGTTAACTCTTTAATATTCAAAATAAACTTGCCTTTTTAAGAAATAATACTCATTAACTCACCCTATAATTGGTAGAGTTTTAGTGTATCCAAGAGAAAAAATTCAAGCAAAGTGCAAGAAGAGAATTTTGGGCAGGGGAGACTACCATATAGATAAGCCAGCCCCTCCTGGGAGTCTGCCCCCTGAGCTATCTCTCTAAGCTTCCTGTTTTTCACTTTTCTTTCCTCTCTAAGCTCTCTAAGATTATCTAAGATTACTCTGCATTTTCTTCGCAGGACTTTAATGGTGGTGATAGAAAAATAATGGCGCTTATCAAGGAGTTATATGTATGGTCTGGAAGAAAATGGGGAAGGAATAGGTTGACCTGGTTTTGCAAGCATTTGTAAATTTTATTTACTTGTAAATTGGAGACTTCCAATAAAGTGAAACTTTTTTCTTGTTTTCCTTTTATCTTTTTTTCTTCTTCAAAGGCAATATCAATTATTTATTTATTACTACAACTCTCAACCTTTCCATAATTACCATTCTCTTAAGTAGAGGGCAAACTACCGCTCCTATTTTTCCTAAAATATCTATTGTTTATATATTTCTAAGAATTGTATTGCTATCTTCTTGAGGCTTCACAATAGGTTCACTCGATTCAGGAAGAAATTATATTCCATCTTTGTCATATTTCAGCATTCTCTCCACCTGTCCACATGCAAATTCCAGACTTCTCCCAACATTTCTGAAACAGTTTTAAGGATAGGAGAAAGAGGGTCCTAACTGTGATTTAAAAAAAATGTTTATTTTTAAGTATACTTTTCTTTTTGTATTCTTTTGCTTTATTCAGCAATAAAAAGACAAGATTTTTTTTACTAACCTTACCTATTTTTTTTTTTTACTATTTTTATTCTGTAAAAACATCTTTAATTCAGATTCTGCCAAAGTATTTTGGCCAGTAAAATAGTATATCTTAGTATAGTTTATGAAGAAAGAATATTTATAATGTAAACAAGATTATAGAAAAAAAATTTGATTACTTAAGGAAATAAATAGGGTATACTCTGTTCTTTACATTTAAGCTGTATGTATTTTATAGATTTAGGATAATAGTAGGGAGAGTCAAGAAAGGCACCTTAGAGATAATCTATTTCAGACCTTTCTCTTATTTTACTGATGAGAAAACTGAGACCCAGAGAGACCAGAGACTTGCTTAGGGTTACACAACTAGTTAGTGGCGCAGTTAGGATTAGACGCTAGCCCTAAACGTCTTCTTTTTTTTTTTCTGTATTATACTATAAATGCATATTTTTTAAAATATTCTTTAATTTTGTTTTCTAATTGAGGTTGACCTCTCAAATTAGTGAAGATTTACTGAAAATATAATCACTTTAACAAATGCTTATTATAAATATCCTGTATGTAAGATATTGTGATATTTGATGTTTAAAAAATTTAGAAGTGGATAGGACAAGAACTCCTTGTTCTCGAGGAGCTGTGTGTGTGTTGTGATTTTGTTTGTTACAAGGCCATGTGTGTTAAGTGACAGTTTGTGCAAACACCATATTATTCAAATAGTTTTAGTCTTAGTCTCACATTTAACTTTTTTTCTTCAATTAGGGCAAAGAAAAAGGTAATTCTGGCACCTAAACCCAAAGTGAAGGTAAGTATTAAGAGCAACTCTTTTAAGTGTAAATTATGAATTTGGAAAAGTTCTCTTTTATAGTTCAAAAGGATATTTTAGTACACAGCATAGACATTGTAGCTGTAGAGTTGAGATATTTTCAAGCTTTTTAACATTGTAAAATCTTTATATTAAAAATTTGAAGAGCTATCAAATTGTATAGGTTCAGTAATATAAACTCATTAAAGTAGTATAAATATTTGTTAGTATATAGACAGCAGTATGAATTAAGTAATAATAAACTAGGAAAATATTCAAGTAATAGGGTTAGGGATAGAGGTCATTGGTTTTTAGTAAAAATGTCTGTCTTTTTCATATTGTTAATGTGGGTCTGGGCAAAACAAATATAATACATATAACTGGAGCAGAAAGCAGTATTCTTCCTTTTTGGCATAATTTGGCAATTGCCCTTGAACAAATACATTAGTACAGGGTGAAAAAGAAAGTGTCATTTGTAGATTAAGTGCAGTTCAACAAATGCCTACAACGGTGCTATTCTAGGTATTAGAGGTACAGAGACAAAAATGGCCTTAAGCTTGTGTTGTATTGTTCAGTAGTAGAGGCAGAGCAAATAAATAAAAAGTTATTTTGGGATGAAGCACTAACACTGGGGAGATCTAGAGTAAGGTATCAGAAAGAGCCTCATATAACTTATTAGACCTACAGTGTGCCTTGAAAAGAGCTATAGAGGCTGCCACCTCCTTCACTAACTCAACATCCTACACAGTTTGGATTAATACATTCTGCATGTTCTTTATAAAGGCATTTCGGTCACTGGTTTTTATGGAGGAGATGTTCATAGTCTTGTTTTTTTAATCTTATATCCGTTTTTTGTCCTCGAATATAATAGTCAATCAGGGAACAATTAAAAGATTACAGCAGTGAAAACTCAGATAAAATTGGTGACATTTTTTGTAGTGGTTTTCATGATTCTACAACTTTTTACAGCCACATTCAGGTAGTAGTGTAGAAAGTGAGAATAATCATGAATTGCTTTTCAATGAGACTTGAAGAGCATTAGGATGAAGGGGGCAAAGGTTTTCAGTGGTGGAGGATAACCAGTCAGTATGCATTTATTAAGCATTTAGTATATGTCAGCCATTGTACTTAAGCATTAGAGATACAAAAAAGGGCACAAATAGGGTACTTGGTCTAGTTGAAATGATTGATCACAGGCTCAAAGTTCTGAAGGAGAGAGACAAAAGAGATGCAAAAAAAAAAGGGGGTGCTGGATTTGAGGGGAAGGGCTGGAGGGACTGGAGATTACAAGGAGGATGAACAACAAGTTAAGAAGGAATGAAGGATGGGAAGAAATGGAGAGATAGGTTATAATCAGAACAGTTTGAGAATTAAAGGTTATAAAAGGGACTCACTTATGGGTGATGGTGAGATCAGATGTGACCATTCTTGTGAGTGACTGGAGTAAAGAAGTAGATCATGAGGGCTGAGGAGGTTGCTGAAGTGGGAGTTGAGGATTTTTAAGAGAACATTAATGTGTCTGTTGAAATGCTTGAGTTTGAGGATATACATTGATGTGGAGAGGAATATTGAGAACTGTTTCTTTGAAAAAATGAGATCCTTAAGAATTCTAGATAACTGTGAAATTCTTGGACTTGGTAATATAGGAGAAAGCCTAGCTTTTTGCCCTTTTCTCTGGACAGAATTTAACTTCATCTAGTTGTTTTTCATGTAAGCCCTGCCCTTTATAACTTTATAATACCTATAAATTTTCATTGTCATCTTTTTTTCCCCTCCCTTCTCTAACCTATTCTGTTTCTTAGAAAACTAGTCATCAGTCTTTTTTTTAAATTCAGTTTTATTTTGTTTTCAGTAGCGAATTCTATCCTTCTCTTCTCCCTGTCTCTCACTTACTGAGAAGGCAGGAAAAATAAAATCCATTATAGATATAGTTTCGCAAAACAAATTTCCTGAAGCATTAGCCATGTCCAAAGTAGAAAGAAAGAAAAAATAAGAAAAGAAAATATGCTTCAACATACACTCTTGAATCCATCAGCTTTCTATTTGGAAGTGAATAGCATGTTTTATCTTGGGTCCTTTTGTTGTTGATCATTGCATTGAATAGTTTCTAAGTCTTTCAGAATTGATTATCTCTACAATGTTGATTTCTTTATATAAATTGTTTTCCTGGTTCTGCTTCATTTTGTATCACTTCATATAAGACTTTCCAAGTTTTCTGAAACCATTCTGTTTGTCATTTATTATAGCACAGTAGTATTCCATCACACTCATACACCATTACTTTTTCAGCCATTATTCAATTGATGAACATCTCTCAGTTTCCACTTCTTTGGTACCACAAAAAGAGCTGCTGTAAATATTTTTGTACAGATAGATCCTTTTCCTGTTTTCTTTGATCTCTTTGGGGTATAGGCCTAGTCTCAGGATTGCTGGTTCAAAGGGTATAAACAGCTTAATAGCCTTTTGAGGCTATCAGTTCCTAGAAGAAAACCACATTTCCTGCCAAACAAAAGTGAGGGATAGAATAGAAGAACAGCTTCCTTAAAATTGTCAATTCCATTTTAAGAATATGTCCTTAGACCTGAGCTAATTCTTTCAAGCCTTACCTCACTCATGAGTTTCACCGTTTGGCCACTCTAGCAGCATTTGTATCAATCTTACTACTTTTGAATGCCTCTTATTATATGTTTCACATAGGAAGAAATGTATTCTGGTTAATTTCTGTAGTTAGTGTATTTAATGTTAATCATAATCTAGAATTCTTTTAAGTGACTTTGCAGCAACACAGCTATCTCATTTTCCCTTATAAAAGAATTGAGAACCTCTGGCTCAGCTTTATTTCATTCAGTGGTCAAAACAAGCATCAATAGTTGTTATCCCCATGCATTCTGAATCATAGCTGGAAAAGTACAACATGGTTTTAAAAACCTGTTGAAGCTGTAGCCAAATGACAGTAAGATGGGCTTGTTGCTTCATGATTTTCTCTGTATATTTCTCTGCGTGTCAGAATTTTTCTATGCCTGTCCCTGTATTCATTTGTGACCTTTTCACTATCTCTTTGTAGTTTGTCTTTATGTCTCTGCCTTACTTACTGTAACTTGTTTCTGGGCTGTCTTTGTCTTTTCCTATATTTCTGGGTCACTTCTCTGCTCTTTTCTTTCTTTTGGTTTTCTCTCTTAATTGGACTTAATATAGAATTAAGGTATTAATATGGAATTAAGATATTTAGATAGATATCAATTAACAGGTAACTTAGAGTATACTTGAAAGAAAAATAATCCTGAGGGGCACTTAGGTGGTGCAGTGAATAGGGCACTGGCCCTGAAGTCAGGAGGACCTGAGTTCAAATCCAGCCTCAGACACTTGACAGTTCCTAGCTGTGTGGTGTTGGGCAAGTCACTTAACCTCAATTGCTTTGACTTCTCGCCTTCCCCCCGCCCCAATCCTGAATTTAAGATCACATTCTTAAGAAAGGTTATTGCATACATCCTTCTTCTCATAAATTCCTATAATTAATAAAGATCTGACTCATCAGACAAAACATCAGAAATAAAATAAACAAAAGAATAATAATGAGGATGTTATATGATAGTAACAAAATATTTTTTTGAAATACATGGCATAAAGTTATGAAGACTTAGCCCTCAGTTGTTTAAATGAACTATTTAAAATACTAATGTAGAATGATCAATAGAAATTACATTTATCTGGTTATAATAATTTGATTAAAAAGTTTAGGGGGCGGCTAGGTGGTGCAGTGAATAGAGCACCGACCCTGGAGTCAGGAGGACCCGAGTTCAAATGCAGCCTCTGACATTTAGCACATACTAGCCATGTGACCTCGGGCAGGTCTCTCTTAACCCCAATTGCCCTGCCCTTCACCCTCCAAAAAGCAAAAACAAAAAAATGTTTAGGCAATATAGATTAATTGCTTATAGGAACACCCAGAGTCCATAAGAAGTCCTTTAGTCAGTAGACATGTAACTCACTTGCCAAATAGAGAGAGATGGCTGCCAAAGGCAGTAACAGCTTAAAATATAAACTCATTTGTAAAATCTTTAAAAATTTTTTTTTATTTTTAGTTTTCAACATTCATTTCCACAAGATTTTGAGTTACAATTTTTTTCTCTCCCCGTCTTTCCCTTACCCCCCACCCCAAAATAGCAAGCCTGCTGAATACCCCTTCCCTCAATCTTGTTCTCTCTTGTATCCTCTCCCTTCATACCCCTAACTTTCTAGTAGGGCAAGATGGGTTTCTATACCTTAGTAGCCGTATATCTTATTTCCCAGTTTCCTGTAAAAAGCAAATTTTTAAACATTTGTTTTTAAAATTTGGGTTCCAGATTTTTTTCCCTTCTTCCCTCCTCACCCACCCCCACTGTGAAAATAAGCAATTCAATATAGATTGTACATGTGTAGTTACCAAAATCATTTCCATAGTAGTTATATTGTGAAAGACTAACTATATTTCCCTCTATACTATCCCATACCCCACTTACTCTGTTTTTTCCTTTTACCCTATCCCTTTTCAAAAATGTGTGCTTCTAACTACCCTCTCCCCCAATCTGCCCTCCCTTCTATCCTTCCCCCTCTTATCCCCTACCCCCCTATTTTCTTGTAGGGTAAGATACCAGTTGAGTGTATATGTTATTCCCTCCTTAAGCCAAATTCCATGAAAATCAGGTTGTCCCATTCCCTTTCACCTTCCTGCACTTCCCCTCCATTGTAACAGTTTTCTCATACCTCTTTTATATGAGATAATTTACCCTAATCTATTGCTCCTTTTCTTCTTCTCCCAATAAATTCCTCTCTCACCTCTTAATTTTATTTTTTAGATATCATCCCTTCATATTCAACTCATCCTGTGCCCTCTGTCTATGTATACATGAACATACAAATGCCCACACTCACATATATATTTATATACACATATATCCTCCTATATATGTGTGTGTGTGTGTGTGTGTGTGTGTGTGTGTATTCACTTCAGCTATCCTCATACTGAGAAAAGTCTTATGAGTTACAAT
>CM053585.1:470478775-470525842 GCA_028646515.1 Pseudochirops corinnae
TTTAAGGTGTTATTTTCTTCAGTGAGGTTGTTGACTCTCTTTTCATGATTTTCTCGCATAATCCTCATTTCTCTTCCCAGTTTTTCCTCCACTTCTCTTATTTGGTTTTCAAAATCCTTCTTAAGCTGATCTATGGCTTGTAGGAAATCTTCATGTTTCTTGGAAGGTTTTGGTGTGGGAGTTCTGACTGTGTTCTCTTCCTCCTATTCCATCCTTTAATCCTTTTTGTCCCCAAAGAAGGGGTCTAGAGTTCGATTGCTGTTCTTACTTTGTTTCCTTTGCCTGCTCCTGTTGTTGCCAGTCAATTACTTGACTTTTTAGCTCTGTGGAACTCTGCTTCCAGAGGGGAAAGCTCTGCCCCAAATTGCTGGGGTTTTTGCAGCTGCCTAAGCTATTAGGAGGCTGCTGCAGCTCCCACCAGCTTTGACTCACTGAAAACACACCTCAGGACCACCACCCAAGACCACAATCTGAATCCTGGCCACTCAATGCAAGAGCACTTAGCCTCTGAATGATCGATTGGCCCCCCTGCAATCTGCAGGCTGGGAGCTCTGAAGCAGTCACATCTGGAACGCAGCTTCTGCTGGGGCTTCCTTGCCTTGGAGGCAGTTCAGCCGGACCTCTTTTCTCCTCCAAATTTAGCTTAGTTCCACTGACCTTTCACTTTGTCCTCGTTTCTTACGGCTTGATAATTCTCGAAACTGCCACAGCTGCCACTGATCCACTCTCCTGAAGGCTCCGGCTGCAGCTTGTCCTGGCCGCCCCAGGGCCAAGCCATGGTTTCAGGCTGGGCTGGTTTCAACTCCCAGCGTGCTGTGAAGAGCCCTTCCTGCTGAGCTGCCTTCAGCAGGAGATGTGTTTTCCTGTATTTTTGTGAGTTTTGGAGCCCTAAGATTTGTTTAGAGTCATATTTTATGGATATTTGAGGTGGCTTCGTGGGAGCTGTGGAACCTTGTTGCTTCTACACTGCCATCTTCTAGTCTATTTTTTAAGGTGTTAATTTCTTCAGTGTGTTTTTGGGTCTCTTTTCGCAGGCTATTGACTCTTTTTTCCTGTATTTCTTGCATCATTCCCATTTCTCTTCCCAATTTTTCCTCCACTTCTCTGACTTGATTTTCAAAATCCTTCTTGAGCTCCTCCATGGCCTGTAACCAGTTCATATTTTTCTTGGAGGCTTTTACTGCAGGAGTTCTGACTTCCATGTCTTCCTCCCACTCGATGCCTTGATCCTTTTTGTTCCCAAAAAAGGATTCTATTGTCTGTTTGTGCTTCCGTTGCTTGCTCATATTGGCAGCCAATTACTTGACTTTTGAGCTCTTTGCCACAGTAGAACTCTGCTTCCAGAATGGAGAAAGCTATATCCCAAATTGCTGGGGTTTTTGTAGTTGCCGGAACTATTAGATGGGCGCCCTCTCTATAGTCCCCACACACTCTGGCTCACTGGTCACACATCCCAGGACCACCACCCAAGACCGTGATCTGGATCCAAGCAGGCCAGAAGAAAGAGAGATTGCCCTCTGAATGGTCCTTGATCCCCTTAAAATCTGCAGGCCAGTAATTCCAGAAGCAGCCATGCAACAGCCACTGCCCCTCCTCCACTTCTTGCTCTGAGGGTAGTAGTTGGACAGCACTCTTCTATCTCCCCCTGGACCAACAGAGTTCCACACTGACCTTTTACTTTGTCTTTGGCATTTATGGATTGAGAAGTCTGGAAACCACTACAGCTGCTGGTGATTTACTCTTGTGAAGGCTGCTCCAAGCTTGGCTGGTCAGGGCTGCCCTGGGGCTAAAACCTTGGCTCAGGCAGGACTGTGCTCAGCTCCCAGAGCACTGTGATGGACCCTTCCTGCTGGCTTGCTGGCCTTCGTTGAGTGGGAGAGTTGTTTCTTTATGTCACTTTGTGGGTTCTGTCACTCTAAAGTTTTTTTAGAGTCATTTTTTTTTCATATATTGGAGGAGATGGAAGCTGGAGTAGCATGAAGTGCTGTTTCTGCTCTGCCATCTTGGCTCCGCCCCTTTTGTAAAATCTTAAAATGGATTACGAATGGTTATAAGTTGTATTGTCTCATAAGCAAAGAGAAACAGTGGAGGGTAGAAGCAATTTAAAACAAGCTTGGTAAGATATACAACTATGCAAAGTTCACCCCAAGGGCATTCCACAGTGGAAAGAAGAATCACAAATATTGGTAAAATGGAAAAGATTTGCAAAAACCATTTCAAAAAACTATTTTTTCCATCAAGGATAGAGAAACTACCACATTTGGTCAATAACCCTACAAGTCCCTGAGGTGCTTGCAGAGGAGATAGTAGTAATATTAAAGAAAACAAAGACAGGAGGAAGTAATAGAGATGTGAGGGCTTTGAAGAACTGAAATGCCAGGTATTTAAAGAGAGAGGAAGATACCAAAATATGGAAAGAATCATAAACCTTAATACCCCAAAAAAGGTGACCAAGAGAACATAAATTACTACTGACCTTTATGACTCCTCTCATATCCTTATAAAATCTTTGAGGGTCATCTACACAAAAATTGTGAACATCCTCAATAGGGTATTAGTAGAAAGCATTCTGATTTTTGCAAGCAATATTCAACAATAGATTATCTCATTGACATAATTGACTAAGAGATATAGAGATATAAGATATTGTGTTTATTGTTGGGTACCAAAAAAAGCCAAAACATTAAACTCATGTAGAATAAAATATCACCCTATAGGTTGTTGGGTTGTTTGTTTTTTTTAACAGCACCGTATTTTCCATCCACATATAAAGATAATTTAGGGCCTTTAGAAGATATTAACAAGAAAAATAACCCCATTCAGTAATCTTCTTATAATAAACATCAAGAGAGGCATGAAGCAGGGACATGCAGGCTTGCCATGAGTATTTGCTACTGTGAAGGAGAAGGTCTGCCACAGAGTCCAGTTTGAGACTTCCCTATGAATGATGAGCTCCTCCAAATTCAGTTATTTGTGGATAACATTGTGCTGGTTGCCTCAAGTTCCAGAATATTGCAGAGCCTCCTAAAAAAGATTGGTGATCACTTAAACGAATTTGGCCTGTCCAGTCATTCAGAAAAGACCAAATGGATGAAAGATGTCTTTTGCTCAGATTTCAGTTTACATCTTTTTGGACACCCTATAGAACTTGTCCAAAAGTCTGTATATCTAGAGCAGATAGGACAGACAGATAGTGAATCGAGCTGACAGCTGAAAAGCAGAGACTGCATTATCTTCAGAAAATTGCATAGCATTGTTATTGACTTCAAGCTTCCTATAACAGCAAAAGCTCATCCTTTTAGGATAGGCATTTTATTGGTGCTGCTGTATGGCCAAGATGTGGAACACCACTGCTTCTGAAGAACTAAAGATGAGTCCTACAGAAAGAGCAATGAGAAGGCTTATAGTATGTCTAAGGTTGCAACATCGAAATAATGAAAAACTCCCAAGAACTAGAGTAAAGGATGTCATCAGGAAATTGTATGAAAGAAAGAGTAATTGTATTAATCTCATGGCAAGAACAAGTGATGATGAGTAGACAGATAAGAAGACATTGCTTCACTGGTGTTTATGATGTCATGTCATATTAGAGAATGCTTCCAGCATGTTTGGGTAATAACACTTTGTAATTGACCTTTTGAGAGGACGTGAATGTGAGTGTCCTTGGATGAGCTATGTTCTGCATCATTGGAGGGAATTCTCAAAGTAATGAAACTTCAACTTCATTTTAGTGATTAATATCCAGTAAGGATATATTTGTCTAATGTTTTGCCTGAAGTTAGTCCATTCTCTTTGGTTTTCTACTTTCTCACGTCATTTTTATCACTGCCACGTTTTGCCACCTCAGAATCCATATTACTTTTATTATCTTCATTTTTCTGAGCTTCAAATCATGGTTTATTCCTAGAATATGATATATAGCACTTTTGAAACTTTAGCTGCAAGTCCTGGAGTTATCCAGTGACATTGTATTTTTACATCAATTTCTTTATTTTTCTTCTAAGTGTAGGAGCCTGTTTTCTTGTTAACCATTTGTCTGTTTGTATTCACACAGAGCAGTAGTTCTCAAATTGTGGTCTAGGAACCCCTGGAGGTCCCTAAGACTCTTTCAAGGTATCCTTGAGATCAAAACTATTTTCCAATTCTGAGATGTTTAATTTCTAATACAGTAAGTATAACCCAAATAAAAATTCTTTGGGAGGCCTTTAATAATTTTTAAGAGTGTAAAGAGGTCCTTGAGATCAAAATGTTTGAGAACCACTGACAGAGAATTTTCCATGCCTAGAATGCACCATTTCCATATCTTCTTAAAATCTTTCCTTTCCATTAAGGCCTACTTTAGAGGCCACCATGATGCATTTCCTGAGTTCTGCTAGCTAAAAATGATCTCTCCCTCTTCAGATTTTCTTATAGCACTTTGGATCTCTCCTTATCATATTTTCTCTATTATCATACTTGTGAAACATCACTTTTTCTTTCTAGACTATAAACTGCTTGAAAGTGGAAATTATGTTATTTTCTATTCTTCTTTCTTTATAGCCTAGGAACAATATCCCATACATAATATTTGCTTACTATGTTCGCTATTGAATTAATTCTTCCAAATGTAATCACAAGATCCATATTTACTTCTTTTTTGATAGTATTCTTTACTTGTATTAAATTCCCTTTAAATGCCTCTAAGATAAACATTTTCTTAACACTTAGTCTCTTTTATTCCAAACTTTGTTCAGGCAGTCCTTAGTTGTTCCAATATTATCATAATTGTTTTTGTTCCTCAAAAGTATTTTTGATGATGGATTATAAATCTTTAGTAATGAAAATTGGATGGCATGTTAAAGTAAACTGATGTCTCATTTCTACTACCCATTTAACTCAGCACATAATAGTAGCCTTTATGTAACCTGTTGTGTGATTTTTCAAAGAGAAAACTTTTAATATTGCCAAGGAAGTTAGAAATTTGGGTATTAAATGCGTCAGAGCTTCTCATTAGACTAGTCTTAAGAATTTTCAGAGACTGCTTCTCCATTCTCTCTGCTGCCTCCTCTGCTTAATTTTTCTAGTTCTTAGCTTCCTTCTCTTTGAAACAGGGGGCTTTGGCTATCCCTAGAAGACTATTCCTTAGGCTGGTGCCGTCAAACTCAGATCTCTGGGTGGCAGATTGACTTTGAAAATCGTAAATTAACATTATCCGTATGTTGTTATGTTTTTATCTGTTTTGCTAAACATTTCCCAATTGGATTTTAATCTGGTTCCCAGGAATGAGTTTGATACATCTGCCTTAGGCTATACCTAAGCTTCCTTGTTTTGAAACCTCAGAATCTACTGTCTTCAAGGTAACAGGTGCCGCATTAGCCACCACAGAAATGTTTACAAAACCCTACATGTAGATTAAAGTTCTATGATATATCTTAAACTTGAGGGAAATGTCCGCTTGCAGGTACATGCAATATGTATTGAACAGAATTTTAAAATGCTTTTTACATATAAGGATTTATGTTGATTTTTTTTCTTCTCTGCTTCCCCTATGAGCTCTCAGGGTTCTCCTTTTAATTATCATTGCCTGATAGTTTTCTAAAAGTGGATTGTCTTGGAAAATTGTCATTTTTCTTTAAGGAATATCAAGTTCCAATACCTTCGCATTACTACCCTTCTCTGGCTTAACCCATGTTTGAGGCTCAGAATTAAATAGTTTTAAAATAAATCATCTTCCTATTTAATGGCACTGAGGCATCAACATCTTTGTCACCTCCAGGTTACGTGTGGCAGCAAAGTAAAATGTTAAGAACTGCAACTCATCTTTGTTGTTTTGAATCACTTGGGCAAGAAGTAAAAGCCAAAGGGTCATTTAGTAAAAGTAGGAATGGAAGACAGGGGCAGGTTGTCGACTGTGAATCCAGAAAGACAGACTGTGGTCAGACTAAGAGCAAGTAGACCTAAATGCATAGACCAAATAGGTAAATTGGTTTCATTGTTCCAAGATCTGGGCTGCAAAGGGGACATTAAGACAGAAGCAGAATCCAGGTGCAGGCCAGATTCAAACTAAACATAAGGGAACAGAAGGAGAATAAAGCCCACAGAGGAGGAGAAAAGGAATAGTTACTCAGGAATTGGTATAGGCCAGGGATGGGGAAGCTCCATCCTCGAGGCCACATGTGGCCTTCCAGGTCCTTGGGTGCTGCCTTTTGACTGAGTCCAGGTTTTACAAAACAAATCCTTTTATTAAGGGAATTTGTTCTGTGAAGTTTTGATTTAGTCAGAGCCACACTTGAGGACCTAGAGGGCCACATGTGGCCTCAAGCCCATAGGTTCCCCATCTCTGGGATTGGCAGGTAAGTCCACATTAGAATGTGACTCTTGATCCTAGGATCTTTGTCTTCTTTTCACATAGTCTTCTTGGTTAAGGCAAACAAAGGACATTAGTCATATTATATTCACTAGAGCTAAGTTAGTGGTATAGATGTATTTGTAGTTGATCATTATAGCACAGTCAGAATACTAGGCCCTCTAGTTCCTCATCACACTTGTAAGAATGGAGATTTCCGTTGAAAAAAAATTAAACACTTATTGGCAAGGGACTCTTTAGTTTCTTAGAAATTTATACATTGTAACTTTTTTTTTTAACTTTTACCCAAGGACTGCAGTCCAAAAAAGGACCAGAAAATACCTACATCTTTATTGTCTTCAGTTGGTGGTCCATCAGTGAGCTCTATTACTTCTGCTGTTGCCCCAACCAGCTCTAGCAGTACACCAGCCCAGGAAACTATTTGCCTTGATGATTCACTAGATGAAGACCTTTCTTTTCATCCACCTTCACTGGATTCTGTTTCTGAGGCATTAGCTGTTATCAATAATGGGACCAAGGGCCCTCCAGTTGGTTCTGGAATTGGCATACCAACTACAAGACCTCGACCAGGACTTCGAGAAGAAAAATTAGCAAGTATCATGAGCAAGCTGCCACTGGCTACTCCAAAAAAAATAGAGTCAGCTCAGACTGCACATTCATCAAGTCTTATTGCTGGCCATACAGGACCAGTACCAAAGAAACCCCAGGACTTAGCTCACACTGGCATCTCTTCAGGCCTTATTGCTGGTTCCTCAATTCAGAACCCTAAAGTTTCCTTAGAACCTTTGCCAGCTAGGCTTCTTCAGCAAGGACTCCAACGGTCAAGCCAAATCCAAGCATCTTCCTCTTCACAGTCCCATGCCTCTTCTTCCTCTTCCCAAACCCAAGCTGCTGCTTCCTCTCATGTTTTTGTGACTTCTTCAGAGGCCCAAGAATCTTCCTCAGTAACACAAGTGACAAAGGTGCACCAGCATTCAGCTGTCCAACAAAACTATGTGTCCCCATTACAAGCCACCATTAGTAAATCACAGACTAACCCAGTGGTGAAATTAAGTAGTAATCCCCAGCTTTCTTGCTCATCCCCACTCATCAAGACTTCAGATAAACCACTTGTATACCGCCTTCCTTTATCTAATCCCTCATCTGGAAGTGGCTCTCAAGGGTCCCATCCACTGGTCTCTCGGACAGCACCTAGCACCTCTACCTCTAGTAACTATTTAGCCAAGGCCATGGTGTCACAAGTTTCCACCCAGGGTTTCAAGTCTCCTTTTTCTATGGCTGCATCCCCTAAACCTGCTGCATCCCCTAAACCTGCTGCATCTCCTAAGCCTGTAACATCACCTAAACCCTCTGCCTCACCCAAGCCCTCTGCCTCACCTAAGCCCTCTGCTTCACCTAAGCCCTCTGCTTCACCCAAACCTCCTGCTTCACCCAAACCCTCTATATCAACTAAACCTTCTATGTCAACTAAACTTATCATATCTAAATCCAATCCAACTTCCAAACCTGCCGTATCCCCCAGTTCTTCCAATTCAAGTGCACTAGTAGCCCAGAGTAGCCACTCTACCAGTAACAATCCAATCCATAAACAGCCCAGTGGAGTAAATATCAGCAGACAGTCTCCTACCTTGAATTTACTGCCCTCTAGTCGCACTTCAGGCCTTCAGTCTGCAAAAAATCTTCAGGCCTCCTCAAAGTTAACTAACCCATCATCCACTGGAACTGTTGGAAAGAATAGCTTGAGTGGAATTGTAATGAATGTACCTGCCAGCAGAGGTGGCAATCTAAACTCAAGCGGAGCTCATAGGACTAGTCTGTCTGGGGGGACCGGAAGTGGAACACAGGGTGCTACTAAACAGTTGTCTGCTCCACATAGACCATCCACTGCCTCAGGGTCTTCAGTTGTAACAGCCAGTGTGCAGGTAAGTACTTAATCTAGATTGGTCTGATAATGTTAAAGATTCAGTCATCTCTCTTTTCCTAAGCCCGTTGGATAAAGTGCTATGAATGAACCTGTTTATGTTGAATCTATAGAATAAATTTATGACTACAACTTTACATTGATGAGATATTTTAAATTCTATTTTCAAATGTATTGGGCTTATCCAGTTGCCAGATAGAGAGCAGGAAAAATTTTTTTTTAACCTTTTAGTAACTTAAAAAAAATAATATCCGTGTTTTTCTCACATAATTGTTTTCTAGGTGTTCCAGAAAATGAGATTTATAGAATGTTTTTTCTCATTAATAATATTAATAAGTTTTTCTTCAGGTGATTATGAGGGAAAACTGAAGCCTCCAGTAATATAATATTAAAGCAAAATCATCATTTATATTTAAATTACAATTTTAACTTGAAGCCCTCAGAAGGCTGTCAGTAGGTCTAGAATAGGAATCTTAGCATGCCAAACTCATGGACATAACAAAATAGTTGTCCATTTTATGCTTTAAGAGCCATTCAGGTTCAGGTTGTGTTTCTTGCCACTCTCCACCCCCATCCCCTCAGCCTTAGTTTTCAAAGTAAAAAAGATCATTTCACTGATATATATTTTAGATTTGGTTCATTGTGGGATAATCCACTAGATCAAATCCCATTCTGGAGCCACTCAGAGATATATGCCGGTAAGTATCTTATGAAGCTTGGAGTCATGATTATGTCAAGATTGACTTTCTGTGTTATAGCGGAGCAAACACTTAAAAGTAAAAAGTAGTGAGTAATTACACGGCTTCCTACATATCATAATTGAGTTTCTTGCTTCCTCTCCAGCAGGTACCATCCTTCTCTCCCTTCCAGGCCACTTCCTTATTTGGAAGGGTCATGGCATTTGCAGTCAGGAGCATAGAGGGAGCACATGCATGCATGCATACATACATACATACTATATACACATGTGCATATATACATGTGTGCATACATACATACAGACATGTATATGTATATAAAAAGTGTGACTGTATGTGCGTGCGTGTGTGTGTGTGTGTGTGTGTGTGTGTGTATGTGTGTATGTATATATAGTTGATACTTGTTCTCCCAAGACTCCATTTCTTTCTTTCACCTTCATTAGCTCCTTCTCTTGCTGGGGAACTGACTGATTTCTGCTGTCTCCATTATTTACTATCAGCAGTAGGTTAATCCTACACAGACATACTCTCCCTTCCCCTCTCTCTCCCTCTCTCTCTCTCTCTCTCTCTCCCCCCCTCTCTCTCCCCCTCTCCCCCCCCTCTCTCCCTCTCCCTCCCTGTCTCTCTCTCTCTCCCCCCTCTCTCTTCCCCCCCCCATCTCTCTTTCTCTCTCTCTCTCTCTCCACAGTGGTAGAACTATTCATCTCAAGTAATAAGAAATTTTGTGGGGGGAGGAGAAGGAAGGGAAGAAAATTTGAAACTCATGGAATTGTGAAACTGAATGTTGTAAACTAAAAGTAAATAAATAAATTAATAAAAAAAATTTGTTATGAAACCAAGGTTAAACACATAAAAGACAAGCATGGTATGAAAAAGAAGGCCTTAAATAAAGTAGAAGGTTCTTAATCCTCTGAATTCAAATTTAAATTAATATGAAATCTAACCTCAGTTGTTTTGGTTGACATAATCTTCAGGCATAGGTGTATTCTCATTCCGTTTTAGAGCCTAGTTCTTTTCCCAACTCCAAGTAAATCTTATCTGGCTCGTGCTTCATGACCTGAAGCAATTTAGTTACCCTCCATGAGATTACCTAGTACTTTGTTCCCAAATTATACCTTTCATTCTACCAATAAGAAGCAAATTGTCTCTTTCCAATTGTAAAACTAATCCCTTTGATCCAGTTATGAAATCTATTGATGCCCCTTTATTTTAGCTATTTCCTACTGGAAATTTCCTCTTCCCAAATTACTTATGAATAGTTAACTGACAAGGCCTGAGCCACATGAATTATGACCCTTCTATCCTTGTTCATACCACTGGGTCATGTTAACAGCTGCACATACTTTACTAGGTTCTAGCTGGTGCTTCATCTCATTTACCCAGGGGAAGGCTATCCATAAATAACTTTACTATGCTTATACAATGCCAGCTTTTTAAATATGTGGTGATATTTGATACACATAGACTTCTCTTACCCCAGGATGGAGTCATAGAATTTTATCAAGAGATAGAAACTAGCTATAGGTCACACAGCTGAGTTTGACAAATATCAGTGGCTTATTGTGAATCCTTAGAGAGAATGAAGAGCTCAGGAGAAGTGATACCACATGCACATAAGTGAATGGTAATTTGTCAATACTTACTGAACCTGTACTGTATGTTAATATGAACCAGCAGTCTGACAGCTGCTTAAAAATGAATTTGCTGATGTAGTCATACTCTACTTTAATAGAAGTCTACAGGTCTATAAGTGTCAAGTCAAGGTCAGGGGCAGTAATAATTCTCCTATGCTCTGTGTTAACCAGATCATATCTAGTTATATGAATGTATTAAATATGAAATATTATGTGTAGTTCTGGATGTGACACCCAGATAGTATCTGCAGGAAGACAACAAGGGTAGTGAGGGATCTTGTAACAGTCCCATGTGATATATTATTAAGTCAGTAGAGTTGTTTAGTCTGGAAAAGAGAAGACTTAGAGGAGATGTGATAACTCTTTTAAGAGTGCCTTGTTTTATGTTGTTCCAGAGGGTAGAAGTAATGCAAATGAATGGAAGTTTTAGCAAAAGAGATTTTAGCTCAGTATAAGGGAAAACAATTATTATAAATCTGTGCAAAAATAGAACAGATTACCTTGTTCAGGAAGTGTTTATTCAGACTGCATTGACTCCCTGACAGGGATCTTGTAGATAGGATTTCTGCATCAGGAGGGAAGTTGCACTGGTTATCGTCTACTATTACTTCCAACACATAAGGTTCTCTCAATATGTATAGTATAGGATGTGGTCAGAAAAGTATAGAAGTGAGAAAAGAAAGTCTTTATCCATTTTCTGGGGCGGTTGAATTGACCACGATTATGACCAGGATTACCAAATTACTAGGTATATGGTAGGAGTGACCAAAGATTGTTACTTTTGTTTAGAAAGCGCATAAGTAGGAGTGTTTGAGGAGAAGCATTTAATATACCCGAATCACTAAGAAGTTTTACAGGCTAATAAAATCTTAAGGCCAAAAAATGTATCTGCAAAGCACATAGACCAAATACATCCACATGTGCCATCTCAACCTCTTTTTCTACCCCAGCACAAAACATTGTATTCCTTCTATATCATCTCCTTCATATCTGTCACTTATTTTCCTCTCTCCAAAGCTCAAGGTGATTATAATAGAGTGTCTGTCAACACTTGTCAAAGATGCTATTTGCTAACTTCATAGTAGGTACTATGGAGGATATAGAAAAAAGTATGACATACTTCACTTGTTTTTGAAGGCATTTAGAGTCTAAAGAGGGAGGTGGATACATATATGAAACAGCTAAAGAAAACACTTTTAAAAACTATTTAGTGCACATTAAATGTACTACTGTAATACAAACAGAATACTTATGTCTTGAGAGGTAGGTTAGGGGATGACATTGAAGCCTTCATCATTGCTTTTGTGTTAGTTTGAAAGCAAGAGTAAAGGGCTTGGATTTGATAAACTAAGATGTTAGGGAACCACTCTTATGTGTTGTAAAGAAAGGAGTGGCATGATGAAATGAGCAAAATGATTTTTACAATTTTTGATAAGATAGATTGAAATGGAAAAAAGATTAAAGGCAAGAAAATCAGAGAATGGGGCAGCTAGGTGGTGCGGTGAATAGAGCATTGGCCCTGGAGTCAGGGGGACCTGGGTTCAAATCCAGCCCCAGACACTTAATACTTATTAGCCGTGTGACCTTGGGCAAGTCACTTGACCCCAACTGCCCTCCAAAAAGCAAAAAAAAAAAAAAAAAAGAAGAAAAAATCAGAGAAGTCCCTATTGGTCTGCTTATCAACTGTACTTTATAAATACATTCGTTCCTCAGCCTCATTCCTCAACCCAAATATGGCTTGCATAAAACCCAGTTGTTTCCCATAATCATGCTTTTATTACATTTTGTCTTTTGGTAGTATCTGAAACTATAGCGGACAGCTTGCCTACCTTTTGGCACACAAGCTGGAGGAGATTGTGTCTTACTGTTGGTGCTACAAGATAAGGGAAGCAGGTCCTTCATTCCTGCTTGGGGCTGCTTCCCTAGTTCTTAGAATGAGGAATCTTAATGCAAAGTCCATCAATTGTCCTTGTCTCTTTCATATCACCAGCAGTGGAGAAGAGTAGAGGAGCTATGGGGAGTACAGAGAGAGGACTCCAGAAATCCCCTTTCCCAAAGAATTTATTTGGTTTGGGCTGTACTTTTCCCTTTGACGCTGGAGCTCTTGCAGCTCATTTTCAGAATACAGAAGTAGGCAAGAGAAAGAGGCAGAGATGGTAAGCTTCTACAGGAAAGTGTGGTTTCTGTATTTTGCATCTGAGTGAGGGAGTTGCTTAAAAGTGCATTGAGTGAAAGAAAGAAGGTGATGAGAAAAGTGAGTGTGATTCATCTGTGTTAGCCTCCTCCCTGACCTCAAAAGGTCTTTTGAAATCCTGGGGTTTGGTATTCTCTGACTTTAAAACAGGGTAGTTATGGAGAGTATTTTTTATTTTTCCTACAGTTGATATGCTTATTAGCTTGGGGGACCCAGGGTGGCTTGATATCCAAGTTGGGAGAATGTGGATATCTTGCAAAAAAGAGGAAAGAAGACTACTCTTTTTCCCTGGACTGAGATTTCTGCCAAACCTATCTGTCAGAATAAAGGCACAGCAGGTTAAGAGGAAGCTGTGGGACTGAGAAAAGTAGAGAAATAAAGTTTGTTTTATCACTCATGTACAGAATCCTTCAAATGGAAGGTAGAGCTGACAAGATATTTCTTTCCTTAAATATATCTCCCTTGGTATTGCCTCCCTTGGTATTACTGCAACATGGTTTTTACACTTGACTTGAATGGTATGTTCCTAGGGATGGGGATTTCAGGGGATGTAATGGACACAACCCAAATATATGAATTGTAGAGGAATGTAAAATAATAAGACTGATTCTCTAGTTCTCACATGAAAATATTAGAATCCCAGAGTTGGAAGGGACCTTGTGGGTCATCCACTCCAACTTCCCACCCAATGCAGGAATCACCTCTACAACATCCCTGAATGTTGAACAGAACAGGGCTGAGGACAGAACCCTGTGGCCAGCTCACTCCAGCCAGCTCCCTCCAGGTTGACCTTGGTCCATTAATCATTATTCTTTGGGTATGGTTATTTAACAAGTTACAAATCCATTACTTTACTGTCTATATTTTATAGTCATTTATGGTAAACTACTTTCTGGTTGGCCTCAGTATGAGAGAGAAGCATGAATAATATTACTTTTATATAGAAACACACCATGCATGCATGGTTCCTATCTCCCATAGTTCTTTAATGTTTCTTCTGCTCTTGAATTTTGCATATATTTAGTTATTGGTGCTAGAAGTTGTGATAAATATTTTAATTCATAAGTACTTATAAAGGTTTTATTTTCTTGTGACTAATTTTTAAAGTGAAGGACAAAATCTTTTGTCCCTAGCAAATATAAATTGTGGACATTTTAATTTGTAATTTTCCAAAGTTACAAATAAAGTGTACTAATTTTCAGAATTTGGCAACCCTAAAGAAGGTGCCTACTATCTTAGCTTTTGACCCAAAGTGATTTGTGTGTGTGAATTACTACCATTAGAGAAATTGTTAGACATTAATTTTGGTTCTGTCAGCATATTAAATATGTCAGCTAAGGATTTAAAATCACTTTTTTGACATGTGGTTTCTGCACAGTCCACAGCAGGTGCATCCTTATTGGCTAATGCCTCACCTCTCACTCTCATGACATCACCACTGTCTGTAACAAATCAAAATGTGGCTCCTTTTGGGATGCTGGGGGGCCTGGTTCCTGTCACCATGCCCTTTCAGTTTCCTTTGGAGCTACTTAGCTTTGGAACCGACACAGCTGGAGTGACAACCACCTCGGGATCTACCTCAGCCGCTTTCCACCATAGCCTAACTCAGAGTAAGTTTTGGTTATTCACTTATTTTGCTATATAATTTGAGAGAACAGTTAAACCCCACTAATTCAAATAATTGAATCTAATTAGTAACAGTTATGAAATATTTTAAAAGAAAACTTTCTGTATTTCAAGTATATACATAAACAAGCATAATGAACTCTAGGATTTTCCTTAACAAAATTTTATAAAACTTATCATTGAGTGTGATTTTCAATTCATTAACATCCCAGTCATGGTCAGAGGCAGAACAGCCTTATTTCCTGCATTTTTGGAATATCCTTGAAAACAAGGATCATAGCCTGCCTAAATTGTGAAATCCTTGATTGCCTAATATGGTGCTTAGGTACCTCATAGCATTCAGTGAGTTTCTAATGCTTTTGTCTTCCCCGCATCCTGCATAAATTCAGGAGTTTATATATTTTAACTTTTTGAGCAAAAATTTCTTAAAACTAAGGCCTGGGCTACTAAGCATTTCATATTTTTTTTCTTAGATATGCTGAAGGGTTTACAGCCAGGAGCTCAGCATGCAACATCACTTTCTCACTCACCTCTGCCTAGTCACCTACAGCAAGCTTACAATGGTAAGATTCTCTGTATTTCTTACTTATCTTGTTCATTTGAAATTTAAAATACCCACAGCACTCAAGAAATACTTCTTTTCATACTCAAACCAAAAACTAAATGGAGTGGGGAGGGGTTAGGCAGAACAGTTGTTCATTGTACTTCCTCTAAATTGGTAGGTTCTTGAAAGAAACTCTTTACACAAGTGGGAAAGTGGAAAGCATAGTATCCTGATAATAGAAGAAGACATCCTTTCTGTTTAGAGGTAACTTTTATATGGGGAATGAGCTGCTAAAAAATTTTCTGTCCAAATAAGTAACTAAGAGTCATGTATAAGCATGAGACAAATATCCCTCATACCTTATAACCAAAACCTACCATAAGTTGGGAAACGATTTGCCCTTAATGGTTAAGCCAGTTTCTGTAATTAGAACTTAGTCATCAGTCTGCTTGGAGTATTTGTTGTATACCTCTCTGCCCCAGCTTTAGTTTCCCTTTATGAAGCCACTTATTCCAGAAATAGTACCATTTCTTGTTATTGCCAGTAACTATTAAGACATTCCCCTACCTCTCCCTGAAGATACATGTAAGTTGCATCTCTGCACGTAGTTAGAAGGGCATCATAGTAGGATTATTAAAATTCATAAACATTTTAAGCAGCTATGCAGTCCACTGATGCAATCTTTAGCATTAGAATATCAATATTACTTTGATTCCTGGTGCTCCTTCTAACAAACTTTAACTGGGACAGTGCCACTAGTGCCTTTTCCCAGAGTACTAACATCCAGAGTGTGAACTTTATCTCCAGGGGGATTCACTTCCTCTCCATGGTATTCTCTCTCTGTTTCAGAGAGAGTGCTAACCTTGTTTTTTGTAGTACTCCCTTAGTCTGTTTGTACAGGTATGCCCAGTCCCATTCCCAGGATCCTGTTGTTATAGTGACCCTTTCTTGGGAGTACACCTGCATCACCCTGAATTCTAAGGGAGGGCTTGGGTAGGTCTCTGAGGGATGTCACAGGAGTGAACCTATAGTTGGACTTATTATCTAATCTGTACATTGTTGTTCCAGTGTTCTACTGTCCTTTACTCCTCACTATTTCCTAGCCCCTTAAAGAAGTTTCTAGTTATAACTCTATAGTCCAACCCATTGTCACCCATTCTTGCCTTCTCACCTTATAGAATCCTTATCCATGTCCTCCTATAAATCTTCTGTAGGGAGTCTACCTAACATGTGGTATACTGGAATTCTTCTGGAGGTCTTGACGTTGTATGAATACCAAAGGAACATATACACTATTCTTAGCTCTGAACTGCCCACCTTTTTTTCTTATCCTACTTTTACACTGATGATATCCTAAAGCAGATTTCTTCTCAGGAGTTAGCCACATTCATAAAAAGAGCCATAAAGTTAATTATCTATCTAACTCAGCAACTCTTAACTTTTTTTCTGTCATGGATCTCTTTGGCAATTTGGTAAAGCTTATCAACACCTTCTCAAATAAAGATTAATTTTTTATGTTTCTTGACCCCTGATATCTAGACCCAGGTTAAGAACTCTCAAACTACCTACTTCAAAACACTAAGGAAAAGAGAAAGTATAAAAATGTTCAGTTGTTTTAAATGTAAAACAGTATTTAAGTTCTCGGCTCCTAGAGCTGTAAAAAGTTCCTTTACCAGTGGTTTCTTTGCTTCTCCAGTCTTGACGTGGGGGGGAAGGTTATCTCCCAAAGGGACTAGATTGCTATGCTGATCAATAACTCTCCCTTTTCCATACCCATTGCCTAATATTTTCCCATTGTTTTGTGTTGCTGTGGAAATATGTTGTATTTTAAACACCTTGTGATTGAACATTTTCATATACAAAGAAGGCTAGAATAAGAGGATTATAAATGAAATCATGTATCTTTTATATACAATTTGTTTTCACATATCTATAAAATTTAATATAATACCAACATACTCTTGCTTTTCTTTATACTCTTCTGAACTTTCTTTTGCTTTCATGTATGTGTTTCAAAAATATTTCATTGATGGTCTTTTTTTTCTTTTTTTTTTTGGTGGGGGGGGAAGAATTATTGTCATTGCCTGCACATTTTCTGCACCAAGATAAAAGCACTTCCTTGTAATGCATAATTATAGTCAAGTAAACCAAATTTTTGTTGTATTTGGTCATGACTGAAAATATCTTATTCTGTACCTATAGTTTGTTCATTATTTGGCACCAAGAAATGGGAGGCATGCTTCTTCAGTCCTCTGGAGTCTTTATTATTCATTGCATTGACCATAGTTCTTTAGTCTTTCATTTGTTTCTTTTTACAGTGATGTAGTCATTTTATAAAATAGTTCTGGTTCTTCTCAGTTTACACTGCATAAATTCATATAAAAGTTCCAAAGATTCTCCAAAGTAGTGTCATTTCTTATGCACAATATTATTCTATTATATCTACATACTTTAATTTGTTCAAGCAATCACCTGTTGGTGGGCACCCACTTTATTTACAATTCTTTGCTACCATAAAAAGTGCTATTTTTGTATTAAGGGACTCTTTCCCTTGGTCTTGAATTTGTATATATGCCTAGTAGCAGTATCCAACATTGGATCAAAGTGGATATTTTAGTGACTTTTACAGTATAGTTCCAAATTGCTTTCCAAAATGATTTGACCAATTCACAGATCCATTAGCAGTGCATTAGCGTGAGTCTCTTCCTCTAGCACCTCCAATTGCCATGTCTTTTTTTGTCATTGTTGCTAATCTAATGAGTGTGACCAAGAACCTCAGTGTTGGTTTAATTTGCATTTAAATTGTTATCATTAGTGTTCAGAAACACTTTTTCCTGTGATTCTTGAGAGTTTGGATGATTCCTTGCCTTGAAAACTTGCTTCATGTCCTTTAACCATTTATCTCCTGGGGAATGGATCTTATTTAAAACATGTGCACGTGGGCATGCATGCATGCCTGCATGTGCTTGTGCATGGGTGTGCATGCATGTGCGCGTGCGTGCACACATACATGCCTACACACCTATTTTGGGAGGGTCAGTTCCTTAAATATTTGGGATATCGTGACTTTATCAAAGAAGTTTGCTGCAAAGATTTTCACATATACACTCACACACACTAGCTTGCTTTCTTATTTTGTCTACATTGGATTTGTTTGTATAAAAAATTTAATTTCGTGTAATCAGAATTGTCTATATTATCTTCTGTGATTCCCCTCTCTCCTTTGTTGGTTATGAACTTTTCTCCTTTCCATAGGTCAATAAGCACAGTTTCTTCAGTGCTTCTCTCATTTATTTATGTTGTTACCCTTTATGTCTAAGTCGTATATTCATTTGTGGCTTATTTGGTGTATGATGTGAGATGTTGGTCTACATCTAGTTTCAGACAGATTTCTTTCTCATTTTCCTAATGGTTCTTGTCAGATAGTGAGTTCTTAACTCCAGTAGCTGGGGTTTTAGGTTATATTAAGCACTAGACTACTGTGATCATTTGCTTCTGGATCTTATTTACCTAATCTGATTTACTGAGCAGCTTTTCTGTGCTTTAACAGTACTAAATAATTTTGATGATTACTGCTTTTTAGTATAATTTGAGATCTTATTCTTTTAGGCCCTCTTCTTTCTCATTTTTTTTTATTATTTCCCTTGAGATTTTTGATCTCCTGATGAATATCATTATAATTTTGTTCAGTTCTGCCTAATTATCCTTTTGGTAGTCTTTTAATAATCTGTTTCACTGAATCTGTAAATTAAATCATTTTTCTTCTATTAGCATGGCCTAACCATAAATAATTCCTTTCTACTTAGATCTTCCTTTATGTCTGCAAATAATCAGAGAAATCTTTCTCATGAGTAAGCTAAGTCAAAAAAATACAAATTACAGACCTACCTAAATTAACTTTCTTCTTTAGTGCCATATCAATCAAGCCACCAGAGGATTATTTTGTAGAGTGGGGGAAATAATAACTGAATTCATCTGGAAGAACAAATGGTCAAGAATCTTAAAGGGAATAATGAAAAAATGTCAAGAAAAAGGGGGCGTGGCCTAGCAGTACTAGATCTCAAACTACTATGAACAGTAATCATCAATATAATTATTTGGTACTGGTTAAAAAAATAGAAAAGCCAAGCAGTAGAACAAATAAGGTACACAAGATTTAGGAAGCAGATGAACACAGTAACATCATATTCAGCAAACCAAAGGACACAACTATGTGTCTTACTATTTTACAAAAATACTAGGAAAGCTGCAAAGTATTCTGAGAGAAATTAGGTTTAAACCAACATCTCATACCATATATCAAGTTCTAAATGGATATATGACCTAGATATAAAAGGTCAGACCTGTTGTAAAGAAATTAGAGGAGGGTGAAAGAAGAAACTTGACAGCTGTGGAGAGGGAAATAGTTTATGAGCCAGAAAAGGGACAGAGAGGATCATAAAAGATAAAAAAGATTAATTTTGGTTATGTAACATTGAAATGTTCTTGGATACTGAAAACCCTTGCAAGTAGAACTTGAAGGGAAACCATTAAGTAGGAAAAAATTCTGTGCAACAAATTTCTCTAAGTTTTTCCACTGAGATTTATAAAGAATGGATTAAAATACATGAAAACAAGAACTCTTCTCCAATAATTAGATGATCAAAGGATATGAAAAAATATTTTTCAGGAGAAGAAATCCAAACTATCAATAACCATATGAAAAAATGCTCCAAATAACTAATAATAAGAGAAATGCAAATTAAAACAACTGTGAGATTCTTCACACCCATCAGGTTGGCAAACATGATAAGAAAATGACAAATGTTGGAAGAACTGAGAGAAGACAAGCACACTAGTGCAGTAATGTCAACTCAAGATAGAAATGGGGGCCACTAAACCATACAAAGGGATCCCCATGGACTGTATATTGACTTAGAAAGCTGGATGTTAATAATATCTATTTGATTGTATTTTTATTTATTTAAAACATTTTCCCAATTATTCGAGTTCATATGTTTGATACCTCTGCACTAATGCAACTAGGGAAAAGGACCAATATATACAAACATATTTACAGCAGCTCTTTTTGTAGTAGCAAAGAACTGAAAACTAGGGAGGAGAGGGGGTGCATTCTTAGGAAATGGCTAAACCGATGACATGAATATAATTCAGTATTATTGTGCTGTAGAAAATGAAGGAGGAGCAGCTAGGTGGTACAATGAATAGAGCACTGGCCCTGAAGTTAAGAGGACCTGAGTTCAAATGTGGCCTCAGACACTGAACAATTACTAGCTGTGTGACCTTGGGCAAGTCACTTAACCCCAACTCTTTTGCCCACCCCCCTCCAAAAAAAAAGAAATGAAGAAATGTTTGTTTTCAGAGAAACCAATGAAGACTTGTATGAATTGTTGCAGAGAAAAGTAAGCAGAAGTAGGATAATGATTTATACAGTAACAACATTATAAAGAAAAGCTACTTTGAAAGACTGGAAAATTTAGATCAGTGTAGCTAAGTGGCACATTGGATGAAGCACTAGGCCAAGAGTCAGGGAGACTTGACTTCAAATCTGGCTTCATACACTTATAGTTGTGTGGCCCTGAGCAAGTCACTTAGCCCTGTTTGCCTTAATCCAGTGGAGAAGTAAATGGCAAACACTCCAGTATCTTTCTTTACCAAGAAAACCCCAAATGGGGACATGAAGAGGTGGACCCAACAGAAAGACTGAACAGCAGATGCCAGCCAGTTCTAGATGACTGATGATAAAATATTCTCTCCACTTTCTGATAAGAGAAGTGATGGACCCAAAATGCAAAATCAAGCGTACATTTTTGGACATGGACAGTTGGGAATTTGTTTTGTTTTATCATATGTGTTTTAAGGGCTTTTTTTTTTTTTTACAATGGAAATAGGAGTGGGGAATAGGAATAGGGTAGTTAAAATGAAAGGAAAGAAAAAAAGGGTCACTGAGTTATTCTTTTTCAAAATTCAGCGGCAGTAGTAGGAGGAAGATAAGAAAAAAAAAAAAGACAAACAGGATAGCTTTGAAAAGTCTATAGAGTCAGAGACTCCAGTTATGGAACTTATAGCCCAAGGAAGCCATTAATAAGAACAAAGCCCCCCATACACTACAAAATATTTATATCAGCATTTGTTTGTGATAGCTCAGAATTAAAAACAAAGTAAATGCTATTTCTTTTTCTTCTCCTTAAAAAAACACTGTCATACAGGATGTCTCTGTCGGAAGGGGTGAGACACATAGGATACTGTGATACTGTAAGAACCAGAAAATATCAATTAAAAACTAAAGAAAATTAGGTTCAAATTATTTTTTTACTTGAAAAATGAACCATACATAATAGCTACCTGCAGTTGCATATAAAATTCCCTTTTTCTGTTCTATGTATATATAAAAATGCCCATTTTTTAGTATTAAATTCAGAATAAAAAATTGATTTAAAAATCATATTAATAATTTAAAGAAAAAAATGTTTTGCATTTATATTCATATTTATTCCAAGATATGTCTGTATGTTATGTGTAATATGTGTTTGCATATGTGTATATATGTATTCTGTATTAATTTTGAATAGCGTTTTTTTATCTCTTTGGATTTTGTTGGTAATGTGCAAAAGCATTGATGCTCTTCTGGGTTTCTTTTGTATCCTATTACTTTGCCAAAGTTGTTTCTATTCATTTTTTGGTAAATCTCTGTGGTGCCTTAAACCTGACGTATCAGACTCCAGGCCCATGAGGCTCTACAGTACAACATAGATAATGTGGTCCACCAGTTTAAAATATGAGCATTCTTGAGGCTCATTAGAAGAAAGAAGTTAGATCATTCTGTACATACCTTCCCCAGACCTGTGGAGAACTGTATCCATGGAACCAGTCTCCTTTTCCTTTAAGTTAAGATAATATTGCTGTGGAGATTATTCTCTCCCCTCCCCTCTAGCATAGTTTAATTTAAGGTTGTCACATAACCATTGGGGTATGTTTTTCCAGTTTTAAGCATTCGTTTTATTCCTTCTAACTATATGATGTATTTGTATATACTCAACTCAACTAACTTAACTTTAGAATTTGATGACTTCTGTATTCAAAATACCAGATATAGGTACCTGTTGCTGCCAGCAGTAGAGCCTCAGTATATTTGTGGAGGCAGAGTTAGAAAGCACCTGCATAGTCTTCTCAGATGACCTTTTAATACCAGGCCCAGACTGAGGTTTCATTATCCTCTCTGGTTGCTGCACAAAAATCTGCCTTTGAATCGTGTAATGTTCATTTTAATACAGGTGGAGTCTATGTAGTTATTTTGAGATAAAGATGGAATAGCTTTCCTCTGAAGCCCATGTAATAATAAGTAACCCCAGTCAAATAAAGATGTAGGCAGCCTTTATCTTACTGTCTTCCCAGGTCTAGCAGACTAAAAGTTATTGGACTTGTGTTGAATCATCTTATGTCAAAAGCAGCTTGGGGAAGCTGTATTCATACAACATATAGGTAACTGCTTAGAATAATGGGACATATTGATGACACCTGATAAAGGTGGCTTTTAATGAGTATTTAAAATAACTATAAGAATGGTCTAAGTCAGAATTCCTTGTAGCACCAGTGCAATATTTACAGCTCCAACAGTGATTGAATATGCCAGCATAGTGCTCAATTGCAAAATATAACAGACTTTCCACATAGAAGACAGAAGCAAAATATTTATTCAGAGATCAGAAAACCGAATCCCAAAACCAGAAAGCTGAATCCATCATAGTAGCAAAGAAGTTAATACACCATAACAGCACAGAGACATCATCCTTTAGCGTTCCCACAAATCAGCACTCACAAGCCTAGCTGTTTGCCTGGGTATGTGTCCTCTCCTTCCTCTGTCTCTAACTGCTCTGACTCCCAGCTTCCTGTGGGCTCTGCTCCACCTTTCAGCAAACTCCTCCCACCAGAGGCTCCACGTGACTACATTCAGCCTATTAGGGGGTAGACTATATCTTCAAAGCAGAGAAGGTCTTCAGATTCCCATTCCCATTACACTTGTGAAGGTCTGATTAAGGTTCAGAACTTTAGAAATAAATCACCTTCTATTCTAAGTAACACCAGTCTCCTGGGGAAAGATTAGGAAGATTGGGGTGGTTGATTTTTTTAGGGGAGCGAGGTAGTACAGTGGATGGAGTGTTGGACTTTTGGAGTCATGAAGACTTGAGTTCAAATCCTGCTTTAGACACAGTGTGATTGTGAACAAGTCACTTAACCTTTTTCAGTCTCAGTGTTCTCACTTTAAAAGTGAGGGTAATAGCACCTGCCTCCCAGAGTCCTTATGAGGATGAAATGAAATAATCCCTCTGAAGTGCTTTGCAAACCTTATAGTACTAAATAAATGCTAGTAATAAGAATACTAATAAGAGACTTTGAAGTTAAACATTTTTTCTTAAAATTTTAATTTAAAAGTCCTTGTAAAAGTTCTAGCGAAAGTTTGGTTACACAACCCATTTAAAACTGCCTAAATAGAACACATTTTAAAGTGTCTCGTCGTCCTATGAATTTTACACATAATGTAGATTAAATGCGTGCGAAGAGATTTACAGTGCTACTTTCTCTGTGTGATGCTGAAAACCTATACTACAGGTGTAGTGATGTCTCCCAGCGCTGTACTTCATGTTACAAACTTTGTAAATAAGCCTCGCCTTGTTCTATTAGTCACTTTCTCCTAGAGATAAGTCAGCATTTTGTCATTGTCATACTGAGTAAAATAATCTGTTTATTTTTGCCTCTATTGCCAAGACAGCTCATGGCGTAATGGTCAGAGCAAGGAGACTGGAGTCAGAAAGGCTTGAGTTCAGATTGGGCCTCAGACACTGGCTGTGGGACCCTGGTGCAAGCCATTTAACCTCCCTTTACTTCATATATACTTTATACTACCTGTATAAAATGGGGGTGAGTGAATAGCACACGTCTTCCAGGGTGGTGAGCATCAAGTGAGATGTTGGTTAAAAGGGCTTAGCACAATTTCCTGGCACATACTGGGCGTTATATAAATTCTTATTCCCTTCCCCTTTCACCATGCCACGTGCTTGACACCCTTTGCCATTAATATTTCTCCATCAAGGGACAATGCTTCTTTTCTCTGCCCTCTCTCAAATTTCATTTCTGTTCGGCATCTTCATTCCTCTTGGTAGAAAAATGGTCTAATAGAATCTATATTTGCTTAGGTCTCTTTCACTTGATCTCCTTAGCTCCAATGGTTTTAATTATCATCTCTATGCATATAACTCTCAAATTTACTTGTCTAATTTTAACCTCTTTGCTGGCCTCCAGTCTCATATCTCCAAATGTCTATTTGTATATATCTTGAATGTCCAGTAGATATCTTAAATCCAACATCTTCAAAACAGAATTCATTATATTTTCTCTCTCCAAGGGCTTCCCTCTTCCTAACTTCCGTACTATCATCCTTCAGTAACCCAGACTTACAACCTAGATTGTAAGGTCCTTCTTTATTCCTTACTCTCATTCCCCCCATATCCAATGAGTGGTCAAGTCTTTTCATTGCCACCTTCATAATGTCATTTGTACATGCCCCTTCTTTCCTCCAGGCCCTTATCCCCTCATTCCTGAACGATTTTAATAGTCCATTCTTTGGTCTCCCTGCCTCTCCTCACTCTAATCCATCTTTCTCTTAGCTGTCAATTTATCTACTAAAATACAGGTTAGACCACATCAACTCCCAATTAATTAAACTTCAGAAGCTCTCTGTTACTTCTAGGATCAAGTATAAAATCCTTTGTCTTTTAAAGCCCTTAATGCACCTTCCTTTCCATGTGCCTTGTGACCCTAACATTGACTCCTTGTTATTTCTCACATATAACACTCCTGTCTCCTGTCTGCCACCTGTGCCTGGGATGCTTTTCCCTCCTCATCTCCGCTTCCTAGCTTCCTTCAAATCGCTGCTGAAGTCCCACCTTCTGCAAGACTTCTTTCCCACTTCTCCTTAATGTTAATGCCTTCTCTCAGGGACTGACCTCAATTTATCTCTCACAAATCTTGTTTGCACATGGTTAATGAAGGAAGAAAAGATTTATTAAGCACCTTCTATGTGCAAAGCACTGTGCTAAGTGCTGGGGATACAAATAGAAAGTCTTTGCTCTCAACAAGCTCCTATTTTAATTGTTGTTTGCATGTTTTCTTTCCGGTTAGACTACAAGCTCCTTGAGAGGAGGGATTTTTTTCTTTCTATCTCCAGTGCATAGTGTAGTACCTGGCACGTGGTCAGAGCTTAATAAATACTGTTTGACTGATTGACTGAAAGGAGATAAAATTTTCTGTGTCTCCTAAAGAAATGAAAAGATAGGTCCTCTGACAATAGAGAATGTATTTTATGGCTCTGTTATAAATCCCCACAGTGTCGACATTAGGCAAATAGGAGATAGATAATAAAATCGTGAATGAATGAATAGAATCCTATTGCTTGTGCAGAATGCACTCTGTAGTTCACACATTCATATATTACCATCATGGGAAGGGAAGGGAATTGGCAGTTATATGAAGCCTATATATGTGCCAGACACTGTGCTAAACACTTTACAAATAGTATTTCGTTTGATCCTCCCAACAGCCCTGAGAGGCAGATGCTGTCGTCATCATCATCATTATTATTCCCATTTTACACTTTAGGAAACGGAAGCAAACGGGTTAAGTAACTTGCCCAGGGTCATGTCTGAGACCAGATTTGACCTCAGGTCTCCTGATTCCAGGCCCAGTGCTCTACCAACTGTGCTACCAGCTGCCTCTGTAAGTGGCATGTTCAAAATAAGTTGAACCTCAAATGTAAATTCATCAATTTGACATAAAAAGAATCCTTCAGTGTTTTTTATTTCCACATCCCAGTTTTTATACTACTTTGGTCTTAATTACTTTAAATATTCTGTTTTAAGGTAATTACCTGAAATGTTACAAGTATCTTAATAAATTGTCTGTGACTTTTTAAAAAGATTAGTTCTTCCAGCTTTCCTCTTTCCACTCACCACCTCATTGTTTTCTCTTTCTCAGATGGAGGCCAAAGTAAAGGGGACACTAAATTACAACGGAAAACTCAGTGACTTCCCAGCTAGCAAAGGAGTTGGAACACTTGATTGGATGATGGGATCTACCTGATGGGAAAGTACTTATGTGGTCACAGGGCTGCTGTTTCTGTCAATGTTTACATTCTCTAGTCCCAAGCACTGTGGTGAGGAGGAAAAGGAAAAGAAAAACAATACTTGATCAAAGCCAGGTGCAGGAGGAAGAAAGGCTTTTGTGCAGACTTAGAGACCTTGTTCTCTTCTACAGAAAGACAAAGTTACAATGCTAACTGGCTTTAAAGTGACTCAGTTGTCAAACCCACAGAAGTACAAACTTGATTTTCCCCAGGGGAGGAAGAAGGAATTTGAACAGATTTGGGTGAATTTCATCCATCCTGGGGGTTGGGGCCTGACCACTCTGGGTGCAGATATAATTTCATAAGAGAAAATATTTTAGTCCAATATGTCTGAAATTAGACCAGCTTATCAGGAGTAATGATCATGTCTGCTTGAGTGGCCTATGCAGCAAGTAATAAATTTGCAACAGAGAACCCATTAACATGTCCATTGTCTGATACAGATAGTAGATGAGTACTATATCCTCAAAAATCCTGATCAAACTTGAACCTTCTTTACTGATGCAGGATCTCCAGCATGTAGCAATCCCTCCATGTAGAATAGTATACAAGGTGGACTGAGGATGCTGCAGGAAAGAGGAATAATAATCCCTCTCCAGAAACTTATTTTAGCACAGTGATATGTAGTATTAAATCATCTAGGTTTTTTAAAGATAATAAGAAGATGGAGTCTCTTTTACTCTTATCAGATCAAATGTAAAGATTTTCCCCCTTTATCAAACGGTCACTTTCTCCTAAGACACAGGTACTTAATGAATTTCAACTGGTATTTTATTTGTCTGCTATTAATTGGTCAATTCTTAATTTCCACTCTTTTTTTTCATATAGTTACTGATTTATTTTTCTCTTTTGAAAGGTAGGAAACCCTCAGGGTCAGTGTTCCTGCTGTGGTAGTCTCAGTCCTTGCTAGTCTAATAATATGACTTGTGGCTCTCTTTAACCTAAATTCCCATTAGTTAACAAATTCTTTTTTTCATTTGGATAGTGGTACTTCAGATTAACTTTTGATTTAGACAGTAATCAACATATGTATGATACAATGGTTCTTCAGCGGCCATTTTATATGGCAGTCATATTTTGGTCAGCATTAAAAAATTAATTCATGATTCCTAAGAGAACAGTGGGGCTAGTATCATTATATATAGTAAGGAATTTTTGTGAAAATTTTTACAGCCCATCTCTCCTGCCTAACTCTAAATGCCTAAAGTGTATTGTCATTGATTAGAAATCAAAGGATCCTAAAGCCTCATTAGCTAGAAGTTTTAAAATGAGAGTCAAACTGAAGGGTTGAGAATCCTCCACTGCTTCTCCTTCCATATGAACACATCACCAGTGGCACGGGATTTTGAGTGAGCACCTGGAGGAAAGTATGTGATAGTTTTGATATGACTTTGGTTTTGGTTTAAGCTTTAAAAATCAAATGTTGTTCTCTTTTCTTTGCTTGAAGTGTAGCTTTCTTAAAAGCCATGTTTTTCATATCTTCAGCTGTGCTCAGAAGTAAAGGCTTTTGTAGTCAATGCACTTGTATAATAAATGACAGACTTACCTAAAATAAAATCATTCATTAAGCATTAGCATACTGACAAAAAGATTTCCTACCTGTTACTCATGGGAAATCACGTCATACAGTTCATTTAGGTTTATGAGGGTACATATGCTAACCCGGATCCTGATTTTCCTTTGTATAAAAATATTCTTGTAGCCCAAAAAACTATTACATTACCAACATTTTTACCTGGATTTTTTATTTTAAAGTCATATTGACTTTACATTGTACAAAAGAACATCTTTTTAAACATGTAACTGAATATTTGAATTTTAAAAACTTGGTCACAATCTAGGAAAAAGGTTAATTTAAACTGACTCATTGATAAAGCCTTTGTTTTACTTCTGTAAACCTAAGAATTTAGGTTACCATGATGCAGATGTGAGTATTTTGACAACCCTAGTAGGCATTTTGGAAGAAGTTGCTGAGAGGGACTCCAGGGCTAGATTATGAAGAATTGATTTTAGTTTTGGTTAAATTTTTATTAGAGATATTTCTCCACTACCTTCATTTTAGTATTGTCAGCATTTTGCTCACATTCACTAAACTTAGTGGAAAATATGAAATCAGTTTAAAGAATTTCTTTATTTGTGCCTATTTGAATGACTGTTAATGAGATTTTTGTTTAGAGACTAACTATTTGTGATGAAGGTTAGGGCTTTCGGAGTGTTACTAAGCTTGCCACTTCTGTTAATTGTGCCATGATATGCTAAAATCCATCACTTCAAATTTTATAGTATAAACACTGTAATACTCAAACTTCTTGAATTAACTAATGTTAAATCATGCAATATTGACTTCTTTGATGAATTTTCTATGTCTGCCCAACAACAAGCATTATGAATTATTTTCCCTCATATTATTTCATACACACTAATAGAAGTATCTGAAGGACTGAAGTATCTGAAGAATCCTTATTTTTAAGGGTTCAGAAGCATTCAGGGTTCATTTTATTCAGTTTTTAATCTCTCTAGGATTTTTATCAAATCTTTGATTTTTTTAAAAAAATCATTATGAGTAACCTTAACATACTCTGTTCTATTTCCCCACTTTTTAAAATATTGTACAAGATAAGTCAAAAGGCCAGTGCACACCTAGATATATATATATATAATTAGACATTTCTGCCGAGAGGTAAACACATTTTTATATTTAGATTATTATGTTGGAAATCACCCTGATGTTCTTGTCAATGTACATTTGTACAGTGTGTCATACTTGAAAAGATGTTCAGTTCATTTAACTATTTTTGGTATAGGAGCATGGGGACTTGTGGATCATACTGTACTTTTGTACTTTAAGCAAGGATCAAATTTTGTGATTTTAAGGGAAGTTAAATTATTGGAAAGGACATTAATAGATTCCACATTTCTTTGAAAGAAAGAGTGTTTTTCTGTAAGAGTAAAAGCAATGCCCCAGTGCAAAAGGAGAGTTATTAGCACATTTAACTGAATCCCACTCCGCAGGGTTCTTGTTTCAGGAAGACTAAACTGCTCATTTTCAACTGTCTTATATTTTTAATGGCCTTCGATGATATATAAGCTGTTATTGTACATAAAAAGAAATCCTCAGTATTCACAAGCAATAATAGCCAGTACAGCTGTCTCTTGACAGAGCAGCACTGAGCTTAGATTGGGGACTGTATGGGAGCAAAGTGTCAAGCTCACTCAGAGCCTCCAAAATAAATGCAAGCAATAATGTCAAAGATAACCCTATAATAATGATGCCTTCTCATGTACTTGAGAGATCCGGAGAAAATAAGTTAAGGAAAACAACCTGGGGGAAAGAAGCCAGGTTAATCTTGAACTCTAGATTTCTTTCTCAGGATTAGGAAGTCAGATGATCATGTTTATATACTCTTCCATGCCTGCCACCCCTGTGATGGATGTTAGTAGCCCAATTTGCTGGGTTGGTTTGTTTGTTTGTTTTTTTAATGAGGGAAGCTAGATGGGGTTTATTCTATCATCAAGTAAAGAGAGAAACAGAATCAGTAGTATGAATGCTGTGGGTTTGACATCTGTTTAGTAAAAATCTATTAGAAGTGACTTTACCAGGATCTTTTTTTCCCCAAAGCAGATCTAAGTTGTTTACTACCCAGGGTTTGGGAAGGGCATATACCTTTAGTCTCTTTGCTATACTCATTACCATATCCCCTTGGACCTCCACTTCGTACAAGACACTTTCTAGAAGTTAAAATAGAGATATCCTGTAATTGTCTCAGACTGCCATTTATTAAAAGAACTGTATATTCCTGGGGATCATCTTTTAGGACTCCAACTGTCTATCACATTTGCTGCTACATTTGTAAAATGAACTTTGACTGTATTAGCAAACTTTAGCGTTTACAGTTCTTTATTTGGAAGAGGGGATCATAGTACAATTTTGCTCATGGATAGAAATGAGGTGTTTTATTTTGGGAGTATACCATGAAAGCACAGTGGTCCCTCTATTCTGTTTTTGATTGTTTGGATTTTGAACTTATTTTAAAGGATGGAAATAGAATAAGTAAAATCTCTAGTTAAACCAAACTTGAGAAATTTCCCTATACTTCAGCTCCCCAATTTCTGCTGAACTGAAGTTGTTAGTAGGAATACTTAATCTCAAGGTGGTTTTTTTGTTATTGTTGTTATTCCTGTTTTTTTTTTTAATAATGAAGCAGAAGACAAATGAAGTAGGTAAATTACTAATTAATATTATGCAATTTTTATTTTATAAAAATTTAAGGAGGAAAAAAGTAAAATGTTGGTGAATTTTAATCAGTCTCCACACTTGCAAAATGCTTATTATTGTCCCCTCTAAGATATGCTCTGTTCAGGCCTTTGTCCTTTGTTAAGTGCCTTTTTTTTTTCCTTTCTTTTTTTTTTCCATTTTGAAACTGTTCTCAGAGATCCTAAAGTGCAGGCTGAATAGTCAGGGATTTGAGAAGAAAATCTTAAATTTGCTAACATGTCATCATGCTGAAATACTCTTCCTTTTCCTAATATGTATGTGGCTGTATGTGTAAGATAATGTATATCTATATGTGGATGCATATAGATATACATGTACATGTTATAAAAACTAGGAGCTACTGTAACATTGCATCCTTTCTGAACACTCTCCTCCAACACTCTTGCTTTTAAGAAATGGGTAATTGATAGAAATGGTTAATTGGGAATCGTGTTTCCATTTGGTAGTAGCTGCTGCTTTGCATTTATGCTTGTGAATATACTTTGGAAAAGAACATTCATAAGTCTATTTCTGACAGTTCCATGTAGGTTCTTGTCACAAATGGAATGAAGACAAAATACTTGCTATCTACTGCTAGATGTTAGGTTGTTTAGGCATTTCAAACTTTGCTATGAGTAATGTCCAGTTGTTGAAGTATTGGAACAACAAGGGTATATTATAATTTAAGGTGATTGGGTACATTTGAGCATGGAGTAAAGCAAAACTAAAATAAAAATTAGATTTGGGGTTTGATACCTAAACAGTCTCTGAGGGAAGTGAGTGTTTTTGTAAGCAGTATAAGAAAAAAACAAAACAAAACCTAAATTTTCTTCTGAAAAATAGTTTTTAAAAAATCCGTGTAGCTACCTACGTTTTAAAAAACAGATTACAATTATGGAAGGTTCAGATGCTGAAGACTGCAATCACAAAATAACTTTATAATATACTTAGAAGACTTTTTTAGGCCTTTTTTGGGGGAGGGGAGAGTAGCCATTATGTTGTTCTTGATTCAGGACTATGTAGAGTTGTTCATTGATTCAAGAAGCATATATGTCCCCATATCTAAAATTCTTCTCTTTAACTATTAAAAACAAAGAAGTATAACTTATTTTTATAAAGGAATTCTTTATTTTGGGTCAAGAGTTTGAGATGAATTAATTTGTGAATCCAGTGTTTTCCTTCTCTACTGTAGTCAGTAAATTCCCTTTTAAAAATTTTGGCTTGGGGGAAAGTTAAGGGTGAGGAGAGGAAGAAAGGAGCCATTCCTGGTAGCATTATTTAGTTAGAACAGATATCAGGTCTCCTGGGTTTAGTCATAAGCATTGTCCTTGGTTTATTGTGTTTAGGGGGAAATCATTTAACCTTTGTGCCTCAGATTACCCATCAGAAAATTGGGTATAATAATTTTCACCTACCTCCCAGGGATATCATAAAACTTTAATATTTCAAAAGAATTTTTAGTTTCTCTAAAATTCCTACATAAGTATTATTACTGTTTTCTTGTAAAGGCTGAATAACTGTTCTCCCATAGTGGGTCTAAAAGTACCATAACATTTTTAACATTTTGAAAAATCAATGGAAGTCTAATCTAAACACTGATTTGATATTTTAATACACTCTCTTTATTCCTGGTGAGAAAAAATATTTGTTTGAACCAGAAACACATTTATTGATTGACTGCACAATAAGTGGTATCATGTATCTGAATAGTGTCCTATTTTTTAAAGTGGTGGAAGTAGATCGGAATTTGGGAAACCCTAGATTAGTTTTTAAATTATTATATAATCTGATTTTTTCTAAAGATTAAGACTTTCTTTAAAAAAAAAAGTAGAATGTACAACAGTGAGACTGTACTCTACTGCTTCCTCTCACTGGATTGTCAATACCACAAGTTTAACATTGCCATTAACAGGATGGCTGTGGCTACTGGACTGAGATATGGCAAATGGATTAAAAGCCTCTAGTTGACTGGCTTTAAGGGTTAATGATAATCTTGAAGGTCGTTATTTTCTTCCTCTAGAGCTAATTTTGTCAGACCAAACTACTTTTTTTAGAGATTGGTATGATTTTAGCTTTACAGATGAAAATAATTTGGGAGGCAGTTTATAGTGAATCTTTCTAGGAATGAACATAATGAGTCTTAGTTCTTCTACACATGCATCAGACATCAGGCTCACCTGTAACATACAGTTTTATTTGGGTGGGTAGAGTGCTTAGCCAGCTTTGTACTCAAGTGACAAATACAACACAAACACTTTGTTTTTGTCATTTTGTAAAGTGCAGAGTCAGCTCTATACACTCCCATCTCCATTGGTGACAAGGTTCTGCTTCTCTGTTCTCAGAAAAGCCCAAAAATGCATTGCATTGGCTATGTGGGACACAGGAATATTGGAGAGAGGTATAAGAGGTATTCTTCTCTGTCATGAGTAGGGAATATGTGTTTTTTCCCAGTTCACAGAAGAAAATCAAATCATGTTTTTCTTTTTTCCTCATCCCTATTTGTCAAGTAGCAAATTTATGTTTCTAATCATCATAAAAACTCAGTAGGAAGTATGAATTTGAGTAACAGTAAAAATGCTGGGTAATTGCCATTAGGGCATGTTTGTAGATTTCATGTAGAGATCATGTATAGCACATGATCAGGATCAGTCAAGAGAGTTAAGGAGATGAATATAGGCTGTCTAGCCAAAATCAATCAGGAGACAGAGCACCCAGGCTCAAATCAAGCAAAGCATCTGGTTTAGCTTGCAAAGTTTTCCAAGGACCAATTTGTTTGCCTCTACCGATTAAAAACTAATCTTTTTTTGGTTGCTGTTTTGTTCCTTTTTTTTTCCTTCCAGATAAAGCCTTAGTTGTCACTAATATAAACTATGCAGATAAGTGTATTCTTTGTTTCCCAGTATTATATAACTTTTTCCTCTTTTCCTTTTCCTCAAATATGATGTTAGACTTCTACCCAAAGAATTAAGGCAAAAGGTTTTGTTGAATGTGTGTTCTTCAAGGAAAAAAGAGAGAAATTCTGTTTTGTTTAACCTTGAAATGTGAACTTTATATTAAAAAACAAAATGCAAACCCTTTCACTGGTGCCAGACTGTAGTTAATGTCACAAAATGGCTTTGGGTTGTTGAACAAAAACTATTTCAATGGAACGTTTACTACTGAGAATGTTTCAAATAATGAGGCATACAACTTTCTGGAAAACTGAATCAAAAAGCCAGAGTTTTGTTTCTATATAACTGATTTGGAAATATCTTTGGAAACTGAATCCATAATTCTTGCCCTTCCTATTCTCCCATCAGTCCACATTTTCTTGTCTTCTAATCATTGTGATTAAATAGTCCATCAATTCAACTGGCACATTGTCTCTCCAGAATGAAATTTTACCAACCTATTTTCTTCCCATTTAATTCCAAAGCCAAGACTAGGGTCCAAAATATATTCCAAAAGATTAGTATTCGCATCTTAATTGAGGAACTTGTAAAGATTCTTTGTACTCTTGCTAAAGCTCTATGTTGGAAGACCAGAACTGTTTTTCTTAAAAGTTTATTAAAAACTGTTTAGTAAAGCAGATTGTATTCATATATCCTAAAGTGAAGTTACATTCTCTCACTAGTCCTGAAAAACTAATTGTTGAAAAGTAAATTTTAGTGATAGAAACATCTACCTTTGTTTTTATCTCATGTTCTAATGCTTTTACCTCGTCCACTTTCAGTGAATTTCCATTGATAGTATATTAGAACTTCTGGCTCTTTTCAAAGTTGTTAGCCAAACAGATCAAGTATGCCTGTTGAAAAGAGAGGTGTAATTATGTAGGTATTGCTGTCCAGGATTTAAAGAAGTTACTTGGTCTCACTAGGTGACTAAAACTTTTTTTTCTTTTCTATTACTATAATGCAGAATAACAGGTTTCTCAACTGTTATAAGGTAGTGATAGTGACATCTTCTGTCTCAGAAAAAGTAATTGGCAGGTTTGTTATTTTCTCAGAAATTGAGGTGTAGTTTTTTTTTTTTATGGGGGCTCTCATTGCTCTTAAAGTTCTGCCTCTTTTACATCCAGTCCTTCCTGGAAATGGGTAGAATTGCTAAAGTCTCTCTGTTGTTAGAGATCTGGTTCTTACAGACCTGTTGAGCCCCCAGAACTAGCTGTAGGATATTGATTTTTCCTTAGTTCTCAGATACCCCCAAATTACCTAATTATAATGGTGACGTGTTGAATTGTACTGTTTTTAGTCAGCTTTTTTACAAGTTATTCTAGTGCTATTTAATAAGTGGACTGATTAAAACCCAATGAAAGAAAAAATAAGATATCATTACCCTAGGGTAGGTTGAAAATAATTTTCTTTTTAAAGCCAGTAGATTTATTAGACTGTTAACATCTTCAAAGCATATTTTGAAGTCTGCAGCAACAAAGGTAAGCAGGTTGGCCACATCTTTTCTATATGGCATCTCCTCCACTTGCCCAGTCTACTACATTTCAACTTTCACATTCAGCCTATCTTTACATCTAGAGTTGTTCCCAATCCCTTCTTTTATATTGGTTTTGGCTTAGGTAATTGTCTAGAACATTAATAATTCCTTCAGTATAAACTAGAGATGACATTGGTGGATGGGAACTGCTTATTTTAGCAATTGCTGTTTAATGTAATTGACTAGCTGGGAATTTGACCACTAGCTTTTTGATACATTATTTTTAAGCCTGAATATACCTACATAATTTCAAATACCTCAATGAGCTCCATTGGTTTAGCAAATACTTTGCAACAATAGAGTTTACAGACTTTCAAAATTAGGGAATGTAATTCACATCCTCTATTCACTAGCCAACTTCCCAGTGAAAGGGTTTAAACTGCAGTATCCTTTGTTTACCACCACTTTTAAATTTTTCAAAATTTAGCTGTATAGTCTATCAAAAGTAGTAGATTACTCTCTAACAAGTGAGAATATGCAAAGCTGGAGAACTTTCCCAGGGTGTTTTACCTGCTTATAGTTATCAACTTTAGCTGTAAGGCTGAGGAAATGAAATCTGTGGCTGAACAGTTATTTTGGCCCAGCTTACAAATGTTTTTTAAAACCTTCCTAAGTATCTCAAAAGACCACTCACCGACTACCACCCCTAACACACACACACACACACACACGCACACTCACACTCACACATATACACCCATCCATAGCTTTTTCTTAATAGCAAAAACAATGCACATTTGTGAAAATTGTTTTGGAACTGCAGGTCTATATATTATAATTGCTTTGAAGTAATTATCCTACTCAGCTTTTTATTCAGGGTCACCTAATATCCGTGCCCCTCGGGTATGAATATTGATGTGGGGAAGAAGCCTTTATTTATCATAGAAAAGTGGGATGTAACTTCATGATGTCTTTTCTTGGAGAGAAATTTGCCTCCAGTATACGTATTCCTCTTTCTCCCGCCACCTCCACACTTCGTATGTGATACCAGCACGCTTCAGAACCAAGCTTGAAGGAAGGGGCCTGAATAATCTATTGCAGCTGCTCTTGTTGATAGGCACTAATTACTATATTGTGTTTGTTTATTAGGGAGATACATTTTGCTAACTTGAAGGGATACTGTAATTCTAAACAAGTGTGTGACTTAATATTTTGTTTTTATTATTTTTTCTCTCCTTTAAAAACTGGACCTGAACACAAGCTTTGAGTTGATTTTTGTAATAATCTCAGGACCCGAAAGATTGTAGCATTTAGTGTGTCTTAAAAATTATGTACTGTACCAGCCATGGATTTTTGTAAATATACCCGTCTCCCTTTTTTGTATTATTTTAGTAAAAAAAAAAATTTTAAATAAAGGGGGGTGGTGGTGATTTGTGTATTTGTATGGGTGTGTCTGGGGGCGGGAGGGGGGGGTGGTGTGTGTATGCGTGTATAAGGCTCTTTTCAAGACAAACTGGTGCTTGCTTAATTTCCAGCTCTTATTAGAGTGGGAATATGAACAAACTGCTGCTACTAAACCCTGCACTGAGCATAGGTATTTCCATTTTATCCTTTCTAATAGTTGATTGGATGCTAGCTTCCAGATTACTTCTAGGAAGTTAACCTCCTCTTCCCACTACTCCACTGCCACCTGCATTCTTAGTAGTGCAGGATAGAACCGTACCCTTGGGAAGCTTAATATTAAACATCTACTCTAATGAAAGATTCTTCTAGTCCCACAAAAGAGTCATATGGACTTTTCTCCATTTTCAAAGATCTGCTTTTAAGAACTCTTCTTTTAAGAGTTCTATAAGAAGTGCTTAAGCAATTTTGTTTTACAAAACATTAGTCATCCCATAACATTATCGTGTCTTTTAGTGGGCAAGAGGGCATCAACATTCCTAAATGCAAATCTGCGAAAGTAGTAGATTAATTCTATGGATATGCCCCAAACAGTGCAGGGATTTTAATTTTTAATTTTTAATTTTCTTTGGCAACAGCGTTGCTCATATTCCAGACATAGCTAGCAGTTCCCTGTTTTAAAACAGGAGCCTTATTTGATTCAGCTGTAGATGTTTCCTGTCCTTCATTTGTGGCAGGGCCCTTTTACATGAGTGTTCCTTTTTTTTCTTTTATATGTGTCATGTGTCTGTGTTGTATTAAATAAAAAGGAATGTACATATTATTCCAGTCTGTTGTGCTCTTATTGATTTGGGGCAGCAGGGCATAGTGGACAGTCAGAAGGTCTAGGTTCAAATCCTACCTCAAATACTTAATAGCTTACCCTGAACAAATCACTTAAAATGTGGAAGGAAAATAACTTCAGTTTCTTCATCTGTAAAATGAAGATGATAATACTTGAATTAACTACCTTACACAAGATTGTTGTGAGGAAAGCCTTTTGCAAGCTTTAAGGTGCAATATAAATATGAATCATTCCCAGTTTTGGAAGCTTTTCTGAGTCATTGCTCATTATTCATTGGGCATCCACTAAGTGCTGTACTGGCATTGTGGGTCACTTAGAAGTACAATACTGGGCCCCTTTACTGTCAGGAAACTTGTATAAGGATCACAACTTGTTATTGTATAGCTAGAGAGATAAGTAATAATTTTAAAAACGGTAGAGATAATACAAGGCAGTATATTTTTAATTTTAATTCAGTTGCCATATGAGTAGTAGAAACAATTGTTACTCAACTATAGGAAGCAGTGTGGTGTGGTAGAAAGAACTTTGAACTCAGAATCAGGAGACCTGGGTTCTTGTTGGTCTACCATTAATTAGCTGCAACAGTGAAGTAAGTAACTCTTTGGGCCTATTTCATTTTCTGTAAAATGAGGGAATTAGATTCTTTCTAGCTCTAATAATCTATGATTCAGAAGTCAATGTGGGCTGAAGTGAAGGAGGTGGAACTTCATCCAGACTTTATTGGATAGTATTTGAATAGCTGGGAAGAGTATTACAGACAGGGAAAGTGGTGTTGGCAAATTCATGGTGGCTAAAATGTTTATGGCCTATGTAGGGGAGAGTATTTTTTTTTTGCTTTTTTATTCCAGAATTTCTTTCTTTCTTTTTAGTTTTCAACATTCGTTTCCACAAGATTTTGAGTTCCAAATTTTCTCTCCATCTCTCCTCTACCCTCACCTCAAGATGACATGCATACTGATTACCCCTCTCCCCAGTCTGTCCTCTCTTCTATCCGCCCCCCCCCCCCCCATTCCTTCTCCCTCTTATCCCTGTCTCCCTTACTTCCTTGTAGGACAAGATAGTAGGGGAGAGTATTTAGAGAATTGTAAGGGAGAGAAAGTTAAGAAGGTAGGTAGGGCCTGGTGTATGGAGAAATTCAAGAGTGCCTGGCTAAGTAGTTTCAATTTTGAATTTTCACTAATAGGTAAGGGAAGCAAAAGGTCTTTGAATAGGAATAATATGAAAGTGGTAGTTTTAAGAAGGTAGATTTCTCAGTGCGCACAAAATGGAAGAGTAAAAAGCTACTGAAGGTAGAGAGATTTGGTCTATTACAGTAGTGGAAACTCAGTTACATGATTAGTTTACTGTAGTGGCAATGGATTGGAAATTTGAATTTTGAAAAATGGAATTGTGTTTGATGAGGAAAGCATGCCAAAAACATCATGAAGAAAAAAAATGATATGACTTGGTCAGGGAGAGGAAGGAGAGAGAAGGAAGTTTTAAAGACAGCTCTAAAGTTTTGTGCCTGACTGACTAGGAAGAATCATACCCTTGACAGAAATAGAAAAATCAGGAAAGGAAGGCAATTTTAGGGGAAAATGAATTTTGTTGTAGATATGTGCACGCACGTGCATGCGTGCGTTCTGTGTGTGTGTGTGTGTGTGTGTGTGTGTGTGTGTAGTGAGAGAGTGAGTTTAAGGTGATGAGAAATCTATGGCTAAGGATGTGAAACTGGAATTTGAAGAATCAGCTAAAAAATGTAAACATGGGAATTATCCGTATATAGATGATATTTGAAGCCATGAAATTGGATGAATTTTTAGAGGGAGAGTACATAAAACTAGGGCAGAAAACCGAGCTTTAGGGAACATCCACCTCCAAAGGTAAGAAAGCACAGGCTGTAGAATGAGTAGTTAGAGAAGTAGATGCAACAAAGACCAGGGATCCAAGGCAGTAGAATTTCAAGGAGGTGGCCATGACATACAAAGAGGGGGAAAGAGGTATAGAAAATGCTAGACAACAGATCGCTGAAATTGATCAGATCTAAAAGGTCTGGTATAAGTCAAAAGTCTAAAAGACAAGAGATGGCCAGGTGAAAATGGTTTACCAGTCAAGAGTAATGACTGCCTACATCTATTCAGTGCTTTATAGTTTACAACATGAATATTCTCGTCTAAGCCTTACAACAGTCTTGTTCAGCAGGTAGTGTCAGTACAGTTATCTTCATTTTACAGATGCAGAAACTGAGCCTCAAAGAGTTTAGTTAATATAAGAATAAGGAACAGTCACAGGGGCAAGGAAGTTAGCAAAATAAGGAAGTAGAACCAGGTCTCAAAAGTTAAGATAGTCAAAGATTAGGAGTCTAAAACATTGTCATTCAAAGGTACTGCATCAGCATGCAGAACACATCTAACTGAGCCAAAACTTAGGGTTGAAGCTGTTTGACTTCCCGCCCTCTTTACAACTTGCTGTCTAGCATATGGGACTGTAGGGAAGAAGAAAATGCTTACAGCTATCCAAAGAAAGGTTCAGGGAGCAGGTGCAGCTCGGGGGCCTGATGCCAGTGATCCAGATATTGGTTACCTGGTAAAGTTATACATACGGCTTCACCCCACTATTAGCAAAGATCATCCAGAATTTTTGACTATCATTTTTCTTTGAATTTTCACACACACACACACACATTCACACACACACTCACTATCAGCTTTCCTTTTCCTAGAGAAGCACTGCCAAACTATTTTCTGACACAAGGTTCTGCATTGTAATGGAATCTAAGAGCATTGGACTTGAAATCAGAAGACCTGAGTTTGAATCCTGACCCTAGTCAACTAAGAATCTCTTCTTGGTTTTTGTTGTAAGGTAATGTAACATGGGGTACTATCTGTAACACAGGGTACTATCCCCATACTTGCCTATAATAATAATAAGCCAACCCCACCTCACAAGTTTGTTTGTAAGAATTAAATATGTATAATAATTTATGTAAAGAGTTAAGTCTCACAATGATGTAGAAGTGTCTTATTTAAATATAATACGTAATCGAAATAAGCTTAGGAAATAAGGAAATGTTTAAGGGGAAAACCTTATTATTCTTTTGGTCTTCTGTTTTCATATACTCATACTTGCCTTTTATGTACATTCAACCAAAACAGTATCCTTTGAATAACTCGGGAACTTAAGGAGTAAGAAGACAGCTGGTTAATAGGTGGCTTTTTGTCCCCCTTTTGTAAAGAAGTCATACAGTTAAGGAGGCGTCTTCATCCACTGGAGTTGTTAGAAAAAGAGAGAATGCTAATAAACACATGTCATTTCCCCCTTCCATGCAGGCTAGGTGATAACAGCAGCCTACCTCCTAGGGAGTAGGAGGCAAAGTGGAAATGCTACACTGGGATTTAGAGAGGTAGGTCAACCAGTCCTTGCCCATGGTGATAGAGTGATGTTAACTAGTCATCTGTGTTCTCAGGTATGCATCCAAGATAAATTGGAAGCGATATATACAGAATTAAGAGAAGCTTAGTTCGAATTATGTCCAAGGCCTCCAATGGTTCTAACTGTTGTACCTGGTTAGATTTTGGGAATAGTGCCCAAATTTATAATAGACTCTGCCAGTCCTAAAAAGTTGAATACTTAATTTATAACAACTTTTAATTTGTTGTGGGAAAAAGGAAGGGATTGAGGTCGATGGAATCTGTCTACTTTCTAGTCTGTGGCACAAACATATAAATTTGGATGTCAGCTGACATATAGATGCCTACCAATTTAGTCATTCAATAAATATTTGGATCCCTATGGTGTGCTTTCCATAAAGCATTTGAGAGAAAGCACAAGGAGAATAAAGGGAAATTTCTTTCTGGATGAAATAGAACTGCTTTTCCCTGAGACACAGGTGACCCTAGTGCAACTCGTGAGTCAACATCAGGCATGTAGGGAGTAATTTTTAGGGATTCTGAGGATTTCTTTAGAACTCTTTTTGTAGCGGCAATGAATTGGAAACTAACGAAGTACCCATCAACTGGGAAATGGTTTGGCTAATTGTGGTATATGAATGTAATGGAAAATTATTGTTTCATTAAAAAAATGATGAAAGGGATAGTACCTGGGAAAGTACATGAGCTGTTGAAGTGAAGTGAGCAAAACCAGGAAAACAAATTACATAGTAACAGCACTGTAAAAACAACTGAAAAATTTCTGAAAGAAAAAGCTCTGATCAATGCAATGACCAACTATGAGTCAAAGAACCTTTGATGAAGTTTCCTGGCCACCTCCTGTCAGAGAGGAGATGGACTCTGAATGGATGCAGATGAGATGTCCAGTGCAGAATTTATTTTGCTTAACTCTATGAGTTTGTTTTTTTTTAAAAAAAAGGTTTTGGTTTTTTTTTCTTTCCATGGAGGGATTAGAAGATGAGAGGGAGATAATGGATTTTTGTTTATTGAAAAAAATTTTTTTTCAAAAGGAAGAGAACGTATTTAATCTTTTGCCTTTTACAATTCTCTCTAGGGTAGAAGTCCTAGGAAGAGGTATGACATCCCCGTCCTTTGTCCAGCAAACTCTCACCTCTTTTGCTCTTAATTCCAGTGATACAGAACCACTGAAAATTACTCCCCTCCCCTCTACTACTATTTCTTTTTCTCACATCCCCATGCATTTCAGTCCTGCTCCTCCCCAATCCCCATCCAGCTTTGCACTTCCTCTGCATCAAACCCTCTGGAACCCCTTTACTAGTAACAAACTGTCTTGTCTTAGACCTTTTCCTCCTGCTCATCTTTTGACAGTTATGCTACTTGCCTTCCCTCAGAAAACAATACACCTTTGTCCATGCTCTCCAGTACTAGATGCATCTGTCCTGGCACAAGTCCCTACCACTCCTCTTTCCCATAACACACCAAGACCAAGAAAACGTCTTGCTCCCCACTTGTACTTCCAAATTCTCCCTCTGCCACAATGTCTCCTTTTTTGGTGTTTGGTTTGTCCTCCTTATTCATCTCCAGTGGCATTTTGCTACGCCTAAGTCATCTACCTCCTCCTCTCAAGGAGTTCAGTACCTGGCTAATAGTCTTCTCCAGTCTAATTCTAGCCCTTATATTTGAAGCCTTCAATATACACATTGATTTCCCTTCAAAGCACAGGTTCTTCAACTTTCTCATTTTCCAATGGCATACAAAAATACCCTTCATCTTTTTCACCAGCAAATGTTCCACCTCCATAATCAAGAACTCTAAAGTTCCTTTATTTGACCATAACATTCCCCTTTGCCTCACTCTTCCTAAAACTAGTTTTTATCTTCATTGTGACCTCCAATCCCTCCATTCCTCATTGGTCTCTAAGATTCTTGGCCCTGCTATGGTCTAGGAGACAGTTTAGAGTTAAATGGGACCTAAGTAACCATCTAATTCAAACTAAGTAACCATCTGATCCAATCTATACCCAAAAACTGTACCAAAAACTCAGTGTAACATCTCCAACAAGTTGTCCAGTATCTGCTTGAAGATCAATAAGGGAAAATCCCCCACCTTTAGAGGTAGCTTATTCTGCTCTAATTGTAACACCAATTCCAAATTTTCCTCTTTGCTTTTGGTTCTGTGTTCTGGGATCAAACAAAACAACTCAATACTTCTTGTAGGTGGCACTAGAATAGAATAGAATGCTAGACCAACAGATAGGAGAACTTGAGTTCCTATCTAGCCTCAGATACTTACTGGCTTTGTGATCCTCAGGAAGTCACTTAATCTCTGTTTGCCTCAGTTTCCTTAAATGTAAATGGGAATAATAGCATCATCTACCTTTCAGGGTTGCTGTGACATTGAAATGAGATAATAATTGTAACGTGCTTAGCACAGTGCCTGGAACATAGTAATTACTATTATTATCATGACATCTCTTAAAGTACTTCAACAGAACTCTATTTCCCTTGACTTTTTTCCCCAGTATCTTTTGGGACAAAGGCCCTTCACCACTCTGTCCTCCTCTGAGTGCTTCCCAGCCTCTTAATGTATTAATGTACTTCTCAAACTTGGACATCCAAAACCGAACACAAAATTCCTGATGTGATCTGACTAGGACAAAGTACGAAGGTACTGTGATCTCTTTTTATTTTTTGCCACCACTTCACATGGATGATACATATTTATCTTGCTCTGATCTTTTCCAAACTGTTAATCATGCCTCTCCCATTGTTACTTTTGAGGTTGATATTTTTTTAATCCAAGCATAAGACTTCATGTTTATCTCTACTGAACTTCTGCTGATAAAATTCAGACCAGTGTTCTAACCTGTCAGGTTCTTTTTGGTGTGCCATCTATGCCTTTTATCTAAGACATTGATAAAAATATTAACACAGGACCAAGCACAGATCCCTGGAGCATTCCATTGGAAACTTTCTAAACTGATATCAAGCCAGTAACAACTAGGCTTTGTCTGGACATTCAACTAGATATGAATTCATCTATTTATATTATTAGCTTGCCCATATTAATTTTTTCATGTAAGAATGGAAGTAGATAACTTATTCACATACCTTACCAAAGTTAGGCTTGAGCTACTAGTTCTGTAATTTTTATTAAAAAATGGAAGTAAGGTTAATTTAGCATGATCTGTTCTTGAGAAAGCCTAGTTTGGCTGCTCATCAGTCACCCTGGCTGGATCATTATCCATGCCCCACCCCTTCAGTGTTGATATGCCCCAAAGATCTGTCCTGGGCTCTCTTTTCTCAATATTGATTTTATTTTGGTGACTTAAGAGTTCAACTCACTTCTGTATTGATTATTTCCATATCAGTATATCTAGCCATAGCCTCTCTCCTTAGCTCCAGTCCAGCATCAGCATCTTCCTATTGAACATTTACAACTGTATGGTCCCTCAGCCCCTCCAGCTCCATGTGTCCAAAACAGAAACCATCTCTTCCTGCAGACTGCCCCAACTTCCTTATTTCTGTCAAGGGAGCTGCCATCCCTCAGGCCTTGCAGTTTTCTTGTCCTAGGAGACATCCTCCCTTCTTCACCTTCCCTAACTCCTTCTGTCCAGTCATTTGCTAGGTCTTAAGAAGTCTGTCTCCATAGCGTCTTTCATGTCCCTCTCTCTCCACATAGCCACCACCTTAAGGCCACCTGACTTTCACAATAATGTCCTAATGCGTTTCTCTTCTTCAAGTCATACCCCTCTTCAGTTCATCCTCCACATAGCTGACAAACTGATATTCCTAAAATACAGAGTCACATGTCACTTCCCTGCTCAAAAAAAAAAAAAAGCTCTAAATTCCCTCTTCATTCTAGGAACAAAATGTAAATTATTTATAGTTTTTCACAATCTGGCTCCTAATTTTTGAGGTTTAATGCACATTACTATCCTAGCCATATACTTTACATTCCAGCCAAACTGGAATTTGTGCCTTTACATGAGCCTTCCTCCATGCCTGGAATGCCCTTGCTTCTTATATAACCCTCATATTAATTCCTTAACATCCTTCAATGTTCTCATCAAGTGCCTCCTCCCTCTTAATTGCTAGTGGCCTCCCCTTGAAAATAATTATTTACTTTGTGTTTTGAATGTCCTTGTCAGTGTACATGTTTGGTTTTCTCCCAGAAATAGAACATAAGCTCTTTGAGGGTAAAGACAGTTTAGTGTTCCTGTGACATAATTCAGTACTTGAAACATGGCAGGTGCTTTGCCAGAGCTTATTAACTGAATGAATCAATTATTTCCATTCAGCAGGTTTATTTACCAGCTTTTAGAAGAAAGCTGAAGACAGTTTCTAAATCTAAGGGGAAGGGACCATAAACTAAACTACCTGAAATTATGAAGGCTAAAGGTTTTGCTTTGACTGCCACCTCTATGTGCCAATATAGTTTCTTCTAAGATGTGCACGTATATGTCAATATATGATGTAAAATATCTGTTAGTGAGTTTCTATGTGTCATGGAGCCAGCTCACCAAAGCTGATGAAAGATTAATCTCTCATTCCTCCCATTACCCTGTTAATCCAGATGTAGAGCAGAATAATAAAAAAAGCATTTGAGTAACAAGTCACAGAAGAAGAGGGACACAAGACAAAAGAGAGAGGAAGTTTCCCATTATGCTGCCCTGCCTAGAAGATCCAGGGTTGGAAGATAATTTCTTTGTAATAATAATAAATGATGTTTGTAAAGCTCTTTACGAAATGCTTTGCATGTATCACGTCTGATTCCCATAATAGTACAGGAAGGCAGATCATACAGATACTATTCTGCTTCAGGAAGTTGTTTTCATTCCTTTTATTCATGTCTGACTTTCTTTCTTGGCAGATACTAGATGGTTTGCATTTCTTTCTCCAAGTTATTTTACAGGTGAGGAAACTGAGGCAACAGGGTTAAATGACTTTTGCAGTGTCACACAGCTAGTAAGCATCTGAGGCCAAATTTGAACTCGTGAAGATGAGTCTTGCTTATCTACTGTGCCACCTGGCTTTACCCATTTCAGAAATATCAGAGTTCAAATCCATTTTCAGTTGTGTGATCTTGGGCAAGTCACTTCACTTTGGTCTCAGTTTCGTCAGCTGTAAAATGGAGATAATAAAAGTACTCACTTCCCAGGGTGGTTGTGAGGATTAAATGAGAAAACATTTGTAAAGCACTTAGCAGAGTGCCTGGCATATAATTAGCTCTGTGATTATTTATATAGCACTTGAGGGACTTGCCTTTTGTTGCCTAGTGACAGAAGTGGGAGTCAAGCCTAGATTTTTTGGTTCCAAGCCCATTGTGTTTGCCAACCAACTGCAGTCTCCCCAAGTGTGTCATGTAGCTGACCTGCGGGAGCTTTAACAAGCATCAAATGACAGCCCTAGTTAGATGTGAGGGGCCGGGACTCAGGAAGGGTGTGAGGGGACAAAAGCTGACCCCACCTAACAGTTTGAAGAAGATGCCCTTTAGGCTAGTTCTGTGCTCATGTTCAGAAATGACCTCTTCTCCTCCTTTTTTCCTTCATTTTTCAAACTCCAAAATGTACACATAATGGACTTTACTCCAAAGTGATGAACATTGAGGATTCATGGCATGAGACAGACATAGAGGGCAACTAAAAGAAATCCGGCTTCTAGAGCTTGGTTTCATTTCCAGTATAGTCTCTGTCTTACTTTCTTGGCCCTCCTTCCATAACATTAGACCAATTCTGTTAAGACTTCCTGACGCTGGGGGGCGGAGCCAAGATGGCGGCGTAGCAGCAGCAACATATCGCAGCTCTCACATAGCCACCCCAAAATACCCATAAAATAGGACTCTAAACCAATCCTAGAACTCCAAAACGCACACAAAGATACTTCCCACTAAAGTCAGCTTGGCTACGAGGAACCATAAAGCACTGTGAACCGAAACCAGCCTGACCTGAAGCCCTGGCTGAGCCCCGGGGGCGGCCAGATGAGAGGAGTGGTGAGCGGATTAGCGGCAGCTGCAAGCAGCATTCAGAACTAGGTCAGTGAAGCTTGCGAAATTCGGAGAGTAAAGCAGTCCAGCCGAAAGTCCTCCAAAGCAGAAAAGCGAAAGGCAGAGGTTTTGCACCCGCCTCCGCATTGCAGCTTCCCGCCCGCGGCTTGCAGGGGGACTAAGCGATTGTTCTGAGGCAAGTGCTCTCGCATTGAGCGGCCTGGATCCGGATTGCCGTCTTGGGCCTCAGTCTTGGAGTCTTCATTGTCCAGTGAGCTGGAAGTAAGTAGGAAAGGTCCCAGCACCTTCCTGAGAGCTACAGCAGCCGGGAGGACCCCAGCGATTTGGGACAGAGCTTTCCCTTCTGGAAGCAGAGCCCCACAGAGATTTTTTAAAAAATCACAGACCAACCATGAGTAAGAATAAGCATAAGAAGCAAAGTAAGAACTGCAACCAAACCCTAGATTCCTTCTTTGAGGAAAAGAAAGATCATGGGAGAGAGAAGGAGGAGGAGAGTGCAGCCAGAGCGCCCCCACCAGGGGCCTCCAATAAACATGAAGAATGCCTTAAAGCTAGAGATGAGCTAAAGAAGGATTTTGAAAACCAAATAAGGAAAATGGAAGAAAAACTGGGAAGAGAAATAA
>CM053585.1:470526342-470590814 GCA_028646515.1 Pseudochirops corinnae
TACAATGTGAAAGTATTTGCAGATCCTATACATGATTGCACGCCACCATGGCGGGGGGGGGAAGGGAGGGGAGAAAATCTGAAACTCAAGTGATTGTGGAACTGAATCTTGTAAATTAGAAGTAAATGAGTAAATAAAAAAAAATATGTTGCTGAGACTAAGGTACTCTCCTCAGATGTCTTCAGAAAGACACGAACAATAATACAACATAAAATATAATAATCTAAAATCCAATTAATTGTAACCTGTTTTCATGTGCTAATATTATAATATTGATGGTCATCATAGAATCTAGAAAAGGGGTAGTTGAAAAGAAAGAACTTGTCATTGTGTTTGAAGTGATAATTCAGGGGGAGTATATGCTGATTATAGTCAACAGCATGTTTCTTTAGACAGAAACATCTGTACAATAATGAATGGCAATTCATTATAAAACTGGTAATAATTTATATTTGTATATGTATGACAAGTTATTTTCACATGTATTACCTCATTTCTCATGCAACTCTATTAAGTAGGCAAAGTATTATATAATTCCCTTTCCACGGATTAGAAAAAAGTTGAGGTCCACATAAGTAATTTTTTTATTTATGTAGCTAGTAAATGAGGGAGTTAGGATTTGAACCTAAATCTTCTGACTTTTAGTTCAGTCCAGTGTGCTTTCTAGTATATGCCATTAAGTATAATGTAAGCCATTTTAGCTTATCTATGAAGAACATCAAACTCTTTTGTTATAACTCTTTGTTCATCAAACAGCTTTCTACTATATAATTTTCTCTAATGGGTGTACCTCCCCATTAGAAAGGGAGTGCACATGATTAGTCCTGGTTCTTAGAGGAAGTATCTTTTTTTAATTTTATCTAAGTGCTTGTGAATTATAAGTAGTTTCATCAACCCCATGGGAACAGATAAAAGTTTTTGAACTTGCGGAGTAATGGATAGTAGACACATGGGTGTTTCCAACAGGTGGGGACAGAACTTAGTGAAATTCAAATGAACAATATTTCTAATTGTCTTAACTGCAACATTGATGACCTTTGACTCCAAGAATGGTAAGTCTTTTTAGGGAGGAAATGAACTATACTGGAATGATCTAAGGGTCTTAAAATAATATAATGCAGCTTATGTGAAAGAATAAAATATTTAAGGTTTTTATATGGATATCATTTGTTTTTACATCATTTTTACATTCTTCCTCAGCCTCAAAAAGCCATCCCTTATAACAAAGATTTTTTTTTTAAAGAAGTGACTTCTAACATCTTTAGGACCAAAGATTTTTTAAATATTCAATTGATTGTTTTATTGTTCTTTCCATTTACATTGCTGTAGTCACTGTGTCTATTGTTTTCATAGCCCTGCTGCTAACTTCAGTCTTCATCAGTTCATAGAAGTCTTTTCAGGCTTCTTTGTAGCTATTATATTTGTCATTTCTTTGAGCACAGTAAAATTACACTATATTCATGTATCACAATTTGTTTAGACATCCCCCAACTGATAGACATCTACTTTGTTTCCATTTGTGGGTGTTGTTTTTTGCTACCACAAAAAAGTGCTGCTATAAATATTTTGGTATAAAGGTAAAGCCTTTTTTTTTGTCAGTGACCTAAAGGAATAGCTGTTTCAGAAACCAGTATATAGATCTCTGTCATCTTTGTTCTGTATACATCAGGAGTGCAAATATTCAGTCAATAGAGGAAAAAACATTTTACAAAATTAAATCCAGGGCTACTGTTATTTTATAAAGGACATGTGAACTCACACATAACTCCTACCCTCTTTCCCCACATGTTTCTACATGTATTAGGAAAGATACTTGCCTTGTACTAAGAGAAGAATATTTATTGTAAATGATACAACTAAGAGTGTAGTACTTCCCTGTGATGGTATTTCTTGTGAATATTAAAATCATCTCAATCTCTTTAGAAACTAAGCTATAAAGAACTGCAGAGGGGAAAAAACTAGACATAAATACTATAAAACAAAGAGTTCAGGCATAATTGTTAGCTCCTAAAGGTCAAAAGAAAAATTGGACCCAGAAATGTTTTACAAAACTACAAAACTAAAGCTAATTGCCCTGGCAGATTAAATTCTTTTATTATGTGAAAGCTAGTCCTTGAATATTTCAACTGAACAGTCTTCTGAAATAATGAGAAAAAAGCTAGAAAGTAGAATAAACAGATGTTTCATTTGCTAATAAGCATTCATTTGGAGAAATGACCCAGATCTCTAAGTTTTTTTAAAACTTTTATAGAACAACTTTTTGTTGTCTATATTTGTTATTCTTTACTCTGGTATTTGGGTCACACTACTGCAAATTCAGGGGAAGCTATTGTTAAAATGGAGACAGGTATTTGAAGTTAATTTGACAATTAACGATTGAAGTTGTAGAAGACAGAAAAAGTAATACAGACTTTCTGCCTTTTAAATAATAAGAGGACTTTCAAAATACAATTCTGAGATTTATAGTGAACTTAAAGGAAAATCAATTGAAAAATGAAGTATGATTTTTGTAAATAAACAAAATTCTAATAAATTAGAAATCTAAATTTAAGTACTTAACTATTAAACTATAAATATGTGTAAGCTGGGGAACTACAGCAAATACAGGAATTGTGATATGGAAATCACAGTTGTGATATGGAAACAAAGTAATCTTATGTTTTGTCTTATTGGCTTAGTCTTAAAAATTAATTTTTCACATGATAAGGTTTAATGGCTTAAGTTATTTTCTCATTTTGCTTAAGTCTCAGTTTAATATAAGATGAAAACTTAAGATTTGTGCTATATTTTGGACACTGACAAGGATATTTGAATTTAACATATCCTCAAAATTTATATTCAAAACTGAACTCAGAATTCCCCCCTTCAAATCAATTCTTTTTCCAGACTTCCCTATTAATGGCATATCCCAGACATATATATTTTAACCTAAGCATCATCTTTGTTTGTTCCCTCCTAACTCCAATGTAACCAATTCTTTCAATATTCACTTGAACTAATTAATTGTAAAGTTGAGACTGCAAAGTGAGGAAAGTGAAGACAAGGAGGGGTTTGCTAGCAGAGTACTAAAGGGTGGAAGGATTGGCTGTCAGTGACAACAAATAATAGGTTTAGGAAGAATGAGACGTGGGGATAAATGGAATCATAGGAGGTTAGTCAGATAAGAGGAATTTCAGAGTTTTTGAACAAGTAAAACACTTGAGGATGTGATAGTGCCTGTGTGTGCTTTAAGTAGAAGGTATAGGTCATGGGAGTTGAGAGTGATGAACTGAGAGGCTAAAGTGTTTGAATGACATCAGCAACTATGTCCTAATACTTTTTTCTTCTTACCCCCTACAGCACCTAGCCACCTAGCATAACTCCTTATCTACAAAAAAGCACCCAATGAATACAAGGTGTATTAAATTGGCTTGATAAGCATTGGTTTAGGAATGGTCATACCACAACTGTTCTGTCATTCATGGACTAGCTGAAGAGTAGTCTACTACTGAAATTCATTTTAGCATATTTGAGAAAATGTACCCTATTGAACCAAGGACTGAGGGGTTTTTTTTTTTTGCTGTTGGTTGTTTTTTTTTTCTTTCATTTTTACAACATAAATTATAGGATTGAGAAAATCATTTTTGCATAATCATACAGGGGGAAAATTTATTTTGAACTGAAGTCAAGCTCATTAATGCAATTTATTTGTCATAAGGCAAATTTCTACTCCTTGTTATTCCAGTAAAAATAAAATTTGTATGTCACTGGAATAGAGAAATCTATATTTGTAATGGTAATGGTATTTTGAAGATCTTCTCTGCCCTTTAATAAGCCTAAGGAAATTTGAAGACTTTCCCTGCTTTGAAAATATATAGGAATTTGCTGAAGGGTGAAGCAGAGCCCACAGGAAGCTGGGAGTCAGAACAGCTAGGCAGTTGGGAAGAGAGGATGCCTCAATGGGAGACAGGCTTGTGAGTAAATGTTGGTTTGTGGCAAGGTTAAAGGATGCTGTGGCTCTCTGTGCTGTTATGACTTATTAACTTCTTTGCTACCATGATGGAATCAAGCTTACTGGTTTTGGGATTTGGTTTTCTGGTGTCTAATAAGTGTTTTGTGACTGTCTTCTATGTGGAGAGTCTGTTATATTCAAGCACTACACTGGCGTATTTATAGTGACTGTTGATGCTGTGAATATTGCATTGGTACTACAATATTTTGAACCTGCGTTAATAGGATATAATTTTATGTAGGCTTAGTTCCCTGAAAGGTTAAATTATTTGATGGTAAAATAACTAGCATGTTTCAGATACAGGATGTGAAGCCCAGTCTTTCTGACTACAATGTTGGTTCTCTAACCACTCTGGCACACTAGTGTCCTGAGAATTTGGATGATATATGTTGTGAGGTGTTTCCCCCTCAATTTTTACTATACAATATTCATATAATTGACAGTGGACTTTTTTGAATAATGATGATAACGATGAAATATCTATTTATTTATCTTGAACACTTTGCCAAGAGAACTCTTCCTATTCCAGTTTTTTCATTTTCTAGGGCTTATGGAGAAGTAACTAATGCAAGATCCTGTTTGCCTATGAGTTTCAGAACCTAATCAAGGATGGATATGAGATGTGAAAATACAAATTTTCGTGTTTTATTGTAAATAAATTCCCATGGTAATATTTTAGTAAATGGAATTGTTAATCATTTGAAGTAGCTGAAAAACCTAGGGGATTCTTGGATTCTAAAACCTTATCAAAATTTTATTGTTCTTAAATTCATTTAAATTGATGTCAAGTATATTCCCACCAACATTGTAACTATTATCTGACTTTAATGTAGCACTTATACATGATTGTAAAAACTACATCTGATATCAAGTTGCAATGCAGTACCTCTGAAACTGTAATTAATTATGATACTTGTATTTCCTTTGGAAGTATCTAAAGAGTATGTGCTTTTGAGGGACCAGAAAATCTGAAGGACAGTACAGTCAGTTTGGGAACCTAGTCTAATATTCATTCCAATCATAATTGGACAAAGCACCATGGAACCATTTTGTTTTGGGGATAACAAAACTCTGAAGTGGTAAATTACATAATTCTCAATTGGAAAAGATATAATAATTTTCTTTCTTGTTCAAGAAGATGTATACATATATATTCTCATAGAAAAATTATCAAATTTTAATATCTGAATATTAAGAGTAGACCCACAAAGCGTTACCTAGATCATGGGAAGTACTACCACTTGCCTTGGAGTTGTAGTTGTTGCTTTCCCACTGACAGTATATTTGATCTTCAGCCTGTGCCTTAACTACTTTGGGCCTTAGTTTTCTCATCTTCAAATAAGGGAGTTAGACTAAATAATCTCTGACTAAATAATCTCTAAGATCCCTTTTAATTCTAAATTCTGTGAATCTGAGAATCATCTCAGCCCACAACTTCAAAACAATATTTTCTTACCTTTTCTCAGTGTACACTATTTTCAAAGACTGTTTGCATATAGTCATTTGGGAGCTGTATTTTTAATTGATTGTATGAAATTGGTAACATTTACCTATGACCATACTAGTTGCTAGGATTTATAGATCTCTTTATGATGAAAGTATAGTATAAATGTAGTTTGTTTTAACTAAACCTATAGAGTGTATGTGATAATCTCTAAGAATCTTTACAGTTCTGAATCTCTTCACATCCATGTGTCTAGACAGTAATATTAGAATTGTACTATTAATTTGCAGCGGCCTTTATGATAATGTGGCTTAAATCAGAAACTTAAATGCCACTCATCAGGATTGTATAAAAAATAGTGCCTATGATAACAGTACCTTTTTATGACTGGAATGGCTAGATCGAATTTTGTTTGATACATAAGTATCACTTTAAAGGATGATTCTAATTCTGTGTTTTCCAGTTTGGAATCTGAAGTAGCAGCTATGGCTATTCTTTTGAGTCTTTGTAATCTGGCAGAGTATTTTCCACTCTGCAGGAATTTTAGGGAGGTTGACATCCCTGTTTTCCTGTATTGATTTTGACGGACATAGATTAATGAGAGAATGCAGAATAAAATATTGTCAGAGGCATGATGTGGTGTTAACATAAGTTCCTTGGGAGCGGGGATTGTTTTCACTTTTCCCCCCGTATCCCTAGTTAGCAAAGTGCCTGGTATGTTAAATCCAGGGAAAACAGTATGTCATACATGCATCACTAGCTAGCTACATGGACATAGAATAAAAATCATCAGTAAAACTTTACTTGTGGATTTCCTCCCCCATTACCTAATAACCAATCTTGATCAAATGCAAAGTTGCTATCACAAGAATTAAAAGTTGACATCATGAATATATCTAGCATGTATCAGAATTGGTACTTTAACTCAGGTCTGATGCCTCAGTTCTCTATTCACTAGAACATATCATCTCTCCAACTATGTTATCTCCCAGGTCTCTTCAAAAAAGCAACTAAAATGTAATCAGTGTGATAATATAAATGTAGCATGTCTTTCATCATGAGATATAATAAAATTGATTTACCTGTAGTCTAGAAAAAAGGGAGCTGGAGAGTAAAAATTTGTGAGTGTCTAGGGAAAATTTGGGTAATCTAATTATAAAGCAGACACTAGGTTATTTAGATAGTCATCTGCCTAGAATGAAGAAGAGAAATACCTCTACTTGTAACTTGAACATTGAACTCCTTTCATTTTAATTCTATACTTCCCAAAGAGCTTTCTGATTGGTAATGGGTTTCCTAAGGAGTCCCCTGTAAAGATGACTTGTTCTAGTTCTCAGAGTAAATCTCTATTAGTAAATTAGTTGTCATTCTGCATTTTTTTGTATTTGCTTTTTGGAGAGGGAAAGTCAGGGCAGTTGGGGTTAAGTGACTTGCCCAAGGTCACACAGCTAGTAAGTGTTAAGTATCTTGAGGCCAAATTTGAACTCAAGTCCTCCTGACTCCAGGGCCTGTGCTCTATTCACTGTGCCACCTAGCCGCCCCCATTCTGTATTTTTAATCACTCTCTTGTGCATTTAGTAGGAAGGATTTGCTCCCTTGAACCTAATCATTGCTGGGTTAAATGATAAAATTGAATTTCTCAGCTTGCCAAGTTGGACTATATCTGCAAAGTTAAAATGGGCCATCTGAATCCCTACCAAAATTGAACTACCTGAAAAAAGCAGACAGATTTTTTGTTATAAATGCAACTATGAGAAAGATATGTCATAAAGAAGCAAATAAAAAAGAATGGGTGATTAACAATGCCAAATGTTATGGAAGGCAGCTAAGTGTTACAATGGATGGCTAGCCCTGGAGTCAGGAAATCAAGTTCATATACAAGCTCAGACACTACTAACTGTATGACCCTGGACAAGTAATTTTATTCCTTTGGCTCAGTTTCCCCATCTGTAAAATGAAGATAATAGTATTTGACTCCCAGTGTTGTGAGGAGCAAAGGAAATACTGTTTGTAAAGTGCTTAGCACAATGCCTGGCACTTAGTGAGCACTAGATAAATGCAGGCTATTATTACTATTAGAGAGTAAGGAAAATGAGGAGTGAGCAAATTCTACTGGATTTAACAATGGAAAGGTTTCTGAGATCTTCAGGAGTACAGTTTCTGTATAATTGTGGTGGCAGTACTCAGTTGGGTATAGAAATCTATCTTACCCTACAAGAAAGTAGGAGCAGAAGCTGATAAGAGGAAGGAGGGGGGATGATAGAACAGAGGGCAGATTGGGGGACTGTTCAGTCAGAAGTAAAACACTTTTCAGGAGATAGGGTGAAAAGAGAGATAGAATAAATGTGGGGATAGAATAGAGGGAAAGTAAGTGTGAAAAAAATTGAAGCAAGTTTCTGTGATAAAGGTCTCATCTCTCAAACATGTAGAGAACTGAGTCAAATTTATAAAAACAAAAGCCATTCCCTTATTGAAAAATAATCAGAAGATATAGTCAGTTTCAGGTGAAATAATCAAAGCTATCTATAACCACATGAAAAAAAAAACATTCTAACTCCCTATTGTTAGAAGAAATACACATAAAAACAATTCTGATGTACTGTGTCATATCCATTAGATTGGCTAATAGGACAAAAATGGTAAATAACAAATGTTGGAAGGAATGTGAGAAAATGAGACTTTAATACACTGTTGGTGTAAACTGATTCAAACATTCTGTAGAGCAATTTGGAACTATGCCCAAAGGGCTATAAAACCATGCATACCTTATGACCTGACAATACCACCACTAAGTCTCTATCCCAAAAGAGATTTTAAAAAAGGAAAAGGACCTGTGTGTACAAAAACATTTATAGCAGCTTTTTTCTGGGGACAAAGAATAAGAAACTGAGGGGATTCCCAGTAACTGGGGAATGTCTGAATATATCATGGTATGTGATTATGGTGGAATACTATTGTACAATAAGAAATGAACAGGATGCCCTCAGAAAAACCTGGCCAGACTTGCATAGAGTGATACAAAATGAAATGTACTGTGTACAAAGTAACAGCAATATTATAAAATGATCAGCTGTGAAGGCCTTAGCTATTCTCTGCAATTACAATGATCCAAGATATCTCTGAAGGACTTATGATGAAAAATGCTGTCCATCCCCAGAGAAAGAACTATTTGTTTCTGAATATAGACTGAAGCATACTTTTTAAAAACTTTCTTTATTTTTCTTGAAAGTTTTTGCTGTTGAATATATTTTCTTATGCAACATGACTATTATGGAAGTGTTTTGCATAACTACACCTGTATCCATTAGATTGGCTAATAGGACAAAAATGGGGGGTTGGAGGTAGAGAAGGAGAGAATTTGGACCTCAAAGCTTTAAAAACAAATGTTAAAAACTGTTTTTGCATGTAACTGGGGAAAAATAAAAATTAAATACTTAAAGATTAAAAATTAAAAAAAAATTATGGTGGCAGAAGCCAGATTGCAAGAAGTTAAGAAAATAACAAGGGACAGAACATTTGAGGATTTTAGCAATAAACAGAGGAACTGAAAAGCATGGAGAAAGGTAGCTGCCTCTAAGGGAAGGTTGTGTTTGTGGGTTTTTTTGTTTGTTTGTTTGTTTTTAAGATGGGGGACATCTGGGTTTGTTTGAAAGATGGAAGGAAAAGAGTTTGTAGAGAGAGAAAGTGTTACTAGGGTTCTTCAAGAATTGTTAACTTTGGGAATGAGACCACAGAGATGGTGAAAGATGTGCTCCAGAATATAAATGATAGGGTTAGTGTTGAGAGAAGAGAGAAATCTTTTATTTTTGAAGCTGGCCAGAAGAATCAGAAGATAAAACAGAGGGAGAAGTAATGCTAGGATGGAGAAGTAGAAGAGATACCAAAATTGGTTCCATTGTAATTAAACTTTGCCCTCAAGGAGCTTACATTCAGATGTAAAATAAAAGAAGAATGGCATAACCTAACTTTAAAATAGAGGTTCTTGAAGGAACTCGCCAATGAAAATCAGAGGCTGCAGGGGCTGTTAGTACTTCCAGGATGCACTTAAAAGTCATAAGATGAGGGAGAAAGGAAGGAAAAGCATCTAATTTAATGTTTAGAAGAGAAGCAAATATTCATTTTATGGCATCAATTTGATGCCAAAGGACCTGTGTTCAAATCGTAGCTCTGCCATATGGTATCTGTGACCTTAGGCAAGTCTCTGGATCTCAGTTTCTTTATTTCTGATACAAAGTGTTTGGACCAGTGATCTTTAAAGTTCCTTCCAGCTATAAATCCTGTAAGTACTAAAAAGCTATGAGACTGCACGTTTAAAAAAGAGCCAGCAATGTGATATGGAAGCTGATCTTTGGTTGCACTAATACTTCTGTATAATGTCCAGAATGAGGAAGGCCTTAGTCACTGCTGTTCTCAGAACAAACTGTCTCTAACCATGGACCAACCCTGTCACCTAGCCCCTGATCTGGGTTACTTTTGAGTACTCTATTGACAAAGTTTCAAAAGCAGCAGAAAATTTAAATGCTTTTAACACAGGCAAGGATGTATTTTGTTATAAGGACTATAGCTTTCATAGAATTGTTCTTAAGTGTAATGTGCCAGAGTAGTGACTTCACAGCAGAGCTATAATAACACCGGTGGCAAGTCTATCTTAAAGGAAAAATCTGAACTTCATCCTTAAGTACACAGGTTCATTCACTTTGTCCCAACACAAATGGCTCAGCAGCTTCTCTTCTTTACTGCTATGACTCAGTGGTGGGATGGTAAATGTGGTCTTTGTTCAGGTGAAAGAAAGCATAAAAGTGGTGCCTCTTTGGTACCTAGGATAACAAAACCAGCAAGATCACCAGTGCTGAGTAAGAACAACTCATAAATTTTTGTTTGTTTTACAATCACATCTTTTTTGGAAAGTGTACTATCCCTCTCCTGTCCTCCCCAAAGTGCTCTCATTGGCAATTCTTTTTGAGTTTCATTTCCCTTTTTCTCTGAAAAGTAAGGCTGGAGTGACGAATTAACTATAAAAGCCAGATCTTATAGCAAAGGGTCCAATTCTGGGTACTATATTTTGGGAATTAAATTGATAATCTTGTTCAGAGCAAGGAGATGGTGAGAAAGAGACTTAAAACCATTTAAGGATTATCTTAAGAAATTGGGTAGGTATAGCTGGAAGAAAAGAAGGGTTGGGAGGCAGAGACATAATTACTATATTCAAATACTTTATTTGAAATGCTGCAAAAGGAAAGGTGGATTAGATTCACTTTGTTCCGTCTGAGAAGCCAGAAGAAGGACCAATGTGTGGAAATAAGAGAAAGATTTTGATTCATTATAAAGACTTTTCAACAATTAGAACTATTCAAAAATGGAATGGGTTGCCCCATAAGGCAATGAACTTTTCATTACAAGGAGAGACTAATGACTTGTTGGGAATGTTACAGATGGGATTCTTGCTTCAGTTTGAACTTAAACTAGATGACCTTTCAAGTGCCTTCCAATTCTAAAGTTCTATAATTTTTTTATTCTCTCTACTGATTGGGTGTAATGAGAGGGTATAGAAGATTCAAAAATTCTACCTTCCCAGAGCTTTTGACCTTTTTAAAGAGAAAAAAACCCCAACATACAAAATAATTAGACAACTATAACAATTAGAATACACGACAGAAAATAAAGTTCTAGAATGAACATCATATTAATACCATTCACATTTTAGTTTTCAAAGTTCTTTTATATACAGTATTTCATTTGATCTTTAAATCAATTCTTTGAGACAGATAGTAGAGGTTATTATTATCTTCATTTGACAAATGAAGAAATGGAATTACAGATATTGTAGACTAACCCAACTTCCTACAGTTAACAAGTGGAAAGCCAAGACAAAGTTCTCTGTCTTCATACATTGTCTTGCACTTGTAGTGCTTGCTGAATAAATGTTCAATGATTTATTATCTGCTAATTGAACTCTGACTCCTAGTATAGTACGTATTTTACTACCTCACATTGCTATCTTAACCAAATGCTAAACTGTATGATATAAACCACAAGTATCACAAGAAAGGGAGAGAAATACTGTCAAAAATACCACGACAGTATAAAGCACTCTTATTGGTACAGTGAAAACCACAGTGACATATATGACATGATTCTTGACTTTAAGGGGCTTACTGTTGACTTGGGGAGATAAAAGAGGTACACACAATAAAACCGTAACAATATAAGGAGCAGACCTTGTTGGGTTTTGTTTAGCTGTAATGGGGATAGTCTGCTGGGTAAATACTAAGTTAAGATTTTCTACTAATTCTTAATTTGCGTATCAGGTGTGGGGCATGTAAACTCCACACTGAGGCACATGGGTTTAGAAAAAGCAGCAAAATAGGCATGTTGTCTAACACTCCCTCACTCCTCCTAACTTTTAAACTTGCTGTAATGGTTTGGGTTATTATGGAAACCAGAAGAGGTGTGGCTGGAAGCAGAGGGAGTGGAAAGAGGAATTGAAGCCAAAGTTCTCACATCATCTTCAAAACTGAAATAATATTCTCATCCACTCCATGATTCTCAGCTTGAATAATCAATTTGCCAGTGCCCAACTCAAATGTTATTAATACAAAAATCTGGAAATAGCATAATGCAGAAATCTTAACATTATTAAATTTTTTTTCCTTGTAACATCTCTTTAAAATGTTCCATATGGATTAGTGTGGCTGGTTTACATATGACATTTTTTAAAAGAGCACATATTTAACATGTTTTGCATAGGGTGTAGCATATCACACCAATATACTTAATATGATTTCACACAGGCACTTAGTTAATGTCTGATAATGATGAATGACAGACACCTGCAGTACTGAGTTGATCTGAAAATACTTTTTTCAGTTGAAAAAAAAAAAAGGTGAACTTGGTGTTTTTGTTCTTAGAGAAGGCCTGTGTACTTGCTTCTGCCATTTCTGGGTAAAGAAAGATATACAAATCATTCCTTTTCCACAAAACCCAGCCCTTTTCCAGACTTCCCAATTTCTACTACATACTTTATACTTCCACTCACCCAGATCTGCAATTCATGAGTGATCTTGTTGACTCCATAACACTTCCCACATTCATCCCTTTCTCTTCATTTATAGGACCCACCATCCATTGTGACATTTATAAAGCATGCCACATACTTTATAATGGGAAAAGGAAAAAAAGAACTTACCAAATGTATTATTATAGTTGTGCCAAATCATTCAGAAAAAGTAATGATTCAAACTGAGGCCTACTTGACTTTCAAAATTTATGTAAGTTCCCTCCCTTCCCCCCTTTCATGTTTTCTTTCACATTTCTCCTTTCCCAATCTCAGGACTACTCATTCCCTTTCACCATAGCACTCTTCTTCAAAAAGCTTCACTTGTAGGGGCGGCTAGGTGGCACAGCGAATAAAACACTGGCCCTGGAGTCAGGAGAACCTGAGTTCAAATCCGACCCTGGACACTTACTACTAGTTGTGTGATCTTGGGCAAGTCACTTAACCCCAATTGCCCTTCCCTCCTCCAAAAAAACAACAAAACGAACTAACAAAAACTTCTAGTCCCTTTCTTCAAGGATCAAACTTTCCACCTTCACTTTTCCCAACTATCAGGAGTACTTGTGTAGTCAGGAGGGTCTACTACTTAATGTAATCAATCCACAGGTGACGTGTACATTCCTCATTCTAATGTGTGGGCTACGGGAACCCCAAAAATCCCCTACCCAAGAAAAATTAAAAGGCAGAGGCATCTTGAGGAAGGAACAGGAAGTTTTATTCTCTTCCCTAGCAGGAAGAGGGCAGTCCTCTCCATGGTGGGGATGAAGGAGAGGAGGCTACAAAAGACAGAACAAGAATTTATACCCTAACGCAGTGAATCCCCCCTCCCCCGGCTGTCACTTTTCCCACTGCTAGGAGGCAGGCTCTCAGTCTTGGCGAGAAATCTAACCCAATGGCGGATAACAAAGAAGCTGCCACTATCTTCTATTGGCAGGGAAGTGGGACAGGAAGCCAAGGTATCATCCCACAGCCTTATTTGGTAACCGCCAAAGCAAGGGTGGGGAAAAGGTCATAAGCAAGGGCAGAGGGCAAAAATTCCTGAAAGGCACCTAATGCTGATGACAACAAAGGAAGGAGGGAAGGTTATATAAACCCAGGACTCAGGTCTGCCCAGTCTTACAAAAGTCTGTCTCTGGTTTCCAGATAGTTTCTCTCCCTTCTCATTCTGAGGAGTCTTCACAGAGGGTGCACAAAATGTACCCCACTCACTAGGGTACTGTAATCTGCCTGAGTTTTTAATTACACTTATAGGCACCAGCAAATCATACCTCATAATAGCTAACATTTATAGAGCAAAGTGCTTTACAAACATTTCGTGTTATCCACACAACAACCCAAGGAAGTAGGTGCTATTATTATCCTAATTTTAGGGAGGAGGAAACTGAAGCAGATAATCACGTGGGTAGTATCAGAGGCTGCATTTGAAGGTCTTCCCAACTAAAGAGATCCAAAGATCCAGAGCTCTATCCAGCTAGCATATCTAGTTGCCTCTGATAAGTGCTATTATTCTTACTGTTCCCATTAAATGTAACAAACATTTAAGTGTCTACTATGTGCACAGTCCTGCACCAGGCATAGGAACATAAAGACGTGGGAAGAACATCCTTTTTCTCACAGAACTTCTTCTGACTTCATGTATGTTAATCTTGCCTTAAATTTATAAACTCGTTAATGATTTTTTTTTCTATATTCCACAGTTCTGGGACATAGGTGCTTAATTATCAACAGAATGATGTCAATAATACCAAGAATAAGTTAAGAGCCAATTGAGCATAGGAGAGCAGCCAGGAGCTGGGTCACAGTTGCAAAGGGAGCAGAGAATGGAGCTATTGTGTAGCATATGGGACCAGATACTAGCCACCCTTCCCGAGTCTGACTTGGAGAACAACAAAAGTGACGAAGATAAAAAGAGCAGTGATGATTTAAAAAAAGAAAAAAGAAAAATTTGATTTTAAGACAGTCAAAATTTTTTGTATTTATTTTCAATGTATATACTTGAATATACATATTCACATATGTATATATTTTACTTTTAACAAGATTTTATTTTAGTTCAACCTATATATTTCAACCAATACAAAATGCCATGCAAAAGTTTACCATTTTTAGACGTCATTCATCCTATTTTTACTATTTCTTACAACTATACGTATCCCTTTCGCTATATTTGAGTTTACCTATAACACTTTCCCACAGATTGGGTGTTAACTAGTTACATGATATCCATGAATGCTCACTGGGAGCAGGAACTGGTTTGCTTTATGTTGGCCTCTCTCCAGGCCCCCATGTCAACACAATGCCTGCCACATGGCAGGACCTACTTAATAAATGCCAGTTGACCGAAATGACTGGCTTTACAATACGCAAAGACCCTCTTCCGGGGGGCTTGAGCGTTCTGCCTACGGTCACCCCGAACCCCTCAGCAGAAGCCCGGTCTTCTGGCCCCAGCTCGGCCCCCCTACGCCAAGCCTGCCTGAACCTCAACTACAGGAGGGTTCAAATGACTCCAACCCATGGCGCAGTGCCTTGGGTTAGCTAGGGGGAGAGCAGCACACCCCTAAAGCCTAAGCCTGGGTAAAGGAAAACCCCGCTGCCTCCGGATAAGACGGGGCCTAGGGCATCAGGAAGGAGTCTGGGGGAAGCCCTCAACATCCCAGTCCCTACGAGTACCGGGAGGAGGGGTTAGGAGAGCGACTGCAGTACGCCAGAAGCACGTACTAAACCCAAGCCAAGCCATCGGGCTTTTCTTTACTTACTTTCCACTCGGGCTAAGCCCCGGAACGCACTACTTTATTAAGAAAAGGGCTGACCGGCAGCGCCAGTAAGAGCTCTCGGCCAGAAAGCCACAGAGCCCTACAGAGCAGTGCAACATACGAGCCTGAGGGTAGTTCCTGCACAAGTCATCGAAAACAGGAAGCCTCGCGAGAGCTCCGGAGGGGAAGGCCACGAGCACGAGCCCAGGAGCCGTTAGGGTGGAACACCTCCCCGGCGGGGGCGGGCGGAGGTACTGCGGTTTAACGCCAGTTGGTGGAGTCCCCGCGGGAAACCAGTGAGCGCGAGGAGCGTGCGCGCTCATGTAGGCGGCGACAGTGGCGGCGAGCGGCGGCGTCAGCTCCTGGAAGGGGGGGGGGGAGGATTGACGGCTTTTGTAGGGTGGCGGCAGCGACGGTGGCGCTTTCCCGTTTGGCCGGTACCGTTTCTGTCGCGGGAGCTGGACTAAGTGTGACAGAACGGGGGTCGGGAGAAAGGGTCGCTGCCTTCTCCAGTACATCGAACTGAGGAGAAGCCGCCTCCCGGACTCTTTTCCTTTACTCTGGTCCCCCGCCCCCTCACCGCCGGCCCAGAGGAAGCCGCTGCGGCGGCGACATCATCTCACCTCACCCTACCCTTTCCCCTCCCCCACCCCCTGGCCCTGAGAGGTTCGGCTTACTCCTCAATTTTTCCCTCACCCCACCCGATCGCTCGCTCACTACGCCGCCGCTGCTGCCGCCGCCGCCATGTCGGCGCAGGCCCAGATGCGTGCTATGCTGGACCAGCTGATGGGCACTTCTCGGGACGGTAAGCCAGAGCCCGGGGACGGGGGTAAGGGCCTGGGACGGAGGTGGGAAGTGCATCGGGGAGGGGGAGGGGGGGAGGGGGGAGGGGAGCGGAGCGGAGCAAGTGAGCGGTAACTCGCCCTCGAGCTGCCTAGTCTGCTAGACGGCGGAAAGGGAGCCGGAGATTGGTAGCACGAGGGCCCCCGCTCTCCCTTCCCTACCAATCTGAGGCTGGTGGGCGGACCTGAGGGCGGTGATTCCGACGATTGGCGGGAGCGGTTACCAATGGGACGAGGCGGAGTCGGGCCGGCAGGTAGAAAGACGAGAGCTCGGGCATTTTTGTTGATTTATACTAGATGAGGAACTTTTGAGTTTTTCGGGTTTAAACCGAGAGACCTTTGCTTTGCCGCTGAAGTTCCCCAGTGGCTCGGCGCTCTGCTACAGAGCCCACTAGCTGCCTCATTCGCACAGGTTTTGCCCCTGTGCTGAAAAACTAGTTCCGCAAGAGGGAATTTAGTAATTCTTCACCGCCTCCTTCCTGGATACTGACTGGAAGAGAAACTCTATTCCTCCCTAGTCCCGAGGAAAGCGACTCTTTACTTAAATGTAGGGTGAAACCCCTAATCAGAGCTTTGGCCAGGCACTTCTTCACCCCACATGGACAACATCAATTTTTGGAGAAAATCTGACCCAAACCATGGTTTCGTGAAGTGGGTGGGTTTGGTCCCATTTTGTGACATTATCGAGGTCAATTTTTCAAAGGGACCTCCATTTTGTTGACGGACCAGTTACTGACAAAAGTAGCTGCACAACTTTATCCAGTTGATGTTAACATATTTTGTACGTGCCCCAAATTGAAGCACTTTGAAAATTTGGTGCCAGAGTGACAGAACTCGATGGGAAGGGGGGGAGGGGTGACTTTTAGTTAGAAAAACATTTGTACAAAGATCAGCTAATATTGAAACCTATTTTATGGAATGGATTTATAACCGAAAAGATGATGTACGGTAGTTTGTTCGAATGTGATCATTTATCATTGATGTGTGCTGAATTCGTATTAAACTTATTTAATCAAATCCAAGTGAAAGTAAGGTGTAAGTATAGTGTGTGATCTTACCCTACTTCATTTTCCTTTCTCAATACCAAAACACAAAGTTCCATTAGATAATTATTTGATTTGAAGTTAAATAATGCTATATCTTTTCATTCTGTACAGCAAAATACCTTGGGTTAGATAAAAAGCTATTTTTTATAAGTTTTACAGAATAGCCTTTTCTTTCATTGATTTTATTAGTATTTTAAAAGAACACCTCCCAATTTTGCAAGCTCAGTGTTCCTTTTTTTTAAATTTCAAGATCCATAGTTTTGAAAATTATATTTAAATAAAAGCATTAAAAGACTTATAGGCCTTACATAACGCAGAATTTTGTTAGATGGTTTTCGGAGGAATGTGCCATGGAGAAGGGGAATTGGGGAAGGAAGTGAGTGTTATTTGTCTTATAAACTAAGTTTTTTTCATCGTCAAGTTTTTGTATGTGGAAAAAATTGTTCAAGATGCTTTTTTTAGTTGCTAGCTGCAACCTTGTTGATAGTTTATGGAAATAGAGGGATACTGTTTTGTAATTGTTGCTTTTCAGTTGAAAGAGCAGGAAGGATCTTACTTTTTTGAACGTTCTTATTTTAAAGTAAATATATAAAGGAAGTAATATTCTATAGTCCCACTTACAGAAATAAATGAAATGTGAAGTTCGCTTAAGCACAGCAAGTTTTAATCTGAATTCAGTTTGGCAAACATTCATTAAGCATTCCTTACGTACGTATTGCATTTTTGGGATCACTTATGTGGTTATAATTTCCCTACTGTACATTCCTAAGTTAAGGAGGAGGAACAAAGTCACTGCCTCAGTCTTACAAAAGTTACTGTGACAAGCCAGACATATAGATAGATAGAAAGATAAAACCAAAAAAACCCAACACATCCCTCATCCCCAAGTTTAACACAACTAATTTAATATGACTGTGATTTGTTCTATAGAAGTGTCGCTACCTACTTAAATTTGTATATTTTCCTTTTTCACTTTTGTTTTTTTGGCTCTATACTTGTAGATTTTGACTTTGTTCATATCTTTAAAAATCTGGTATCTAGGCCATAATCAGGAACATACACCTTTCAGAAAAGTAAACTTTTATTTTCATTTTGAAGAATTTTTTTTGTTTATGCAAGTTTTGGATTAAAACAGCTATTCTTCTTTCCTCATTATGGGGTGTCCTTTGTATGGAGATTTTTGTGTTTTGATAGTTGCACGATTCAAACCTTAAAGTAATTGGGATTGTTCTTTTATATCAGTTCACCTGAAGTTATACCAGTTACATTCCTGAAAAACATCATGTAACTTGAAACCATGTACCAGAAGACTTTAAGTTTATGAACTTAATTGGTAGTGGGGGAAGCAGGGAGGAGAGAAACAAAAGTACCAAAGGGTAGTACAAAACAAGAACAAAAGTACAAAAAAGAACAGGACACCTAAGGTGAGGTGTTCTCCCTTTATACATAGAAACTAGCCATGCAGTACTTTGTACCTTGGGGAAAGGGGGCCCAAGATGAAGGAGAACTCTACCATATTGTTCTATCATGGTGAACCAGTCTTCTAATAAGGTCTGGACAGTAGGAGCTCACATTGAGTTATGGGCATTGTAAAGCGTACTTTGTTTCTTTCCATGATCTAGCAATCTAATTTGGGAGATTAGTTAACTAGCTCCTTTAAAGCACACACCCACACACTACCTTGGGTGTATATAAACATATTGATCCTTCATACTGTACTCTGAAATCATTAAATGTGATCTTGAGATTCCAAAAAATCTATTTTGAGCTCTTCCAGGAGAAAGGATTTTGATTTGTGAGGAAGAAGGTAGAGGTACTTTGGAGTCTGGATCACTTCTGGAAGGCAGGTCTAGTTTTTGTGGGCAATAGGAACACATTGGGTATCTGGGAGAGAGGAAAGGAAGGGAGAAAAATTGTGAAAGAATTTCTAACCAACAAGTAAGAGGACTGAAGACAAAACTACCTTCTTGGCAATTTTGTCTAGGGCCCTGTTGATGGCCACTACCTTTGTGCCACTGAATATCATCTTGGTTCCTAGGTTACGATGCCTGGCATACTGCATAAACGAAAGCAGGGTGCCGAGTGAGTTGAAACATTGGTCGCTGTATAAAGTGGTTTATACCAGTGTAACTAGGAGTCCAACTGTATTTGGGTTTTTTTTGGATAAATCAGAATACCTGATTTTCTGGTCCAGGCTTGACCCCTAATTGTGACCTTGGGTAAGTTTAGCCTTTCTGCCTCTAGTTTGAAAAAATACACTTCTTTTTTTCTTGCACTGAATATTGAATGATACATGTAGCACGTGTATTCAGTGTTCTTTGGAAGATAGGGACTATATATGTCATTGTTAACTTTTTAAGTAAAACATGACTTTTGCAAGTCCTTGTTTTAAGATTTTGTTATTTTTGTGCAAGTCTGTTTGTACTAATGGAAGGAAGTCTGTAACATTCCAAAACCAAATATAAGAGGTTAATTATGATTTTTGCCCCAGTAGATTTGCTTTCTAATTACATTCTTCTTGCATTCATATTTAAAATACTTGTATTCCCAGTTGATGGTAGGAAGTCTGTGGGTAACAATAGAAAGACAGGATATGAAAATATTTGTATAGACTAAAAAATGCAAATACTGTATAATTGTTTGTATAATAATTGAGTGTTCTCTAGGGGTTCCAGTATCTGTGCATCTATATTAACAGGCAGTATGGTATAAGGGAAAGAGCATTAAACTTACAAGACTAGAGTTTGAGTTTTACCTCTTCTACTTACTAGCTTTGTAACCTTTGGCAAGTCTACTCTAAGCCATGGTTTTCCTCATCTGTAATATAAAGATTACCTACTTCACAAGTAGGGGCTAGGTGACACAGTGGATAGAGTGCTGGCCCTGGAGTCAGGAAGACTTGAGTTCAAATGCAGCCTCAGACACTTACTAGCTGTGAACTCCTGGGCAAGTCACTTACCTCTGTTTGCCTCAGTTTCCTCACCTGTAAAATGAGCTGGAGAAGGAAATGGCAAACCACTCCAGTATCTTTGCTAAGAAAATCCCAAATGGGGTTACAAAGAGTTGGATACGACTGAATAACAGCAACAGTTAACAAGATTGTTGTATTAAATGAGTTAATAGATATGAAAGCTTGAAGCACCTTTCAGCTATTCCATAAACAATCCTTTCTAGATAGCTGTCTAGAGAGATTTCACCTGGTCAAAGCACCTATGCCAAAGAGAAGAAATTGAGATGTCCTTGGTTCTTAATCCAGAGAGGTCTAGGAAAGATGAATGAATAACACAGGTTGTTATACTGAAATGTCCTCTGGAGGGTTTACCAAGAGGTCTGTGCCTAGCTTTCACTAACCTTATAAAAATTAAGTAAATCTTGTTGGGAAGAAAGCAGGTTGTTCTTAGTGGACCTCACTGAAGGTTCTAATTCTCTTGATGATTCGTTTTGTAACCTTTGTAAACATTGAAGCCCACCTTAACAGAAAGTCAGCATCTGTAATAATAATGCAATATTCACAACACCCACAGTGGTCATTAATATGCTGGAATAGTTGTGAATCACAAAATGTAATAGGCTCTCCACACGGAGGATAGAACCAAAGCCTTTATTCAAATACCAGAAAACCTGGTCCTAAACCAGAAAGCCATGAACACACCCACATTCCCAAGGCTTCACAACAGAACAGGTTCCCTCAAGAAGGGATCCTCTTCTCTTACTCACAGTAGCTCCTCAGCCTGGATAGCTAGCTCCTCAGCGTGGTTCTCGGAAGCTCTCAGTAGAAGTTACCAGAAGAAAAGTCTCAGCAGAATTTCCCAGAAAAAAGTCTCAGCAGAAACTCCATTCTCAAAATCAAAATTGCTTTCTCTTATTCTCAAAATCAAAATCACTTTCTCCAGCCTCCATGCAGCTTGCTCTAAGAAGTTCTGCAAGAAGTTCCGACTATCCAGCTTGTGCTCTTCCTTATATACGGTATTAGCTTCTCCCTGTTCCATTCCTTCCTGTTACATCAGCAATAGGGGTTTATACCTTCTGTTTCTTTAACAGAGGCTTGATATAATTAACTTGAAACTAAATGCCAAGTACCTGTTTACTTGCCTCTCAAGGGCATGGAAGATCTTCAAATTCCATTAACATTACAGCATCTAATTACCAAAAATTTATTTTTATTTAAATACTCCCCTCCTTTTTAATGGGAAATCTTTCCAAATGACTTGCACACTTTCCTGTCTTTGTAATAATACAATCCTTTTATCACTCAGGAGCATCATTTATTGCTGATAGATAGATATATATAGATATATAGATATCTATAGATAGATAGATGTGCTGTAGATGGAAATTTAGGTGGCAGGTCTTCTGGTAAAATAAAATGTTGATAATTTGACTTTGTTTTTAGTTACTTGCATAATTTTCAAAAATGTATAGTTTCATAATGTCCATTTTTGTTTGTGTGTTTGCTTTTTGGAGGGGGGAAGGCAAGGCATTTAGGGTTAAGTGACTTGCCCAAGGTCACATGGCTAGTAAGTATTAAATGTCTATGGCCACATTTGAACTCAGGTTCTCATGACTCCAGGGCTGGTGTTCTATTCACTGTGCCCCCTAGCCACCCCTATAATGCCTGTTTTTGTATAACACGGTTGCCTTTATACAAATTCACTTACTACATTTTAGACAAAAGCCACCCAAAAAATGATCGTTTTCATTATCAGTCTCTCTAACTTGTTAGGATTCAAAACATGATCTGTTGGTGGATTTTTTGTGTGTTTTTTTTTAAATCACTAACACAATTACCTTCGTTAACCTCTTTATCAGTTTCAACCTTCTCTTATGTCCTACTTGGATCAGGGATTTGTCCTAATTTCTTTAGGGGGTGTTTCACAAATAGATGTACATTTTTTAAAAATTAGAAGATATTTTCATAAACGTGACACTAGACCATAACTTTTTTTTAACCTCTTCTTTAATGTCTTAACATTTAGAATTCCAGGCATATGTTATGAATTTGAAACCTCCATATAACTAATATTATGATCAACTTTCTCATAAAACTGTACAGTAATAATATTTCATATTCCAAATGACACCCTGGTCCTTATGTTGAATTAATGAACAGAAGAAAAAATTCTTTTTTAGTGGATACCAAAAGATGATTGAGCCCATCAGAAAACATTTCTTTGTCTACCCCTTCATTAGCTTGCATAGTATAAACAGTGGACAAATGTGCAATGAGTTTTTAGCTCCAGGAGAATCATCGATATTTATTCTAATTAGTAATAGTCTTCTAGGAATTATAATGCTCTGTGACATAAGTGATAGCAGACAGTAAACACGGACTGTGTAGGTGGGCAGCTATTTATGGAGGGCTAGGCAGGTTAGGAGGAATAGGCATATCAAAACAACTCATGGGTCAATACTATTGAAGGATTAAGTGAATAGAAGAGTTTTGAAATACAGTAGAAGATTCACAACTTGGCATGTCAACAAACATGAACAGAACAAGAAAAAAATATATAGCAGTTGGCTGGAGCCACACCAGTGGTTCCAGATATTGGGGGGAACAGAAGTGGGCCTTAGAGTAATGTACTGAACCAGAGAAAATCCTTAAAATTTCAGGGATTTTATGTAGTTCCTGTAGAGTTAGGAACAAATACTACCATGGTCAGCTCAGGCTGAGTAGTTAGAAGTACCTGACTAGAGTGAGGACATTTCTATGACTATTGTTGACTGGACCCTGTAAAACTAACACAGGCAAGATTGAATCATTCTATTTATAGTCTGCTTAAACCTAGGAACAAATGGAATATTACTCTTCTCAAAGGAAAGACAGAGATGAAGAATTCAGAGAAACAATGGGAAGAATTGCATGAACTGTTGCAAAATGGGAAATAACCGTACACAATGACTAAAACAGTGTAAGTGAAGAGAATGCTAAAAAGCAATAAAATGTAGGTCAAATGCAACAATGTTGTTTGCAAATTATTCAAGTTAAAATGTCCTTTCCCAAAATGGGAAAGCAACATGAATTGTCCATTGAAATAACTGGCAGGTTAATTTTTTAATGGGGAATAAATACTTTGGGGACACTTGATTTAACAACACCTGGTAGGGTTAAATTTTGTACACATTAGATTTTTTTTTTTATCAGTAGCATAAAACTGTACAAAAATGAGTTCTCTGTAAAATGTACAAAACTGACACAGAACTTCATTTGCTGTTTTTATGTTTCATTTGGAAAAAACAAGAGCTTTACTACACTGACCTAGACTATTTAGGAGTATCTAGGAGTGAGGAGGTAGAAGAAAGTCAATCTCCTTAAACACACTTCCTCACTCCTCTCCCCCTTCAAAAAATGGAAATACCAAAGAGAATAAATATGACCACACAGGAAAATAACTAATGGATAAAGCAAGGTGCCAGTTATAGTAAACTAAAACATTTTGTGGAGCACTTGAATCAGAAAACATATTTAAAGTAATAGAGATAGAATAAGAAACCATGTAACATATCCCCAAATGCTTTTTCAAATGGATGAATATTTTTAGAAATGAGTAAGAATGGGTACTAACAAGAAAATCACAAAAACAGGAACTAGAAGAATTGATCAAGAAACATTTATGTGGCCCTTGCTGGGTCCCAGGCATAGTACTAATCGCTGGGAATACACACCCTCTCTCCCTCCCCCCTTCCCCCCTAAAAAAAAGAAGAAATAGTACTCTCAGGGACTTTATATTGTGGGGAAACAATACATGCATTCTTAAACTTAATGCAAAATAAATACAAGGTAGTTGAGATAGTTAAGGAAGGCACTAGCAGTTAGGGATATCAGGAAAGGCTTTCTGTAGAAGGTGGTGCTTGAGCTTCATCTTTTTTATTATTATGGACTTAATCATCAACAAACACAAACATTTCAAAATGCAAAGAAAAATAGGGAAGAAGATTATAGGAAAAGTTATGCAGTTAAAAAAAGAAATATATAAAGCTTAATGAGGTCATAACATTATTCTGTCCTCCCTTCTGTGCTTTTTTTTCTTCTGGGCATTTAAAAAATGTCTCTTACTCATCCCACCACCTCAGCCTTCCCTTTTAAGTCAAGCAAAAGAAATCAACACGTTGACCATCTCAGAGAAATCATGTCACATTCACTACCTCTAGTCCCTCATCTCTGCCAAGAAATGGGAGTTATGTTTTAGCATTGGGCTTTTATAATCGTGATTGGTTACTGCTTTAGTCTTTCATTGTTGTTTCCCTTAACATTAATTGTTTAAATTATTTTCTTGGTTCTCTTCTTTTCACTCATATCAGTTCATCTAATCTTTCCATATTTCTTTGAATCCATATTCATTATTTCTCATGGTACAAAACCATTACATTTATATACCTCAGTTTGTTTGGCTGTTCTCCAGTTAATAGGCACCTATTTTGTTTCTAGGTCTTTGCTACAACAAAAAGTGCTGCTATAAATATTCTTGTACATATAAGTCCTTTCCCTCAATCCTTATCCTTGTTGGGGGTGTCTGTCTAATAGTATTTTGACAGGTCAAAGGGCATATAGTTTTTAGGGTATAGTTTCTAAGATACAACTCCTAGTTGTTTTCCAAAATGATTGAACCAGTTCCCAGCTCATTCAGTAGTTTGCCAGTGCCCCATGAACCCTGCAAAAGTTTGTTTTCCTCTTTTGGTGTCTTTGCCATTTTGATGCTTACAAGGTGAAACCTTAAGAGTTGTTTAAATTTTCACTTCTGTTATTATTAATGAATTGTAGCATTATTTTTTTTTTGAATGAGAGCTATCTGCTCATATGCATTTGTTCATTTAGCTCCTGGGGAATTGAACTGTTTCTTGAATGAGAGACTCTATGAAGTAAAGGAACTTCATTTTAGTCCTGAGGAGTAGCCAGTGAAAAGCCACGGAGATGAGAGATAAAATAAAAGATTACAGAAAAATATGAAACTAGAATTAATATGTTTAATTTGGGAGGAAAAAATGAATAAAATGACTAATATGGAAGAAATCATTAAAAGAAGAAATCATAAAAACAGCCAAAGCAGACAGAGTGAAAACAAACAAAAACCAAAAAAAGCCCCTAAAACCATTTGTCAGAAAGTACAGTTGATTTAGTTAACTGATTTTGCTCAAAAAATATTTTGACTTTTCGTTTTTATCATTGAGCCAAATAACAAGTGATACTGAATGATGGTTCTAGTTATTTTGTTCTGTTGAGTAGTATTAAGTGGTCTTAATAGCTTCCTTCACCCCCCAGTCTGGAAATAATTTAATTTCTTGTCCTTTGATGTCATAATATGAATGAAGTAATATTACACAGAATTGCTTTTCTCTTTTAAAGTTAGCACAACTTTCTTGTGTTTCAATCGTTTGCCCTTTACTGGAGTAAGGAATTAGTGTGAGGATGCTTAGCTTTGTTTGATTGCTTTTTTATTCTGCTGTAGCACTAGATTATATAGAATACTATCCTTAATCATTGTTCTGCAACTAAGGAAATTCACAAACCCTGTTCTGTGGCTTATATGCTAGTCTTTAAACATAATTAAATAATTGAGATAACTGTGTGGCTTTAAGATTTCTTGAGAAGACCAAATTTCATAAGAGGACCATGTTTATTTTGTCTTCTATCCATGGTGTTCCTCTTGCCTTTTTCTTTTTTTTTTTTTATTAATTGATTTATTTACTTTTAGTTTACAACATTCAGTTCCACAGTCCCTTGAGTTTCAAATTTTCTCCCCTCGAATATAGGATCTACAAATATCTTCATATTAATCATTAGTCAGGTTGTAAAGTATGATTATAAATGATGGAATGATAGTGGGAAAGAGGAAACAAAAAAAACCAGGGAAAAGAAACAGAGTAAGTAGTTTGTTTCAAACTGCATTCAGACTCCCAATCTCTTTCTATCATGAGTCTTTTGGAGTTGTGACTATAGAGCCTTACATTGCTGAGAGGAGCCCAGTCTATTGAAGTTAGTTGTCACACATATGTTGTGTCTGTGAGTGTATAGTTTTCTCTTGGTTCTCTTCTCATTCAGCATCAGTTTATATAAGTCTCTCCAGGTTACTATGAAGTCTGACTCCTCCTCATGTCCTATAGCACAGTAGTATTCCATTACATTCATATACCACAACTTGTTCAGCCATTCCCAAATTGATGGGCATCCCCTTCATTGCCAGTTTTTTGCCACCACATTGCCTTTTTCTTGTAAGTTGCTGATGTGTAGAGTCTGTACAGCCTGCAGCCTTGGAGACATCCAGATGCCCTAAAAGTCAGTGGGTTGTGGTTGTGAGAAGGTCTCTAAGTATTAAGAGCTTTGACTCACAGCACCTAGAGAAAGAACTGCATGTACTTGGACAGTGAGGGGGACAGGGAAGAAGATAGAAGTTAAACTGAGGCTGGGGTATAACATGGCAAGGATTGTTTGTCCCAGGAAGCATGCCCGAAACTGAAAACTAGAAACTATGAATTATTATGGGTTTGGTTTTGTTGTTTGTTTGTTTTTTTACCTTGATGCCCTCCTATAAGCTAATGCCTCCACAAGCTAATATCGTACACAATTTGGTGTATGTATGCCTTTTTACCATGGTCCTATCTGAATAAAGATTGCCCTCAGAGGCAATTGGAATCTATTGCCCTTGTGTTGAGTATGTCCTAGATATCTACCCAGTCATATGGATTTGGAAGCAGAAGAGACCTCAGATAATCGTCTTAATCCATTCCCCTAATCTTGGAGATGAGGAAATTAAAATCTAGAGAATTGAAATGAATTGTTCAGTCACAAAAGCCTGCTCTCGCTCCAAACTCAATGCCTTTTCCATTTTACCATGCTGGTCTACAGTATTGGAGATGTTTATCTAGCCTCAGTGAATGCCTTCTGTGGTTATTGACCTGGAAGGCTATTTTCCCATGTCTTTTAACATATGTTATGTATTATAGTAGTGGGGGGGAGAGGAATTGCAAGAAAAGGATAAGACATGGGTCTTGTCCCCAAAGGGCTTAAAGTCTTAATTGGAGAAAGAAGCCTGATATGTTTAAAAAGACCCTTTTTTGTTTTGATTGTGAGGTATAAACAGTGCTTTAGTAATAAATAATAATAGTTAGCATTTATATATAGCATTTTAAAGTTTAAAGAGCACTTTATGCATATTATCTAATTTGATCCTCACAACTACCCTGGGAGGTAGGTTCTATTCTTATCTCCATTTTACAGGAGAGGAAATTAGATGACTTGACCCGGGTCCCATAGCCAGTAAGTGTCTGTGATGGAATTTGATTTCAGGTCATCTTGACTCTGAGTCTGGTATTCAATCCACTGTACTACCTTGTTGCCCCTAAGATAAGGATTTCTACCGTGCCATTTTAAAGTGTTTTCTAACTTTCTGGGTTTTTTCTTTTTTCAATATCTTTTTCACTTTGATTACCTTCTGTTCTCAATTAACAAGTATTTATTAAGCCCTTACTCTGTGTCAGGTGCTGTGCTGAGACTTGTATTACTGGGTCTACTGTCTGGTACTCTTCTTGCTTTTCATTGTCATGTTTCTTCTCTCCTCCATCCCCTGCCTTTTTTTCTCCTGTTTTTTCTGTCTTGGCTTTGACCTGTAAATGCTGGCTTTTATAGTCACCGCTAGTCAGTAGTCAGATTTTCTTATCAGCTGTCAGTCACTTCATTTCTTCAGTTTTGTTTTTCTCTTTTCATTTCTTGTATATGAGGGGTTTTTCAGGATCACACGATTTACATATGAAAGGGACCACAGAAATAATCTGTACCTAGTTCAAATCATTCCATTCTCCTCCATCTCAGAGGTGAATAAACTGAGGCCAGAGAGGTTAAATAGCTTGTCCATGTTGTCTCAAGGAGTAGGTAGTAGATCTGAAATTCTAATCCAACTCTTCTGACTACAAATCCAATAATCTTGGCTTTTTTTGGAGATGGGAAAAGCAGGGCAAGTGGGGTTGTGACTTGCCCAAGGTCACACAGCTAGTAAGTGTTAAGTGTCTGAAGCTGGATTTGAACTCGGGTCCTCCTGACTCCAGGGCCTGTGCTCTGTATTCACTGTGCCACCTAGCAGCCCCTAAATCCAGTAATCTTTTTACTGCATTATGTTGCTTAATTTGAGGCTTGTGTTTATTTTCTAATTTACTAGATCTAATCTAGCTCTGTTCAGTAAAAGTTTTAATCACCTACCAAGTTCAGAGTACTTAACCTTGGGAATAGAGATGGTAATGATCAGTGTCACAGTCTCTGCCCTAAAGGAACTTAATTTCTGGTAGGAGAGACATATGTCTGTTGATAGAGTAGAATTGAAAATAGAATATATAAGTGAATGGGAAGATTCTAAAGTGCGTTAAGAGGTAGAAATCAATACTAGGTCTGATCATTGGCAGAAACTTCAAGGAAGAAGAGTGGCATTAGAAGTAAACCTTGCAGGATGGATAAAATTTCATAAAGGAAGGAAGATTCTGTGATTTTTGTGAGCCCGTAATTCTCAGTAAATAAACACTAGCATTATTCAAGGCTAAAGATTTGTAAGAGGCAGCCTGCCCTTCCAGGAGGAAAGTACATCATAAAATAAATTGTATCTGTCAAAATAATAATTGCTATTTTAGTACCACACAAGGATTTATCTGTAGTCTCCAGAAGTCTTCTACTGGCATTCACTCCTACCAGTGCCTGGGGACTTTTGCTTGTGTAGTGTTAATGGATGAGGGATGTATTGAACCATTGTAAGGTAACATCTTTTACTAATTTTGCCCTCTCCTATGACTCTGCTATTGGCCCCTCTCCCTTTAATGTATATATTGAAATGGGCAAGGTATCTTGTGTTTATTTTACTCGTGAAATTTTTTTCGTTTTAAATTTCATTCCCATAGAGTTCCAAGAACCTTTTCCTTGTCATAGGAGTAGCTTAGTTACTACAGTTGTCCTAGAAATAGCATGAAGTGACAGTATATATTTAAGATTTATTAATCAAGTATTAAGCACTTGTTTATGTGAAAGATATTGCACTAAATACTTTGACTCCAAGTACAATTTCTGTGACTAAATACACTGAATGTGAGAGGATAACATTATGATATTTTGTACTCCTCTTTGAAGGAAAAGCAGCTGACCTCCTAAGAGTTGTGGATTTGGAGTGAGAAAACCTGAGTTTAAATTTTGCCTGTTCGCACCTTTTTAAAATTTTTGACAAATCATTGGATTACTCTGTAGTGACTGTTTCCTCATCTCTGAAATGAGGAAATTGACCTGGGTACTCTCTTAGATCCCTTACAATCTATATTTATGAGCCTTTGAATCTTTCAAAAAGTGAGCCAATCCTCTATAGTTTATGATTCTTTGCTTGCTATTTCCCCCCCTTGTTGTCATGTGTGGAATATATACACACATTCTCTCTTTGTGACACACATATATACATAAACACACAGTTTTCTGTAATGTGTTCCTAAAAACAAGACTAAAACAATATTTAATAAATATAATAAAAATTTTAAATAATAATTATAGCTAATGTTAATAATAAATACTATTTATTAACATAAATAATAAATATTTAAAGCCAGTGTTATTTTTTTGCAACTCACAGCAGAAGTAGCACTTTGAAAAAATTGCACAATGGGCCCCTTTTTTATTTGAAAGTAAATAATCACTTCTTAATTACAAATTAAAAATAAAACATTATGAATAAGGACAAACAGGACATTCATGGCAGTGGAGTGATTTGGAATTGGGTGGGGTTAATTTTGAGTGTAAATTTTGGCTAGGCAGGTGGAATAATGGCAGAGCTGACCTGGGTTCAAGTTTAGCCTTTGACACCAACTGGCTGTGTGAATCTGAGCAAGCCCCCAAGCAGCTCTTTAGAATATAAGTTGCAGAACATTTGTACTTCTGCTGGAGACTTCCTGCCCCATGAAATCACCAGTTTAAACTAAAGAAAAAAAAATTGATAGAGATTTGAAGAAATCATGGTGGGTAGGAAAAGACAGGATATGTGAATAGCAGATCATTTGAATTTTGTTTTAAGTAGGCCAGAATTAGAGAAGAATTGAAGAATAGTTAGGAATATGGAATACAGAAATCGGGTGAGGTTGAATGGTTACACTGTTAAACTTCTAATAAATCATTTCTGATTAATTGTAGTTCTGCCTAAAGACAAAAGACTGTACCACATGTCTTTCAAAGTCTTTTCCAGTCTAGTTATTCAGTTAAAATTGTGGAAACTGATCAGAGACTTTAATGGGGACCTCTCAGGTCATAGCCAGTTAGTTGCCTGTTGAAAGGATAAATAGTGAGAGGAAAGTTCTCCACAATTGTGTTTTTTGTTTGTGGAAGTGCTCACTTTTTCTCCCTTTCTAAGCCAAATTCCTGTCATTTTGAACAAGTGGAGTGAATTTAATATAGACCCTCTCTCTCAAAGATGCCTGCCCAGAAAGGACCTTGCCTATTTCATTCTCTGACTTCTAGGCAGGACTGTGCCAAAATCACGCCTAAAAGTTTTATAGTCCTTTCTCGTATTTAGGTGAAAGAAAATTGTTTTGAACCAATTAAGCCTTTGACTGCAAATTGGTATATGTGGAAATCAGAGAGGTAGCTGAGACAAACATTTAAGGTAAAAAAGAAACAGAACTCATCTCCCTGTTTTTTCTCCACTGTCATTGCTAAGGAGCAGGTTGGGAACAAAAAGGAGAGTATTTTCCACTGCAGTGTGAGTGCAGTGCTGTGCATTGTGCCCTATTACAGAGCTCTATGCTCAGAGTTTTGTTCTTATTACCACAGAGCCAACCCAGTTTAACACTTGAGGGACAGAGAAAGGCAGTGGGGTCAGCCATATCTAGGAGGTGAAGGGAGGAAGTATGTGTTCATTTCTTGGAGTCTCAGTTTGCTAAATTAGCAAGTTAGACTAGTTAAGTTATATGATTCTAGTTTGCTCTCCGTAGACCTGTATAAGTTATAGGGAAAATTAAGAGCTCATGTTTTAGGACAGCAAGAGCTAGATTATTCTTCTATGTTAATTTCTAGTTAGGAAAATTTCAGGTGGTGAGGCATTTTTTTTAAATGGTGACCTCAGCATAGGTGGTACAACAGATTCAGTTAGTAAATCCTACTGTGGCCCAGTTCCCTTAGTTAAGGCAGGCCCAGGGAAGAGGAAAGGGACAAGAAACTTGATGGTCCCCAGTCCCAGAAGAACTTATAATGTGGGTGTCCTTTGCTGGAGGAACCCGAGTGTTATGTGGAACTGTGCTGAATTTCCAGGAGTATCCAGAGTTCAGATTCTGGTTATGTTATATACTTCTTCACGTAATTATAAATAGAATCACCCTAATTTTTTTTCCTACAAAATGAGGAGGTTGAATTATATATCAGAGGTCTTCTCGCTTTAAATTTCTCAACCAGTGAACCTAAATTCAGAATCTGGTTAGGACTGGACTTTTCCTTTCCTTTGGAGTCCTGGCTATAAAGAATTACCTCTTCCAAATGGTATTGTTACATGAATTACAAATACTGTTGAATTACTTGAAGAGTTGACAGATACTGGAATGGCATGCATGCTAAGCTTTGTGTTGTTTGCACAATCCATAGTTCTCCCAGGGAGGGAGGAAGACTTGTTTTCTGGAGCATAGACTATAGGATTTTTTTCTGAAATAAATTGATCTATCTTTTGCCCTGAAATTTTCTAATAGCTTCACTTTAGGCAATATCTACACAACAGTAAATAGCTGGAAAATTTTGCATCAAAACAAATGTTTGTTTATATATAATGTAAAATAGTGTGTAGACATACATCGTATAAATATGTGCCTTTTTTCTTTGAATTTTTAATTGGCCCTCTATTATCTGGACACTGTCTTTCCTATCACTCTCTGTTTCAGACTAATCTACTTATTCCTTCTATGTATTCACATTGCTGCCTTTGTTTTCTTGTCTTAAGTCCTTTTTTTCAAAACACCAATCAAATCCTGTCCCCTCCATGAAATGTTTCCTGAACTAACTACCTGATCTTTGGTGATCTCTCATTTCTCATAAATGTTGTAGTGACTATTGCCTGTACCATTCTTTTAGAATTTACTGTCTGTGCTTCCTTACATTCTTATTTATTTCTTTATTTGTCTTTCTTCCTCAGCTAGGCTATAAATTTGTAGATAGTCTGTACCTTGTGTGCCCTAAACCCTAGTGCATAGTTGTCTTTGTTAATGACAATTTGAATACAACTTTAGCATTAAAAAGGATATGTTTACTTAGCTTATTTGATGTTCTGGATTTTTGCCCAGAAAACTCAATTTTTCTATATATTTTTTAAAAATTAATTTATTGGGACAGCTAGGTAGCACAGTGAATAGAGCACCGGCCCTGGAGTCAGGAGGACCTGAGTTCAAATTCGGCTGGAGACACTTAATACTTATTAGCCATGTGACCTTGGGCAAGTCACTTAACCCAATTGCCCTGCCTTCCCCTCTCCAAAAGGCGAAAAAAAAAAATTATTTGTTCTTAGTTTTCAACATTCAGTTCCACAAGCTTTTGAGTTTTAAATTCTCTCTGCCTCCCTTCCCTCTCTCCTCCCCAAGATGGCATATAGGCTCTACATATACATTCATATTAAACATATTTTCACATTAGTCATGTTGTAAAGAAGAATTAGAAACAGAGAGAGTGAGCGCAAATAATATGTTTCAATCTGTATTCTGCATTCAGACTCCATAGTTCTGTTCTGTGGATGTGGATAGCATTTTCCATCATGACCCTATTGGAGTTGTCTTAGATTCTTGCATTGTTGAGAAGAACTAAGTCTATCAAAGTTAGACATCACGCATTGTGGCTGTTACTGTGTACAATGTTCTCCTGGTTCTGCTCACCTTACTCAGCATTAGTTCATATAAATTTTTCCAGGTTTTTCTGAAGTCTTCCTGCTTATCATTTCTTATAGTACTGTAGTATTCCATTATATTCATATACCGCAGCTTGTTCAACCATTCCCCAGTTGATGGGCATCCCCTCAATTTCCAATTCTTGGCCACCGAAAAAGAGCTGCTATAAATATTTTTGTACATGTGGGTCCTTTTCCCATTTTTATGATTTCTTTGGGGTACAACCCTAGAAGTGGTATTGCTGTGTCAAAGGGTATGTACATTTTTATAGTCCTTTGGGCATGGTTTCAAATTGCTCTCCAGAATGATTGAATCAGTTTACAACTCCACCAACAATACATTAGTGTTCTAATTTTCCCACATCTTCAGCATTTATCATTTTCCTGTTTTGTCATTTTAGCCAATCCTGATAGGTGTGATGTGGTACCTCAGAGTTGTTTTGATTTGCATTTCTCTAATCAGTAGTGATTTTAGAGCATTTTTTTTTCATATGATTATAGATAACTTTAATTTTTTCATTTGAAAACTGCATGTTCTTAACCTTTTCAGTATTTCTGTTAATGGAAATAATATTCCCTATTCTCCAAAGTTCCAAGTTAGGTTGCTGTTGTTTCCTGTTGGTTGCAATGGAACTAGGTTCAACAATAACTTATTTATCAGACGTCCTCTATGTAAGGCAGTGTGCTAAGCTCTGGCAATATAAAGAGAAATTAAAAAAAAAATCTTCACCCTCAAAGATTTTTTTTTCTATTTAAAGAATTCAGCTTATACCTAGATAAGCAAAGGTATTTGAGGAGAGAAAGAATGGAAAAGGTTTCCCATAGGAGGTATAGCACCTGAGCTGGGTTTTGAATGAAGCTAAGGATGTTAAGAGGAAAGAAGAGAGTACTTTTGTGACTTGGGGTCAGTATCAGAGGATGAGAGGGCATGGAGTGCCAAGTTCAGGGCACTACAGAGCCCTTGGAGGGAACATAGCATAAGTGAAAAGGTAGTAAAGTGGAAAGATAAGGCATCTAACTAGGCATATGGATAGAAATGGGTCTAAGTAGAGAAGTTGTGCCAAAAGGGAAGCTTAATTATTTTTTAAAAAATAAATGCGTTTTTAATGCTGGTAAATTTGACTCTTTCATATTTATGTTGTTATAACAAGTCATATACATTAAAGTTCAGGTTCAAAGCTTCTCTCCAGAGGGGTAACAGTGAAGGCACAATTTTCAAACATTGCCTTGGGGGCACAAAATCTGGGCTCTAAATAATAGTCTTTTTTTCTTCCTACTTTTTAAAAAATGAGGGCTATTTCTTTTAGCTCTTTGGAAAAACATGGTTTGGGCCAGATAGCTTGACTGAAATGGAATCTACTAACGTTATTTTTTATTCTTTTTAAAGTCCCTTATTGGTTTCAGTGGAACTCTTACTTTCAATGCATAAACACATAATAAAAAACTTAATACTGCATTTTGTGGTAGTGTAGCTAAATTGTAATGTAATAAGTAAAATATAAAACTTTTTGAAAAACCTTAAAATAGCAGTAAACTAATGCTTCTTATTATAAAACTTATTAGAGCTTTGTATCTCACACTGCTACAAGTTTTATTTTGTTTCCTTATATATTTTTTTGTATCTTCATAGAGAGGTTAATATTTAAATTCAGAATGTGTTAGCTCCAGTTATCTTAGCAGTTGAGATTTATGGGTGCCCATGTATATATAATGCTAGACAAGGCAAGAAGTTACTTTTTAAATACTTTTTGGTATTTTGTGATAGTAGATCTTTTTTTAAAAATCCTCATTTAGATGTGATAGCTTTAATTTCTAATTAGAATTTCATAAATTTTTAAAGCAGAGGTTATGTCCTACAAGTAAGTTAAATTTATTGTTGATGCTACTTAAGCAAACATCAACATTTATAAGTGTTTTTCTTGTTAGTAAAACTAGAAGAAGTCTTGATTCATGAACCCTGGCCTGCACATACTCCCAAAACTTTAGGTTTAACAAAAAGCACTGAAAAAAGTTTGCTCTTAAAATACTAAAACAGTCTTAAAGATAATCTGTAATAGAAACATTGTTTTCTTTCTAAAATAGCAATACCTCATCTTAACTTGAGTATAGATTTGGAATTCTAATCTGTTTCTTTGCTCAGTGGTAAAATGCCTGTATCACAGTAAAATGCCATTACAGAATGATATTCCATTATGAATTTATTGTAGTGCCATTCCAACTTAAGTTTATAAGCTTTATATTACTGGAGGGTCTGGTAAAATAATTATGCATATGATTTTTCATCCCAGTTTGCCTATAGAGCAAGAGTCTCTGGGCTCCAGTCTGGGACCTCTATCTTTGGTTAGCAGTTTTCTTATCTGGGGCTTTAGGTACTTAAATCAGGATATCTTTTTGAAAACTTGATTTTGTTCACTTTTGTTTTCATATATAACAATATTTACAGTCAACATGTACTTCTAGATGCTGTGTTGAAATTGCTGGCAGAGTCTATTTATTCTATACAAACTGAACAATCTGGCCCCTTGTTTTATTTATAAAGGTTCAATGTATCTATGCCTGCCTACTTCAATCTGCAAGGGAGTGTCAGAAAGGCCCCGCAATCGCCGAGCCGTGAGTTATCACTAACTTTTCAGATGTGTTAATGAATGTGGAACAAACCAGTTGTGTTTAAAAGGAGAAAAAAAAGGACCCCCAAAATAACCATTTTTGTAGTAGCAGGCGTGAACTCTAAAGGGATTAATCCAAATTGTGGGTATTAAAATAACCTATTAAAACCAGAGACTAGCCTCTAGAAAACCTATTGTTGAACTGCTCTGAAGCCATCACTTTAGCCTGTGAATTACTGGTCTTGATATTGATGTAAACTGTTTGCAAATAAGTATTTTGTTAAAAGTTTGGTCAACTAAGTTAAAAAACAATTTGAACAAAATCTAGCCCATCTGAAATGACAAATGTTTAGTTGCCTTCAAATAATAAACGGTTGTTACCTTCAAACTTAGATTATATAATGGGGGTCAAGGCAATGAATTAAAGAATCTTATTTTGTTATTTAGATGTAAAAATGCAATTGGAATCATTGAATCATTTCATAGATGAATGTTATTTGAATGCTCCAGGCTTTATGTCAAGTGGATAGGTATTTATGTTAATAATCATAAAATTTATCCACCTTCTTTAAAATACTTTAAAAGCTTTAGGGGAATGGGAAGAATGCCAAATTGAGTTTGGATGGTTTGGCACCAACAGTTCTTCTTGCTTCAGTAATTCATCAGTAGGTTTTCACTTATCAGTGATGCTACCCAGATTATTAAAAATAAAGTTTAAGTAATTTTCTCAGAGCCTATCACTTTGTCTCTTCAGAGAAAAATGCCTTAGGAATTACCTCATTTCCAAAAATGGAATGCAATACTGAAAATTCCATTATGGTTTTTTTTCTTTTTTCAAGGAGATAAGTTTCTTTAAATCAATAACTGTAACATCTGCACTTTATATTATTAAAACTAAAGTTGCCCACCTGATTCCTAGATGGATTATTAAACTTATAATTGGACATCCATATTTGGTAAGCAGGTGATAACTTCTGCTGCTGTAGGAGGTGCAGCTTGTCAACAAGAAGACAGAATGAATTTAAATGTTTCGAGCTTGGCATTTGTAAAGCACATGAGTGCATAAACTCAGTGGTTTGGGGGCTTTGGAGGCTTTTAAAATGATGTTGACTTTAGGCGATGTACCTTTGTTTGACTGGTGTGTAAGTATACTTCTTCCAGGTTTGTACACTCTTAAACACATTATTCTACCCTCTCTAATCCCCCTCGCCTCCAGCAGCAAAAGGGAGACACTACAACTGGAACAAAATAGTGGAAGAAATGGCGGCTGGGGTTCAGTGGGGATTCGCAGTGTGTATGCAATGTTTGCAAGATTCTTTTGTATGTTTTGCAATTTAATGTAAAAGATTTTAAAAATCAGTGTTTAGTGTTGGGAAAACCTTTAACACCAGTAAACAAAAGCTGTTCTAGTAGCTTTGCCACTTACTGTGCGACCTTGGGCAGGTCATTTAACCTTTTCAGGCCTCAGTTACCTCATCTGTAAAATGAGGAGGTTGGACGAATGATCTCTAAGGTCCCTTCCAGCTCTAAATTCTGATTATTTGATTTGTACTCTGTTTATTATAATGCATTGCTTTTCCAACTTTGATTTTTTTTTAATTACATGTTCATTAATTTATATTGGAACTGCATGTTGTCCATTATAGTTTGCATACTTAAATAATTTCTGGCACAGGAGATTATGTAAATCAGCTTATGAAGGGATAGTTTTTACTGTTTATATGTGTACATTCACATAAAAGGCTAGCAAATGTAGGGTTATCAGAAAATAAATGTTTTCCAGTTGTCTAACCTTAGTTGTTAACTTTCCTATATTACAGGAGACACTACCCGCCAGCGAATCAAATTCAGTGATGATAGAGTATGCAAGAGTCACCTTCTCAACTGCTGTCCTCATGATGTTCTCTCTGGAACTGTATGTATTTCTTAACTCTAATAGAGTTTGGTTATTTAATGATAATAAAAATAAACTACTGTATGGAAATTGAACCTTCAAGTATGGTAGTATGTACAATAATATATGAGTTTATAACCTTTTTATGATAATAGTGTTTGAGGAGAGCAGGATTAATGCTTGTTAATAGGCTGTCTTTCTGTCACTTTTACTTTACATCACTAAATTTCAGTGTATATAACTGATATGTGATATTTCTGATAAGGACTCTACTGGAATAGATTTCTACTGCATTCAGTTTTATAATTTCTGTATAGTTATTTTCTGTTTTTATTGATTATTCAAAGAAATGTATTTGGAAAACAGCTGATTAAAATATTATATATAAGGCATTGCATTTTAACTTGGCAATGTATATGTGAGTTTAAAGTGGTCTCCTTAGCATTCTAATCCTATTAGAACTTTATAATAAAAGGTATGTTTTATTTAAGACCACACACTTAGGTGGTTAAATCACAATGGCATAGCAGGGAAAACAGATTAACACACACCTAAATTTATGCAGCTCCGGTATCTTCAATTGAAATTAATGTGAATGGTTCCCAATAATTTACTTTTGCATAGTGCCTTATAAAACTGATGTAATTTTGGATGGTTCCAATTAATTGTCCCCTTTAGTTCAATAAACATTAAGTACTTACTATATTTCAATTATTTGTGATAGGTGAAATGATGTTGAACCCTTTTAAAAGAGTAGGGAACTCCCGACATTTAGATGTTATGACATTTGTCGAGATAACTATTCAGACTTGCTATTCCTTTCTTGACTGTGTGAAAAAAGACTTCCATCAGCATATTACATTTGATGGATGTTGAACTCTACACTACTTTCAGCTCACATAAGCCTGAAAATTTTTAACATAGGCAAGAATAAGAGATTATTATCTTTTTGTTAATGTTGGCATTAAGCTGTCCCAGTGGTCATCTCCCACTTTGGAAAGATTAAAGGAAATGTATGGAAAAACCATGGATATTGGATCTGTGCCCTATAGGACAAACCTCTAATTTTCCCGTGATAGAGGACAAAAAATGATATTTTTTTAAAAAAGAGAGATTATATTTCTTACATAACTGTGATAAAAATAATATTGTGCATTGTGAAGTCCTGTTAATTTTTTTATTAATACACATAATCTATTCTCCTTCATTTTACATTCAGAACTTTAATAAGTAAATATTTTCTTCTTTAGAACCTTTAACAAAGCTTTTTCTTTATTTATAGATATATGAACTTTAACAAATTAAGTTTTAATTTAAAAAAAAGACTGAATTATATCTTTTTAATTCTCTATTTTGTAGAGATCCATGCCAACTCTTATACATAATATTTTGTATAATTAAAAGTTGGTTGATTGTATTGAGGCATAGTAATGCCATAATTAAATACCTTACATTTCCATAGTACTTTACAGTTTACAAAGCATTTTTACATAAATGTTCTCATTTAATCCTCACCATTACCCTGAGGGATGATCAAAAGAGACATTATCCCCATTCTTGTAATTTATAAAATTAAGGCTCATAGAGGTTTACTCAAGATCCTAAAGTTAGTGAGTGGTGAGACTGAGAGAGAAAAATGAGTCTCTTGACTCAAGCTCTAATTTACTTTCTGTATGAACATTCCATGATGATTAGAGTTTATGAGATTTAAGTATTCAGTGCTTCTTTATTGCAAGTTGTAGAGTTTAAGGTGAAAGGGACTTGAGAAGTCATCTAGTCCAGTATCCTCAGTTTTACAGATGAGGAAAATGAGACCCAGAGAGATTGAGTGGCTTGCCCATAGTCAATACAATTAAGTGGTGAAAAATCCAAAAAGTTCAGTGTTGACCTGTCATGGGAAGACAGGTATACAAATAATAGATTACTGTGAATTGGGAAAGTAATTTTATTTTATTTTTTAAATTTTTTGCTTTTTGGAGGGGGGAGGGCAGGGCAGTTGGGGTTGTGACTTGCCCAAGTCACACAGCTAGTATGTGTTTAGTGTCTGAGGCTGGATTTGAACTCAGCTCCTCCTGGCTTCAGGGCCAGTGCTCTATTCCTTGTGCTGCCTAGTTGCGCCCACAAAGTGGTTTTAGAAATCATTATGGAAATATCTGGTAAATGTTACACAGATATTCAAATCTTTTGATCCAGTGAGGTTTAAAATTCAAACTCCAAGATTACAAATGTAGTTAATGACAGAATAAAAAGTACAATCAAGTGTTCTTGGCTTACTGCTTCAGTATTTTTTTTTAAAAATGACTGCACCTATATTTCAATCAAAAGTACTTTTGTGAAGCTATTGTATATTGATTGCAAAAGAGGGGACAAAGATAACTCCAGAATTTCAGCCCTGGGGAAATTCAGTGGTGGGAATGAAAATGGCAAAGAGGACTAAGGTTTTGGGGGGGACGGGAGGGGGGGAATCATTAAATGCAATTTAAGATGATGGTTGCCACACTTGTCAGATAGAATGATCCCTTTTTGACATTAATAAAAATCATAGACTTTAAATATTTCTACTGTTAGTGTACATTCAGAAAATACAAGAAGCCTATACATGAATGAGACTGTTTTTAAATAGAAAAGGAATATTAAATCAGACTATGCCAAAAAGGGTTTATAGCTGACCTTACTTAAGAGGTCTTCTTAGAGTTTCTTGCCCACTTACCATAGAACAAATAAGGAAAATGTTCAGGGCTGTGCCAAGGAAAAATCTTGAGAATAGTACTAGGATTTTAACCTAATATTTATTTAGCACTTTACAAATGGTTTTAACATAAATTATAAATCCTCATAATTGTGGATAGAAGAGAAAGGCATCATGATACTTATTAAGCAGCTAAGTGATTTGACTAATAACATGACTAAGCAATATTATCTTTGGAATCTTCTTTCAGCACTTGAATCAGAGATGCTTCATACATAGTAACTGTGCTTATAGGTGCTCTGACAAACACTTTTACTAATTAAGAACTATGGAGTTTTTATCTTCTGGTTAACAAAAGGAGAGTGGTGTGAACTGTTCGTCTTGAGTGTTGGGACAACTGAGCTATAACTGAAGTTTTTACAGTTCTGTTGTCTTGCTTTCATGTAGTAGTTACTCTTTTAAAATGTTTTAAGTTGATGCTCTTTTAAAAATATCACTATCACTTCTTAATTACTTCTTTCTCTCTTTGGCCCCAAACTATCCTTTACAGCTATTTCTTATGACAAATCATTATAGTGAAGCAAAACAGAAATATTAGCTGCGTCTGAAAATAATGTGTGATTGCATACCTGTAATCTGCTACCTCTTTGACAAGAGACAGTCAGCATAACAGCCACTCTTTTCAAAAATTTATCTATTTTTATGTCTATGTTGGCCATATTGCAATAAAAATCAAGAAACATATAGAAAGTTTTAAAAAGTATGCTTCAATTTACATTGAGTTAATCAGATCTTTGTATAGGCTATAGCATTTTTCATGATGAGTCCTTTGGAATTAATTGTCATGGATTGTTGTATTAAATCTGGGCAACTAAGTCTTTCACATTTGATCATCTTTACAGTACTACTACTATTATTACATACAGTATTCTCCTGGGTCTGCTCACTTCATTTTGCATAAGTTCGTATAAGTCTTCCAGGTTTTTCTGAAACCAGACTGCTTGTTGTTTCTTATAGAACAATAGTATTCTATCACAATTCAACCATTCTCCAATTAGAGGGCATCCCTCAATTTCTAATTCTTTTCTGCCAAAAAAAAACCCAAAAAACTGCATAGCATCTACTCTTGAGATCTGTCACATCTCTTTTGCACTGCCAAACAATCCTAGTTAGTCTTAGCTAGGATTATGATGATTCCTCTAACTGGACTTCTTGTCTCCAGTATTTCCACTCTCTAACCTATTCTTCCAAAATAGTTTCATAATACTTAAGTTATAGGATGTTATTCCCCTGATCAGAAACCTTCAGTAGCTTCTCCCTGCATACAGATTCCTTTGCTTGCAACTTAAGATCCTATACAGTCTTACTCCAGCTTCTGTGTTCTTCTTTATTTCATTCTATTGTTCTTCACATATTCTAGCTTTTAGTCAAATTGACCTATGCTTTCTGTTTCCCAATATTATTATGTCTTCATGTATTCTTGAAAGCTGTTCTTTTTTGCCTGAAAATCTCACTGTATTGCTTGTTCCTGGTTCAGAATAGTGCCACCTCTCTTTCCTGAGTTCTTCTTTATTCTCAGTTTGAAAATTATTTCTCTTCCTTCATATTTCTTATAATAGCACTTTGTGTAGAACCCTGTAGCCTGAGTAACCTGGAGATGAGAGTTATTTGGATTTTTACTTTTTTATGGTTGTAGACAACCTTTAACACTGTATTTCTTGGTTTTATGGACCTTTGACTTGACTTCTGTCTCACTACATATGACTCAGTCATCCCTAACAGAACAAACCATCTAATTTCCCAAAACACTGAATAAAACAACAAAATAGTCCGGAATTTAACATTGAAGAGGGTAGTGTAAAGTTGAAGAGTATAGTTGAAGAGGTGAAGAATTTGATATCTTTCATTTTCTCTTACCAAGTACAAAATACTTCTTTCTTCATTTACTCATTCACATTAGAAAAGTTTAATTTCATCCCATCTCAAGCTAATAAAAATTTTAGCATTATATTCCTTAAACTCTGTTTTAAGTCAATTAATTTCTTGTCCTATGGAATTTAACATAATAGAGTTTACCCTTCTACTCTTAAACTTCATGTATATGCTGATGCGAATGAAGGGTATTTTTAAAAATCGCATTTATATCTGTCTTTGCCTTTTGTTTTTGTATTTAAATAGAGTGTGACTCATACCCAGAGAATTCATAATACTTCATACTAATTATATTTAAGGCACAGTTTAAAGTCTTGTTTTGGAGGTGCTTTTAGGTTTTCCACTTTTTCTCGCTTGTAAAATGATCATTTTTTTCCCTCTTCTCTAAGCAACCAGATTAGATCACATTCCCTTTTCAGATACAACCGAAGTACAAGCCTGTGTGTTCTCCCCTTTTTCTGCCAAGACTTTTTGGCTCACGACTTGCCTGAGGGTACATGAGGATAACTGTTTCACATATGATTGATATGGAGTATATGTGTGCATGTGTAGTGATAGGTAACAGAGGACCTCATAGTGAGCAGATTTGGTTATGATATTAAGAAGAATATGAGCCCTGAGATTTTTAAGCACCTAAAATGTGTGCATTTGAACTCTCCATTTTAGTTAGACAGCTACTACTATAATAAGAGAATTTTAAGAGACCATTTAGTTCATTCCTCTTTTCTATTCTTGCTCTTGGTCTTGAGAAAGAATTCTGAGGTTTCTCACTTTGAAGAAAGTGAACAGTTGCATTAATGTTCCTCATGTCATTGCTAGAGTCGAGATTTATCTGCTTTGTGGAAGGGATCAGAGGGTGTTGACTCTTTTAAAAGTTTGTTTTAATTGAGAGCCAATTTAAATTTTCCAGGTAGTTTTCCTTTTAATAGCTTCATTGTTCTTTCTCCTAAGGTCTAGTTTACTCCTTACCATTCTCTTGTTCTTACCTGAAATTAGACAATTTAGAAGAAGTCCGTAAAAGACAGGGTGTAAGGGGAAGGGATTTTTTTTTACCCTAGTATGGTACTAAAGACAGAAAAAAGTCATCATATCTCCCCTTCTCAGACAGAAGCCAAGCCCAAGGCCCATAAGACCATCCCTCACTTTCTGGTTGTTTGAGCTGTTACAGCTTCATAGACAACTGAAATACCCTCAGAATATTGACCCTAGGATGGATAGGTTGGATCACCATTCTATCATCAAGTTTCCCAAGACCACAAAAAATATCCTGTTATTCTCAAAAGATGCTACATCTAGAGCTGGAAATGCCTCAGAGACCATCCCGTCTATCCCTTCATTCTACAGATGAAAATGTAACTGCCCAGGGGAGACTTTTTAATATACTATGTGATTTTTAAAAATTCTATGGTGTGTTTTTTTCAAGGTAGCAGATTTATCTTATGTTAAATTTCTCTTAAACCTAATGTAAAAATTAATTTATAATGACTTAAACCCCCATTTCTGAGAGGTAGCCCAGGAAAAGGCTTGCCATACTCACACATGTTTAAAAATTAGCCATGGGCTGACTGACTCGTAAGTTTTCCATGCAAATAATTTTAAGCTTACTGTCATACCTTATAAATAACTCACAAGTCTTGAATATAATTTTAGGGATTGAAATTAGTAATAAAACATGGAATGATTCTTGCTTCACCAAGGCAGCTATCCGAAGCAATCATTGCTAATAAATTCCCTTTAAGCTGCTTTTATTTAATCATGACTGCTTTTATGGCAGTAAATTTACTAAAAAGGAAATTCATCTTTTGAATAAGCTGATTTTTGCATATTTAATTTTTATGTTATTTGTGAACTTGGATGTAGGAACAGTGATCTGATGGCTGATTGTGCCCTTCTGAAATGATCATCTATCACTCTGGATATTTTGCATGTGATTTAGTCTGGACTAAAAACAGCTGAATTTGTCTGTGTCGATTTCAGGTTTAGTTAATTCTGCTTCCAAAGGATATTGAATAATCCAGAGACAACGTGTCTTGGTCTTGGTCTAGGTCAGTGCTTATGGTTGTCATTAGAGATCAGATCCATTCATTAATAGGCTTAATTAATTTTGGATACATGGGCATGTTTTTTGGAAGCAGAATGAATTTTGTTATTTACAAATTTCATTTTTATTTCTGTTGACATGTATAGGTATTTATAGATGAAATACAACAGAAGGAAGACTGTTCTTAAAAAAATAAAAATGAAAATAACCCTATGCCCTCAAATTAAAATCCCTCAAAATAAATATGTAAAAGCAAAGAATTAATGAAGAATTATATATGCAGTGGTATTCTTATTGTTTATTATTAGAAGACTGTGTTTTAAATTTCACAAGATAGTACCAATGTTGCTCATTTTATTTAATCTATTTTGTGGTTGTCATCATTTATGTAATTGTAAATCATATTTATTGTTTTCCTCTGCTTTCTATATTCTGCATCATTTCATCATTTCTTTCATACTAATTTCATATCTATCATTTCTTATTGTGGTAATATTCCATTGCATTAATATGTTAAAATTTAATCATTCCCCAGTTGTTTAACACATAGTTTATTTCCAGTTTTTGCTTTTATAGATAATGCTGCTAGGAATGTTTTTATACAGATAGGTCTTCTCTTGTCAGTATTTCCATAAATTTTAAACGTAATGGTAGTATCATTGGGTCAAAGACCTTAACATTTTTGTGGCTTTTGTTATATGATTCCATATTGCCTTGCAAAACTGTTAAACCAGCTGCTACTCCATTAATTGCATATCTTTCTTCCCACAGGCAAGCCAACACTGATATTTTGTCTTTTTACCATTTAAGTGTATGAATGACTTTGGGTAAGTCACTTAACTACTCTGGGCCTCAGTTTCCTCACATGTAAAATGAGGGGTTTGGACTAGAGATCCCTTTCGGTTTAAAATTTATCACTTAATGATTACCTCTAATCTATTATTCCCTTTGAACAGGTTCATAGTATCAGATCTAGAAGCAAAAGGGCCCTCAAGCCATCCACTCCAACTCTTTCATTTTATATATTAGGAAACTGAGATCCAGACAGGTTAAGTGGTTTGTGAAACATCATACAGGTATAGTACACAATAGAGGATTTTTACTCAGCTCCTCTGATTCAAGAGCCGGTACTTAAGAGAGCCATCCCTTTCCGTTATGTCTCACTACCTTATCACCCAGCCTTCGTGTTATCCTACTGCCTTATCATTCAGCTTTTATCTTCTTAGTTCCTGCTACCACCATCCTACCCCACGTCCTTGCTTCTCCTTCCAGTGTTATTGCAATAGACTCCTGATTGATTTGCCTGCCTTTGTGCCCCTCCTCCTCACCTCATTTATTCTGTATAATATTGCTATATTAAACTTATGGAATTATTACCATCATGTCATTCCTATGTTCAGAAAAGCATTAGTGTTCCTTATAGTCTTTTTTATGTACCTATTTTTCAGGATCTTTCTGCAAAGCTAGTCCTATTTTATTTAATCTTCATAAAATATTTACAGAATAGGCCTTTGATTTAGCCTCCTCACCATCCTCACAAAATGCCATGTTCATCCTTCCCGTTAGACTTTTACTCATGCCTTTCTTTCTATTTGAAATAAGCTTTTTCTTTTACCTCACTTGTCCAGATCTTTGCATTCTTCAACGTTGGTTCAGTTCTCATCTCTTCCATTAAATCTTCTGAGACAACTCCAGCATATACTGTTTTCTCTAATGATTTCTATATAAACGTTTAAAGATTGTACCACTCATTTTTGTATTTTATTATACATTGCCTTTTATTATTATTTTACTGTTGGTAACTTAGTATAGTTATTTACTATTTTCAGAGTATTTTTGAAATCATTTTCTCTCTAGTCAGTAGTGTGATTCATCAGCCAAGAAAGCAGATGCAATCTTAGCTGATTTTAAAAAAGCATAATGCTCAGGATTAGAGTATTGTATTGAGTCCTAAGAACCGTATTTTAGAAAAGAAACTGGTAAGCTGAACAGTGATTAGAGGAAGTCATCCAGGATGGTGAAGGGCCCCTAGACCTTGCCTTATGAAAATCAGTTATTGAAGGAACTATGAATTTTTAGCCTAGAGAAGACTAAGGGGAAGATGGGGTGGGATGGGTGGACAGAGAGGTGGGAAGTGTATTTGTCTTCAAGTATTTGAAAAGCTGTTATGTGGATGAAATGTTAAATTTGTTTTACTTGGTACTAAAGGGCAAAACTTGGGCAGATGAATGTATTTAAGCTTCGTGAAAGGAAAAACACCTTAACATAGCTGTCTGGAAGTGGAATGGGCTAATTCAGGATGTAGGTTCCCTCTTACTCAGAAGACTAGATGACCAACTTGTTGAGTATGTTTTAGAAGGGGTTCTTGTCAGGTAATGCTAGTTGACTTCTATGGTCACTTTCAACTCCAAGATTTCTTGAATTCTGTAGTATCAGCTAAGTGAAAAACATTGGTGTTTTCTCCTTTTTATAGCTGAGAAAGCTGAAGCTCAGAGGTTAAATTGCTTGCAAGAAAAGAATGCTGAGTTTGAAATCAGTAAAGATCTCACATCTGATACTAGCTATGTGACCAATCTCACCTCAGTTTCCTCATCTGTAAAATGATATAATTCTGTAGTACTTGCTTTGTAAAACTATGGGAGGATCAAATGAAATACTATATGTAAAGCATTTTATAAACCAGCTATAGAAATATAAGTTATATAGTTAGTGATTGGTAGGGCTAGAATCAGAATTGAGGTCAGAGCTTATATTTGTATGTTACTTATGTCCTCAGTGTATAATAAATGCCTGTGCAGGGCTATCTCTTGTACTTCATCATAGAGCTTGCCTGGATAAAACCACAGTACTATTCATAATAATTGACATTTAATATGATTGCATATTGATCTATATTCCTATAAAATTTAGGAGTTTTTATACTTTGCTTCATTATCACTATTTCTGAAGGATGTATCCTGTAAATCCTGTTAAACTGGTTAATTTCCTTTGCTTTATACTCTTCTGTTCTCAGCAGTTATTCCCTTATCCTCAGAAATGTGAAGAGAGTTTAATGTTGTGATTTAGCACTTGACAACTGATTTACTGTAATTCTTGTTTTATCTAAACTTTCTCATCTAAACTTTATCTCTCCAGGGCCTAGCACAGTTCTCTACACACTGTAAGTGGTTAATAAATGTTTGTTGTTATTTTTTTTGTAGTAATCTCATTTGCTTATTGTGATTTATCATTTGCATAGTACATGGATTATCTGTGGTCTGGGATAATCATTGCTTGTATTTCCCTGCTATTAGCCTAAATTCATTAATTCCGAAAGCATTTGTTGTACACCTACTTTGTGCAGAAAACTCTACTAGGTGCTGTGCAGGAGGCTTAAACAAAAGAAATGATATCTTTTCCTCAAAGAGCTTATAGTTCATTTGGGGGTGTTACATTCATACATCAAAATGACAAAAAGAACTGGAAGCAATATCTTGAAGTGTAAAATAGTTAAGGAGTACTAAAAATTAAGTGGAATTAGTGAGGAAAGTCTGGTTTGGAAAGTAGTAAAAGATCTGAATTAATAGAATGAAGGGAAGAAGAAATTTAGAGTTGACTTAAATAACAGTAAGGGTTAAAAAAATTTTTTTACAGTTCTTAGTTTAAGATATTTTAATTCCTGTGTAGCAGTTTCTTTAGCTTAGAACTATAAATGTGTTTGAATTAAAAAGCCAATTTTTTAGACAAGAAAAAACTTGTAGAAGGGATTAAATGTACAGTAAACTACTTCTTACATTTTGAATTTGATTTCTTTTGCTGCCATCTAAAAGGAAAAGTGACTTTTGGTTAGAATTGCTCCCAGGTTATTTGTAATTGTAATATTCTAATTATATTTCATAAATATATTTAAATAAGAGCCTAGCCTACTCAGCAGTTATATGTAGCTTTTCAGATAATTTTCAATTTTGTTTTAAAATTGAACATTCATTGTATAGAAAATACACCCAAAGTGGCAAAAAAAAAGTGGTGTAGCATAGGTTTTACTGTTTTTAATTCAATATTGTATTATAAGGTTAACTTTAAACATCTATAAAGCCAACTAAACAAGCTTGCAACTATTTACATTTCGTAGTATTTATTTCAACAATTAAGTGTTGAAAACAATTTATTAGTTATTCCTTATATATCACCTTCCATTTTTCTAGCTTATGCATTCACTTATATCCTTGTATATACATTTTCCCTTTAATAAAGTTGTTGATGATGTTCTTCTGGTTCTTTAGTTTATATTATTTCATGCTTATCCATATTTTTGTTTCTCTTATTTATAGTATAGTTTACTAGTATAGTATAGTATATTAGCTTTATAGTATGTAGTTACACTGATAAACCACAATTTGTATAACTGTTAGCCAGTTGTTGAACATTTAGGTTCCAGTTTTTCCTAATTAGTAGTAATACTGCTATTAATATCTTTGAACAGATTTCCCCTCCTTTTAATGATGGTTAATAATGGATTTATTGAGGTACAAGGAGGATTATTATTTTTTTAACTTTGCAAAGTTGTCTTCCAAAAAGATAACACCAATTTGCAATTCCACCAGCTTTGTATTAGAGTATCTGTTTCTTCTAAATCCTACCAGTCTTAAGTTTTACCACACGTAATTATTTTTTTGTAGTTTGATTGCAAAATAATACTTCAAAGTTCTCTTTAGCTTATATTAGTGAAGTTGAATCCTTTTGAGAGATTAGTTATAATTTATTTATCCTTTTGTAATTTATTTACATTTAAAAATATCCCATAGGGATGTATTGCTGCCTTTGAGTATTAGTACTGGTTTCACACAAAATATATTTACATTTTATGAATCATGCCAGCTTTTTACTAATTCCCCTTTCCACAAACAATATTTTAGTGGGATCAAGGTGTGCAGCCTATAAATGAAAGTATCTATCTTCTTACATCTTGATATGTGTCTTATGTCCTTTCCACCCTCCATGGTCTTCTAGTTTGGTGTTATGGAAGGAGTATGAGATTTGGACCCAAAGGATATGGGTTGGAATCCTGACTCTGCTACATATTACCTTTGTGAGTTTGGGCAAATCCCTCACCTTTCTTGACCTCAATTTCCTTATCTGTAAAATGAGGGAGTTGAATTATATTATTTCAAGGATCACTTCCAGTTCATAAGATTTCCTCAATGAGTTTTTTTTTCAGTACCCTCTGTTATAATTCATTTATTCCTAATGATTTGAATTCATTAGGGCAACTGTATAGTTATCATACCCTTACTTCTTTCAAGTTTTACTTCCGTCTAACCAGTTTTCTGTTCTTCTCCCACCAGAGATCTCATGCTTCTTGATAGAAATAAAATAGAAGCAAAATAGTAGTGGAATTTTTTCCTGTTTTGTGTATATGACTCCTTGTTTGACATTCCTCCTGTGTATGTGCAGCATAGCCAGACAATAATATCCTGTTTATCTCTTGAACGTTGATCGACAACTTTAGTTTTCTTCAACTTTTTAGAGTTCCTAACACAGTTCTTAAAAGATGGTGCCAGCCTTTTGTATTCATCCTCAGTCACTTGACTTTGGTTTCATCTTCATCTTTTATATTTGCTCCAAGTGTTCCTAAATCTGCTTTTTTTTGTTGTTACTTTATAAAAATTCTAAATTTTTATGTAAGCAAATTAATAGTCATAGATTTAGAGCTGTGAGGGACTTTAGAAATTTCCATAGTCCAGCCTCCTTATGTTTTACAAATGAAGTGACTGAAGCTTAAGGACATGAAGTGACTTGGCCAAAGTTACACAGAGACAAAAGGAAGAAAAAGGTCCTCTGACCACACATTCTTTCCACTATAGTAATTTCTTCTATTTGTTTAATGTTTTTATCTTCCCGTTATAATTAAAAGAAGTGCTTGTTCCAATTTCCTCTTAAAGTTTTTTGGGTGGGGAGGGTGAGCACCCATTTCAAAGTATAGGTGACCCGTAAAGGGGATACAATCCTGAAATCCTTCTGTAGTATTATTCGTTTCTCCTCTGTGGCAGCTTTTCATAAAAGTGCCCAGGAGCTGAGACATGAATTTATTCTGGGAATTTAGTTCTTTTATCAGATTAATCAAATGATGAATTCCTGTGTATGCATAGATAAATACTATTGATCACATAGGAACTAACATAAACGGAGTTGTTTTCATAAAACTAAACTGTAGGAACTTTTTGAAAAGTAATTTTTTTTAAATGTTAGAGTTTATGCTTTTAAATTTCTTATTGGAATTGGAGAAAAGAAAGGAAGATGAGTATTGAAGTAGAAAGGTTATCTACTTAGCAGTCAATATTTATTAAGTATCCACTATATATAGAACAGTTTGAGTTAGGTTTAGGAAACAGACAATCCTATAAAAGCTAGTATCCTCTGAATGTGTGTATGCAAACTCCTCTCATTTTTGGTGCCACCACAAGTTCTTAAGTTTATTTATCCCATGGTTCTCTGTTTGTTTTCACCATTTATTTCTATTACATATTTCCTGTTACAATTTTTTTAAAAAAATATGCCTTTGACTTCTAAACAGGAAACCATTACCAAGCAACCAAAATTTCTGTCAGTCTCATGTATTAGTAGTACTACTACCTTCCTATGTATTGTTATTAGTAAATACACATGGCTTATGAATATTATTGGAACCAGCTTAGCATGATAATATTACTGAAACAGGTTCTGGGGCTTTCCAATTGTTTAGCATAATGTGATGATATTTGCTGTAATTTTGCTTTTCTTAAAGTAGTCGAATGCCACCTTTGGGAGGGATTTAAAAAATTAGTCTTTAGGTTTTCATAATACAGGGTCAATTTTAGGCTGTTTAGGTATTATAGTATGAAAATAAAATGATGTCGAATGGATACATTTGTGCAGGAGTTGTGCTTGATAGGGATTAAAATACATTTTATTTTATAGCTTTTACCATTACTTATTAAATAATTTTTTTTTTCAGAGGATGGATCTTGGAGAATGTCTGAAGGTCCATGACCTGGCATTAAGAGCAGATTATGAAATTGCATCCAAAGAACAAGACTTTTTCTTTGAGCTTGATGTATGTAATTTGTTTTTTCATATTGACTCCTTTCAAGGAAATTAAAATAATAATCAAAACATTGCCTTTTTTTCTTTTGGAATGGATTTATATATTTTGCATTTATGCTGGTGTGTTCTCTCTCTCTTTCTCTCTCTCTCTCTCTCTCTCTCTCTCTCTCTCTCTCTTTTTGCTTTTTGGACGGCAGAGCAATTGGAGTTAAGGACTTGCCCGAGGTCATGTGGCTACTAAGCCTTACATGTCTGAGGTCAAATTTGAACTCAGGGCAGGTGTCCTATTCACTGCACCACCTAGCCACCCCAAGTGTGTTTTCTAAATAGAAAAAAAAGTGGTATCAAGTTATTTAGAATTACTTTTGTAATTTGTTAGGGTTTTTTTTTTGTTTGTTTCATGAGCTCCTTTGACAGTCTGGTGAAGTGTATGGATCTCTTCTCAAAATGTTTTTTTTTAAATTCATAAACTTAAATGTATAGGATTAAACAGGTAATTAATTACATTGAAGTAGTCAAGAGTTTTTTCCCATCTAAGTTTGTGTATTCCCCCCGTCTTACCCCCATCTTATCCATAGATTCCAGATTATGAAGCCCTGGCTTAAAGTAAATCCTTATACTTTCTTCAGGACTGTTATTCCATAGCTATTTTAAGAACATTTTAAATCATGCAATTCATACATTCTTATGAAATTCATGTGGATTGTCTCTTACTAAGCAGATGTTAATTGACCGAAGTTTAAATGTTAAATATTAAATTATCAGCAGCTAAAGAGGAAAGTATAAACATAACTAATGATTCCAGTTAACCCAAATTCATCATTAATATTTGTAAATATATATATGCCGGTATCATATTTATATTATTATAAAAACAATGTTCTATTTTATATGAAAGCTTATGGAAGTGACAAATACCTTCCAACTGTGAGATTTTGAAGGTGGGATTTCTAAGGATTAGCACTTGAGTTTATTATAATTATTCAAAGCTTTTCTGCAACAAATTGGAAAATATGACCTAGCGTATTATAATTTTCCTATTTGTAGACTTAAGAACAGACAAAAATGCATCAACCTGTATTGGTTTCATAATGGTTATCATCACTGCAGTGGTAGCTTTTTATTTGGTTTCAGGATGAAGGGATTTACTTTATTTTTTTCTTTTCTGGAGATACAAGAATTTTCTCAGTTTGAAATTCTGGTTTACGTTTTTGATGCCAGGTAGAAGAAATTTTAAAAAGGTATAGTATAACTTTTAAAATTTAGCCAGGATCTTGTGCCTGAGCCCCGTAGGGCCAGGGAAACACCAGCTGCTGCAAGGGGTGAAGGTCAAGGCAGTAGCTTGAGGGAAGCCCTGGGTCTTCTGTGCCTGTGTTGGGTGGAGCCTGTGAGAGAAGAGACATTCCTTTCCCCCAACACCTCCCCACTACCCAGGATAATCAGAGTTTTTTACCGGAGCCTTCTGTCCACTGAGAGAGGAGTCACAGAGAAAGAAGCACACATCGTAGTGCTGAAACGAATTAATAAGGAACTTAGCGATTTGGCCTTTGATCCTCCAGCACGGTGTTCTGCAGGTCCAGTTAGGGATATATGTTTCATTGACAAGCCACAATTATGGGACCTAATGACAGCCCATATCAAGGCGGTCTGTTGTTTTTGACAATTCATTTCCCTACTGACTACTCCTTCAAACCACCTAAGGTTGCATGTACAACAAGAATTTATTATCCAAACATCAACAGTAATGATAGCATTTGTCTTGATATTCTGAGATCACAGTGGTCTTCTGCTTTAACTGTTTCTAAAATTATTTTATCCATTTGTTCACTGCTATGTGATACAAACCCAGATGACCCCTTAGTGTCAGAGATTGCACAGATCTGTAAAACAGAGACAAGTACAACAGAATATCTTGAGAATGGATTAAGAAGTATGCCATGTGATGCTGCCTTAAAGTCAGAAAAAAACCTGCATTATAACTGGAATAAACTTAAAATTATGGTTTAAAAAAATTAGCCAGAAGAGATTTCAAATATAGTTAGTCCCCGTTTATGCACATTTCACTTTATTTAAATACCTTATATATGGCCACCTAGATAGATGTTCATAGAATATCCTTTTCTTCCCTTACCCCTTCCATGATACAATTCTTGCTATTTGGCCTCTTCTCCCCTCATTCCCAACTTCACTTCCCATTTTTTACTCCTAGTAATTTAGAAATGAACAGTAACACAACTGTTTTATAAATTGGAGATACTTGTTCTTGTGTTACATATTATAGTAGTTAATTGGTCCTTAGATAGTATCCTGACATACTACTACTTTAAAATGACCTGATTTATTAACTGAATCTTTATACTAGGGAATCATTCTTTATATACTTAATGAATCAATATTATAAAGAACAGTGTTATAATAAATTTATACTGTATGATTAAAGCAGTTTCAAACTGAAAATGTCAAATGACTCTTAACCGCAAGGGAAAAAACCTTCAAATGATTTTGTTTATGCTTTAATTTTTTTTATCTTCTGGTATTTGTGGGTTTTTAAAGTAAATAGCTAGTTTGGGAACCTGAAATATTCTTTTAAAAGAATGTGCTTCAGATTAAATGCTTATATTTCAGATTAATTGTACTTTTGGCACATTATAAATAGGAAAATTCGATTGTCAATTGTAGATTAGCATCTCTTATTTTTTAAATTTTATTATTACCAATGTAGAATTAATTTAGTAACAGTATATCTGATACCATTCAGTTAATATTGTTATAAAATTATCTTTTTTTTTTAGTGATTGCTGTAATATTTTGAACATGCTTAAGACTTCTTAATTGATTCTTGTTTTTTGAGTAGTTTGGTTTAGACTATGACTCTTTTTTGTTTGCTTAAAGAGTGATTGAAGTGTTCTTTCTGGTAGAAAATATTTGCTCTTACTTGGAATAATTGCATTTTCATTTATGTCCTAGGCAATGGATCATCTGCAGTCATTCATCGCAGACTGTGATCGGAGAACAGAAATGGCAAAGAAAAGATTAGCAGAAACTCAGGAAGAGATTAGTGCCGAAGTAGCAGCTAAAGTAAGAATTTCAAAAGTTTTAAAGTGATAGCAGACAAATTTAGTTTTTTGTCTTGACTATGACATATGACAGTATGTACAAATCCATTGAAATACCATCATGAGATATAGGGTGACTGTGATTTAAGTGTACACTTGGCAAGTTTTAAGAGATGTCCTGAATGTGAGTTAAAAACTCAAGGGTTGTTAGGTGGATGTTAACATTATTTTAGAAAGGAAAGGTCTTTTTAGGTTGGGGAGAATGTTTTGAATGCATGAATAAATGAAAAGTCACTGTATTTAAGGGCTAGGGACACAAATACTGAAGCAAAATAGTCTTTGCTTTCAAGGAGATCACAGCCTAATAGGAGAAAGCAACAAATATAGAAGGTTTTGGCTATAACTTACATGGAAAGGTCCATTGCTTCTTCCTTAGGATACAGCAATAAAACAGATAGTAACACATCTTCTTAAGAGTAATTTTTATTAATAAAACTTTATTTGTATCTGATATTGAACCATTTGATAGTGCTAAGTAGACTTTGGTGATGAGAATTTTGTTTACCAAGTATTTAGGAGCTTTTTTGAATAAATCTTATGTTACCACAAAATCATCATCCTACCTTTTTTTTCTTTTCTTTTTGGAGAGGGGAAGGTAGGACAATTGGGGTTAAGTGACTTGCCCGAGGTCACATCACTAGTAAGCATTAAATAATTGTCTGAGGTCAGATTTGAACTCAGGTCCTCCTAATACTCCAAGGCTGGTGCTCTGTTCACTGCACTACCTAGCCACCCCCATCCTACTTAATTAATGTCCTTACTAGATGATTTCTGAGATGTATCATGATCCTGTTTTCTTCTTGAAGATTCTTTCCTGTTTCCAATCTGTCCTTCACCCCCCACTAATCTTCTCAGGGTACAGGGTTACATCTAGTCAAATGGTTGTATTTTTTCCCATAACATTTGTAGTGTGAAATATAAATTCCTAATCTAGCATTTAAGGCTCTGCATGGTCTGACTCAGGCTGTGTTTCCAGTTTCATTTTACACTGCTCACTTCCACATGCTCTTTTCACGTATTCTATAGCTCCAGTTCTACTAGGCTACTGTTTGATGTTACTCTATTCTTTTTACCTCCATATTTGTATGTACATGATTCTCAGTGCCTCTGCTTTCCCTCTACATAGCTGCCATTTCCTTTGAGGCCCATCTACCTTTAGAGGAAGCCCTATATGATTTCCTTCAACCAAAAGTGATCTCTAGATTTTCTTAATAGCACTTTGTCAAGACTTCTCCTTTGCCCTTGTTATATTCTATCTGATGTAATACTTATGTGTACATATATTTCATCTACATCCTCCCTATTAAATTATAATAACTGCCTTGAGACTAAGGATTCTGTCTTTTTTTGTATTGTTTTCCCAGCAACTAGCACAATGCCTTGTACCTTTTAGGTGTTTTGTTGATGTTTGTTGAATAATGTCTGATGTCTTAGACAGGAACTTTACCACCTTTAGGTATTGCTCTATTTATAAAATAGAGGAATATGGAAATTCTAAAAGGAAGTTAGCCATTTTTTTCAGGTAATAAGGAAATTCTAACTGAATTAATTGACAGAATATGTGGGGAAATTTGGGGAAAAGGATGCCTTGATGTGATGAAATTTTATGAAGTAGAAGTTTAGAAAGCATATAGTTTATATTTACATAGTGCTCTTAAGTTTTCAAAGCACTTTACATGTATTATATGATTTTATTTTTATGACACTTATGAGAGATAGGTGCTGTTAATCTCTGTTTCAGACAGGAAAACTAAGGCAGTTTTCTAACTTGCCTATAGTCACACAGCTAATAAAAGAACTTATATTGTGTTTGGGGGAATAACATATACTCATAGAAGCAGATGTAAAGTGTAAAAGGGAAAATTCAGATTTATTAGGTGTCAGTACTAGCAACTGGAGCAATCCGGAAAGGTCCCAAGTTTGGAGGTGCCTTTTCAATTTAGCTCTGAAAGGAGCTAGAGATTCTATAAATCAGATGTGAGGAGGCAATGTGTATTGGGAGATAGGAGATGGAATGTTTTATCTGAGGAATAGTTTTATTAGAATGAAAAGAGTGTAAAAAATTTTTAAATGTCATAAACCTGAAAAGATAGGCTTGAGTCGATTAGGAGTAACTTTGAATGCCAAATAGTATAATTTGTATTTTGTTGAGCTTTCTGAGCAGGGTATTGACATAGTCAGATCTGTGCTTTAGGAATATCATTCTAAGCTATGTGGAGAATGTTTTGGATATGGGATAGAGTAGTCCATGCAAGAAATGATAAGGATTGTGTTTATATGAGTGGAGAATAAGTTATGGAGGCTAAAAATATTATGGAAGCAGAATTAATAAGACTTGGCAACTGATAAGCAATGGAGGAAGTGAGGTGGTTAGTGATGAATCATAACTCAGCGTTTGAATCTCTATGACTAGAAGCATGGTGGTATGCACAACTGAAGATTTTATAACCTCCATATTGAGTCCCCAGAGTTTCTGCAAATGGGAATAGTTTTTTCTTCCACAGATGTCCTAAGGCTGGGTAATCCTAATAGGAACTCATAGGATTTAGCTGAAATTAGTGTCCCTGAGACAAAAAAGAAAAGAAAAACAGGAAGAAATACGGAAAACTGATCAATAGATCAAAAAAGTCTTTGAAAATATATGCAACACTTGTAGATCTCTCCCCATCTCTGCAGAAGGTTGGATGGAGAATGAAATAGTTTTTAATTAGAATATTCCACAACTGGGTTGTGGTATAAATCTTAGTCCATTCGTTAATGTAATCTTAATTTAAAATTTCATGGGAATCTGAATTCAGATAACACATTTTCCACTTATTTTATATTTTTATTTTTGAGAAGAGATATTCATTTGAAAAGTCCTGCTGGTGGGGGACAATATTTCCTCACTGAATATAGGCGGAGTGGGTTTGCAATCCTTAAAAGCCTTCCTTAAAAAGGGTGAGCACTTAAGAACAGTTAAGCCAACCAAATCAACACATTTCCCATTTCTGAAAGTACCTGTATACCTTGGAAATATTGCAGTTTTGGTTACAGACCACCACAGTAAAGTAAATATCACATTAAAGCGAGTCACACGAGTTACTTGTTTTCCCAATACATATCAAACCTGTATTTATACTATATTGTATTCTGTTAAGTGTGCAATAGTGTTATGTCAAAAAAGGGTATATACTTTGATTTAAAAGTACTTTATAATTTTTTAAATTTTACATACAATTTTAAAAATTATACTATGTTATGGAAATGCTTATTTTATTCCATAAAATAACAAATAAAATTAATTAAACAGTTTATATTTCCATAGTGTTTTAAAGTTGACAAAGCATTTTCCTCACAACAAAACTATGAGGTAGGGCAAAAATACTACTACCTCCATTTTACAGAATGTAAGGTGACCTGGGAAGTAAACTACCAATTTGAGAAGTTCCTTATGAGATTATAAACTGATGAGATTATAACCTAAATCTGATTGAGATTATAGAGTATGAGCCATTGCTTGGAGGCAACTGAAGGTAAAAGTACTTTATTATTAAAAAATACTAACCATCATCTGAGCCTTCAGAGAGTCATATTCTTAGAGGGTCTTGCTTCAGTGTTGATGACTGCTGACTGATCAGGGTGGTGATTGCTGAAGGTTGAGAAGTGACTGTGGCAGCTTCTTAAAATAAGACAGCACTGCAGTTTTCCACATTGACCCTTCTATTCCCTTGAACAATTATTGTAGGATTGTTAATTGGCCTAATTTCAGTATTATTGTCTTGGGTAAATAATAGGGAGGCCTGAGAAGAGGGAGAGATATTGGGAAATGGCTGGATTGGTGGAACAGTGAGAACACATAGAACATTTATTATATTCACCATCTTATATGGGCATGGTTCATGGTGCCCCAAAACAATTGCAATAGTAACATCAAAGATCACTGGTGATATCAACATAATGGGTATAAAAATAATAATGAAAAAGTTTTGAAATATTGTGAGAATTACCAAAATGTGACACAGAGACAATGTTGAATGTGTTGTTGAAAAAATGGTGCCAGTAAACTTGATAAACCAGGGTTGCCACAAACTTTCGATTTGTAAAAAATGCAATTTCTATAAAGCACAATAAAACAAAATATGCCTGTATAAATTTAGACAACTTAAATAATGTTACAGATTTTTCAAGAATAGGCTTGAAATTTGTAACTTTTATGTTTATTTATTAATAATTTCATTCATTGTTTTCTCTCATCTCTTTCTTGCTAGGCAGAACGTGTCCATGAATTGAATGAGGAAATTGGTAAATTACTAGCCAAAGTGGAACAACTAGGAGCTGAAGGTAATGTGGAAGAGTCCCAGAAAGTAATGGATGAAGTGGAGAAAGCCCGAGCAAAGAAAAGAGAGGCAGAGGTAACTTAAAATGATGATGGTGGGTTAGTTTTTCAATCTAAATATTTTTTTATTTTTTTTGCTTTTTGGAGGGGGAAGGGCAGGACACTTGGGGTTAAGTGACTTACTCAAGGTCACACGGCTAGTAAGTGTTAAATGTCTGAGGCCGGATTTGGACTTAGGTATTCCTGACTTCAGGGTCAGTGCTCTTTTCAACTGTGCCACCTAGCTGCCCCCAATCTAAGTATTTTTTAAAGTACGTATGTTAGCATTTATATTTCCTATTGAATACCTAATATCTTTCTGTAAGTACTGACTCAGGTAGTTTTCTTTAACTCTTTTTTAATTATTAATTTATTTATTTTTAGTTTTCAAAATTCACTTCCATAAAGTTTTGAGTTCCAAATTGTCTTGCCCTCCTTCTTTTGTACACTGTTTATTTCTGTGAGTGAATGTAATCCCAAACCAGAAAGGAGAATGATTGCTCTTGGGAATATGAAAATCTATTCCTTTTCCCCATTGTAGCTATGGGAATTGTTGGCAACATGGTGAAAATACAGTCATACTTTAATGATTGTTATTGGCAGTAGCCTAAAAGCAAACAAGATGGCAGTCATTTCCCTTGAAGGAGTATAGTGTTGATGGAGCATATGAAATGTAGGTACTTATTAGCAAGGCAGAAATATTAATGCCAGTGAGAAAATGGACTGGAACCAACAAGGAGGTCTGTGATTCTGCAATCATGAAGTTATGGATACTACTAAGGAGTGAAAGGACTCTCATCAGAAAGGTAATAACATCTTTTTTTGAAGGTGAAGAGGCAATGTAAGAGAATGCTGTTTGAATCTTTATTACACAGTTAGTTTTATACAAAGGTTGCCCAGCTCTATGTGCCTAAGAGGCCTGAGCTTAAGCAATATGAACACCACTTTTGTCAGTCAACAAGCATTTATTGAGCACCTACTTTGTGCCAAACACTATGCAATATACTCAGAGTGAAAGGTCCCAGGCTAAAAGGAGCTTAAAATTTTATCAGTCAGGGGAGTAGAACCAAGATGGCAGAATAAAAACCAGGAACTTGTTTGAATTCACACCCCAATCACCTTCAATACATGTAAAAAATGACTCTAACAAATTTTAGAGTTACAAAACACACAAAATGACAGGTTGAACTACATCTCCAACTGAAGTCAGCCTGGCAAACCGAAAAGTAAGGGTCTATTGCACTGGGCTGGGAGCAGAACACAGTCCCATGTGGGTTGCACTAGCACAGACCGGTGGCACAGACCAGCCGGAGCAGATGTCAGGGGACTGAATCACTGACAGCTGTGGTGGTTTCTAGACTTCTCAACCCATAAATGCCAAAGAGAAAGTAAAAGGTCAATAGGGAAACTATGTTGGACCTGCATGAAAAAAAACCACGGTCCAACCCCTGCCCCCAGGGTGGTGCCACCGCAGCAGCCACTGTTTCCAGAGCTGCAGTCCCACAGATGGTGGGGGGACCAAGCAACTGATCAGGGGGCAAATGCAGGAATCTCTGCTGGCACTGAGGCAAGATTTTCTTGCTTTGCCCTGTGTGGATCTGGATTGCAGTCTTGGGTGGCAGTCCTGGAGTGAGGAGTGCTTGCATGGCAGAGCTTGTGGCAGCTGTGGAGAGAGTGTCCTGCTCACAGTTCTGAGGCAGATGCCTAGAAGAAGCTCTGATAACAGCTTCACAAAACCCCAGAAATTTAGGACACAGCACTCTCCACTCTGGACACAGAGTTCTACTGTGGCACAGAGCTCAAAAGTCAAGTAATTGGCTGGCAAGCTGACCAAACAGAGGAAGAGAAATCAGACTATAGAATCATTCTTTGGTGACAAAGATTATCAAAACAGCACCAGAAGACAGCAAAGTCAAAACTCCTGCATCAAAAGCCTCCAAGAAAAATATGAATTGGTTGCAGGCCGTGGAGGAGCTCAAGAAGGATTTTGAAAATCAAATAAGAGAAGTAGAGGAAAATTGGGAAGAGAAATGAGAGTGATGCAAGAAAATCATGAAAAATGAGTCAGCAGCTTGCTAAAGGAGACTCAAAAAAGTACTGAAGAAAATAATACCTTAAAAAATAGACTAACTCAAATGGCAAAAGAGGTCCAAAAAGCCGATGAGAAGAATGCCTTAAAAAGCAGAATTGGCCAGATGGAAAAGGAAGTTTCAAAGCTCACTGAAGAATATAATTCCTTCAAAATTAGATTGGAGCAAATGGAAGCTAATGACTTTATGAGAAATCAGATTAATATCCTGGTCTGTACTCTGAGTCCCTCAACTCTGTTATCAGATGAGTATGACATAAGTAGCATATTTTACCTTTGAGTCTTCTGGAATTGTTTGGTCATTTTGTCCCTAAGCCTAAGTTGTTTGTCTTTATAATACTTCTGTTATTGTATAAATAACATGTTCTCTTGGTTCTACTCACCACATTTTGTGTCAGTTCATACAAGTCTTCCATGTTTCTCTGAAACCAGCATTTCTTATAGCACGTTAGTATTCTATCATATACATATACCATACCTTGTTCAGCCATTCCCACACTGATGGGCTCCCCTCAGTTTCCAGTTCTTTCCTACCACAAAAAGAGCTGCTATAAATATTTTCTCATAAATGGATCATTTTCTTCTTTCTTTGATCTCCTTGAGTGATAGACCTATTTAATTCACCTTTTTGAGCATTTTTCCAAATTGCTTATCAGAATGGCTGGCTTCTGTCACAGCTCCACCAATAGGGCATTAATATACCTGTTTTCCCACAGCTCCTCTAGCATTTGCCATTTTTCATTTTTGTCAGCTTTGTTGATGCATGAGGTGGAGCTTCAGAATTATTTTAATTTATATTCTCTACTTATTAGTGATTTGGAGCATTTTTTCATATCATCATTGATAACTTAGATTTCTTCCACTGAAAACTACCTATTCATATAGCCTTTGATCATTTATCAATTGGAGAATGTCTCTTATTCTTATAAATTTTGATCAGTCCTCTAATACTGCTTAAAAATTAGACCTTTATAGAGAAACTTGCTGCAAAGATTTCCCCCCAACTCCATTTACCTGCTTCTCTTCTTATTTTAGATTCATTGGTTTTGTTAATACATAAACTTTTAATTTGGGGTAATCAAAATTGACCATTTCATCTCCCTGAAGCTTTTTTTTTTTTTTGCTTTGGAGTGGGGAAAGCAGGGCAGTTGGGGTTAAGTGACTTGCCCTTATGCATAAGTGACTTATCCTTTAGCAAGCTGCTGACTCATTTTTCATAGGGCTAGTAAGTGTTAAGTGTCTGAGGCAAATTTGAATTCAGGTCCTCCTGACTCCAGGATTGGTGCTCTATTCACTGCAATCACCTAGTCACCCCTGCATTTTTTTTTTTTTAAAGATTAGTTCAGTTTGCTCTGGGACAGTGAAATATGCAATGCACATTAAGAAGATTTTTATCAGAAAGGTAAATATTGTGAAGAAAAATTCAGTTATTCAAAATGCTTCATTTTACAGTCATTCAATTCATTCTCTTAGGAGTTAGACAAGTAATTAAATCAGAATCCTTTTGTTCTTGTTGTTCAGTCATATAGTCATGTCCAACTCTTCATGACCTCATGGACTATAGCATGTTAATACTGTTCGTGGGGTTTTCTTGGCAAAGATATGTCAATACTGTTTTTGTGGCAAAGATACTAGAGTAATTTGCTGTTTTCATCTCTAGTAGATTAGTGCAAGCATGTTAAGTGACTTGCCCAGAATCACACAGCTACTAAATTTCTGAGGCCAGACTTGAATTCAGGTCTTCCTGACTCCAGGGCCAGTGCTCTATCCACTGAGCCACCTAGCTGCCTCCCAAAATCCTTTACTACTGGATAATTGATAAATGGATCTTTGTAAGATCAAATAAATTGATTGTCAAGAAACCATGATCATTATCAACTACATAGTTTCCTAATTCTTCAGTATGCAGTTGTGACTATTATCAGTTACCTAGTATAATTGTTACACATGTCAGTGTTCAGAAAATGTATTTTTAAAGAAAAATGTCCTGCAGTTCATTATTTTTACTCCAATGCACATCTCTACTCATTTAGTACATACCTCTTTCTATATTAATATACTTAATGTTTAACTATACTTTATATAAGATAGACCAGTGAATCTCATAGTTTTTGGTCTTAGGACCTCTTTACACTTAAAAATTTTTGAGGATTTCTTCACCGTTCCATCCATAAGCTCCCTCCCCCTTTAAAAACTTTATTTTTAATTCTTTTCTTATTTTGAGTTCCAAATTCTTTACCACCTTCTATCCTCTTCCCTACCCATTGATAAGGTAAGCCATATGATATCACTTATACATGTGAAATCATGGAAAACATGTTTCTATATTAGCCACACTGCAAAAAAAGCAAGAGAAGGAAAGTGAGACAATTATACTTGTGCACTTCAAAGTTCATCAGTTCTCTCTGTGGAGGGAGATAGCTTTTTTCATCATGAATCCTTCAGAATTGTCTTGGGTTATTGTATTAATCAGGGTCTTTCATAGTTGATCATTGTTACAAAATTGTTATCACTGTGTACAGTGATCTGGTTTTGCTCACTTTGCTTTGCATCAGTTCATATAGGTCTTCCAGGTTTTTCTGAAGCCTTCCCCCACATCCAAAGAGCTTTTTTAAAAATGTGAATTACATCTATTGACAATTACTGTATTAGAAATTAAAACATCTTATTTTTTTATGATAAAAGTTTTTGCTGTTGTGAGCCCCATGAAAGGATTTTAGGAGCTCCAAGGGACACAAGACCACATTTTCAGAACCTCTAGCATAGACTGTCTGTGAATAGAATAGACTCATTGAATTTTTGGAACTTAAAGGGGACGTTAGAGGTCATCCAGTCCAGGATTGCTTCACCTTTTTTGTATAATGGACCCCTTTGGCAGTCTGGTGAAACTTATGGACCCTTTGTCAAAAGAATGGTTTTAAACGCATAAAGCAAAATGCATAGGATTAAAAAAGAAATCAACTTTGTTAAAATACCATTATGAAAATATTCTTCAAAACTAATTCACATGCAGAATGAAGTGAGCAGAACCAGGAGAACATTGTATACTGTAACAGTATCGAATGATGAATAACTATGAATGACTTAGCTATTCTCAGCAATACAGTGATCTAAGACAATACTCAGAGAACTTAAAGAAAGAACTGATGGTATCTGAATACAGACTGAAGCTTGCTTTCTTTTTCTTCTCTTTCTCTTTTTAGTTTGAGTTTTATTCCACAAAATGACTAATAGGGAAATATTTTACATGATTGCACATGTATAAACTATGTCAGATTGCTTACATGTCTCAGGGAAGGGGGGATAAAGTTTGGAACTTAAAACTTTTAAAATGTTAAAAATTGATTTTTGCATGTAATTGAGAAAAAATAAAATATTATTTTTAAAAATTAATTCACAGATCCTATGTTAAGAACCCCAATCTAATTAGAATCATAGAATCTTAGATTAGGAATAGATTTCAGAGGTCATGTACTCCAATCCCCTGCCTGAAAATTATGCCTATTCTCTATGGAGTCACTGGCAACTGGTTTTCCAAGTTGCTTGATTCAACTTAATAACTCCTTTTTTTTTTTTTAATTTAAATTAAATTTTATTATAGTTTGCATTATTCATTTCCACAAGATTTTGATTTACATATTTTCTCCCCCTCTTTCCGCCACCCACCGCCCCAAAACAGCCATCCCAGTGTGT
>CM053585.1:470591314-470665479 GCA_028646515.1 Pseudochirops corinnae
TTTTTCTTCCACTTCCCTTATTTGGATTTGAAAATCCTTCTTCAGCTCATCTCTAGCTTTAAGGCATTCTTCATGTTTATTGGAGGCCTCTGGTAGGGGCGCTCTGGCTGCGCTCTCCTCCTCCCTCTCTCTCCCATGATCTTTCTTTTCCCCAAAGATGGAATCTAGTGTTTGGGAGTTGTTCTTACTTTGCTTCTTATGTTTATTCTTACTCATGGTTGTTCAGACTGTGAGTTTTTTTTTTTAAATCTCTGTGGGGCTCTGCTTCCAGAAGGAAAAGCTCTGTCCCAAATCGCTGGGGTCCTCCCGGCTGCTGTAGACTTCTGGCTGACTGGATAACGAAGACTCCAAGACCGAGGCCCAAGACGACGGTCAGGATCCAGGCCGCTCAACGCGAGAGCCCTGGCCTGAAAACAGCCTGAAAACAATCGCTCAGTCTCCCTGCTGTCCGCAGGCCATGGGCGGGAAGCTACGGGGAGGCGGTGCAAAGCCTCTGCCTTTCCCTTTTCTGCTCTGGAGACCTTTCGGCCAGATGCTTATCTCCCCCTTTCACAATCCCCACTCGCAGCTGTTGCTAATCCCCCCTCCTTGCAGCTGGTACTAAACGCTCACCTGAGAGCTTTCTCTGCACCTCCTGCCTGGCCACCCCCGGGGCACAGCTGTGGCTTCAGGCCAGGCTGGTTTCGGTTCCCAGTGCTGATATGGTTCCTCGTAGCCGAGCTGACTTTAGTGGGAAGTAACCTTGTGTGCGTTTTGGAGTTGTAGGTTTGGTTTAGAGTCCTATTTTATGGGTATTTTGGGGTGGCTATGTGAGAGCTGCGATGTGTTGCTGCTGCTGCGCCGCCATCTTGGCTCTGCCCCCAACTTAATAACTCTTGAAGCTGGAAGAGATATTAAAGATCTTTGTTGTTCTCATTTTTCACATAAGTAAGCCCCAAAGGCAGTGCTTTAATTTTTGTCCACCCAGAAAACTACCACAAAAACTTAATACTACACAGCTTTTCATTAAGCAAGTCCTTTAAACTTTATTATCTTCATTTCTCTTGAATGTAAATATAAAGTACTATTATTCCCTTGTCCCTATTAACAATGCCATTTCATGGAAGTGGGAAAAGATATATGTGATACTTTAAATTTCCTCAAAATTAAGAAGGTACGTATTGCAAATAGGCAAAATATTTTCAAGATTGAAATGATTGTTTTTATGTCATTTGTGCAAATATTTTTGCTTGACAATAATGGGTGTTAACATGGTTAATTTCTAAGGCATCTGGAAAAGTGTTACATCTGATTTTTAATTTCCTTTTTCCTATTGATATTTACATGACTGCTTATTTTATTTCATCATTCAGGAAGTCTACCGGAATTCTATGCCAGCCTCCAGTTTCCAGCAACAGAAACTTCGTGTCTGTGAAGTATGCTCTGCTTATTTGGGTCTTCATGACAATGACAGGAGACTAGCTGATCATTTTGGGGGGAAACTACACTTGGGATTTATTGAAATAAGAGAGAAACTTGAAGAGCTAAAGGTACTTTGGTTATAACAATCTTTTATATATAGCTTTTCTTTTTTCTTCCTTCTAAAGTCTCTGAATCAATAGAATGTCGGTCACTAAACACATATTAAGTACCTGCTATGTGCCAAGAACTGTGTGAAACAGTTTAATTTTTAATTAAAGATTTTTTTTAAAAAGGTAAAAGAAAACCCTTGCTTTCAAGGTTCTCACAGTTTAATATGGGAGACAAAACGAAAAAAAAAAACCTTTATGCAAGCAAGTTATGCGCAGGATAAATTGAAGATAATCAACAAAGGAAAGGCGCTAGAATTAAAGGGAATCAGTAAAGATTTCCTGTATAAGGTAGGATTTTAACTAGGCCTTGAAGAAAGCCAGGGAAACTAGAATTTTAGAAGTTTTCATTTTGATAAGGTGATTCTCATAGTACTGGCCTCGTACCCCAGTTCTACTTAGTTTTATAGTTAATTGCTTCAATGTATTTTCTTTACTGTTAGAATGTAAACTCCTTGAGAGTGGAATCTGTGTTATATCTATCTTTGGATGCCCAGTGCCTAACACTGGTCTTTTATATAGTTGGTAATTTGCATTATAGAAGGCGCTGCTCCATTGAATGGGAGCTTAGTGTGGATGACTTCTTAATGACTTCTAATTCTGATTGCTTCTTTGAAAAAGATTTCTAATCTTCAGTAAATGATATATAGAGAGGTATTTAGGTGATATACTGTGTAGTGTTAGAGTTAGGCAGACCTCAGTTCAAATTGCACCTCAGACACTAATTAGCTACATAACCCTAGGCAAATGACTTAACCTTTGTCAACCTCACTTCCTCCATCTATAAACTAGGAATAATAATAGCACCACCTCCCACAGATGTTGTAAGGATAAAATGAGATGATATTTGTAAAATATTTTGCAAATTTTAATGTATAAATTTTAGTTATTGTTATGTCATATTTATTTAAAAGAATATTATTTTTTAAATTAAATTTTGTTTCATTCATTAAACATTTTTTTCTTCCTTCCATTTCCTATCCCTTTCAAAAAACAAAGAGATAAACAAAATTTGTTAACAAATGTCCAATCAAGCATTTCAAATTCTCACATTGGCCATGTCCAAAAAATGAAAAATAATATTTTTAGAACCAAATTCTAATATAAAGTATTTGGATAGTGTTATAATTCATTTTTATAGGATTTGCCTCACATTGGAAATAGAAGATAAAACACACAGTCCAGTGGAGCAGGTCTTGTTTTATATATGATGTGAAACATTTTCAGTATATTGGTTAGTTTTGCTGAATCTTATCTTTTCTTATTATAAAAGATAACTCTCTGGGAGGGGGTGGAGGAAGTAAAATATTGGTAAAATAAAAACAAATAAGAAAGCAATAAAATTTATTTTGGAAAGAACTGCATCATACTTAAATTGGTTTACAGTCATCATTACTTAAACAAGTATTTATTTTTCTAGAGAGTTGTAGCTGAGAAGCAAGAGAAAAGAAATCAGGAACGCCTGAAGCGCAGAGAAGAAAGAGAGAGAGAAGAGAGGGAGAAGTTGAGAAGGTATAGAACCTGCATGAAGTGTTAAATATTTTAATTTGGTTATTACTAAGTTCAATTTTTCATTTCTGTAAAGCATGTGAGTTGGGTGTGGTAGTGAACTACTATAATGCCAACTATTTGGGAGTCTGGGACTTTTGAGCTTGGGAGTTCAGACCTGTTGTGGTTTGAGCTGATCCATTGTCTAGGTTAAGCTCAGCGTTAATATGGTCAGCATTAATGTCACTTTTATGTATAGGAAAGGAAAACAATAGTTAAAATCATTGTAAGGTCATATTTTGCCATTTATTCTTATTTATGGTCTTTCTCCTAAAAATAGTTTTTTTCTTTTTCTCCCAGGTCCCGATCACATAGCAAGAATCCCAAAAGGTAGGTGTAGCATATAATTAGTTAAGGTTAATTGTGAGTTCACATCTTTTTAAAGATAATTTTTATAGATGGTGCTTAAACACAAATTAGTCAACATATTCTTCAATCTCAACTGTAACTTCTAAGACCTTGGTCTGCCAACGTCACTCAGGAGTCTCACCCCTTTTGAGTTCACTCAAGTCATTGATAATCTATTACCTTCCTTCCTATCCTTTTCTTGGCTATCTACTGATCTTCAAGACACTCTCCCACCTTATTCAATAATGTTGACACTTGGATTTTGGTCTTTTCTACCCCCTTTCTCTTTAATTTTCCCAAGAGACTGTTAAGTATCCATATTACTGATACTTCTGACACTTTTTCCTCTTGAGTTTCTTACTCATCTGAGATAGGTTAAAGATGGTCATAATTTAGCCTCATTATCTTTCAACAGTTCAGTTTCCAAAAGTATGAACTTTGAGATTTCCTTCTTTTGATCCTAATCTCCTGCCCCTTCTAGTTTTATCATACTCTCTCTTTTGAAACTTGTCATTGCTGTCCTCATGGACCTCTTTCCCTGTTTGGCAGTTCACAACCTTGTCCTGACTTTACTTCTGATCTTTACATTTTATATAGCTATTTTCATTATTGTCTTTCATTTTCTATTCTTGAATCTCTTGCCTCTTTGACATACTATGCTAATTCCAATGCTAATAATTTCTGCCATCTGACTTCTCTGCAGCTTGTATTGAATCTGACCGCATTCTTGGAGGAAGTCACAAAATAGCTTTAAGTGCTCCAAAATGTTTATTCTTTTTGACTTTTAATTATGGTCTTACTGTTATATCAGCAGGCTTTTTGTTCCTTTTCTACTGAAAAAAACCCCCAAACTTCAGTGGCTTTCTGTTGCCTACCAAATAAAATCTAAAGTACTTATACTGAGATTTAGTGCCTTTACTAAATCTTTACTATAACACTGGACACCTTCCCAGTATTATTTTACATTATTCCTCTTCACAGGAAGAAACAAAGTGTACGTATCCTTAAAGCACTGTATAAACTCTGTGTACTTAACCTCTGCCTGTTAAAACCCTAATCTTCAAAACCCAACTCAGGTATCATCTCTTCAGTGAAGCTTTGATCCTCTCAGGTGAGAGTGATTCCTGGGTCTTGGAATCACTCTTTTTAAAAAATATTAAACATATTTCACCATTAGTCATGCTGTAAAAGAAGAATCAGAACAAAAGGGAAAACCCATTAGGAAAAAAAAGAGAGGGAGAAAGAAAGAAAAAATAGTGTGTTTTGATCTGCATTCAGACTCCATAGTTCTTTCTTTGGATGTGGATGGGATTTTCCATCATGAGTCTTTTGAAATTGTCTTAGATCGTTGTGTTGCTGAGAAGAGCTGTGTCCTCTTGATTCTCACTTCACTCAGCATCAATTCATCTTAGAATCATCTTTTGCCATTTCATTTGATCCCTCTAATCTTAATTGTTTTTTAACTTGTATACATTTCTTATTCTTTTATCTAAATTGGAAGCTCTTTGAGGTTAGAGTCTTTAATTCTTTTCACCTTTGTATCCTATGTATCTAGCATTATTACCTTACACATAGTATTTAATGCTTGAATGGAATTTAATAGTGGCAAGGGTTTATAAAATCTCCATGAATTAGCACATTACTTCCCCTTTTGGCTTCTCAGCTTGTAAATATCTTGTTAGATTATCAGTAGATACTGGAATTCTTAGCCTAGGAGGAATAGAAAGGGGATTATACATTTAGAACCAGAAGAAACCTTAGAGATTATCTACTTCAATTTGCTCATTTTCAGATGAAGAATACTTAAATAGTAGAGTTGGGAGAATACGTCATTGGATTTTTTTCTTCTCCCTTTACTCTTTGGTTTAGTTCTCCCTTTGCTTCTATAGTTTGCCATTATTTTCTGTTTTGTGGATCCGTGCGTCATACTTCAGTACTCAGTATTGACTATCCTTTGTTCCTCGACACTGTACACACAAAAAAAATGTAGCATAGCAGTTAGTATGTGGGGTGGAAAGGAATTGCTCTATAAGACATTTCTTAGGGGCTGCAGAGGTGGGTATTCTGAGTTACTAATGTTTAAGGCCAGCAGAGTCTATCTCAGAAATAAGAGGTATGTGAGTTGACAGTGGCAGCAAAATACTCTTTTGGCCAAAGGAATGATCAACCCTTAAGAGCGGAGCTCTGTGTGAAAGGGATTGTACTAGAAAATGGGGAGAGTGATAGTTTTGGACATGGTGGAGTTGTCTGTCTTATGGTAGGTTTGGAAATGGTTGGAAATGCTATTTCTGGACTGAAGTTTTATCTTGCGATAAGTAGATGTCTTTTCGTCTGAATGGATAAGAAAATAAAAGAGGAAAAGAAGGAGCTAAGAATCTTTGGAAGGTTTGTTATTAAAGGAAGTCCTTTAGGGAAGTCCTGTTTTCCAGGAATGTCATTGCACATAACAAGCATTGAATAAATGAGGACAACTACTAAGACTGCTATCCTTTTCTATCTTGCTTCATTGTCTTGAGATGGAAACCACCCCCTCTCAGAATTGTTGTGAGGATCAAGTGAGATATTTGTTAAAACATTTAGCAAGCTGTAAAATGTAAATTACATTGCTGCTAGCTAGTAACAGTCATAGTCATATCCTGTTGTTGCAGTTATAGTAATATTTCACTGTATGACCTTTTTCTCATTAGTGCAATGTAAAAGTTCTAGTTATTTTGGGGTATTTTTATATCTCTTCTAAAAGAGAGACCTTTTTAAATCTTGTTTTCTGAGTCTATTCATTTTGTCCCAGAGAATGATAGGAAATGTGCCCTACTTAATACAAAATATTCATTCCTATGTAGTTACTCATCTAGAATGCCTTTTCTCCTTCATATTTAAATTGTACCCATTCTTCAAGGCCCCAGTCATCATTCTTAAGCTCCAAAAACCTATAAAACTCCATGGAACCTCTAGGTCTAGAAATGTGAAAACCAGAAGAAAAACAAAATAATAACAGTGAAAATTCAGTTTAGGTAGATAAATAAAATTTTTGCCACCAAAGTCCTTGGCATTGTCATATGCGAAAGTTGATATGATTTTATTAGTGGAAATAATATTTAAAAAGAGGCATGAGGCATGTTATTTCCATTAGCAGAAATAACATTAAAGAATGTCATCTTCTTTTGCTACTACACCCTAAGTACCATGAAATCTTTGTGTCTGATACAGCTGAAGTTTCTTTCTGTGTGGTCTCCCCCATTAGATCATGAGCTCCTGGAGAACAAGGATTATCTTATTTTTCTGTTTGTATCTCCACCTCTTAGCATAGTACTTTGCACATAAAAAGTACTTAATAACTGCTTCATTCATTCAATTAGGTCAATGTTTTTTGAGAACCTAATAAAAAATTTAAAAAGTTCTTCAAGATACAAGTTGCATATCTTAAAATCTAGAAGTTTAAAGAATATTTGATGAGGCTATCTTGAATTCCACTGTAGAGCTCCATGAAGATTTTAAAGTCATTTTGTGTATCAGTCACTAGGTTTGAATACAATAGTATACTTTTGTCAGACATTCTTTATAATTTTTGATACTATTTCTTAAATTATCAGTACAGAAGAAAATAAAGGGAAAGATGAAAATAATTTGAAATTGCTAAAATCTTAGGTCCAAGTTCATTGCAGAAATATAATTGGGACTCGAGTCCTATGATCAGGACTCAGTTTTGAGAAAGATACTGCAAATGTATTAAAATAAACAATATTTTCAAGTACTTGATCCCAGCTTAGGAGTCTGCAAAGCTTATTCCATTTAAGGAGTAGCCATTTAATAAATGCTTGTTGGATTGAAATTAATCCTTTTTGAGTCATGGTGGCAAGGCCATTGCATTAATGACTCAACACTTTACCCTTGCTTCTTGCCTTCTTCAGATTCCTCTGTCTTTACCAGTATTTGAAAAACTTGATATTCTTGAAACTTTACTAAACAAGGAAATAACCTAAGATGTAAAGAAATAGAGAAGCGTAACTTAAATAAGCCTTTTCTCTTTTCAAAAATCTTTAACACTTAAATAATGAAAAATTTAAGTTTATGTCATGTGAGAATTGGATGAAGGAGCTCAATGAAGAGAAAATCCCAGGGTCTATGACAGCTGTATAAAAGTATGTACAGGGTTCTTATGTGGAGGTGGGATTGGATTTATTCTGTTTATCCCAAGAACACAAATTCAGAAATAAGTGGGAATTTGGAAAGAGGGAGATTTAAACTTTATTTCAAGAAAAATTGCCTAATAATTAGAGCATTCCAAAAATGGTATTCTTTCTACTTTCAGGCTGCCTCCGGAGGTAATGGGTTTCTCTCCTCATTGGAAGTCTTCATATAGAGGCTGGGTGTCTACTTGTTGGGTATGTTGTAGAGGGGCTCAGGTTCAGGTTGGATTAGATGGCCTTTCGGGTCCTTTCCAACTCTGAGATTCTATGAATCTGTGATTCATTTTCTGCAGTTCAGATTCATGGTTGACATTTTGTTTATTTTTTTTATGAATACTGAAGTGTGAGAAAGTCAAATATCCCATGAAATATTGTTAATTATATTTGAATACCTAGTAGAACTAGTTCCATTAGCTCCCTTATTTGTGTCTACAGTGAGAGCCTGTGAACCCTATTGCCATTTACTTTCAACTTCTTTATAGGTTTTTTGGTTTTATTCACATAACATAAATGCCAGCATTGTTATGATTTAGTTCCTCCACCAGAATGTTGACTTACTCAACAGTGTTAAGATAATGTTTTATAGGAGATGTAAAAGCTTTGAATTTAGCACCGTCTGCTGCCTTATCCCCTGCTGGCAGAGTAAATCAAAGCCATTATCTTTTACTCCTACTACATGACCAGACCCAAATCTCTTTAATTTTGTAGTCCTACACATCCTTGGTGGTTTTTTACCACTTCTTGTACTTAAGTCATCATTGGTAATAATGGTGAAGTCTGCTTAAGTGCAGCGTGTGTTAAACCACTTCCTACTGTACAAATTATGATGGCTGCATGGGGATCCACAATTTATTGTCATAGAACCTACTCCTATCAACCTATGAGAATCATTGATTTGAGAGTTCTCTCCTGTGATGCTGATAGCTCATCCATGCCTGCATACCCTCTACTATTCTTGTCCATGTCCTGAAAATTCTCAGCAGGTCCGTCTTTTGACCCAGCAGGAGGTCTGTTTCACTTTCTCTTACCATCACATTCCTGCCAATGGAGCACTCTAGGCCTCTCCCTGTCGTCCTTTACTCTTCCCATGTGACCAGCCTCACCAGCCTCTTTCTGTCATACAGTTCCTTGATGGCATCTTTTACTCTGGTTCTTCTTTTGGAGTTTCTCATTGCTTACATTTTGCATCCTGCTCATAGCTACCACATACTTTTCCTTCTGGGTCATAAAATCACCAGGAGACTATTGATGTTGGCAAGATAATGGGGTTGTTGTTGTTTTTTTGTGATACAGGTCAGCTTGGTTTAATTGAAGATACCCAGCATTTTCCCAAATGTGATACAGGTTGCCCTCTCCTAGTTAAATTCAGTCCAATTCAGCAAGCATTTGTTAAGTACCGGCTATTCCTAAACTTCTAAGATCCCTTCCAACACCCTGATTTTATGTTTTGTTGCGCACAGTACTGTTCTTAACTCTTTCTCAGGGGAAAATCGTCATTTTTTCCTGTAGGTACTTTTGCCTCTCTCCATCAATAAATCCCCCTTGTTTCCTTATGGTCCTTCCCAGACTCTTGTCACCCAAGGCATCTTCAGTTAATCAATAAGCATTTATTAAGTACCCGTTAGCTCTTTATCTCTCTGGAGTACCTACCAAGAGATATATAGTAATGGATTAACTCAAGATTTTCCCTATAATTCCATGCCATACTCTAGGCATTATGATTTGAATTTTCTTATGTTGATTGTTATGCCAATCTCTTTGGCATGGCTGTGGATTTTATTGAGAATCTTTTTAGTTATTCTGGGGCTGAGCATAATTGGTACAGTGTTTTCTATGAATCCAGAGCATAAAGGACCTCATTCTATAAGGATAGCCCTTTCAAGGAAGACAGGAAACAAGCTTTTATTAAGAGCAAAATATCATCTCATTTGATCTTTTCAGTGGGACTAAATTTATGCAGAACATCTTACATGGTGGTGGTGAACACCTGGCAAACATGTTTCTCTTTTATACTACACCTAATATGGTGATTAGGCGATTCTCAAAGAAAGTGACATTTGTGATTGCATCAATCAAGATATTCTGGATTGTTTTAACTTGCATGGGATGTTGAAAGAACTCTTTTAAAGCTGTGTTTACCATGTCAATTTTTAAAAAAATTACAATAAATACAGTGAGATTTTATGTTCACCCGTTAGTTTTGTGACTGAAAATGTGGTGAACTGTCTTCTTTTCCCACGTTTTTTTATGAAGAGATACCATACATGGGGAATTTTCAAAGAATTCATTGATGTCTTAGTCACTTTTTTGTTACTAATACTGTCTGTGATATAGTAGAAAGAGTGCTGGACTTGAAGTCTGGCTAGACCCAGATTTATATCCTTCCTAGTACACTTGTGAGTTGTATGCTTATGGGCAGGTCACCAAACTGCCCTAAGCCTTCACTGCAAAATACAGATTATAGTAGTATTTATCTTACAAAGTTGTGAGCATCACATGGTGTTAAAGTGCTTTGTTAATCTTAAAGTCTCACATAAATGCCAGCTATTATTTTTTATTCCTTTTTAAATTTTAACCTTTTTTGTATAGCTTGAAATTCAGTCCTCTATTCACAAAATTAACAATTCATATATAATTTTGTAGTTTACTAATAATGTATTTATTTTGTTTTTGTTTAGTTCAGATTAAGAAGAAAAGAAATTTAAAGGAAAAAATTCCCTGTGTGCCTTTAAAATTCTGTATATCTATTTACAGATTTCTTTTCAGTTTCATTTATAAATGCTCCATCTATAAATGACCCTGATTTACTTGCACTTCAGTTCTCTTGCCTATTTTTTACTCTTTTGTGAGGTGATAGTTTTTAGTAACTTTCTATCTGTATGTAAAATACTGTACATGATCCTGTATTGCCCTTTTCTTTCATATTTCTTCATTTGCAAGGAGATGAAAGTATTTGTCAGATAAGGTAGTTCTTTTGGCCTTTTATTGGTGATTGTTTTGCATTATTTAACTCTTCTGGGAAATGGTAATAAACAAGGGTGGAAGTTTTTACTTTTATCAATTTTCTATTGTCAGAGCATTTTTGACACTTCAAGGATAAATTAATAATAAACCAGTAATTTTTGTTTTGAAATTAGCATTTGAACTTCTATTGGATTTTACATTGATGAGCTATATTAGAATGTAAATGGTTAATTTTAGACGCCTCTATACTTGTTCCCTGTTCTGTTTTGTTTTTTTTTGTTTGTTTCTGTTTTTGTCCTTTTTGGTCAAATGACTTTTTTTTAAAAACCTGTCACATTTGTAGATGACATGAAGCTAAGAGCTATAACACTTTGGTTGATGGTCAAGATTCAAAAGGATCCTGACAGTTAAGAATGTTTGGCTGAACTGAATAAGATGAAATTTAATAGGGATAAATAAAATCATATACTTTGTGTTCAGAAAGTTGTGGTCCTAAGCACAGTTAATCAACAAGTATTTATTAAATACCTGCTGTATTCCATTTGCTATGCTAGGTACTGGGGATACAAATTTGAAGAATGAAGCAGTTCCTATTCTGAAAGACCTTATATTCTCACAAGATAATAGAGGTGTGGTTAGAGAAGTTTGTCTAAAAGAGATCTGGAGATTTTAGTGGACTTCAAGTTTAATGTAAGCCAGCAGTGTAATATAATAGTACAGCGAAAAGTAAGGCACTCTTGGCTGCATTAAGAAAAGGAATGGTATCTGGGACTAGGAAGGAATGGTCCTGCTATACTCTTCCATGATCTGACAGTATCTGTAATATTTTGCGCAGTTCTGGGTGCCACCTTTTAAGGAAGACATAGATAAAGTTGGAGAGTGTTCAGAGAAGGGCAGCTAGCATGATGGAAGGCCTTGAGCTCATGCCATTGAGAATTGAAGGAAGAAGGAATATTTAGCTTGTAAAAAGAAGTCTGAAAGGATGGAGGTGGAAGGTGGAGATCAGCAGCCACGTATTATAGCTATTTTCTAGTATCTGATGGACTGTCACGTGGAAGAGGTGTTAGGCTTGCTTTAGTTGGCTCGAGAGGGCAGACTTAGGAGCAATGGATAGAAGTTGCAAAGAACCAAGTTTAGGCTTGATATAAGGAAAGACTGATAAGAGTAAGAGCTGTCTCAAAGTGGAAGGGGCCACCTTAATATGGGTTGAGTTCTCTCTTACTGGAGATCTTCAGTGTGGCCATGAGTTTGGTGTGTGTTGGAAAAGATTTTTTAGGTGTGGATTAGATTAGATGGTCTCTGAAGTCCTTCTAATTATGATATTCTCTGAATCTGTTTTACTTTATCTCTGCCTTTTAGATTAATAATGATAATAGTAATAATATAGAGCTAACATTATGTAGTATTTTAAGGCTTGCCAAGCACTTTACATATGTTAATCTCGTTTAATCCTCACAATAACCCTGTGAGGTAAATTCCATTATTCCCACTTTACAAATGAGGCAACTGAGTCTAAGAGAGCTTAAGTGACTTGCCCAGGGAAGTCATACAGCTAGTAAGTGTCTGAGGCAGGATATGAATTAAGGTTGTACCAAGTTCCAAGTCCTGTATTCTATGTGCTATGCTCCCTAGTATTCTTCTATCTATCTACTGCTTATTTAACCCAGTTTCTCCTAGCACTTGCTCAAAGATACAGAAGGAGAATTTTTAAAGTCACAGTCCTTTCAGGAAAAAATAGAAAATTAAACTTGAATATCACCTGATATTATTAGTATTTTCAAATTTCTCTATCCATGAACAGATTTAGTGAAGCAATAACAAGGTTTTGTAAGGATATTCCAAATCTCATCTTGTTCATTTACAGATCCAGGTCCCGAGAGCATCGTAGACATCGATCTCGCTCTACTTCACGAGAACGAAAAAGAAGGACTAGATCCAAGTCCCGTGAGAAACGCCATCGTCACAGGTCACGCTCTAGTAGCCGTAGCCGCAGCCGTAGCCACCAGAGAAGCCGGCATAGCTCCAGAGACCGGAGTAGAGAGCGATCCAAAAGAAGGTATTAGTCTTAACAATGAAATACCAGTTCATAGCACTGCTTTACACTGTGTGAGGTTAGAATTTTATTAGTTTGGTTAATAATGGATATTAAAGAATACCTTTCAAATATAGTCACGTTTTTTTCTTTAAATCACAAAATCATTTGGGCTAAAATCACACCTGAAATAAACAGAATGCAGTATTTCCTGTTATTTTCTGATCACAAAAACTTTATTTTTTCGATAAAATGTTAACTTTTAAGTGGATTTGCAGTTGTTAATTATTATTTAGAATGATAACCTTTCTATTTTTGTTATTACTGGAGGCACCTTATCATATAAAATACTGTAAGGGATGCAAGAGAAAAAAGATAACAATCCCTGTCCTCTAGGAGAAGGACAGCACAGCGGGAGGAATATCAGGTGACATCAATAGGTACAAACAGTTAATGTCACTTGCACTGTATGTCAGCTTAAGGGACATAACAAGAGGGGTTAGGGTTAATCAGAAAATGATTCCTTGTAGGAAATGATTTTTGAGACCACTTTTGAAAGTGATGAAAGGAATGAATTAGCAAAAAGGAAAAGGGGTGAATTAAGTGAATCTTAATTTGAGTTGAGTAGCTTGTTACTTTCTATATTAAGAAATGAAGATGATAAAACAAGGGGAAGTGATTGTGGTCCAGACTGAGAATCTTGAAATTGGTATGACAGAAGCAGAAAGGACTCAGACATCCATCTAATCTATTCATATGTGCATGTATGCATATAAACATACCACACATAGAGAGAGAGAGAGAGAGAGAGAGAGAGAGAGAGAGAGAGAGAGAGAGAGTGTGTGTGTGTGTGTGTGTGTGTGTGTGTGTGTGTGTGTGTGTGAATGTAGCAGAACATTGGAAGGCAATTTTTTAGCTATAACTAAGATGGATTAGAGTGGTGAGTGACGAGGACAGAAACCAGCTAGGAAGCAGCTATTTTGGATGAGTACCTAGATCAAGATGTGGCTCTGCAAAGAAAGGAAATAAAGTAAAAGCACATTTGAGAGGATATAGGGAAGGAATAAGTATGAATTAGCCCTTGAGGGTACAGGGGGTGGCAGGGGGTGGAGAAAAGAAGTTGAAACTTAATTGAAACTTTTGATCCTGGGAAATGAGCATGGTGGTACCGTTGATGATAAAGGGAGTCTATAAGGATCTTGAATTTCAACATATCAATCTATTTAAGATGCCATGAAGACAACAGAAAATATGAGCAGGAATATTGCAAGAAATTGAACCAAAAAATGCTTATTTAGGGGTTACACCTAAAAGTCATTGAAACTAAGCAGATGATATGAGAATAAAAGAAAATATTTTGGACAAAACTAAAAATAAGTTATCTGCATAGTAGCTGTATTCTTTCCAGCTAAAGAGAATGCAAAATTTCTTATAATTTGGGAGAAAAAAGAACACCCCTCTCAGTTTATAATAAAAAGAATTCTTAGACTCATTGTGATAAGAAAATGGCATAAGTTCTTGGTTATAAGTCAAAAGTATATTGTGATGATATAAACTGGATTTCATCACTCCCCTTTTTTTAAGAACAGCATCAACCAAAAATTCTCTGTAGGTGCTTCCTGGTGGCATTGAGTTGACACTTGAATTCTTGAAAGTTATGCTAGTGGAGCAAAAGCTCTTGTAATCCTACCAAACTGGAGAGAGGTTGCTTTGAATAGGGGCTCAGTGATACATTCATTGTATATCAGTTTTCTAAGAAGAGATTTGCCTGTGTGACTGGAAATTGGTAAATCTTTCACCTGTAGCAAGATGGTCATCATCTAGATCAGTGGTTCTCAACCTTCCTAATGCCGCGACCCTTTAATACTCGTATATGGGCATATCTGCATGGGGGCGGACCTGCCTGGAGATGGATGGAGGAGCGGTGTCTTGGTTCCTAAGACCAGCAGAAATACGTGTTTTCTAATGGTCTTAGGCGACCCCGTTTGACCCCCAAAGGGGTCACAACTCACGGGTTGAGAACTGCTGATCTAGATAGATAAAATAACAGATTCTTGAACTATTAAAGAACTGTGTGGTAGGAACTTTTGAGTTTTTAGGGACAGACTTGACAGGATAGAATTAGGACCCTAAGGATGCATGAAAACCTGAAGAGCAGGGAAAATGCTTTAGGGGAGAGCCTTTTAGTATGGTGTCTATGAACTTGTTCTTTAAAATATTGTGATAACTGTTTTAATATAATTGGTTTCCTTCATAATCCTGTGTATTTTATTTTCTGCCATACGTTTAAAAACATTTTTAAAAGAGGTCCATAAGCAGATTACCAAAAAGGTATATGATATAAAAAAAGTTTAAGAATCTCTACTTTAGGGTGAAATTACAGGAGAGATCAGTTGATGTTTGTTCTTGTAAAGGATATTTGGATGCCAGTACTAAGTGTATAGGATGCGAGTTGTTACAGAGTAGGACTTAAATACCTAGCCCAGACTAGCCAGGTTGTCCTCAAAGATTTCTGGGGCCATGTAAGTTGCTACCTGGATCCTGGAACAAAATCAGACTTTATTTCATGGAGCCAACACTAAATAAAAAATACTCTAATCAGTACTTTTAGAACTATTCTTGAAGGGAGGTCTGTCTTGTCTAAAGAAGAAACAGGTTACCATATATGTAGTGTGTACTTTCTGCTCTGCAAAATAGTCTTTGTATACAAGCAGGACTTTGGAAATTTTTCCATTTGACTTTGACTTTCATCTAATCTACTCAATTTACACATTTGTTTTATTTGCACACAGGTACAGTCAATTAGTTCATAAGTCTTGAATGTATAAGTATTATGGATATATAGGAGAAATGGGAAATGTAATTCTCTTCAAAGAATTAATATATGCTTAAGGGAATAAAACTAACACATGAAATTTATAATTACGAGAACCATACAAAATTAATTCTCTCTGTCTTTCTTCCCCTCCTTTAAAAGAAAGAAATGATCATTTGCAAAATAAGATCTCTACAAATAGTCGGAGTTAAACAAGATAGCTCAAGAGTGCCATAAGTACAGAGAAGAAAGAAGGCATTCTTGCATGAGCAAAAGCAAGTGAAAATGGGCATAGCATTTGTAGAGAACCATATACAGATAAATATGCCTGATTAAGTAAAGGATTTTTCGTGGTTTCTTTGGTGGTGGTGGTTGTTGTTTTGGGGGATGGGGTGTAAAATTAATGCTTAAAAAATATCAGTGTCATCCATGACCTTTCTCACCTTCCTAATTACTCTTCCCTGCCATTATAAACCTGTAATCAGATAACACAGATCAGTATGTGAGGCCTATCTGGATGACTCCTGACCTCTACTCCATTCTGCTGAGAGAGGGAGGCAGTTCTTCTGAGAGACAAGATTAGTCACTCCATTTGTCAGACTTCTAACATCTTTCAGAGCCATTTCAAGTTCTTGGCTACTATAATATGTTGTGCTATGATTTTGTTTTGTATATATGGCACCTTTTGGAAAGCTCATGTTAGGCGTAGTGAGAATTTAGAGTTGATATGTAAGGTCAAGCCGTAGACACGAAGGCTTTGAAAGGTTCTGTTCATTTTCCTGTCTTCCATAGTTGCTCTAGATTTATGAAAACTCAGGATGTCTGTGCTATTTGCTGTTTCACTTTTATTTTAAAGATACTAATCCTCTGGGATTTGTTGATTTATTAATTAATTATTCTTAGAAGTCACCTATTTTTCTGGTATAATCTCCCAAATATTAGAAATGAGTTTAAAGATATTTAAATTCCCCTTTCTGTTATGGATTAGATAAATTAATTAGTCTGTGACTTTCTTAAGGGGTGGTGTTTTAGATAAAACTTAAAAATTTTTTTTTTCTCCATTCAGTGAATACCTTTCAAAAATGCACTAGTATTATTTCGTGCTTTAGTAAGAAGATATTAAACATAGTTTATAATTATTTAATCTTTCTGTGATGTAGGCTCTAAGTAATACCTCAGTATTATCATTCTGTACATTTTCTGTCTTACAGGATAGGTGCTGGGATTATGAATCCCAGCTCTGCCATTTATTAACTGTATGGGTGGTGGTGGTGGTAGTAGTGTGGGTGTGTATTTGTCTTGTTTTTGTTTTTCTTGAAATCTCAGTGAATTTTAATTCTGGCTTCTTTTTCCTTATCTTTTCCTCTTGAATTTTGAAGACAAGATGGCAGTAGTGTTTCATTGATCACCAAAGTGGTGGGGTGATAAAATTTTATTTTAAGGTTTCTTTTTAAGCTGAGATACATCATTGCTAGATTTTTTTCTAGAGAATTTCCAAAAGAGGAAAACCAGGATAATAATTAAAATGGTGAAGGCCCTTGATTTCATACATTATAACAATAAGTCAAAGAACTGGGGTATATATCTTGAAGAAGAAAAGACTTAGGAGGAATCATGACATATTTTTAAGTATTTGAAAGACGCTTCTGTGGAAAAAGAATTACCCCCAGAGAGCCAAAGTAACAGTATTGGATAGAAGTTAAAAAAGAGGCAAATTCAAATTTAGGTTTGATATAAGGAATTACTAAGGATTACTAGTAATCAATAATAATCATTATTATTGTTATCACTAATACTTTAATGGTTAGAACCTCCCAAAAGTGTACTACCTTACTAGTAATTACTTACAGTAATTACTTATTGTAATGTACTACCTTAGATAGTAGAGGGTTCTTTCCCTCTGGAGTTACTGAAATAAAAACTAGAAAACCACTTCTCAGATATTTCAGGTGGGAATTGACCTTTGAGGTTCCTTTGAACTTTGAGATTCTGAAAACATGTATGTCTTACTCATGTTCTTGTTAAGACTGCTACTGATCTAGCTAAGTTAGAGAGAATAAAATGGTTTTCTTCTTGCTGTAAACATTTTTTATTTAAACTCTCTCACCAATTAAAGAAGTCACCTTCTTTCCTGTCCCCAAAGTCTGTCTCACTCTCTGAGCCATGTACTTCATTTTCTAGGTCAACAATCTACTTCTTTGGAGTTGACCTACCTTATTGTTTGTTTTAATTTAGTGACATTATTTGGTGGGGTTTTTAGCTATAATGAGCTGGAGTGAGTGTGCGTACCTAACATGTTTGGTCTAGAAACTAGAATTAAAATTTCTTTTTGTTTCGTAATTTTTAAAATTATATGGTACTAAAACTAATGTGGATGTTGAATTGTTCAACCTAAATTTGTTATTTAATTCAAACTTTACTTATATATAATTGCTTTTCTGGGCCATCTTTAGATCATCCTGTAATGTATTCACAGTAGAATTCTGTACTTCCTGATAAGTGTTTTTATTGCTATTTTCCCTCTTTTCATTCTCATACTAATTGCTTTGTACAGATCCTTATTCTTTCATTTGTGATTTTAGGCTGCCTCTATTAAGCATGTCCAATTTGGGTTCTCAAATAATGTTTTTCAGATCCTCAAAAGAAAGGTCTTCTGGAGATAAAGATCGGTCATTAAGAGACCAAGACCTAGCATCACGCGACAAAGATAGGAGTTCAAGAGAGAGGTCTCCTCGTGACAGAGAGAGAAAAGATAAGAAACGTTCCTATGAGAGTGCTAATGGCCGCTCAGAAGACCGGAGGAGCTCTGAAGAGCGTGAAGCCGGGGAGATTTAACAGGCTGTACATTTCCTCAATCCTTAAGCTTCCTATGGAGTTACATACTATTGTTTAGTTTACAGCTGTTCAAGACAACCCAGCCGTTCCAGATACCAATCCAACTAGGCTAGATGTACAGTACCTAAAGTTTGGCTATAATTCAATCTGAACTGAATGTCTTTTCCTGGATAAAGTCTAAAATTGCATCCATAATTTCTGTTGAACCCTAATACAATTCTGAAAGGTTACTCTGTTCACAAGTGCAGTTTTATGTAGTAAAATGGAGATCTCTATGTTTTATTTTCAGTAGAAGTTAGAGTGAACAAATTGTGTTAATTTCTTTGGGCTTTCTTGAACATTTGTAAAATTCTTTTCTAGTCCAAATAGCAGCAGCTTTGGGAGTCTTGTTTTGATTTCTTCTTCTACCCTTCTGTCCTACCCTCCCGCCTGCCATCCCCACATTGCATAGTGGGGCAGGAATTGGAGGGGCCATATAACTCGGGTTAGAAATTTTTCTGTTCCCACCAGTTGATTACTAGTTGGTTACATTTTGGAGCATTTATTGCTGGGGTGTGTGTTCTGGAGAAAATGGAAATGTTTGTTTCTTTTTTCCCTTTTTTTAAACAGTGCCTATTTAGATTTGGAAGTTGAACAGCTGTTGCATTACACCTTTTGCATTTTTATTGAAATTTTGAAATCAAACCTTGTCTTGATTTTTCTGTTACATTGAATTACTATATTCAGGTTGTTGGGGGGATTCTTTCTTAAGCACTTCTTGCCTTTATTTTTTTTGTGGAGTGTAAAGGCTACATCTCTTAATTGTTTAAAAATAATAATAAAATGAAAGCAGCAGTCATCATCACCACCACCACCACCACCACCATTACCATTAAACAACCTGCATTATTCAGTAAGTTGTCACCTAGCACTTTCTCCTGTGGACATTCCTCACTTTTTTCTTTCATTGATAATTCCTTTCTATATGACACAAAAGATGTAAGGAGACACTTGCAAAAATTCTGAACTCTGGGCTTAACTGTTTAACCCAGGCCATCTATGCTGCTTGCATTCAACTATCTAGGCTTATCATTTCTGCCACAAGGAAGGACTTGGACGTGCAAAAAGAAGTGTTCTGGTTTTTCTGTTTACTCAACAGCACAAAATGAAATAAAAACACAGTGTAAACAAAGTAGTGAGAGGAACAGTATTTGGTTAGAGTTGATTTTAAACCCAATAAGGTCTTAAAAGAGGGTAGGGAAGCAGTGTGTGAGTATAGAAATATATAACAAACTTTAATCCACTGAAAGTTGTTTTGTATTTCATGTAACCAACTGAAATGTCAGTTTTTCAGAGATGAGTATGGAGTTGCAAGAATGCCATAGGAAAGAGAGTTCTAAAAAGTAATATTTTAGTTGAATAACAATGAATTTAGATCTAAAAGGAACCCAAATCCAAATCCCAGTCTTGCAGATAATGGCCCTAGTTGTTGAAAGGTCTCTATTAATTTTTGTTTTCTTTCGCCTGTGTTTGGCAGTATCATTTGTTAATATGTTTTTGCATTTGGTGCTTGACTATATGATCATCTGGAAAGCAGAAGGATAGGAACAGTTATAATGCAAGATGTAGATCCAGAGCACAGGGTATAACGAAAACATCAAGTTGAGAGAGAAGATAGACTAGTATATGTGCCCAGTATTGGCAGGTAATTGAAAAATACTGCACAGTAATCCTAAATTTAGATCAGACTCTTGTGAATCACTCAGATGGTTAAGACCTTTCATACTTCTTTCTCTGCTGCCTCCCTGCTTCATCTGTTTTAGAATAGCCAGTGATTTTAAATTTGTGATCTTATAGGAGCTAGGTTAACATCTGTGAATGCTCTTTCAGTGAGGAAGTTATTTCCTGGAAATCAGAATCCAAATGTCTTCAACATGTGAGTGATTGGAACATAAATGTGGTTCCTACCCTTCAGGTAGGTGAATGCTTCAATCACCCAGAACATATCTTTTAACAACTAACCTCTTCTTGGATAACTTTTGTTACTAAGAGTCTGCAACTTCCTTAGTAGCAAAATCCAATATTTTATTTCTGACCATTTAAAAAAACATATTTATTATGAACTTTGTAGCCAGCAGCAATGAACACTTTTGGTATTTATGATGTTAAAGTGAAATTTCACCTGCATTGATTTAAATCCATTGTTTTAAGTACCTCAGTGAACATAGAAGAGCAACATAAAATGATTTGTATGAACCCATATGGTTAAAGACAATAGACCACAGTGCTAACCAATTCACAGTAACTTTGGGCATTTTGAGAAGGGCATTAACTCTTTTAGGCCATTAGGAAACCAAATAGCAAATTACCAAATAACATGACCATCTCTAACTCAGAGCAAGGACAGTCAGTCTAGGTTAGAGAATAATGTGAATTTTAAAATATCAATATTAAATATATTAACCCAAAAACATGGCCTGGGTTAAACAGTATGTGAAATCTAGGTCTTTCCTATGGTATAGTTGTATAATTGACTTTGAATCTTAAATTTCATCCTTTGTCATTCCAGCCTGTCACATTTTTTGGGTCCTGATACTGACATCAGACACATTATTTATCCTGCCTAGCATTAGGATTGTATGTGAAAGACTTCATAGTTTTAAGAAAAAATAAGCTCTTTTATTTCTCTTCTCAAGTGAAGATAACTCAGGAAAACATTGCCAACACTGAGACTTCAGCTAAGGTGTAACACTGGCTGTCAGTATTGGAATTTATAGAAAGATTAAGGGGAAAAGCAAGGAGGCATCAGGATTACAAGTAACCATCCAGAGCAATCTGGTGGGGTTGCTGAAGGTTAGTGATCCCTATCAGACTAGGGGCACTGCCATTGAGTCAGTGAAGTAAGAGTGCCTTGGATTGGAAAGAGTAGACACCAAAGGACAAAGTGTGTTTACAGTAAGCTGGTCTGAAGCAGCGTCCAAGAGTTCAGGGAGTAAAAAGCAGTTACATAGCTGGTCCCCAGTGGGGCGAGTTTGGAATTGAGGATGGAGTGGGCAGTGTAGTCATTGGTAGGCAGTGTAATCAACACAGGTGGGTGAATGTGGAAGATATGAAGCAGTAGAAACCTAGGTTTCCACTTAACTGTGAACTCCCTAAGGGATTGATTGGGCCACACAATTTGAAGCCCAGATACAGGCTACCATGACTACAGGTCAAAACTGTGGTAGAAACTTAATACAGAAACCTAACCCCACAATACTAAGTAGTAGGTATAAAAGGGGAGCAGAATGAGGATAGGAATTCAGACCCCAAGAGAACAGATAATCTTTGGGAGAATAGGTAAGGCCAACAGCAAGACCATTTTGAACTTAATCTGAAGTCAATTTAAACAATTCTGTGTTTCTTGTTCAGAGGCTGGGTTATGGTTCAAGCAAGGAACTGCTGAGTAGAGGAATAAATGTCTTGTAGGGTATCTAGGCTTTCTCCACTATATAGAAGTCTAAGATGACAACATTTCTTTTCCCTGGTTTGAAAAGAAAGGGAGATTGGGATCCCAAATTTTTTGGCTAGAGCTGGTCACAAAAAATCTCAAATGAGCAGTTCATGGATACAACTACTTATCTGAAAAAAGGTTTCCTTTCTGTGCAAGCATCAACAAAGGAGGATGGAGGTCCGGCTTCAGGAGCAAGTATATTCCCTGGGCTTCCCACATCCTGATAACAAGAGGGAGAGTGGAGTAGAAAGACTCTTTGAACCCCGAGTTCAAATGCCAACTATGTGTCTCTAGTACCTGTATGACGATGGATGTCACTTAACTTCCCTGGGCCTTGTTTTCTTATGTATTTCCTCTAAAGCCCTGGTTCTAGCTTTTCTAAGCTTATTGTCCTCCAGCGTGTTAGTTGGAGTTTTAAAAAGGGTGTGCTAATGTTTCCTGGTATAAAGAGGAAGAGAAACACTCTCCTTGAGCAATTCTACCAAGTTGGGCGCGGGGGGGAGAGTCTGGGGGCTTTTTCTTTCCCTTTTGTATCAGTGTTGGGTACCTGCTAGGGTGGATCTCAGGCCATGAAGAGTCTTTCTGGCTTCTCTAATCCCAACTCACTTGGGATTTCCACATAGACGACACCAGCTGGGACATGTTTATAAGGGCCTATTGATTTGATACAGTTGGTGAAGGGAGAAACAGTACCTTCCTCATTTGTCCCAATCCAACAGCCTCTATGACCACAAATAATTCTCTTATGTCCTTTGCAGTGATTTAAAGGAACCGCTCTTGGAACAACAGACTAGAGGACACTTACTATCTAAAGCTTACCACGTTTTTTTTCCAGGTTTCAGAAAGATTTCGTATTCTTGGATGGTTTTACATGTTTGACAACCCAACTTGACTGGGCAGTGGACTCTTAACTCCACGAGTTCCCATTTTGTGATTGCTTCCATATTTCCCAGAATTCTAGAGTGGGTAGGGATCTTGAGTCATAGCAAGAGGGTTCAACTTCTCATATATATTTGATTTTTGGAGCAAGAAATGGCATTTTCCCCTACAATAGCCAGGCTTCTTAGCAAAGCTCAAGGAAAGTATAAAATTTTATAGAGACCATCTAAACCAGTCCTCTGGGCCTGTTTCCTCATTTGCAAAATGAGAGAGTTAAACTAAATACGGTCTTTTTGGTCCTAAGTTCCATGATCCTCTTGTTTTACAGATGTGGAAATTAATAGATTTGGAAGAAACAGATCTTGATGAAGAAACAGGCCCAGAAAGAGTAGAGGACTTACCCAGGGTGATAGACTGGCAGAGCTAGAACTAAAATTCAACTAATTTTTTTTTTATTTTTTGAGTAGAAGGTCATGTTATATAATCAACTACGAAAATCAGCCATACCATGTATGGAATTTACTTTTAAAACCCAATAAAATTACAATAAACTGACATTAAGCAATAATGTTTTTTATATATATATAACATATATATATATATATATATAAAAATATATGTATATGTATGGGTGTTGCACAGTAAATAGTTCATATAAGCCTTGCAATTGACGTTACTTTTATTCAGCTGAATCAGATTTTTAGTTTTTTTCCTTTTCATCTTGTTAATTCTTTGTAATGGGTGTCAATGGTGGCCTATTTATGGGCATCATAGCTCAACAGGGACCTCAGACACTAATTCAAGCTCCTCAGTTTAAAGATGAGGAACCACTTTTCTTGCTACTCTGTGATATTGTCTTACGTACCAACACCTTCAATTCTGGATCCCATTGACTGGAAGGCGACTTTAGAAGTCATGTAGTTCAGTCCTCCCATTTTACAGATGAGGAAAACTAAGGCCCGAAGAGATTCAGCTGCTTGTCAGAGATTAGATAGCTCCCCCTGTCAAGGATTTCCTTGCTTTCCAACCAAGGGCTGAGGTTTCCTGTGTTCATTAGTTTCCATCTCAATTCTCTACTCCACATTCGTGTTGAGTTGAGGGATCTTTGAGTAGTGCCTTCCTCCCTCATATGTAGGACTGGCTACACGGAGAAGCTGAGGCCATGTATTTGTGGATTCCCTGTTGGACACTGAAAATATGATCCTTCTTACTCTGCACTGGGATGTGGGAAAGTCTAGATCAAGAACGGTGCCACTTCACTAAATCCCAAAGTCGAAGGGAATACAACTATTTCATTCCAACTTGAATCTGAGCAGCTTTGCTTGAAGACTTCTTGTAAAGGTGAATTCATTGCTTCATGAAGCCTTTTATTCTACTCTTGGCTAGCTGTGATTGGTAAGAGGGTTTTGCCTAAATTTGCAGCAAATTTTACTCCTTCACTGATCCAAGTTTTGACTTCTAGGATCAAGCAAAAACAAGACTAATCCGGCATTCACTCGCATGATACCTTTCAAGTACTTGAAGAGCATTTGTACCTCACTTCTGTTCACTGCCAAGGCTTCCTAGATGTGAATATGGATTCCAGGTCTGGTGGTCTAGCGAAGGCAGATTTTGTTGTTCAGTTGTGTCCAACTCTTTGTGACCCCGTGGACGATATCACATCGATTCTGACCATGGGGTTTTCTTAGACAGTGCAATGGTTTGCCATTTTCTTCTCCAGTGGATTAAGGCAAACAGAAGTTAAGTGACTTGCCCAGGGTCACATAGATAGTAAGTGTCTGAGGCAGAATTTGACCTCAGTTCTCTGTCCACTAAGCCACCTAGCTGTCTGCAAAGTCAGATTACAGAAAGAGTATTACTCTTTACTGGGAGCTATGCCTTGAAATGAAACCTAAAATTCACTTTCGTGGCTACCTTATCATTGAATGACTCTTACTGAGTTTTCAGTCCTCCAAAACACCAGGGTTTGTTTTTTTGCTACTGTTAGGAATTTCTGTGTAGCCGTGCCCCCCTTTTCCCCAGTTTTGTAGTTAGCCAATGTAAGTATACTGTCCATACCTTTATCCCAGTCGTTGACTGAAAAATGTCAAGCAGCATAGGGCCAAGGTACTGTCAAGGGCATCACCATCTTCCCAGTTCCTTAGGGTCACAACCTAGGAGTTAGCCTGGATTTCTCACTATCTCTCACACTCCTTTTCTAAGCTCTTGCTTGGCCTGCCCATTTCACCTTTGCAGCATATCTCCAATAAGCCTCCTTTCCCCTCAGACAAGGCTGCCTGCCTCAGGTCCGTCACCACTCCAATCCATCCTTTAGTGGCCAAAGTGGTTTCCCTAAAGTGCACATCTGACAATGTCACGGATACCCCCACCCCACCCTGACCAATAGACTCTTAGTGACTATTCTAGAATCAAATGCAAAATAATCTTTCTGGCATTCAAAGTCTAGACCCCACCCCACCACCTTTGTGGTCTAATTACACCTTACCCTCCGCCAAGAATTCTTGAGTCCAGTGACACCGACCTCCTTGCTGTTCCACGTCCCAACTCTGGGCATCTTCCCCGACTTTCCCCCTTGTCTCCGCGTCTCATCGCCTGATTTCCTGCAAGTCTCAACTAAACTCCACCTTCTGTATCTTTCCCAACCCCTCTCTTAATTCTAGTGCCTTCTTTCTGCTATTTCCTATTTGTTTATTTATATAGATTATACTTATTTGTTTACTTGTCTCCCCATTAAACTGTGAGCTCCTTGGGGGCAGAAACTAACTTTTGCCCCTTGTTTTTTGTAACCCCAGTGCTTAGCACGTGGCCTAGCACATAGTAGGCGCTTAATAAATGCTTATTATTGACTGACCTCCTTGCAAGTTGACATAGAACCATTATTGGCCTCTCTTTTTTGCCCAGTTATTTCATCCACTCAGAGCGAGGTAGGAGGACGTAGAATAGACGTTCCGTTTCCGGCATTTGTGAGTGGTAACAAGAGGCAGAGAAGACTTACAGAAAGTTATGAGTCTGACAAGCAATTAAAACCAAAGCTGGTTTATTTTCAGGGCCAGCCTTAATCACAGTAGGGTTTCAGGCAAGAAGAATCCCCTTAAAACTTAACTTTTATAGGAGAAAAGGTCAATGAGGGATGAAAGATGAAAGCCAGGAGAGACTTTAGGGTCCGACACCCTCATCTTACTCACTCACGTCCAATTCTCCATCGTCCCATTTGGGATTTTCTTTTGGCAAAGATGCTGGAGTAGTTTGCCATTTCCTTTTCCATCTCATTTAACAGATGAGGAAACAGGGTTAAGTGACTTGCCTAGGGTCACACAGCTAGTGCCTGCTTTTTGTCCTTCCTCAAGACCATTACCACAGGGAAGAGGTGCCGTGATGTGCAAGTGAATTGGATTTAAGTGAGAGAGGGCTGTGCAGAGTCACCAGCCTCACTTTCACATCTGGAACCATCAGGGTCCAGTGGCCAAATATAGATCAAGACAGCTGGAGAAGGCCCCTCTAGTGTCTGAGGCCCGATTTAGAAGGTGAGTCTTGACTCCAGGCCCAGCACTCAATAAACTGTGGCACCAACCTTACTGTCACTTATCTTACAAATGCACAAATTGGAGCCCCACGTAAGTTAAATGAATTGCCTAAGAGGTCACACTTAAGTTAAAAAGTGGGGCTGGAACAGAAACCCAGGTTTTTTAATCTCCCAGTTTGACTTTTCGTAGTGTTAAGAGTTGGAGAAACATCAGCGGTCAGTCTGTACCTGCCAAGCAGTCAGGTTATAACAAGTGTTGAGTTAATCACCCTGTTTTTGCTTGAAGACCTCGAGTGAGAGGGGAGCTCTCAGCTTCTTGAGGCTGACTGTTCTGTCTTGGGATAGCACTTTTTAGGAAGTTTCCCTTAGGTCAAGTCTGAATTAAAACAATATCTGAAATACTTGACATAATTCATCAAAGTGCAAATGATTCCTTACATCTTCTCTTGAGGTAATTAGAAAACTGGAAAGCACTAGACACCTGAGAAAGTGGTATCCTCAGAAAGGAAAAAAAGCAGAAAAGGGAAGCTAAAAACAAACCTTCCAATTTTCTGGGACCTCTTCTATTTTCTTATCCACATTCTCTCACTTAGTGATGTCCTCATCTCCCAATTCAGTCAGCTCCATCCTGGCTGGATATATAGAGCTGGAATGTAGATGATTAAATTCGTGCTGGGCGGCTAGGTGGTGCCAACTCATCTTCATGAGGTCAGATCTGGCTGTGTGACCCTGGGCAAGTCACTTAACCCAGTTTGCCTAAGTTTCCTCCTCTCTAAAATGAGCTGGAGAAGGAAAAGACAAATCACTCCCGTACCTTTGCCCAGAAAACAACAAATGGAGTTATGAAGGTCAGACACCACTGAACACAGTAGTTTCCTGAGCCGTAGTCCCTATCTGTTCAGCTGACCCATACTCATCTCAAACTCAAATATCCAAATAGAACTCCAGTCCTAAGTCTTCCCCTCTTTTGAATTGACATCCTATGGCTAAGGCCACTACTGTCCTCTCAGTTACCTGAGTATGCAACCAGTGTCATCCTCAACTATTCTGCTTCACCGTAAGCATCCAATCTGTTGCCAAATCTTGTTTCTACCATTACAAGGTCTCTAATTTGCTTCTCTCCTCTCCACTTACATATCTCACCTGGAATACTCCAGTAGCTTTCTAACTGATCTCTCTGTCTCATCTCTCCCCATTCCAATCCACCCTCCACTCAGCAGCCAAGGTAATTAAGTCTCATGATCACCCACTCGGTGATCTCCAGTTTCCTATTACTGTCAGGATCTCATTTGGCATTTAAAGCTTTTCATAACATAGCCCCTTCTTCCCTTTCTAGTCCTCTTACACTGTATTCTATCCTCCAAATGCTCCAGCTGCATTTATCTACTTGAAACGCTTCACGCAAGATACTCCACTTCATATCTTTATACTTTACCCTTCCTGTCACCTATCCCTGGAATGGAACCTTTGTCCTCCTAGCTGCCACCTTCCGCAGAAGACTTGTCCTGACCTACATTCCACCTCCATTTCCCAGCTGCTACTGTCTTCCCCTGGAGATTACCTTCCACCTACTCTGTACATACCTTGTGTATAGCTAAGTATTTTATCTTTTGCCTCTTCCTTTAGTGTATAAGCTCCTTGAGGGCAGGGAATGGTTTTTGCCTTTCTTTTTATCCACAAGTACTTAGCACAGTGCCAGGCACATAGTAAATGTTTAATAAATGCTTGTTGAGTGACTTCATAATTTGACTAAGGGCCAATGTTTATTTTAATCTGGATATTTGGAAGCTCTGCCTTTAGGTGTTTGTCCTTTGTGACTGCACTTTCCTATTACTATGCTTTACACTATTTGCACTTTCTGATCCTTGCTCCCTTCTCCTTGAATGGATCCTAGAGAGCCTCTTTGTCTAGTCTATCTGAGCTGTTACCCAGGCACCACTATTCCTTGACTGCGCTCTAGCCCGCCGTCTTAATTCCCTCCACATTGCCGCCATCCAATGTGTGTTGTTGTACCCCTTCTCTTTTTTCCTTTTCATAGTCTGAGCCTCCTTTGCCAGTCGTCTTCCTCTTCCCCTTCCTCTTCTTGGCCTCAAGAACATACTTCATCCCCTGGTCCGTGTTGAGAACACTCCTCTCAACCTCTGTCTTCTCTCTGTCCCAGCACTCTTTCCAGGATCCCTGAATTACTCTATCTTCACCTGGCCCAGTGACACCTAGTCACCTGACGTCATAGTACACATTTAAGTTTTATTAGCAATGACTTTTGACCTCTACATTTCACAAATAACCCTAGACCCTTTCTAATGAATCATCCTGAGATTCATAATCCCTATGGGAAGAGGACAACCCTCCCTGTTTTGTCACCCTATCACCACATGGAAAGTGCCCTCATGTTGGCTTGAGGTACTAATAGCTAGCATTTAGATACATTGTTGCATATGTTATGTCATTTGAACAACATCACAACAGCCTTGTGAGGGTTGGTGTGGTTTTTACAGAAGAAGAAACTAGGACAGTTTCTTTTTTTTTTTTTTTTTTTTTGGCTAATGTAAATTGACTTGCCTAGAGTTGTATAGTTAGTATAATCCTCAGTTCAAATTCCATTTACATAAGGCTCCCCTCACTGGTGGAGACTGATTATGCCATGCCTTATGCTTGTGTGAAGGATGGAGAACTTGAGAGAGTAAAGAGAACTGATCTTTTGGCTTCTAACTTCAAGAAAGAAGACAATGGAGTCCCAGACTCTCTTCAGGTCCTCGAAGGGAGAGAAAGACTCTGGGAAGACACCAACATGTAGAGGAGCCGGCATCCTCATCAGAGCCCCATTCTCAACTTACCTGCACTAGAGACTTGGGGAACTTCTCCTGGGGTGAGATCGGGGACCCTATCAGTTGAGCTGAAATAAGTGGCTCCCAGAGGGAGAGCTGATTCAGTCTGCATATTGTCTGGTATATTCTCAGCCGTATATCTTCTCTGATTTCTATTTGCTGTTAGCTTGAATAAATGAGTTTATTTGCTATATGCTGTTTGTGTGTTTGTGTGTGTTATCTCTTCCAGACTAATAACATTTAGGGAGAGGGGATAGATACAATTTTAGCCTGATCCTCCCTGTCTCTGAGGAGAGCTGAGTAGCTAGATCTGTCTACGGATTTATCCCTCTATACCGTCTTCTGCTCTGAGGGTGGTTAGTTTAGCAATAGGGCAAACATCTCTCAAACAAGAAAGGAACTTCTGTGCACCCAATGCCAAAAGCAGCTTGAGTAAGACTCAACCATCTTCCCGAATTGTTAGAAGGAACCTTGGCCATTGTCTGGTCCAACCCTCTAATTTCATACTAAGAAGATGAGACCAAAAGAGATGATAAAGAGATACCATCTATATCCACATGAGATCAAAACAATCAGTTATTCTGTATATTCAGCACAAAAACTCATCAAGAAGTGGTTTGATGTCTTGTATACCAAATAATGGGCTGAAGTTTTAACTTTTCATCTGAATATTGTATCAATATTTCCCACCCTGTTCCATTCCATGACTTACACTACTGAGAGAAAAGATAGGGGAATGCAATGGATGAAGAAGAACTATGCCAATTCCCTCCCTATATACCTATCTCAAACCGTCAGTGTAGGAGCTGTTCAATTTCAAGTGGGCAAATACATTTGCTAATTAGCAAATTAGAAGGGACTTGATCCGGGATAGAAAAAAAGTATAAATTGGGGGTTAAAAAAGAAACCCAAAACACTTAAGTTCAAAAACAAATTAATAACATTGCTTTTCCTTTTTTTAACTTAATGCAGATATTTTCAAATTAACTTCAGGTTTTAACTCACTAATTCAGTAAAAAGTATTTTGCAATTCACTATTTTTAACTCAATAATGACACTTTCCTAGGTAGGGCTGCATTGCACCTCATTGCAGAGGAAAGAAAGGAAGAGGTTGATCTGGACAAAATAAACTAGAGGAGTCTGTGAATGTTCAGAGCATGCCTACGTTGAAATCTTCCTGGATGTTTCATGTGTCATGGAGACAGCCCTGCCTACTCCAAAACCACTGGGTAACGCTCACGCTCTAGCAGGTAAAACCAAACTAGAAAGCCTTAGCATATGGCCTTACTGACAGATTGTGTCTGTGGCTCATCACTTAATTGACTGTTGTATTATTTCAGCCATAGCAACACTCTAAAACTATGTGGGTTGTAGTCTACTTTGATAAAGAAAAACCCACATGAATGGAATGATACAGAGACTTTAAAGCATCCATATCGAAAAAGGGATGTCAATCCATTATATCATACAGATGGGTAATAGTCCCTGCCTCCCTGTACCCATGGAATATTTGGGCAGAGGTGTCAAAAGTCAACTCCCTAGTGCAGACTCCAACCAGATTAAAATATAATTGGGAAATGTTTAACAAAATGTTAATGTTGTTGTTCATCCTTGTTCTCAAAGAGGACCAATGACATCCTGGAGTGATGTCTTGACTTGAATTTAAGGGAGGCAGAGCTTTGAAAAGTCATCAACTTCGCTCTCACCTCCACAGTCATGGAAATCCAGTGGCAAGATGAAAGTCTAGATGACTGGTGATGCCCTAGGATGCAGTGGGTAACCTTCACCTGTGTAGCAAAATAGATAAAAATACAACATAGATAATGTTACTTTGTGGTTTTCTTTCTTTCTTTTTTTTTTTTTTTTTGCTTTTTGGAGGGGGGATGGTAGGGCAGTTGTGGTTAAGTGACTTGCCCAAGGTCACATGGCTAGTAAGTGTTAAGTGTCTGAGGCTGGATTTGAACTCAGGTCCTCCTGAATCCAGGGCCAGTGCTCTATTTACTGCACTACCTAGCCGCCCCACTTTGTAGTTTTCTAAGTCAACATACCATCTACAAGGATGTGTTTCAACTTGAGTTTAACACTACTATATTGGGGGACTGTGAGTCCTTAAAGAACCAGGGATCCCCCTAAGAAAACGGTTTCCCTCCTCTCTACCTGTCATTCAGTCTGAGGTGATTATTATTAATATTTATCGTTATTGTTGCTGTCGTTGATAAGAATGAGACAGAAGCCAAACGCCCAGTCCATAGCTCTGGCTTAGCTCCAGCCAGCCATGTCCCAAGATTTAATGTGTCCTTTACTCTGGAAGCAGTGATGTTAGGAAAAACTCAATGTAGAAAAAGAAGGTACAGCCAGGTGCAATCCAGCCATGGACCAGGGAGACCCACCCAGTGCTCCTACGTTAGGCATCCAGGGAACAGATACCAGAGAGACAGTGAGAGAGAAAGGAGAGGAGAGACAGAGACAGGAAGAGAGGAAGGGGATAGGAGAGATGAGCGGAGAGGAGAGACAGACAGAGAGAGAGAGAGAAATGGAGACTCATTGAGCTGAAGTAGCCTTGGACACTATCCAGTCCAACCACTTTAGGAAACTGAGGCCCAGAGAAGTTACTGAATAGATGTAGATACTCAACCTTGTAACCTGCTAGGACAAGTAAATTGCTTTTCTGTGTGAACTTCCATTTCCTCATTTGTAAAATCAAGTGGGTGGACTAAACAGTCTCCAAGGCTCCTTCTAGCTCTTTTAGTCTGTAACCATCTCCAGGCTGTGAGTTCTAAACCTTTTGATAGCCTGGGGAAGCCTAATGGATGCCTCAGGATCATGTTTTTAGATACATAAAATACATGGAGTTACAAAGGAAACCAATTACGTCAAATTGCAGTTACCAAAATTATTTTTTTAAAAGTCCGAGAAGCCCAGGTTAAGAATTCCAGCTCTAGACTGAACTGATGACTTCCGATGCTATTTCTAGCTGTCTTAATTGTGATCCTCTGGTCTTTGCTGCCGCCACCTAAAAGTAAAGAGGGTGGATTTCTACCCCTTGGAAAGATTCTCATGCTCCTTTCTCCCACCCAGTCACTGTAGTATACTACAGAATAGGTTGAACAGCAAAAACAAACTTTTCCACGTGTAAAGGAATTTCAGAATAAAAAATTGAGGTGTGCCTCTTGAATAAGGAATCAGATTTTCACGTGTGCATGGTAGAAACTCACCTCCTTACTTTGTATCTCACCTCCAGCACTAGAAATAAGTCACAAAAACAGTCTCACATTACTATTTTCAAGGCTTAAAAAGCCCTAAATAATTCCCTTATTGTCAGTCAGGGCCACTAGGCCCAGAGTTATGGTTCTTCTGGTTGAGTTCATCCTAGGTGGAGCTAATACCTTTTTTGTTTTTTTTTCCTTTGTTGACTGATCCTAGCTACACCCCTTCTGCCTTGTGGTTGAAAACACATGAACCTCGAAGCCACCCCTATCACCCGTTCAGTTAGGTGCCCCAGGAATACTGATTTGTCTTCGTCTGGACCCAAACTTCACCACCAAGCACCAAAATATCAAAAGATAGATGTTGCAGGGAAGCATATTTTGGCTCAATGTTAAGAAAAAATTTACTGGCAATTAGTGGTTTTTAATAATGGAATGAGCTGCTTTGGAGGTCTTTGAGTGAAGGTGTCTACTTGTTGGGCATATTATGGAAGGGATTTGAGGTCACAAAGGAGGCTTGTGCTTCTCTAATGCTGAGACTGTAAATCCTGTACCAGTTCTCTAGCCCCAGTATGGTAGGTCTTGGTAGCTGGTAAAGAGTTGGGGATCAGATGATGAAAGCAGAGAGAATCTAGTTGCTCAGGACGATAAACAAGGATTAAACAAAAATTGAAGGAGGGAAATGAGAGTCAAATTAGTAGGATACAAGGAGGAGCCTGCTTTTTAAAAATACAGGCAAAAAAAGTAAGAACCTTTAGTAGTAAAAGCTTTGCAGGGAAATGAAAATTTGTGATTTGGAAATACGATCTTCAAAGTGCTGGAGCAGGAGTGGAAGAGTAAGTGAAGAAGTGAAGAAAGCCTTCAATCAACCAATTAATCAACAAGCATTTTATTAAGTGCCAATTATGTGATAGCACTGCAAATACAAAGACAAAAACGAAACAGTCCCTTGCCCTCAAGGAACTTACAGTCTACTAGGGAAAAACCACATATACACATACACGTAAATGCAAAACATGTATATACATATACAGTAAACAAAATAATTCCCAGCACATTTAACAGCTGAGAGGGGATAGGAAAGACCTCAAGTAGAAGATGGCACTAGCTGAGCTTTGAGGAGCTAAGGATTCTCAAAGACCTAAGTGAGGAGAAAGTGCATTCCACGCATGAGGAACAACCTGTGCAAAGACATGGAACCTTTAGATAACCTTTAGACAGAATATCACATATGGAGAATAGCAAACGGTCCGTTTTGGTTTGAACGGAGAGTGTGTGTAGAAGAGTGAAATGTAAAAACAAAAAATCTGGAAATATAGCATTTATCAGATTGTGAAGGGGCTTTGAATGCCAAATAGAGAAGTTTATACCTCATCCTTGAGGCGGTAGGGAGTGCCTCGAGCTTTCTGAGGAGAGTGATATGATCAGACCCCTCATTGTGTGGAAGATGGATTGTAGAAGAGAGTAACCGGAGGCAGGGAGACCAATTAGATGTAAAGAGGGTGATGACCACAAGAGTGCAAAAAAGCAGATAGTGTCAGGAGGTATTGTGGAGGTAGAAACAAGATTTGGCCACTCATTCCACTGTGGTAAGAGGGAGTGAGGAATTACAGATGACTTGGAGGTTATGGTCTCCATGGAAGGACAGCAGTACCCATAGCAGAAATGAGGAAGTTCTCTTTCAGCTCTCATAAGCATCTTTCATTTCCCCATCATGTCATTCAGCTACCTCTTGTGTTACGTCTTCTCTGCCCCACCACTTTATAGCATCTTAAAGTGTAGATACAAGTTTATACAAGTTGCTGTATAGAGAACTTGATCTTGAAAGAAAACCCAAAGCAACTTAACCAGAATCTGAGTAGCCCATGACACTGGAATAAACAGAGTAATTGGAGTTAGCACCTAATTCATGAATTTACAGAGGTGGAAAAGACCTCAGATATCATCTAGTTCTACCCACCCACCCCACCCTTTTATTTTTTTTTTTACAGAGTAGGAAACTGAGTCCTACAAAGGTCAATCAACTTGCCCAAAATCACTCAGCTAATAAAATTCCAGGTCCAGGGCTTGAACCAAAATCTCCTAATGTTAAGGCCAATGCAACTTCAACTACACATTGGCTTTCAGATGTAGAATTAGAAGAGGAAAAAAAAAGGACACATTTTAGTGAAAGGAGCAGGAAGCAGAGAGAGGGGAAAGGAGTCTTTTTGAAGTATATCTTTAATGGTTTTAAGAAGTAAGGACCTATAATGGCAAAAGTTTTACAAGATGATAAGATTTTCCCCATGATGAGACTCATCGCCTCCAGCCCCTACCCTTTGGATCTGCTCCAAGGAAAACTGTATTCAGCTATCCTGGTCTCCTTCCCAGTTACCTTGGTTTCTAACAAACACCCTTTTATGTGTTGACAGTTTCATCTTTTTCTATATCCCACCTGAGGTTGTACTCTCTTTCCCCAACTGAGTTTAGAATTCATTTGTAACACCTGCAGACTTGAAATATAATGCCTAACAATGTAGCCAGCCATTATAACTAGAGGTCACTGTAACAGAACAATGTAGGCATTGTCTATTGTTTAGTGTACTGTAATGAAAACTGGCAGTTCAGTCACGATAGGAACTTGACTTCTTAATTCTCCTTATTCCTTGGTAAAATAAAGTGAATATGTATGTATATGATGTTGGGGATGAGAGGAGCAGGAGCCAGACCCAGAAATACTAACTGGCCACTGACTGAGCAAAATTCAGAGGATAGATTAAAATTAGGGTTAAGATTCCACAGACTACAAAACCAGTTTTCTTTCTTTCTCCCACAAGATAGGGTCCTCTTGGCTGAGAATGGAGGTCCACTACCTGAGTTTTCTATGAAAAATTTGTGTTTTTCAGGGTTTGTCTCTGGGCTCAAGGCTGAGGTTTCATGGAAATATTTTTACTGAGAAACCATAACCTCCTCAGTACACAATCTGCCCTGGTCCATGTAATACCATGATGCCTTCCTGGCTCACTTCTTGTGAATTTGGACTTGAAGAGTGAGCAGATCACTTGGTCCCCCTCACACAGATCCAGGGTCTAGAGGAGGCACATTCTAAAGCTTTGAGCTTCCCTTCCTCTAAGCCCCCACAGTTCTGGTTCTGAAGGCTGTTGTCATCTTCCTCTGGGAGCCTGGGAAAAGGGGGAAAAAAAGAAAGATAAGGAGATGAAGATATGTGTCCCTTTCCTTCCCTTTGATGTATTAACTCTTCTAGGAAACCTTTTCCAATATCCCACCCCCACTAAAGTCCAGTCTCTTATTCACTGTGCATCCCCTAGTATCCAAGTACTCTTTTTACACAGGGCTGGTCTGTTTTTTTGCCTTCTAAGTATTATTAACTCATTTCAGGGCTATGGGATCACAATAGACTCCATCAGAGTAGAAAGTGAGTGCAAAGTCTAGGGGTTGAAGGGCTCTTCTGACCCCTCCCAACACCCAGATAGTCTAGAAGTGGTGATGGTAGGATCAGCCCAACACATTAGAGCTGTGTAATGTAGCCAGGGGACAGAGGGCTCACCCAGGGTACTCCAAACACCATGTGCAAGAAGAACAGACACCAAGTCTGCATGCATAACCCTTCTTCCCATGGATGAGGCCACAGCCAGGGGAGAGGAGAGAGGCACTGTCCCACCCACACAGGCCATCCAAAATCAATGCAGTCACTCACAGCTGGGGGGCCAATGGAGCCCCATTGATCCAGTGCCAGCCTTCAGAGCCTCGATGGAGACCCACCCAATATAACCTGCGGGTCTGGTATCTGCTTAGGAAGTCCTAAGGGAGAAAAAAAACACAAATGTTGTGTCACTCTGTGGCCTGAGAGACACTCTGTCCAGCATCCCTTATCTAAATATTCCTCTACATTAGTGGTTCTCAACCTTCCTAATGTTGCGTATGCGGGCGTATCTGCACATGGGCGGACCCTCCCGGAGACGGATAGAGGAGCAGTGTCTCGGTTCTTAAGACCATCAGAAATATGTATTTTCCGATGGTCTTAGGTGACCCCTGTGAAAGGGTCATTCAACCCCCAAAGGGGTCACGACCCACAGGTTGAGAACTGCTGCTCTACATTCTCCAAAGTCCCAAACAAGCTAATAAGTTCATGGTTCTCTCAAGCCCCCAGACATTTTTTCCTCACTGATTCATTCAACAAACGTTTCATGACTATGTGCAAGGCAGTCTTTTGGGTGCTGGGGTGAGGTGGGGGTGGGCAGAGAAGGGAGATAAAGATGATTAAGATGGATCCCCGTCTTCTTGAAGCTGCTGATCTAATTTAACCCTAGAATTTTAAAGATAGAGGGCACTTGGGGCGGAGGAGACATAGACCCGGGTAATCATAATGCCGGCTGTCACGAGCATGTGAGAGGGAATCAGGAGGGAGAGAGCACTTCTGGGCAGATATTCAGGAAGTCTTTGTGGAGGAGACAGCATCTGAGGGAGGTATCAAAGGATGAGTAGTTGATAAAGTACCAGGCCTGGAGTCAGGAAGACTCATTTTCCTGCTTTCAAATCTGTCCTCAGACACTTGAATCTTAGCTGTGTGGCCCTGGGCAAGTCACTTAACTCTGTTTGCCTCAGTTTCCTCATCTGTACCCTAACCTGGAGAATGAGATGGTGAAACCACTCCAGTATCTTTGCTAAGAAAACCCCGAATGGGGTCAAGAAGAGTCAGACATGACTGAAAGGATTGAACAACAACAAAGGGTCTGGATAGGTAGATATGGCAACGTGTGCAGAGACAAGACTTCTCCATTTGGCATTCAAGCCCTTGGCAATCTGATAAATCCTACATTTCCAGATTTTTTACATTTCACTCTTCTACACACGCTCTCCATTCAAACCAAAATGCACCGTTTGCTATTCTCCATACATGATATTCTGTATAAGGGTTCCTTAGCTTTTCGTAGGCTATGCCCGCCCCCGGGCCTGGAATGTACTTAGGCCTCTTAGAATCTTTAGCTCCCTTCAAAGCTCAGCTCTAGAGAGTGACAGTAATAACAAGAGTTCTCATACAACATCATTTTTTTAAAACAAAATACTTTTCTCACAACAACCTCAGGAGGCTTGGAGTCCAGGCAATATCACTCCCATTTTACAGATGAAGAGGCTCAGGCTCAGAGAGATAAATGAGTTGCCTAAAGTGACACAGCCAGTACTTGAACCCAAGTTCTCTGATTCCAAGTCTAGTGCTCTTTCCACCACATCACACCAGAGGGGGTGGCATGAACAGAGAAAGGCAGGGGGAGCAGAGCAAATTGGGTTAATTTTGGGGTCTTGGCCTTAGAAGCTTGGACTTCATTCAGTAAGAAATGAAAGCTCATTAAGATTTTTGAGAAAAGGAGTGAAATGATGAACATGATACTTTAGAAAGATTATGCTGGTGGCCAGCCTAAAATGGATTGGAGAAGGAAGATGGCTGAGACCAGCCAGGAAACTATTGCAAAAGTCCAAACATGAAGCAAAATGGGCCAAAGTAGGATCATAGAGCTAGGGCCAGGAGAAACCTTAGAGACCACAAGGCCAATCCTTTTCTTTACAGATGGGAAACTGAGGCTTAGAGTGGCTAAGTGTCTTCTTTAACATGATACAAATGGTTGGCATCAGAGTTGGGATTTTGAACCTGAATCCTCTAACTCCAAAGCTTTCATTAGTGGGAATGGAAAGAAAGAGACAGCTTGGAGAGAGAAGAATCAAGAGGACTTAGTAACTGATTGGACGTGGGCAGTGAAGGAAAAGGGAGAGTCTGGGAGACTGGCAAACTACATTAATAGGAAAGTGAGAGTGATGATGTTGGAGAGAGATCCAGCTGGAGATGTCGAGCAGGAAGTTGAAGTGTGAGACTGGATCTTGGGAGTGAGGACAGGACTGAAGGTCAGAGGGTTGGTCAAAGGGGCATGGACTTGGAAAGCCTTGGCATGGGAATCCCAGTGGAAGCCACAGGAGTAAGAGAGGAGAGGACATCTCTGAAGGAAGTACTCTAAAGAGAAAAGGAGAGAGGACCAAGTATAGAACCTTCTGGGCCTTTCTATGCCCACAAAGAAAATTCCTCCAGGAAGCTTCCTCTGATTCACAGTCTTTCCCTGACAATATATCCCCCCTTCAGCGTTGAAGTCTACACCAAAGTGGCCTCCCTTTCATCATGCATTATTGAGGGACAACACTAATGACAAGCCACTTTTCCCCAGCTTCTCCTGTAAGCAAGCACTGATTTTTATAAATCAGAGATCAGGCCTTTTCTACCTTTCATATATTTGGGGGACCATGCCTCCATCTGCTCCTCAAACCTTCCCTCCCCAGGGCTCAAGTTCCCATGTGGGAAATGGGAGACAGAGAATGCCAGACCCAAGGGAGACCATCTTGGCTGTTTTACAGATGAGCAAACAAAGCCCTAGAGATGAAATAATATGGTCAAAGTCATGTAAGGTACTCAGTCTCAAAGCCAGAATTAGAACCCAGGTCTTTTGATAGCCTTTTTGAAAATAAATAAACAAATGAATAGATAAATCAAGTTTTTTTTAATCTAGCCTCCAAACTCCAAAATATCTTACAAAATATATGTGAACAAAAATTATATATTCCTACAGAGAGGGCACCCACGTGTTCACTTGGGTTTCTTGACACTGGACTTGGTCCCTTTCAATATATTATGCAGCCTCTCAGAAACCATGGGTGAGTCTAAGCAGCAGTGGCATGAGAGGCTTTCATTAGGAAGTTAAAAATGTCACATTTATATTGTTCTTTACAAAGCTTTTCCCTCACAACAGACCTTTGAGGTAGGGGCTACACATGTTCTTATCTTTGTTTTAGAGATGAGGTTATATGACTTGACCACAGCCCTACTGCTAGTAAAGTGTCAGAACTAGGACTTCTGGTGCTGCATCTGATCATTTTTCCACTACTACAAAGCCTTGATAGAGCTACTCTCCAAAGAAGAGGCTGGTTCAGATCAAGAGAAGAGATTCAGACCCACCAACGTTTGATAAGGGCTTTGCAAATCTTAAAGCACCATAGACATGTCATCCATCAATGTTATCATAGTTTATCTTCCTCTTCCTGAGAGGCTTCTGAGTCACTCCATTGTCTATTTTCCAAATCTGGAGACTAATGGAACTTAAGATTGTATGGCTAGACCTATGTGCTTGGGGAATATCCAGTCAATATAGCAAAGCATTTACATGTTTGGTTTGTCTGCAACCCCTTTGAGTCTTTCCCTTCTTCTGGAATCCATGGCTTTATAATGGGATGGTTAAAAAGCAATAACAAAACTCCTAACAGTTCATTGTTGTTGTTCCCTTGTGTCCAATGCTTCATGACCTTTCTTGGCAAAGCCATCAGAGTGGTTTGCAATTTCCTTCTCCAATTCATTTTAAAGATGAGGAAACTGAGATAAACAGGGTTAAGTGACTTGTCCAGGGTCACATAGCTAGTAAGTATCTGAGGCATGATTTGAACTTGGAAAGATAAGTCTTCCTGACTCCTGACCTGGTGTGTGCCACCTGGCTGCCCAATAGTTAACCTTGGAACTAAACTAACAAACTTTCACTTTGCCAGAGTCAACAGAACTGCTGTGACTCTGTAATAATCATTAATAAGGACAGTAACCATTAATTAAGAACAGAACTCAGCACTTCTGTTAACAGAAATGTTAACACAGGTACAGTCTCTAGACAGTAGCCAGTTGACTGGCAACAACACAAGGCTAAGAAGCTAAATATTTGTTTTTTTTTTAATTATTATTTTTATTCTGTACTTAAATGCCAAACTAAATAGGTGTTTCCATATACATAGTAGAGTATAGGGAAAAAAGAGGAGTGTACACGAAACTTTGGGTCTCTTATTAAGTACAGCTTGCTCTTCTTAAGTATATAAATTCAGCCTGGAATTTTCAAGCTGTCCTTAAAAGAGGTCAGACAGTGGAACCAAAAGCCAAAAAAGGAGCCAAAAAAAAGCTCCCTTTGGCCTGTCTTTAGTATTCCCTCTGTATTGCATTGTCCTAGGGAGATGGGAAACTCTGGATGGGAGCACTGGGTGTGGCCAAGGGAGAAAGAACATTGAAAACCTGGGGAGATCAGTGTGTTCTTGGGAGACAACGAATGGGTCAGGAACTGATTAACAAAAGAAACAGAAAACTATCTATCTCCTCATCAATGCCAAGGACCCGACTGGTTCTTCCAGTTCTAACATCTCTCCCAGGAGAGCAGTTAGCTCCATTGTTTTGTCTCCCTTCTTCCCCTTTGGCAACCCACCCAACATCCACGGGAAGAGTAAACTTAAACTTAGACCATGATAGTAGTGAGGCATGTGTGTAAGAAATATGTGTGGCAGAGGTTTAACTCACAACACCCATTCTGGAAGTCCTTTTCTCTCTGTAGAGACCTGATATTGTTCATTCTTCTTTCTCCAAGAGGACCAATGACATCAGGAAGGTGAGGCAGAGCTTAGAAAAGTCATCAGCCTCACTCACTCCTCCAGAGTTCATCCAAGTCCAGTGTCAAGACACCTAAGTGAACATGCGGGTGCCCTGTCCGTGGGAGTATACAATTGTTGTTCACTTATATTTTGTAAGATATTTTGGAGTTTTGGGGCTAGATTTAAAAAAAAAAACTTTATATATTCATTTGTTTATTTATTTTCAAAAAGCTGGGACAATTCACTTTTTGTCCTTTAGTTTCATTTGTGATTCCTTGAAATATAGCTCTGAAAAAACAGGATTTTAAAAAGCCCAATGTGTTTCAAATGGAGTTACTTGACTATACCTTTAAACTCAAATCACTCTGGCTTTTATTGAATGGCCAGTAATAGCCTCCAGCCCAAGCCTCATTGTTTAGGTTTTGATGACTTACAATGAGTGTAAATAGCAATTGTTTTCTGTTTGCCAGAAACTCCAAGGGTCTTCCTCATCCCCAGATTGATATTTTTGTGATAGTAAATTGGGCCTTCTTCTGTCTCAGTTCTTACCTAGCCCTAAGTCATTGAATGGGTGTTGCCTCAGTCAAACTGTGAATAGGGAGAAAGACTTTAATTTAGAAAAACCAAGGCAACCTATTACATATTTGGGCATCACCAGTTGTCCTGACTTTTGTCCTGCCACTGGCATTCGATGACTCTGGAGAGAGAGTAAGTCTGACAGCTCTACTTCACTTAAATCCAGTTCATGCTCAAGCCAACCCTCATGATGTCACTGGTCCTCTTCAAGAATAAAGGACAAACCACAACAACATGGCAATCCAGGAAGACACCAAGAAACCCAGTTCTTCATCCAGATCAGCCACTTACTCTGCCACCCCCAAGAGGGGGTGTCTGATGTGTGGATTCAGTCAAAGGGCTGTACTTGAGAACCTAGAGGGCCACTTCTGGCCTCAAGGTCAAAGGTTCCAGCCCCTTCAAGTAATCCTTTAAAATCTCAGAAGAAAGCATCACTAGGCCCACCTTCCAAGGGTTTCTCAGAGATTGACAGAGGAGCATCTGCCCTTCTTCTAGGCTTGCCTGTGGACTTCTCGCTTCCGCTCTTGACCCTCAGTAAAGGGTAAAATTATCTCCCTTTCTTTTTTAAGTCTAATCTCCCTCAGTCCTACATGCACAAGTAAGACAGGTTTTATTCACCAAATATTTACTGAGGGCCAACTACATTCAAGGCCCTGACTTGGTCTGTTGGGGGCTGCAAAGACCAAAACAACATTGTCCCTACGCTCCTGTAGCTGATAATCTTAAACCTGATAATCGCCTTACCCAGGAGTCTCTGGGTCCCTGGAGTTGCTGTGAAAAACTCTCTTGGCAATTGCTCTCATACAACATAACTTTTCCCCGAGGACAAGAAGGGAATTTAGGAATTGCAGGAAGCAAATTGGAAAGTGGGGGTGGGGAGTGGGGATGGGGCAGAGCCCAGAAATCGTTTGGGGAGGAATTGGCAAAAAAAAAAAAAAAAAAGTAGAGTTTGCTAGAGGCAGTAACCAGGAGGGATGGCATGCTGATTTGAGGAGGATAATGTAAAAGCAAAAGCTATCCATAAAAATAGAATTTTAAAAAGCACTTCCTCTTCCCTCTCTTTCTCTCTCAATTTCCTTGGCTCTGTCTCTTTCTGGGATGGCATAGTCTAATTTAGGATTCATCTGTGTCTTTTCACCTTTCTTTAATCTCCTTTCTTTGTCTATTTTTTCCTTTACCTGGCAATCTAGTGGAACTGACTTTTGTGGAGTTTCTTTTAAGTATTTGAGATGCTGGATAGAATTTTATGTCCTCACTTCTTAATTTAAAAAGTGGAACATTTTGTATTTCTCTTCCCCCAAAAATCCCAACCTAAACTAAATCAAGGCTTTTAAAAAAAATCTTTTTGTGGTTCTGAAAATTGATTTTTTTTTATCCCCCTGAGGAGTTGGGGAGTTACTAAACCTCGAGAGGAAGAAAAGGCCTCCCAATTTAGTATCATTCTAGGACACTAAAAATAAATATACAAGTATAAATGAAAAGAAGAAGTGCCATGGAAACCAAGTAAATACTGAGGGAAGACAGATCAGTATTGGACATGGCTGCATGGGGTTAACCAGGGAGAAGTTTCTTATAGAGGTACAAAGGTACAAAGGAGAAGAAATGACCCAAATTGATACAAAGATGTGAGAAAGAATCAAGGTAAAGGGAATGGTTTGTGGCAAGGCAGGGTTACCAAGAAAAACATCTCCTGAGTGGTAGGTAGGGTACTGGACTTGAAGTGAAGAAGGCCTGGGTTTGAATTCTGACAGTTACTAGGTCATTTTGTTGTATACTCATTTTTAGTAGCATCCAACTCTTCGTGACCCCATTTGGGGTTTTCTTGGCAAAGATACTGGAGTGCTTTGCCATTTCCTTCTCCAGCTCATTTGACAGAGGAGGAAACTGAGGCAAACAGGGTTAAGTGACCTGCCCGGGGTCACACAGCTACTAAGTACCTGAAGCCAGATTTGAACTCAGGTCTTCCTGACTCCAGGTCCACATTCCTCCCTCTAGATCTTATAGAGCCATCTAGCTGTCCCTGGGCAAATCACTTAAACCTTTCTGACACTCAATTTTCTTATTTATAAAATGAAATGTAATACTTATAATACTGATCTCACAGGGCTGTGAGGATGGAATGAGAGTTTATGAATAATGTGCTTTGGAAAACTTAAAGTGCTATTTACAGCTAAGTCAAATGGGGGATGACTCAAAGACAGCCCGAGTGAACCAGATCTGTGGTTTGGTCAAGTGGAAAAAGGTTGAAAGACTTGGCTCTTAGGCCTTACTCTGCCACTAACAAGTCATTGGAGCTCTCTGGGCCTCAGTTTCTCCATCTGTAAAATGAAGTGTCCAGACGAAGGGACCTCGAAGGGACCTTCTAGCTCTAATTCTATGAGAGCACATCTTTTACAAAATCTAGTCTGTTGTTAGTTGGATTAATAGCTGGTAAGAGCCACAGTTGTAAAAACTCAGCAAAGAATCATTTTAGGAATAAAAGCACCCCTTGGATACTATTCTGGGCTATCTGAAGCACTGTACATCTCTTCCTAGACTGCACCTCAAACTTCTTTCACTATACAGTCTCACAGTGATTTCAGACAAAAGAATAAAAACTTTTCCACTCGCTTAGGAAGGTTTCTGAACCTTTCTTCATAGCTGTTGATTAGAAATAGTTATTAGTCTGGAATGTCTCACTGGTTCTAGATTAGTAAGTATATATAGATATAATCTTGCTGCTCTTAGACCTGTCCAGTTCTTTTTTCATGATGGATAAAGACAATACGATAAATACTTTATCAATTTTCAGATAATACAACGCAACTAGCAGACAAGATGGGTGCATCAATGGCAAGCTGACCGCTCAGCTCCCACATGTTTACTCCAACAAAACTCTGATCAAGAATACCAAAAACAGCTAGTGACATCTTTTAATTCAAAAGCCAGCCAGAAGCCCACAAGCAGGTAGGTATTCAGCAAGGGGGCTCCTCCATCTGTGACTGAGATGCATACCTGTAGCCTGTAAGACTGTGTCAGCAAGAGTAGAGGGGTCTGTTGTGAAAGCCCCATAATGGTCAGAAAGCCCCTAGGCTGGGGACCTTGCTCCTGAAGAGCAACAGTAGGCAGGGACCAGCTACAGCCCTCAGACCAGAATTCCAGGCCAGAGACTCTGAGGTCCCTAGCACTCTGTCCTGGGATGCCATGGAGGGCCCTGAAGATCCAGTACTCTGAACCGCCAAGATCCACAGGGAAGAGTGTAAATCCCAAGAGATGGAGGTAAGAAGACCCAGGGCAAGACTAGGAAGGGTCACTACCCACTATTGGGCACTGATCCTGGCCCTGGCAGAAAGTCTTAATTCAGGAAGTAAAGCTGGAGAGCTGAATAAATCATAGAAAACACTAAGAGCTATAAAAATGATTATAAATCTAGAGACTCCCAGTCCCCCCCATTCCTGCCAAAAAGGAGCAAATTTCTGCAAGCAGAAATTCAAAGGGAAAAAAAAAATGGGCTTCTGCAAAGACTAGAAGTCTAGAAGAAATTAAGCAAAATAAAATCTCTGGAATAAAGCACTGGAGGAAGAAAAAGTAGCTTGAAAGAGGAAAGCCTTAGATAAGAAATGGAATCTCAGAAAACAGGAATAAGTGACTTCATGTAACAGCAAGAAACATTAGAACAAAAGTCAAGATATTGAAAAACAAATAGAAGAAAATATAAGATCTGATATTTTTTTTTAACTGACTAAGAAAACAATTCAAAGAGGTATAATTTTTAGGAATCATTGAACTCCTTTAAAAACTTGATAAAAAAAGAAAAATCTGGATAGTATACTTCAAGAAATGATAAATGGAAACTACCCAGACCTATTAGAAGCATATGGAAAGCAAATAAAGAATCTACTGATTCTCTCCTGGAAAGAACCCCAAAAGAAATATAGTCCCAGGAATGTCCCAGCCCTAATCCAGAACCTCCACATCAAAGGAAAGTCCTGCAAGCACACTGAAAGAAGCAGTTCAGGAAGGAAGGAACTACAGTGAGGATCAAAGAAGCCTTGGAGGCTTCTTGTAAAATCAGAAGAGATCTTGGAACGCTGTAGTCCAAAAAGCCAAAGACAAAGGCTTACAAGGTGATACAAAGATGGGAGGGGTAGGAATTTATCATATTCTAATTTGCAGCATCGTCATCTGCTACTAGATTAAAAGCTCTTTGAGGACAAGAAATGGAACAACATTTTGTCTACAGTGGTATGCTAGTAAATATTTAATAACCAGCATTTTGGGGGGAAAAAAGGCAGAATACACTTTAAACTTCAGTCTTCGTTAACATTTTTCCTTCACTTTCTCAAGTCTAGAAATCGGTAAAACAATAAGTCAAACCCTGATTTGCAGCATTTGTCAGTTTCTGAGATATAAATGCTCACGCTAAAAATTTAAGATTCCGTTAGTTGTTAAGAGCTGGCTATAGCACAGTGAAAATAAAGAGCTGGGTCTGGAGTCAGGAGGACTCATCTTCTTGAATTCAAATCTGGTCTTGGGCACTTACTAGCTGTGTGACCCTGGGCAAGTGATTTAACCCTGTTTGTCCTGTTTTCCTCATTTGTCAAATGAGCTGGAGAAGGAAATGGCAAAGTGCTCCAGCATCTTTGCCAAGAAAATCCCTAATGGAGTCATGGAGAGTTGGACATGACTGAAAATGACTGAAAAAAATGGAAAAATGAGGTGTGGCTAGGTGGCGCAGTGAATAAAGTACCAGCCTTGGAGTTAGGAGGACCTCAGTTCAAATCTAGCCTTAGATACTTAACACTTACTAGCCGTGTGACCTTGGGCAAGTCACTTAACCCCAATTGCCCTGTCTTCCCCCCTCAAAAAGTTAAAAAAAAAAAAAAGGAAAAATGATCAAATGGTAGATCCCAGATTCAAACATCTCTGTAGGCTGCAATGATAGACTAAAACTAGAAAGATGAGGTTTAATAGAGATAATTCTGATATGCTTTGGTTAAAAAAAATCTACTGTATAAGTTCATGATTAGGGAAGACTTATTTTAACAGCAGTTTATATAAATAACGATTTAGAGATTTTAGTTGACTGGGAGCTCAATGAGTCAACAGTGTGATGTGGCTGCCAAAATAAGTATCGAATGATCTCTTAATTTACCTTATTGAGTCTGGAGTCAGAGCACTTGGTTACAGATCCTGGTTTGTGACCTTGGCAAAGTCATTGAACATATCTGAGCTTAAGTTTCCTCATAGGGACAATTGGGCTTATACAAATAACTCCTAATTACTTTGAGATGGGGTCTTCAAAGTAGTATGTAAAACTATAGAGAGTAATAGAACTATTGCTGTTTGTTCTTGGAGGAAACAGTCCTGCTGTGTACTTCATGGGCACTCCCATGCTCAGATCAGCTCTGGACACCGAAGGGGGATACTAAGTACAGGAACAAAAGAGCAAACAGGTTGGGGCAGGGGATAGTGTCTTGAAAGTAGGTTCTATCCAGAAAAGTTGAAGGAATGTTCAGTCTAGAGAACAAAAGACTAATAGGGAGACACAAAAGCTATTAGCTACCCTTTGAAAAGCTATCAGGTATAAGATGTATGGGTTCTTAGCTTGGGGTCTATGAATTTTTAAAAATATTTTGATAACTGTATTTCAATATAATTGGTTTCCTCTGAAATCCTGTGTATTTAATTCTATACAATTAAAACATATTTAGAAAGGCTCCACAGGCTTCATCAGACTTCCCACAGGGTCCAGGATTTGCACAAAAAAAGGTTAAAAGTCCTGGTACAAGACGAAGTAATTGCCAAAATTCAAAATTAGGACTAGTGGGAGGAAGTCAGCAGGGGGCAGATTTCAGAAGCTCGATAGGAAAGCTTTCTCACTATTAAAGCTGTCTAAAAGTGGGATGGGGCTGCCTGAACAGATGTGATTTCCCTGTCATTGGAAATCTTGAAGCAGAGCTTGGCGGAACACCTGGGAGGGATGGTGTCTCCCTGCAGGAGACAAGAAGTCGATCTAGGTCTCTTCCAAAGCTAAGACTCTATCCTATGCTTAACACAAGTGTGAATTCAAATTCTCCAAGGAACAGAAACAACCTGCCTAGAATTTCATCTCAAGAGACTTTAAAATTGCACAGAAAGATTGCTTCCTCAGGTGGTAGCATCCTCTTCCCCTAACTCCCAACAACTGAGGAACCAGTTTGCTTTATTTGGGCTGTCTATTGCTGAAAAACGCAATTGTGGTTTTTACTCAAATCCAGAGAGGTAAAAGTATAATTGATGTTCAAATATCACCGTATTTGGCAATAGAGGACAGGAATACGGAGCACACTCTTCTTGATTTTAAAAAACGAAAGGATTAATTCCTACCCCTTGTTTGGAGGTACAGATTTTGAAACCCTCTTTTCTGTATTTTCAATGAGGGAAAAGCCCCACCTTACTACAGCAGAGAGTTAGAAGTGGAGTACCCCATCTACTCCCATAAATCCTATCCCTATCTTGCAATTGACACTTCTGTCATATCAGCTGACATTTTCACATCCACAGGCACTAGGTGGTACAGTAGACAGAACACAGGGGCTGGAGTCAGAAGGATTCAAGTCAGAATTCAGCAGCATGTGTCAGGTAAATCAAAATACCACACAACTCCCGAGGATCAGTAGAAGAAAATTCCAAGCATGAGCCCTTTGTATTGTCAAACAGTTCAACACCAGAAAAGGATATGGTTTTATCAGCAGAAATGACATTAAAGGAGATGTTTTACCACCAGCCCTGAGTGGTGCAGTGGAAAGACATATGGGCCTGGAGTCAGGAAGATCTGAGTTCAAATGTGGCCTCAGACATTTACTAGCTGTGTGACCCTGGGCAAGTCACTTAACCCTGTTTGCCTCAGTTTCCTCAAATGTGAAATGGGGGTAGTAATAGCCTCTACCTCCTATGGTTGTTGCAAGGATCAAATGAGACAGTAATTGTAAAGCAATTAGCATGGTGTGCATAGTGTTAAATAAATGTTAGTGATTTTTATTATTCTCACCATGCATGTTAGTTTTTAGTACCTGCCTGACAACTGGGAGTGATCAAGGCAAGGGCTAGGTCTGGCATATGGGTGAAACTCACCATCCTTTTTGCAGCATTTGCTGGAACCGATCTGCCTCCTCACCCCTATTAGAATCTCAGTGAGAGTGGGGACCCATCCCTCCCCTTAAAGCTGGTCAATAGAGGGCTGCGTGGGGTGGGGGTTGCCTTCTGATGAGGCCTGATTTTGTTGCTGTCTTATCCCAGGCTCCCTCCCTCTCACCTGAGTGTGGCTCAGTACTGGGAGAGATGCCTGGTGGGCTGAGCAGAAAGCCTTGCTGTCTTCCCAGCTCTGAACCTCCAAGGAGAGATAGTAACAGTGTTCTTCTGACCAGACCCAGCCTTCTGGACAAGGTCGGCACTTTGCTCCTATGGACACAGGGACGATATAACCAGCTTGGCCACTGGGGCAGATCTTGAAGAATAAGAGTGGAATTCCGGTTGGGAGTGGTGGGGGGTGGGACTGAAGGGATGGAGGATGGAGGGAGGAGGAGTCGGGAAGGGGATACTGAAAGGGTGAGGAAGGGGGAGAAGGGAAGCAGAAGGTGCCGAAGGGGAGGAGGAGGAAACGTTCAGGAGTTGCATTACCTACTCGAGAGGCCAGAGCCACGATGGTGACCACAGCCACGGCCAGCAACACTGCCAGGACAGCCAGAGACCACCGTAGGGATTTCATGTATGCTGGCAGGCCTAGAAGGGGGAGACACAGACAGAACAGGCAAACAAGGAGAAAGCTAAGTCACTTGTGGGAAAGGTCTGGGTTACCCCATGTTGATTACAGAAAGGGCAAGGCCCAGTGACCCATGGAGGAGTGGGGGGAAAGGAAAGCAATCAACTGAGAGCTATGGGGGTTTTAAAAAAAATTTAATTTTGTTACTGTTCAGTCCTTTCAGTCATGTCTGACTCTTTGTGACTCCATTTGGGGTTTTCTTGGCAAAGATACTGGAATGGTTTGCCAGTTCCTTCTCCAGCTCATTTGACAGATTTGGAAACTGAGGCAAACAGAGTTAAGTGCCTGGCCCAGGATCACACAGCTAGTAAGTATCGGAGGTTGGATTTGAACCAGAAAGATGAATCTTCATGATTCCAGGTCAGACATTCTAATTTAGAATCCTTTTTTAAAGCAACAGAAAATGTACCATTCATCCACTTTCAAAATTAGAAATAAGGAATATAAAACTAACTACTTGGGAAATATAATGAGTAATCAATTTTTATTGAGTACCTACTGTGTTCAATGACTATGGGGGAATACTAGAAAGAACTTACCAGATTACCCCACCACACACACACCTTTGGGTAAGTCACTTCCCCATCTGAGTCTTAGTTTAAAAAGAAGAAATTGAACCAGATGGTATCTACACATTTTTCCAGCTCAACTATCCCATAATCTATCTCCTTTTTGGCTTGTGAGAAAAGGCATGCCTTCTGTGTTTCAGGCACTGTACTGAGCTAAGCAATGAGGATACAAAGAAACCGCAAAAAACCCCAGCCCCTGCCCTCGAGGAGCTCACAGCCTAACTGGGAAGGGGAGGGAGACATCATTCACACTGCTATGTACAAGATATGGATAAGATAAATTGTAGATAATCAGTAAAGGGAAGGCATTAGCATTAAGAGGGGTCAGAAAGGCTTGTGTAGAAGAGAAGATGGTACCCGGGACCCGAAGAAAGGTAGGAAAGCCCAGAAAGGAGAGATGGGGAAGAGAGAACATTCCAGGCGTGGGCATTTACTAGTCAATAAAAATGCAGTTGGGAGATGAATGTCACGTGTAAGGAAGAGCAAGGATGCCCAAACATCACTGGATTGGAAAGGTAGGAAAGGGCCATATTATAAAGGGCTTAGAATGACAATCTCAAAATTTTACGTTTAGGCCTAGAGATAATAGGGAGTTTATTGAATGGAGTAGTTGGCTGCAATGCTCACATCTGAGCTTTGTTGTTGTTCAGTTGTGTCTGGCTCTTCGTGACCTTGTTTGGAGTTTTCTTGGCAGAGATACTGGAATGGTTTGCCATTTACTTCTCCAGCTCATTTGACAGGTGAGGAAACTGAGGCAAACTGGGTTAATTGACATGCCCAGGGTCATACAGTTAGTAAGTGTCCGATTCGAGATTTGAACTCCGGTCTTCTAGACTCCAGCTGCTTCTGGTAGAGGCAGATGGTAAAGTACAGTGCAAATTTTAAAGGACCATATAAATTCCAGTTATTATGATAATTATAATCAGCCTATAGACCCCAGGCCTCCAGTCTGGTGATGACGACACCATTCTCTGAGCCTTCAGCTGTTCTCCTCTTGACCTCAAGCAATATTTATAGAGGAATACGGGAGTGCGCTGGTGAATGTTTACCAACCAGGCTCTCTGGAAGAAAAAAATACATACCCACACACACTCTTACATTTAATCTGCATTATTAACACTTTCTTAAATCTGGGCAACCAACAAAATAATAAACGTAGCCCAGATTTGTAGCATATGCCAAATGCTGAGTGGTAAATGCTCACACTGAAAAGTTAACAGTGGATTGCAGTGGGTTGGGTTGGAGTTGCTTCTGACCTCTACTAGCAAACACAAGTCGCTAATCCTCTCATGAAGATTCATCTTTGTGCATTCAAATGCAGCCTCAGACACTGACTTGTGTGACTCTGGGCAAGTCATTTTAACCCTGTTTGCCTCAGTTTCCTCATCTGTAAAACGAGCTGAAGGAAATGGCAAACCCCTCCGGTATCTCTGACAAGAGGACCCCAAATGGGGTCATGAAGAGTCAGACAGGACTGAAAAATCACTGAGCAGCAACAGTCTCTAAATGTTCCAGGCAGCTGTCTAGTGCTATGACTTAGGATTGCTGATCTGTATCTGTGTAAAGAGTTTCCCCACAGAGTTCACTACACACATGAAATCACCGAAGGAAGAGGAAAAAGGAATTGGCCTGGAGATGGGAGGAGATGAGGAGCTGGGAGAAGGGGAAGGACTAAGGGGGGAGAAATGGGGAGAGAACGGGCAGCAGACAAAGCCATCCGAGGGGGAGACTGGGGAGCTGGGGAGGAAAAGGAGAAGGGAGGGAGAGAAAACAGGGGAAGGGATAAAAGAAACAGGCAGGAGAAGTAGAAAAATGGAGAGACACCTGAGAGAGAGGGAGAGATGTAGTGGGCTTTGTTGTGAGTGTGCTCCTGAGGTCAGTATTGAGTGGCTGCAGTTGGGCAGCCACTTAGAGGACAATGGAGGAGAGAGGAAGAAGGGAGAGAGGAAGCCAGGGTGGAGGGGGCACAGATCGGGGGGTGGGGGGCATGGGTCTGCACATACTGCATCATGTAACAAAAAAAGGAACTCCAAAGAAAAGCCAGAATAAAGAGTGCCATCAAAGAACAAGGAATAACCAACAGGATGCCCGTAGACTCTAGATGTCAAGAGAAAATAAGGAAGGCCCCCAACATCGAGGTTCTGAGAAGCAGCTGCTTCTGTTTTGTGTTTTACTTTCATTAGTGTGTTTTCCTGGAATTGGAATTCTGAAGGTTTTGTATGTCTAGGAAGGAAGAGCTTAGCCTTGAAATTTTGCTTTTGAACCTTAGATATCAAATGATTGCCTAAGTCTGAAAGTCTCTTTGATACACAAAATCATTCTTTATTCTTTAGAGATGCCCCCCTGGCCTCATTCCAACGTGCCACACAATTAGAATCTGAACAACATTTACAGCATTTAAAAAAATTGCTGAGCATTCGATTTTCCTTTAGTTCATTTGGATCAATTTTTTTAAAAAATAAATTAATTTATCTATTTTTAGTTTTCAACTTTTAGTTTCAACTTTTGCTTCCATAAGTTTTAAATTTTAAGTTTTAAATTTAAATTTTAAAAAAATTAATTTAAAAGTTTTAAATTTAAGTTTTAAATTTAAGTTTTAAATTTTCTCTCTCTCCTTCCCCTTTCCCCTCCCCAAGACAGCGTACAATCTGATATAGGCTTGACATATACATTCTTATTAAACATATTTTCAGATTAATCATGTTGTATAGAACTAGAACGAATGCAAGGAACCAGGAGAAAGAAAAAAACAAAACCAAAAAAAAGAGAGCAAGCTGTCTGCTTCCATCTGCATTCAGACTCCACATTTCTTTCTCTGGATGTGGATGGCGTTTTCCATCACGAATCTTTTGGAGTTGTTTTAGGTTGGATCACTTTTTTAAAATTTTGCTTTGCCTTCCTTGGGGCCTACTTAGGAATCCAAATCCTGTCTCCCCCAAACAATAGTGGTGAATTCCCTTCAGGAATAAATAAATGAGTTCACTCATCCTCTGCTAAATTTTGCTCTTGGGTAGATTTTCTGTCTTGTATATATTTTTTTCTTTACTAGGATACAGAAAAAAATTGCAGTACATTGGAAAGAGAACATCGAATCTGGGGACAGAAGGCTTGGATTCTGTTCCTCCCTCTATCTGCTTACCTTTGTGACCTTGGGCAAGTCACTGATGCTCAGAAATTGCAAAGTAGAAATAAATGAATAAAGAAAAAAGCATTTATTAATCATTAGTTATGTGCAAAGAAGGTACTGTGTACTAAGCACTGAGAATGTAAATAGGAAAGCAAGATAGTCTCAGTTCTTAAGGAGCTCAAGTTTGAATGGGGGAGAAAACATATATAGAAAGAAGGTTTCAGTTCTGAGTCAGATGGAGAGGGCCTGTGGTCCTTGTAGCAGCCAATTGGGGGGTGGGGAGTGGGGAGAGGAAAGGGAATATGGCACCTCCTATGTACCAGGCACTGTTGCTAAGATCTTCACAAATATGATCTCATTTGATCTTTACAATCACGTTTGGAGGGAAATGCTGCAATTATCCCCATATTACAATTGAGGAAACTGAAGCAGAGGCTCAGGATCACACAGCCCGTAAGTGTCTGAGGTCACATTAGAACTCGGGTCTTTTTTTTGACTCCAGGCCCAGATCTCTATCCTCTGCACCACTATCTACTGCTGGTGATAATGCATCTATTTTAATGTCATTTTTGCTGATAAAACCACATCCATTACTAACAGTACAAAGGATGTTGATGGTTAGAATTTTCTTTTCCTGATTTTAAGCAGCTGTGTGGTGCCTTGGTTTCCCTGGTTCTCGTGGTCCCCCATCTCTTTGTGTCTTGACGAGGCAGGCTCATCTGCTCTTTGGGTAGTGGTGGGTTGACAGCTGGTGGAGAGCACTGGTCCTTTCTCCACAGGGATCGCCCCCTGGCATGAACGCTGTAGAAACTGGGTTGGAAGCCAAGCCATCCATCTGTGTATGTGTGTATGTGTGTGGATGGGGTTGGGAAACTGCCATTTCCTGGCGCTGGGGCGTAGGGTCTTGGGCTGTCTACATCGAAGTCTGAGGGAGGTGATTGACTTCCCTGGCACCTGCTTTCTCTCGTCCCTCCCTTGGGTGCCTTGCTGCTTCAGAAGGGACTTGGGCATTTATCAGGTCTGCCCATACTTGAAAAATCCCTCCTACAACATACCAAAAAGAGGTTAATCAATCATCCTTTCCTTGAGGCCCTTCAGTCAAGGGAACCTCACTAGCTCTTGAGGCAACCTATTCCACTTGTATCTTGTTTGCAAATTTACTTTTCACCTTTGACTCACTGCTTCTAATCTACTTTCTGAGGCCAATCAAAGCAAATCTAATTTCTTTTCTATGTAGTGATCCTTCAGATACTTAAAGATGGCTACCATCTTCCTCTTAAGTCTTTTTCTCTAAGCTAAACATCACCAGACCCTTCCAAGGGAGATACTCCTGCCGCATGAATCTGATCCTTCAAAATCCTGACTGCTCTCCTCTGGACACTCCCCAGCTTATCAGTCCTCCCTAAAATGCAGCACCTATAACTGGACATAAAGCCCACAGGGACCATCACTTCCCTAGTCCTGGATGCCCTGTCTCTTATGGTAGCCCACAGTCACACTAGCTTTCCTTCCTGCCAGACAATACCACCACCTAATCTACTCAAGCCCTTAGACCTTTTTCATTTGAACTGCAGTCTAGCCAGGCCTCTCCCCATTTTGTACTTGGGAGGCTGATTTTTCAAGCTGGTTCCTAGCTTGGCATCATCTACATATTTGTTGAGAATGGCAAACTTTTTCTAAGTCATTGATAAAAGTATTAAACCCTATGAGACTACCTGGGTCCCTCTGGCCCTCACCAGAAATCTCTCAAACTCATGTCTAACCATTCATGACTATTCTGTGAGTTGCCTCATTCAAAACCATCTGAATCCACTCAATGTCCTATTTAAAATCAAAACAAAACTTTTTAAAGTTTCCCAGTTATTTATTATTTCCCCCTCCCTCTGTTCACCTGGCTGAATAATAAAAAATAAAGCTCTCATGGAAAATATGCAAAGTTCAGCAAGAACAATTCTCACCTTGTCCGTATTTAAAAATAGCCTTTAGTTCTACATTCTCTCCATAAGAATACTATGAGAAATTTTCTTAAATGCTAGGTAAACTCTATGGCATTCTTGGTCAGTGTGCCATGACTTGCTCTTGGTGGATTCATGTCTCAAGATCATGGCTTCCTTTCATGGGTGTTCATTAATTATCCCTTTAGAAGTGAGCTTTTTTTGTTTATTTGTTTTCACCTTAGATTTCACCCCTCTACGCATACAGATCAACAACTCATCTTTAATGTGCAGTTTTAGAGTTGCTAGGCCACTAAGACAGTAAAGGCTCTATCTACTCATGATCACACAGCTAGGATATGTCCAAGGCAGGGCTTGACCCCAAGGCTTCTCCCTGAATCCAAGGCTGGCCCTCCACTCACTAGCACAGGCTGCTTATCTCTAATAATAAAGACTAGAATTTTGCTAGGAATCAAAGTCAAGCTCACTGGCTTTGGTTTTTCAAGTGTCTCTTCCCTTTTTTTAATTAAAATTTTTTTTAAAAAACTGGTTCATCTGCACACATCTTTTAAACAAATTTAAGTTCGGTGAGTTCCCTTTCCATATTCAAGAGTTTATTTAGAAAACTTCCCTTCATTGAGGAGGACTAAGAGAATAATCTGCCCCGTTACAGCAATATTATAGGAAGATCACACATGAAAGACTTAGCTATTCTGATCGATGCAATGATTCAAGATAATTCCAGATGATTTATGATGCAAAATGCTAGCCATCTCCAGAAAAAAAAAATTGATGGAGTCTGAATACAGATTAGAGCATAATTTTTTCACTTTATTTTTCTTGTTTTTTGCAACATGGCTAATATGGAAATCTGTTTTCGCATGATTTCACAAGTATAATTGCTATCATGTTTCTTGTCTTCTTAATGGATGGGGAAGGGGTGGAAGGGAGGGAGAAACTTTGGAACTCCAGATTTTAAAAAAATGAATGTTAAAAATAAATAGTAATAATTTGAAGAAAAAAAAGCTTTCCTATTCCCACTTCATTGGAGTTATTTCTTTGTGTCTTCAGAGTTTTACTCTTGAGAATTTACTATCTCTTTTAGGCAGACTTCCACCAGTCAAATTTTAGTCCATGGTTTGGTTCCTCCCTATGCTTTTGAACACTTTGAAAACTGTTCTCCTGAAATCATTTCCGCTCTCTCAGCTTCAATTTTTCTCCTTTATAAAATAGGGGAGTTGAACTAGATTGTTTCTAAAGTCTCTTCTAGATCAAAGGCTAAAATTTATAAACAAGTCTCTTGGCTCCTGGTGTTTTCTCTGGCTTTCTGCCATGCCTGGAATGCTCTCCCTCCTCAGCTAAACCTACAGATTTCTCTGGCTTCCTTTGAATCCCAACTATAATCTCATCTTTTACAGGAAACCTTTCTCCCCCACTCTTAATTCCTGTGCCTTCTCTCAGTTAGTCATTCCCTAGTTAACCAGTGTGTACATATTTTGCATATATTCATTTGCTTCTTGTCTCCAGTATTTGATTTTGAACTCTTTAAGGGCAGGGACTGTCTTTTGCCTCTTTTTGTATGCCTAGAACTTAATCACAATGCCTGGCATATTATAGGAGATTAATAGATGCATATTTATTGATTGGAGAAATGTTTTTGCAACTCTTGGCTTGTCAAACTAAAATCACCCTCTAGCCATATGATAACTCCTGGCAGGATTTTTTTTTTGAGGGGGGAAGGCAAGGCAACTGGGGTTAAGTAGACTTGCCCAAGATCACACAGCTAGTAAGTGTCAAGTGTCTGAGACTGGATTTGAATTTGGATCCTGACACCAGGGATGGTACTCTATTCACTGTGCCAACCTAACTGCTCTGACATAGATTTTCTTTTTTTTTTTCCCAGCAGGATTATTTTCAAGCCATTACCATAGCTCTCTCTGTTCTGTACCCCCAAACAAACTATACAGTTTGTAGAATCCTTAGGTAAAAGAAATAATGATAAGCAGCTCTTATGCTTAATGATAAGCAGAGACCTTGGAAGATCTCTGAAATGCTAATTCACGTCTATTTTTAGTTTCACATAATTATTAGCCTGGAATGTATCATCTATTCAAGGTGACTGAATATGTTAGAATGTAATTGCTTTTCTAAAACTAAAGTATGAAATCAAAGAAAAAAAACATCTCTTCTAGACCTTTGTAATTTCATTTCAAGGGATATCAGAAGTATACAATACCAACTCCCTTAGGCACCAAAGCACCTCCTGGTTAATGTGATGGTTGTGGAAATAAAATGGAATATTTGTCAGACTCTGGAGTAGCAAAGTTCTAACTTGCTCACTAATATTGCCCTTATGGTAGAGAAAATTCCCAATAACAAAATTCATCTGGAAGAACAAAAGGTCAAAAATATCAAGGAAATCAATGAAAAAAAATGGGAAGGAAGTTGGCCTAGCACTACCAGATCTCAGCAGTGATAGCAATCATGATCTTCCGCAAAGCAAAAGCAAAAAAGGTACCATGGATGATGAAGTACTAGCAATCCTAAATATATATGCACCAATGGTATAGCATCCAAATTCTTAAAGGAAAATTTAAATGACTTACAAGAGAAAATGGACAGTAAAGCTATCCTAGTGGGGGACCTCAACTTTCTCCTCTCAGAGCTAGATAAATCTAACAAAAAAAATAAACAAGAAAGAAATTAAATAGAGGAATAGAATTTTAGAAAAGTTAGATATGATAGACCTCAGGAGAAAACTGAATGGGAATATACCTTTCTCAGTGATACATGGCACTTACACAAAAGTTGACCATGTATTAGGACATAATTAAATGCAATAAGATAACAATAAGGAGTGTGAAAACAGATTAAAAATTAATTGGAAAATAAATAAATAATCTAATCCTCAAGAATGAGTGGATAAAAGAATAAATCATAGAAACAATCAATAATTTCATTAAAGAGAACAACAATGGGACAACAGACCAAAATTCATGGGATGCAACCAAAGGAATATTTAGGGAAAAATTTATATATCTAAAATGCTTATATCAATAAAATAGAGAAAGAGATGATCAATGAATTAGGCATGCAGCTTAAAATTTTTTTTAAAAGAACAAATTAAAAATCCCCAATTAAAACCAAATTGGAAATCCTGAAAATCAAAGGAAATTAATAAAATTGAAAGTAAGAAAACCATTGAACTAATAATAAAACTAGAATGTTGGTTTTATGAAAAAAACACACAAGAAAATAGATAAACCATTGGGTAATTTCATTTGAAAAAGAAAGAAAGAAGAAAATCAAATTATCAGTATCAAAAATGAAAGGGGTAAATTCACCGCCAATGAAGAGGAAATAGAAGTGATTATTAGGAACTATTTTGCCCAATTAAATGCCAATAAATCTGACAATCTATGTGAAATGGATGAATATTTATGAAAATATAAACTGCCAGGGAGGCTAGGTGGCTCAATGAATAGAGCACCAGCCCTGTAGTCAGGAGGATCTGAGTTCAAATTTGGCCTTAGACACTTAACACTTACTAGCTGTGTGATCTTGGGCAAGTCACTTAACCCCAACTGCCCTTCCAAAAAAAAAAAGAAAAAGAAAAGAAAATATAAACTGCCCAGATATACAGAAGAGGAAACGGAATATTTAAATAACCCTATCTCAGAAAAAGAAATTGAACAAATCATAAATGAGCTTCTTAAGAAAAAAATCCCCAGGATCAGATGGATTCACAAGTGAATTCTACCAAACATTTAAAGAACAATTAATTCTAACATTGCATAAACTATTTGGAAAAATAGGCGAAGAAGGAGTTCTACCAAATTCCTTTTATGGCCCAAATATGGTGCTGATACCTAAGCCAGGAAGAACCAAAAGAGAGAAAGTAAACTATAGACCAATTTCCTCATGAATATTGATGCAAAAATTTTAAATAAAGTACTAGTAAGGAGATTACAGCAATATATCACAAAGATTATGAACCATGACCAGGTGGAATTTATCCCAGGAATGCAGGACTGGTTCAATATTAGGAAAACTATCAGCATAATTGACCACATCAATAACAAAAACAACAAAAATCATATGATTATCTCAATAGATGCAGAAAAAGTTTTTGTTGAAAAACAACACTCATTTGTATTTAAAACACTGGAAAACATAGGAATAAATGGAGCTTTACTTAAAATAATAAATAGTCTCTATCTAAAACCACCAGCAAGCATTATCTGTAATGGGGATAAGCTAGAAGCCTTCCCAATAACAAAATTCATCTGGAAGAACAAAATGTCAAGAATATCAAGGGAATCAATGAAAAAAAAAATGTGAAGGAAGTTGGCCTGTCAGTACTAGTTCTCCAACTCTATTACAAAGTGGTAATAATCAAAGCAATCTGGTCCTGGCTAAGAAATAGAGTGGTGGATCAGTGGAGCAGATTAGGTGCACAATACGCAGTAGGAGATGATCATACTAATTGCAACTTGACAAAAATTTCTGGGAAAACTGGAAAGCAATTTGGCAGAAAATAGATGTAGCCCAACATCTCTCACCATATATCAAGATAAAGTCAAAATGGCTACATGATTTAGTCCCAAAGGGTGATATCATAAGCAAATTCAGGGATCATAGAACATTTTATCTGTCTTGTCTATGGCTAAGGGAAGAATTTATAACAAAACAAAGATAGAGAGCATCATAGAAGTAAAATGGATAGTTTTGATTACATTAAATTAAAAAGGTTTTTCAGAAACAAATCAAATGTAGCCAAGATTATAAAGAAATCAGAAGACTGGGGAAAAAAATTTTATAGCAAGTTTTTCCGATATTATTTATTTCTTATTTCTCAAATATAGAAAGAACTGAGTCAAATTTATAAGAGTATGAGTCATTCCCCAATTGGCAAATGGTCAAAGGATATAATAAACAGGCAGTTCTTAGATGAAGCAATCAAAACTATCTATAGTCACGTGAAAAAATGCTCTAAATCACTAGTGATTAGAAAAATGCAAATTAAAACAACTCTAGGATACCACTCCATACCTATCAGATTGGCTAATATGACAAAAAAGAGCAATGACAAATGTTGGAGGGATGTGGAAAAATTGGGACACTAATGCACTGTTGGTAGAGTTGTGAACTGATCCAACCATTCAGGAGAGTGATTTGGAACTAGGCTCAAAGGGTTATAAAACTGTGCATACCTTTTGACCCAGCAATTCCATTAGTAGGTCTGTAGCCCAAAGAAATCAAAGAAAAAGGAAAAGAACCTACATATACAAAAATATTTATAGCAACTCTGTTTGTGGTGGCAAAGAATTTGAAATTGAGGGGATGCCCATTAATTGGGGAATGGCTGAACAAGTTGTGGTATATGATTGTGATACTATTGTGCAAGAGGGTTTCAGAAAAATCTGCAAAGATATATGAATTGATACAAAGTGAAGTGAGCAGAACCAGTATAACATAGTACACTATATAATAGCAATATTATATGATCAACTATAAATGACTTAGCTATTCTCAGCAAAACAATAATCCAAGACAGTTCTGAAGGACTTATGAAGAAAAATTCCATCCACCTCCAAAGAACCAACAGAGTCTGAATGCAGACTGAAGCATACATTTTAAACTTTCTTTATTTGTGTGTGTATGTGTGTGTGTGTGTGTGTGTGTGTGTGGTCTGGTTTCTTTTGCAGCATGGCTAATATGGAAATATGGTTTATATGATTGCACTTATATAATCTATATCAAATTTCTTGCTTTCTCAGAGGACGGAGAGAATTTAGAATTCAACTTTTTTTAAAAAATGAAGTTAAAAATTGTTTTTAAATGTAATTGGGAAAAATAAAATACAATTTTTTAAATTTAAAATTTAAAAGTGAATTTAATGCAACAGAAAGACTAATCATGATTTATGATCTTTGGAAGTCTTGGAAGTACACTAGTAATCTAAGAACTAGGCAGTGAACTTGGAAGAGCTCAGGTAGCAGAAGCCTTCTCCCATTAGCACATTCTGTGTGCTAACTACCAGGGCAGTGAGGAGCCTGAGGTAGGAGGAGAGAATCCTGATAGCTAACCAGCCCTTGGTGGGTAGTTGGGTAGGTAGAGGACTGGTATTATTGCTGAATGGGGGCAACCACCACAAATGGAGATCAAAGACATCATCCCAGTGGGGCCTCAGTGTTTTGGTTAGGCATGAGCTCCAGTGAGCCTAATTTAAGACTAGATCATCATTCATTGTTCAGAGGGCATAAAGCAGGTTAATGAGATGAGACAACATACAGGTGCTGACACATTCATTTATTTTAGCTGAGTTCCATATGAGAGGTAGCATGGCAGAGTGGAAAGTGCTGGACCTGGAGCCTGAGGACTAGCTGAGCATGAATCTTCCATGGGTCATTTTATTACCTATGCACTGATGCCAGTTGATGAAACTCTATGGGCTTTGGCTTCTTCAGCTGTAAAACAAGGGGGCTGAACTAGATTCTTGGGGACTTTTAATCTGGGGTCCTTGACCTGATTTTTAAAGATATTTTTATAACTGTATTTCAGTACATTTGGTTTCCTTTGTAATCCTTTGTTTTATTTTATGCACTTAAAAATATTATTCTAATTTAGCTGTTCTCAGCAGTACAATGATCCAAGACAATTCTCTAGGACTTATGATGAAAGGTGCTGGCCATCTCTAGAGAAAGAACTGGTAGAGGCCAAATGCAGATCAAAGATACTCTTTCTTTACTTTATTTTTCTTGTTTGTATTTTCTTTCACAGAATGACTTACATGGAAATGTGTTTGGCATGACTACACATGTATAATCTATGTCAAATTGCTTGCCTTCTCAATGAGGGGGAGATGGAAGAGAGGGAGAGAATCTGGAACTTGAAAATTTGAAAGAAAAAAAAGAATGTTCAAATTGCTTTTACATGTAATTAAGAAAAAATAAAATGTTAAATAAGATTTTAAAAAATAAAAATATTATTCTGAGAATGGGGCTATAGACTTTACCAGACTGCTAGAGGGGTCTGTGAAAAAGGTTAAGAACCCTTGGCTTAGAAGGTCACTTATAGCTCTAAAATTCTGTGATTCTCTCATCCTTAAAGAACCACATGTAGGAGGTTCTTGCCCCTCTAACTGTCTGAAGTTCTAGCCTCTTTTCTTTCTTTCCTTTCACTGTTAAGTTTCTCAAAGTGTGAGCTACACTCTCTACTTGCTTCCTCATTACTCATCCCCACATTAAACCCCTATAGTTTCCCATTCTATGAATCTATTTTCTTGATGACAGAGAAACTCTTCTGGTCAAATCCAATTAATTGCCTTTTTCTCCTTTCAGCTGTATTTGGCTCTACTGACTACTCTTCATTAACCTCACTGCCATCTGGTAACTTTTTGGTAGCTTAGCTTTCACTGGTTTACCTTCCTCTGCAAAGCCTCTCTTCCTTGTGCCACTCCCTAAATATGGGACCCCTGCAGTACACTTTGAAATTGAGCTGGACCTTGAAAAGTGGGTAGAATTGCCAGGAGGAAGGAACAAAATTAGAAGGTTGGAGATAGAAATGTGGGAGTCACTGGCTCAGATGTTGTAATGGGAGTTATGAGAATGTATGATCTTCCTTACATTGCCTTCCTTGGCTATTACAGGATATTGTTTTTTCTTGCCTCTGAATTCCTATAGCACTTATCCTCTCTGTCCATATAACATTCACACATTCATTCATATTCTCTCTGTCTATCTCTCTCCCTTTTCTTCTCCCTCTCCCTCTCTCTCTCCTTCCCTTTTCTCTGTCTCTGTGTGTGTCCTTGTGTGTCTGTCTCTCATTTTGGCACTCAGCACACTTAACAGCAATACTTAATGGTTCTCATGTACATTTCTTCCCGTTAGATTGTAAGTTTCTGAAGGGCAGGGACCAACTTTCTTTTGGCTCCTTCTCAGAGCCTAGCAAATTGCTATATACATAATAAATTATTAGTTAGTAAAACAGGAATTTCCCTTCCAGGTGATATCCTAAGACTAAGGATCTTATAGATTCAATTTTACCACGTTTAAATAGAGTGAACTCTGGTCCTGCTGAAAGCCACCTACCCTTCATCCCCTATACTCCTCAGTTTAGGTCATTGCTTATATATCCTTATTTCAGAAACTCCTATTAATTCTCTGCTCACTATACCACGTTCTAGTTCAATCAATGAACCAAAAGCATTTATTAAATACCTATCATGTGCTAGGCACTATGCTAAGTACTAGAAATACAAAGACAAAAATTAAACAATAACTGCCCTAAAGGTATTTGATTGGGGGGAGAAAATATAGGTATACACACACAGGTATATATGAAGTATATCAAGGTAATTTGTTGTGAAGCCACTAGGTGGCACAGTAGAGAGAGTGGTAGGTCTAGAGCAGGGAAAACTCATTTTCCTGAGTTCAAATACAATATCAGACACTTACTGAGTGTGTGACCATAGGCAAGTCACTTAACCTCGTTTAACACAACTGAAAAAGACTGAACAGTTTGGTATGGGAAAGCATAAACAGCTCAGGGGGAATCAGGAAAGACTGAAGGGAGCTTTGATGAAAAGTAGGAATTTTAAGAATCAGAGGTGAGGAGGCAGTACATTCCAGAATTGGGGGCTAGCCAGGGTCAATTCATGGGAAGGGGAGAGACAGGAGTGTTGTGGTGTATGAAGAACAGCAAGAGGGCCAATTTGGCTGAACTGTAGACTGTGAGAAGACTAATCAAAGCGGGAAAGGCAGATTGCAGCCATGTTGAAAACGGCTTTCAAAGCCAAGTAGAGGAGCTTTTACTTGATCTTAGAGGCAATAGGTAACCACTGGAATTTATTGAGTAGAGAACTGATATGGTGAAACCTGCACTTTAGGAAAATCTGTTTAGCAGCTGTGTAAAAGATGAATTGGAAAGAGAAGAGAGGAGTCCCAAAGAACAATTAGGAGGCTATTGCAAAAAGTCCAAGCAAGATGTGAGTTCCGGAACCTCCCCCAGTGGTTTCTTCCCTTTCAGGAACTTTCTTTTAGAAGTGGAGGAGGGAGAAAAGGAGGCTCATCTTAATTGAAGCCTGTTCTAATAAACAGCAATTCCTCAAGAAGGACTAAAACAATATTAGGGGCAGCTAGGTGGCGCAGTGAGTAGAGCACTGGCCCTGGAGTCAGGAGAACCTGAGTTCTAATTCGACCTCAGACACTTGACAAGCTTACTAGCCGTGTGATTTTGGGCAGGTCACTTAACCCCAGTTGCCTTCTGAAAAAAAAAAAAAAGAAAAAAGAAGGGCTAAAACAGTGAACTGAGAGACAACGACATGGGGATTGGGGTACTATGGGATTTTATCACGGAATTCCATGATGTTGAGTGTAACTGAGCTGTTGTACACCTCAGTACCTCTCTTGAGAAAAAAAAAATCAAGACCTACTATTTCATCAATGGAGAGTTTTGTTGGAAACTTTCACCTGTGCAAATGGAGAACTCAACTCACCCTTCTTAAAGACTTGCCTTGGCACATTCCTAAGAGATTAAATGATTTTACCTACACAACTAGTGTGAGTTAGGGGAAAGGCTTGGACTTAGGTCTTTCCTTCTTTAAAGCCACTGATCCAGGCATGCAGGGTACCTGTTCTCTCTTGTTCTGACAGAAACACATATTCTTGGGGAGACCAAAAGGGAGCTGTACCGCAGATGGATGACCAGTAATACCACTGCCCAGCAAAGTTGGATCAACACTCATTCTACATTCTACAACACCATTCATTCTACAAAAGTTATCAAACGACTGTTGTATACAAAACACTGTGCCAAGGAGGGCTGCAGAGATTACAAAGACAGTGCAGTGACAGGCTCAGTTCTATTTCTCCTTTCAGGATGGGATCAACCAGTTCCCCATCTCGCTTACTGAGACCTCAAGGGCTGAGCATCTTGCCCCAATCTCCTGGGGAGATTTAGTCTGATTTCCAGCATTCCCATTTTCTACTCACTTCCCTTCCCTTCCCCTAGTCTCCCACAAATTATTCGAAAAGGAACATTCCATGTGGGGGTAGAGAGTTCATTTAGCGGAAAGTATGTGAGTATGTGAAAGAAATGAGCCCGAAGAGAAATCAGACTTTGAGCAGGGTAGCATGGGTCAATAAATTCAGCCCTGGACTGGGAGCCCAGTGTCCAGGTACTGGTTAGGACCCTGGTGTATAAGCAAGACTTGGTGCAAGTAAAAGAAGGCTGAGTTCCCTCCCTGCCCCTCAGCAGATGTGCAGGGAATAAGTGCGTTGGGAAAGATGCCTTGAAAAAGTCTAATTGAAATCCACGATTGCAGTTTTATTTTTATTTGTATCTTCGAAGAGTCAGGTATATAATAAGATGGAATTAATTTGTAACAAAATATCAACGTTCACAATAACAGGAAACGTCACATGACTGAGGTAGGGAGCTGAAAGGAAAGAAGATGCAGGGGCTGGCATTCAGGGAGGAAGTGTTCTCCAGCATTTCCAGAGTTAATTCCCCTGCATAACAGGCCAGCTGGGTCCAGTGGCGGGCACGGGCTGGATTTCCCTCTCTCTGGATTCCTCCCTCGTTCCCTTCTCCCACACTGGGAAAGGCAGGCGTGTCCTGATGGGACACTGGGGCTTTCCCTCCCCATCCCAGTCAGGAAGTGCGGGCTGACTAGGGTTCCCGGGTCGGGGGAGCTCAGCAGGATGCTGTCTCTTACCTATGCGTATGATCGCTTGGTGCAGCTTGTCTCCGTCAGCCCCGCACCCGGGCAGCAGCTTCTCCCACTCCTTGTCCTCCAGCCCCAGCTCCCGACACCTACATCGGGGAAGCCCCGACGGAGATTCCCCGAACCTCACGGGTCCCGGGCTGGCCCGTCCCTCCTGCTCCCGGTACCGATCGGCCCAGCCGGCAAGGGGGTGGGGACTTCCCCCCCATGTGCTCCCAGGGGAAGGAGTCCGGGGCACCCCAGAGCGGGAGAAGGAGGAGTGGCGCGAGAAGGCGGGGGAGTCCGGCACGGGCACCGAGAAGAAGCGGGTGGTGGGCACGGGAGATGGAGAGATCCCCGAAACCGCCGCGCCCACGGGCTTCACTCGCACATCCACCTGCAGCTCCACCGGCGCCCAGGCCCCCGACCCCGCCTCGCCCGGCTCCCGCACGGAGCCCGGGGTGGACGTCTCGCCCTCCCGAGGCTGCGCTTCTGCCGGGGCCGGGACGGGGACCAGAGCCAGGGTGCCCTCCCGATCCCCGCGGCCCTGGGGCTGCTCAGAGCTCGCAGATCCCCGACAGCGGAAAGAGCCGTAGCCCAAGCTCGGTTGAGGCACCCGGAGGAAGGCGGGGCGCAGGGAGACGGTCTTTTCCCCCGGGGGATCCCGGGTCCGAGTTGGGCTTGCCGCAGCCGCCTGCTCCTTGGGCCCCTGGGGATTCCCAACAGGCTTCTCCTGGGACTCCGGCTGCTCTGGAGGCGACTGCTGTTCCCTGGCGACCTGCTGCTCTGGGGAGCCCAGCTTCTCCGGCTCCTGGGCCTGATTCTGGATCGGTTCCATTGGGAACTGGGACCCAGCCATTTCCTCCCCTAGGGCCGCCTGGTTCCGAACCATATCTCGAACTACCGGCTTTCGGCAGACCGAGAGCCCTCCTCACCTGCACGCAGGTAGAACTCAGCTCCGCCCTGTGGGCAGTTCTGATTGGATGAATGAAGAAGAGCGTTTGCTCACGTCGTTGGCTCGCACCCCGCCACCCCCGATGTCGTGCAGCGATTTGCTGTGGCTACGTTCCAGTGGTTACACCCCCCTGTCATAACCTCCCAGACCCCTCAACACCCAGATCTCAGGGCTGGAATGAGGTGGGGCAGATACTTGGCTGCTACTGACAAGTGTGGGCTAGAAGCTTTGGTAGACTCGGGCTATCCCAGGACCATAAAGGTGGTGGGTGTGTGGGCAGGAAAGTCATGAAATTGGAGCCCTTGAAAAGACTGCCCTCCTGTCCTCTCTTTTCCCTGTGTTGTTAGAGTTGGGAAACCCAGAGTTACAATTTTGCACTTGGGCCATCTCAAATGTTTCCTTAAGAGACTAGTAATTTAAAAGTTAATGAACACTGGGAGGGGAGGGGGGACTTTAAAGGTGAGAAACGCCTCCCCATTAGATTTGGGTTGAGAACCTACGGAAATCTTTAGGTAATAGACCCAAAGAAAATAGGGGAAGAGACTTAATAAAACAAAGAGCTAAAGTGTGTTATAATGTCTGAGCAACAGCCATTTTTCATCCCTTTGGTTTTTCCTGTGTGGATTACCAGCATGTTAGTTTTTAGAATGCCTTGTAGTATCCGGGGACTTGAAGAAATCCGCCCAATGTCACCTATAAACAGAAACATCCAGAGGGTCAGTTTTTCTACAGAAAATCTCTCTTCTGTTTGAACTCGGAACATCCTTCAGGACATCGGTGAATATCTTTGGTGAGCATTCTCTGCTTGCTTTATGGTTGGCTTGATACTGACAATCAAAGAAGATAGTTGAACAAATTGTCATTGTGGTTGTAGCCTAAGGGATGGTTGCATCTTTCAAGGATCTTAGCGTATAATGAGTATGTTTGTGAGCTCTTACTTGAGGCTTGGATTTAGCCTCAGCTCACTGAGAAACTGCCTCCATTTCTGGAGAAGTCAAAGCCCCCAGAGCTGTCGATGATCTGGGATAAAAATCATCCAAGGAACTTCTTTGGAGAGTTTCAAAGAGAGAGCTCTGGAGAAGGACTCTTGAGTCTGTTTTGCTCTAAGTAAAATGCTTAAAACATCAGTAACAGCAACAACAAATACAGTGGAAATTGTTATGCAGTGCATTTTTCAGTACAGACTGGGACCAAAATTCTGAGATGGTAGTTAGATGGTCAGTCCATTGAGTCAGTCCCTCCATTACCTATATCTGGTACAGATGTTGCAGATAGACCATAACCTAGTCGGGAGAGAACTTAATAGAAAAAAAAGAGCAGACTGGCTTGTATTTGGGGAATTGCAGTGTCCCTTTGAAGATTCTACACTGCTCAGACACAAAGATCCATCTTTGTAATTGCAGGCTGGAGGGTCTGAGAACAGATGACCTGTAGAATCACTCCCCTAGGATCAATTGCTCTTGGGGATGATGCAGATATCAAGTCACAGATTGTTGGAGATAGTCCCTATCCCATGTAATTGCTGCAGACGGGGGTTGCTTCTCAGTTATAATCAGTTGAGGCTGGTGCAGCTCCTAAATTACAAATTGCTGGGGAATGATACTGTTTCCATTGATCTGCATACACGTGATCTTATTCTATCCTTCTCTCACCAAGATGTTTTTAAACTTTCTCATTATTTTCTGGGTAACAGTTAAGGGATCTATAACTAGTTATCAATCAGCTTTGGGGATAATGGGAGGTACTAATATTTCAGAAAGTTAATAGTTAAAGTAGCAGCTGCTACTCCCCCCCATCCTGGTCTATCTTAGCCTGTATTTTACATTCCCCTAAATGCAGAGAATGCACAAAACTCCATCATTATCATAGTCATTTCCCCCTAAAATCAATAGTCCTCAAAGAGAACTACTTCCCATCACAGAGTACCTCTTCTCTAACAACTAAGCATTCATAGTTACTCAAAACAATGCCATATCAGCAACAGTTTCACAACAGCAATTCAACAATAAACAACAAAATTGTAAAACACTTTGACATGCAATAGTATAATATTTATTTTGAAATTAACTGAACTGGCCGGCAAAAATCATTTCAGAAAACCCTGCTGTCCAAAAATAGCCTAGAAAATAATATTAAAGGGAAAAATCAATGAATTTCTTCAATACTAGAGCATTCTCTCCCCAAAAGAGAGATCCCAGACAAGCCCTCATATATAGTTCACATATCGGTCCCTAAAAGTTACACCCACGTTCAAGTTATCCTTAGTATCTATTAAAAACCATTTGGGGTCATCTCCAGTGGTCTTGATCTATATCGGCCACTGGACCCAGATGACTCTGGATGAAAGAGTGAGGCTGGTGACTTTGCACAGCCCTCCCTCACTTAAATCCGATTCACTCGCAAGTTGTGACATCACTTTCCTGAGGTCATGATCCTCTTCAAGAAAGAAGGACAAACAAAGAACAAATAACAATGATTAAAAACCACACTTTCTACCAATGTTTCTCTTTTCCTAGATGAGAGGACACATTAATTCAGTTATTCAATTAAAGAAACATTTAATTGGAACATGAGAGTGTGACAAATAACATGGAAAATTCCTTCATACGTGCAAACATTTCCCCCACAGATTCCCAATAGTGGGCTACCTGCATAGCCAAAGGACATATATGGAAGAGGGAACTATTATAGTAAGGGCAACTCATGTTCCTAAAGTTATATCACAACTGAAGACTTCTCTTCCTCTAAAGCTGTCACTTATTACTTCCATTTTCTCTGTTGAGTTATGGGCTACTGGTAGCATCTTCTGGGCTTTTGGGAGCACGAACAAGGTGGGATTTTTTTTCCTTCTTGTTGGAGTTCAGTTTCCTAGGCTCAAGCTAAATTGTGAACATCTGAAGGATTGATCTCCTTTGAACCCTGATAATTCAAGCTATGCTGAGTCATGTTGTTTCATGCCTACTGACTCTGAGCCAATCAGATGCTGAATCTTTGTTATATATTCTGGGAGGTTGGCATTTTTTTGAGGGTTTGCTCATGAGAAGGATCTTTTGATTTCCTGATTGAGACTGTGAGTGGCTGTATGTTCAGAGCCTCCTGACTGATTAGATGTCTGTTCTCCCTTGATCCAGTGATGTATGTAAAGTGTATAGCAATTGCTTTACTCAGACAGTTGGTTGGTCTTTGTTGGTCTTTGTTGGTCTTTGTGCTAATTTCTCTGCTTGTATTTTCTCTGTTTGCATTTTCTCCAAGTTCATGGTGCTGACAGATTCCCTGAATGAGTGAATGTAATTAAAAGTAGGATTATTAACCCCTTTTTGAGCAGTCCTTCCTTTAAAAGGAGATCAAAGAAGCTGTGCTAGCAGGCCATCCTGGGTGTGCTTGGGTGTTTGCTGTCACATCTGTCTTTTCCTCTTTTCTGCCATCTTCTGGTTCTCTGCTGAATTTTAGCTGCTACATACTTCTTTTCTAAAAGGGAATTGGTTAAAGCTCTTTTGTGAAACTGCTACTATATAGCCCAGGGCTATTTCAGCATTTTTGTGAGTCAGATTTAAATTGTAGCAAGTTAGCCAGCCACCATTGCAAATCAAATCCGTATTTTAAAATTCTTTGCTTCCTATTCAGTAACCATTGCTACAGGACTATGTCCTATTTGTGCTGGGTTGGAAAAGTGTCTTTCAATTTTTATCTTGTTCCTGGCAGCTAACACTATTTTGGAGCTTCCTCCATGTCCATACCAGAAATGAGATTATGAATCAGTAAATCCCTTAATTAGCACTAATTTAAAGCAAAAGGAACAACACGTTCTTAAATTCCGCAAAGTAAGCAAATTTTTAAATACCATAATCTCCTTCCATCTATTCTGCATGTACCTAGTTATTTACATGTTATCTTCCCCATTAGACTGTGAGCTCCTGGAGAGCAGAAACTGTTTCTGACTTTTCTTTGTATCCCCATGGCTTATTATAATGCTTGGCGCATAATAAGTGCTTAATAATCAATAGTCAATCCTTCTGGAAGTGAAGAGCCAGGCACCTCCATTCTACTTAGTCACACATATGTAGAAGCAAGTTTACCAGATAGCTGAATGGGTCCTCTGCACATGCTTCTAAGATGTGCCTTCATTGGCCAGTCCTGTTTTGATAGTGAATTCCCCAGTCATGGGAAGTACTCCAACAGAGACTGGATAACCACTTGTCAGGGATATTCCAGAGGACATCTATCTCTCAGGGAAATGGATCTTAACCTCTTACAAATCTATAATTCTATGAGAGAGACATGTAGACAAAGGATACAGAGACAACAGAGACCCATGGACATGACATCCAAATGTAGGACACAAAAACCATGACCAGAGGCTAAGTAAGACTGACGTCATGAATGGCAGCCAACCATATTTTCCAGTGCTTGTGATTTGGTTTAGGCTCTTCCTCCCTAGCACGTAAGATCTTTGAGGGGAAGTTGTTTTCACTTTTGCCTTTGTTGTTCCCATAAACTAATACAATGACTGAGACTTAGTAGGTCCTTAAATGTCTGTTGATTTAAATGACTAGTCTTTGAATGGGAGGAAGAGAGGTGGATAGGATCCTTTCTTACTTGAGGAATGAAAACTTGTTCCACTTTAATAAAGGTCAAAATAATCAACCCAGAAGTGAAGTTTGTTTAGTTGGTTGATATACTACGTACAGCATGATATACAGACCTTATGGGAGCGTACCTACCAAATGAAGGCCTAGACAGAGCACTGATGGGATGGCTGGGACACCTGGCTCCTGTCATTGGCTAGCTGTGTGATCTTGGGGAGTCACTCTACTTTAGTTTTCTCATGTGTAAAATGAGGAGCCTGTGCTGCTGGACCCCAAGGAGGTCAAAGACAGAAAGAATGGTCCTTTATACATTGAAATATTTGTAGCAATACCTTTTTCTCTTCTTAAATGTTGCATTTTAATATTTATTGACGTTACTGTCAGAGCAAATGTTCCGTTCTTCTCTTGTCCAAAAGAAATCTCCCTTGCATCAAGTAAGAGCAGTCAAGCAAATCAAATTAATACATTGGCCATCTCTGAAAACATACATCTCATTCTATACCTGTTGTGTATCACTATTTTGAAAGCTGAGAATCATACTTTGCTGTTAAATCCTTTGAAGTCGTGATTGGCCATTTTCTTGATCACAGTGCTGAAATTTTTCAGTGTTGTTTTCTTTTATATCATTGGGGGTCAATAAGGAAATTGTTCTCCTGGTTCTAATTATTTTGCTGTACGTCAGTTCATAAAGTCTTCCCCAATTTTTCTGAATTCTTCAAATCCATACTTTCTCATAGCACAATAATATTCTGTTGTGTTCATATATTATAATTGTTCATCCAGTCCCCAGGCAGCAGGCACCCATTTTCTTTCCAATTCTTCGGCAATTTTTACAGTAGCAAAAAGAATGGAGCCAAAATGTGTGTCTGTTCACTGGGGAATGGCAAAACAAATTATGGTAGATGAGTATAGAAGAGTGTTATTGGACTGCAAGAAATGATCGCTATAATGAATTGAGAAACATACAAAGGCTCATGTGAACTGATGCAGACTGAAGAGAGCGGACTCAGGAGAACAATTTGCCCAGTGACTGAAATAATGTAAATAAAAATGCAAAGAGAGAGCTGAACTGACAATCGCAGTGTTGGCCAATTGGTCAATTGAAGTGACTCATATTGGTCCCAGAGAAGAGATGATGCAATACTTTTTTTTTTTTTAAGTAGAGAAGTGAAAGGATTATAGGAGCAAAACATTGCCTATGTTGTCAGATGGTCATCGTGTTGGTCAGTTTTGGTTAATTTTTTTGTTGATATTATTACTAGGCAGAGGTCAAGGTGGGGAGAGGAGGGTATGGGTAATGTATATTGGAAAATTACTTCAATGCAGAAAACAAAAGACAGTTGAGATCTCTAGATTGTCTCCATTTATCAGGTGGTTGACACAGTCTGGTAAATCAGGGGTCCCTTGGTTCACTGGTGGACTAATAAAACATTAAATAATAAAACAAATTAAGGGAGTTTGATTAAGGTTAGACTCTGAAGTCTCTTCCAGGTCTAACATTCTATGATTCTGACTCCATCTGTTTTACTGGGTGCTGTGGCCAGCACAGTAATTTGGCCCAGCAACCAGCTGAATAAAAAGATTGATAGATAGAGAGAGAGACAGAGAGAGAGACAGAGAGAGAGAGACAGAGAGAGACAGAGAGACAGAGAGACAGAGAGAGAGAGAGAGAGAGAGAGAGAGAGAGAGAGAGACGGGGATATATTCGATAGTCTGTTTATTACAGAGCCATTTCATACAGAACCAAAGATGCAAGAAAATCATAAGAATTATATTCCCTATAGCAGGAATTCCTGGAACGAACAGTCCCTTCTTGGAATCTACCACTCCTGCCCCAGCCCAAGGCTAATCATTTATTAAGATTTTATCCTAGGACCACGTCCGGAGGCACAGGGAGTCACAAGACTTGATAATTAACTCCCCTGAAATTTCTAGAATATTTCAAGATCCAAAGAAAGCATCCACCCAACAAGATTATAATTTTTCTGCATATCTGCCTCATAGAAAAAGAGGAGCATGAAAGTCTGGTCCACTACAACTGGGGATATAGACAAACACACAGAGAGATAGCAATGACTTTAAATATTACTGCAAGCAATATGGGTAACAAAGCACAGATTCTGCCTTCTCTATAAGTGCTTTGAGAGTGAGAAGAGTTTTCCTTCATAGACTCAACAGAAAATTCAAAGACGGAGAGTGGCCCTTTCAAGCCTCACCAAGTTTCCCTCTGTTGTCAGTACCAGCTCACTGGCCAGTCCCAGGAAACAGCAAACTCAATGGGAAGCAGTGGTCAATGGCCAGTTCTAGAACTAGCTTACAGAGCCAATTGTCATATTTTCATTGTGTGTTTATGCTTCAGAAATTATCAACTACTTGGTGTATCGTTTTGTTGATTGTCCAGCATTAAGAAAGCAATGGAGGGGTGGCTAGGTGGTGCAGTGAATAGAGCACCGGCCCTGGAGTCAGGAGGACCTGATTTCAAATTTGTCCTCAAACACTTAACACAAAAACTAGCCATGTGACCTTGGGCAAGTCACTTAACTCCAATTGCCCTCTAAAAAACCAAAAAAAAGAAAAGAAAAGAAAACAAAAGAAAGCAATGCAGAAAATGTTAGAAATGCCTATTAAATTTAAGAGTATATCCTGAGTGTATTTTTCTCCCAGGGAAGTGGGTTGTTGTTTTTTTTTAAATTTTTTTTATTTACTTATTTACTTTTAATTTACAAGATTCAGTTCCACAATCACTTGAGTTTCAGATTTTCTCCCCTCCCTTCCCCACCCCCCCATGGTGGCATGCAATCATGTATAGGATCTGCAAATACTTTCACATTGTACAATAGTTTGGTCATATAGAAGGGTTGTAACCAATGAGTGATCACTGGGAAAAGAAAAAAAAAGCAGAACCAGACATGAAAGAGAATGATAATGTGGTTTGCTTCAGTCTCCATTTAAACTATAGTCTTTCTATCTTTCTCTGAGTTTCGGTATCTCCTTCCATCCTGAGCCTTGTAGAGTATCTTTAGCTGTGCATTGTTGAGGATAGTCCAGTTTATCAAGGTTGGTCATCATATGTACGATGTGTGTGTGACTGTGTACAGGTTTTGCCTGGTTCTGCTCTTCTCACTTAGCATCAGTCCGTATAAGCCTCTCCAGGTAATTATGAAGTCCATCTTCTTCCCATTTCTTATAGCACAATAGAATTCCATTACATTCATATACCATAGCTTGTTCAGCCATTCCCCAGTTGATGGGCATCCCCTATATTTCCAGTTCTTTGCAACCACAA
>CM053585.1:470665979-470709198 GCA_028646515.1 Pseudochirops corinnae
TTTTAGAATCAGAGGGCAAAATAGAACTTGAAAGAATTCACCGATCACCTCTTGAAAAAGATCCCAAAAAGAAAACTCCTAGGAATGTTATAGCCAGGTTCCTGAGTCCCCAGATCAAGGAGAAAATATTACAAGCTGCCAAGAATATCATTATCATATATACATGACCCCCCCCCCCATAGGTTTTTCTGTATACATTGTGGATAATTGCACATGCAGTTCCACTGAGCCTGAGACCTCTTCCCTCTTCCCTAAACTCTTGTCAAATCCCTCCTGCCTTTTTAATATTCATAATCTCTGTTGTATAAATCAGCATCATTACACTATAAAATTGCCTGTCTTGTCTTTCTGAAGTTGCTGGTCCCTCTTGGAACCCAGCCCACTTCTGAGAGGCATCACTCCCAATAAATGCCTTTACTTGGATTGGAGATGGTCTGAGTCTGAGATGACCCCACAACACACCATGAAATCACAACACCTTAACTAGATTGATGACCTCTCGGATCCCTCCCACCTCCAAAATTATGTTCTTTTTGCCTATGATGCTATGAGTCTATGATCTAGATATGATCCTTCCTTTGACTTCAACCTCACCAACACTCCTCGGTCCTTGTTGAGTTGGTACAACCACTCATGACTCTAAGAGAACTCTGGTAGCAGTTATGAAAAATAACTAAGAATGAGTTGATCACTGATGCAGAGAAAGATCTGATTTTGCAGAGTGAGAAAGTATTGCTGTTATTCACTTCCCTCTAAAAGAAGCTTCCTTAGATTACCTGAATTAGGACCTACATGTACCCTGTGCCCTGGTAATCTACCTTTATCACTTATGAGCTCGCCCTTCAGGACACCCTGAGAGGTACATTGATATTTCAGTTCTCTTAACTGAAACACTTCCAGTCAGGCTCCCTAATCTTCTCTGGTGTCCCACAGAAACCACAAAGATCTCTTCCAATTATAGTCACACTTTGTCCTTGTGCCCCAGGTAAGATCATCAGAGACATTTGTCCTTTTTGGGTCCATTTCCCACAGTGCTCTTGTTCATTGCCTTTTTCCCCCTTACCTCTATTATTTTTTTGTTTTCTTTGTGAATGTTTTTTATTGATGTTCTCACTTCCTGATTATTCCCAATAGTACACTCCCTTGTAACAAATATATACAAACAAAACAAATCAACACACTGCCACTCTTTACAAATGTATGTTTCATTCTTCACTTCTGGTTCATCACTTCTCTGCCAAAAGGCAGGAACCATGCTTTACCATCAATTCTCTGAAGTCACAATGATTGTCTTTCTTTCTGTCATAGCCAGACAATCTAGGAGGCAGCTATCCTGGCTCTGATTGAGAATCAGAAGACCTGCAGAACTGTTTTCTGGGCAGCCCAGAGAAGATGGCCTTTATACACTGGGACAGGGACAAGATTGCAGAAAATTCAACTCCTGGAAATTCCCTTTATTGCAGGTACAAAACCCTCAGATTGTTGCCAGTAGGTCTTCTATAGGGGTCCAATGTAGGGAAAAAAATTCAGCCTGAAATAGGGATAATGATTTGGTTTGTAGGTCATCCCTCCCACTGTCCTATCCTCCATTCCTGTATAGGAGCATCTAACAGCCAACACCAGATATTAATTAAAGTGCTTTGTCTCCGGGGTGAAGCCTCAGCTGTTTTACAATCTTCCTTTTTCTTCTGTCAGTAAATCTGTAGTTATTTTGTGGTGATCAGAAAGACCCAAACAGAACCATCAACACAGGAGAACAACAGACAGAGTAGGTAACCAGAGTGACTCTGAGTAAGTGACCTCTGGGGCAGGCTAACATGATCAGAATCACAACCTGACTCAGAAAACCAGGCTAGCCAGGGCCGTAGCTCACAAGAGCTTCATCCTTGGAGAAGGCTCTTTGAGAATAAAATTTGTTTGGGATCTTAAGGTACCACAGTGTGTTCCATTTATTGAAGAGAGTCTTTCCTTGGAAGAGCCAATACAGAGAGCTTCTGAGAGAGGCACAATGTTGTGGTTGAAATTTCTCTGGGTTTAGAGTTGGAGTTGGGGTCAATTGAATTATACTTCAGTCACTTACAACCTATGTGACCTTGGGCAAGTCAGTTACCTTGCATGGGCCTTGGTTTCCTTATCTGTAAAATAAGAAGGTGGTTTTTTCCTACTAAATCTATGTTTCTGTAATCATATGATTTCCTGTAGGGTGCATGCCTACAAAGGTAGAGAACCTGGCTCTATAATCCCCCTCACCTAACAGACCTTTATTTTAAAAATGTTTATAAGGCATCATGTTTTCCTTGGGATGTATATACATACACATACATACATATATAGATCTAGATATATATCTAGATATATATAGATATAGATATACTTTTAAAAGCAAGCTGTATGTACTAGACATTTGTATGTGGAATTTTTTGGTATGTTTTTGTTAAATCTAGAATAAAAACATTTTTAAAATACCTTATAATCATTCATGCCCAAAGCTCTACATGGGCCTGCATTTTCGAATGACTCATAATGTATCATCCTTGATTTGATTTAACTTCAGCTTAACAAATGTTTACTAAATTCCTGCTAGGAGTAAGCCACTCTGGTAGGTACAGGGACTCCAAAGATAGACTCATAGCTCATCAGAAATAAAAGTAACCTTGGGGATCATCTTGCTCCTTTGTTCTCAAACTCTCTGATCTTAGGACTCCTTTACATTCTTAAAAATTATTGAGGACCCTCCCCCCACAAAGAGCTTTTATTTATGTGGGCTATGGTTATGGATCTTTACTGTATCAGAAAATGAAACATCTTAAAATTTTTGTGAAAATAGTTTTGACCTTGTGAACTCCTTGAAAGGTTTTTGGGGGCTCCAGAATCCCTGAAACCACACTTTAAGAACCACTGATTCTAATCCAACCTGTGTGTTTTGTCTTTAATATTGAAGAAGTTAATCTCTAATGGAGAAGTGGGGAGAGAGGGAGGATAGGGAGGAAGGAAGCATGTACATATATAACTGTGATATGAAGGGAAATGGGGGGAAATTGGAGCAGAGAGTCCCCTTTTTATTGGGACTATCAGGGAAGACTTAAAATATCTAAACTAGGTCTTGAGGGGGACCTCACCTGGGAGATTTGAGTGGGTAGAATACAAAAAGGCATGAGCAAAGGCAATGGGGAGAGAAGAAGGCAGGGTGAAATCGAGGAACCAAGAGTATTTCATTTGGCTGTATATTAAGGGCAATTATATAAGACTAGGAAGGCAAATTGGAGCCAGATTTTGCATCCAATTTTGAATTTGACTTGAATGCCAGAATAAGTTATTTATTTTTGATTTAGTAGACACTGAGGAGTCAGGTGTTCATTTTTTATTTAGAAGGCAGTGGGAATCTACTGAAGATTTTTGAGTTGAGTGTATTAGTGATCAGAATATTACAATAGCTGGATGGGAGAGAAGAGAAAAGGGTGACCAAATGGCTACCCTATTGGTAGGCAGTAAAGGCATCCTCATATAGGGAGACTCTGCCTTCCTCTCTTAGCACTTGAGACACACACACACACACACACACATATGTAGAGCTCTTCTCCCTCCTACAGTTATTGAGTCAATTTAATAAGTATTTTTGATCACCTACTAAGTGCCCAGCACTGTGCTAGGTTCTATGATTTGGAGGTCCCTGACCTCAGGGAGCTCATAGTTTTCCAAGGAGATAAGAGAATCCACTGTCATTTCCCATTTTCCCTGATAAATCCTTCTCCTAAAAGAGAGATTGACAGGCTCCCAATTTCATTCATCTGGAAACACTGAGACTTTAGGTCTGAAGGCAGAGGCAGAGATCTGTGTGTGACTTACTCAATTTGCATAGCCCTACCTGGAGGATTGTGACTCCATTCCCTTTGCTCCCAGACTGATTACCCCCCAACTTCACTGTCTGTTTTTTCTAGGTTCTAAATGGGAAAATACCCTTTCTAGGCTTCAGGCTGGTAGGAGCAGAGCTGTGGAACAGAGATCCCATAGTCCTCTGGATAGAATGAGAGGAAGGACAAGAGGGAAACAGTCAAAAATGATCTCCTTCTGGGGCCACTACACAGGTAAGGGAGGAAAGAAGTGACTGTATATTGGGGCAGAAGGGAATCCATCAGCCACAAGAGAGGCCTCTCCCAGCTCAAATCATCTCACAGGCTGCAGTCTCATCTCTAGTTAAGGAAGTGGCTCCAGAAAATGGTGAGGAACTCTTATTAAAAAATTGAAGATCAATGAGCAAAGCGAGGCCCATTTGACAGAGGAGATCCTTCATTCACTGCTGCTGGCCAGCTTTGTCTGTGTCCTTTATTCCTACAGTATCCCAGGCTGTGGTACTGAAGAAAAACTTCATCTCTCCCTCGCTCCTGTATGCCTTGCCTCTTTCATGTGAATCCTGAGAGCTACGAATGCACAAAGTGTTCCTACCCCTATACTTTTGAGAGATTTCTGGAAATAGGAAGATGATTCTTGGAAATGGAGTAGGAGGGTTTCCTTGTTAAATTGAATCAGTCCTTAGTGAACTAATGGAAGATCCAAGGATCCCAGTGGACCAACATCCTGCTGAATACATTTTAGGTATAACCAGTCTTCCAGAGAATTGAGCAATAGACCCATTATTATCATCATCACCACAACCCTGACCACCACCACATAGAAACTAACACAGTGCTGGGCACTTAGTAGGTGATCAAAATACTTATTAAATTGACTCAATACTTTAGGAGGGAGAAGAGCTGTGTGTGTATGTCTTGAGTGCTGAAAGAAAAAGGGATGCATTAGAAAAACATTTTTTTTAGTTTATGAAAAGTCATCTTCATATAAGATTCATGGAAATGTTTGATACTGGGTTTAATAATATACACAATGTTTTTAGTTTTTTTTTTTAATCCATAGTTCTATTAGGCTGTTTGTGAGATTTTATAGAGCTGTGCTATAACCAAAAAGCATTTATAAGTTGGATTTCTATTAAGTTCAGCTCAGTAAACAATTTTGGAGATATACTAGACTATTTCTTCACATCCAGAGTTACCTAGTGCCCATAAGAAGATACCCAATAACTAAAAATGAGGGTTTACTTTCATTGTTGAGTGGGGGTCATTGCATAAACGGTTTTCTTGGTTCTGCTCACTTTGCTCTGCATCAGTTTATACAAATCTTCCAGGGTTTCTCTGAAACTGTCCCTTTAATTGTTTCTTACAATTCTATTACATTCTTGTACCATATTTTTTTTCCACCAGGTGGCATGACAAGTTAAGTGTCTTTCCCAAATTGTCATAGCTAGTAATAGCTAACTGGGGCTAAAGCCCCAGTATCCTGATCCCCAACTGATTAAACATGAAGAACACTTTCACATTAATCATTTCATTTAATTCTCATAGCCCTCTGATGTAGGTCAGAGTAGGTATTATAAGACATACTCATTTTCGAGATGATGAAATCTTGGAGCTCGAAGAAATGAAATTACTTCTTTAGGCTCATCTAGCTAGCACTTGAAAGCAAGTCTTCTGACCACTAAATTCAGGGTTCTTTCTACTTTATCACATTGCCTCTTCTAGGATTTGGTATTGACTTCAGATTTCTTCCAATCAGTCAGTGCATACTGAATTGTCTACTATGAGCCAGGCACTATTCTAGACTGAGGATGCAAAGATGAAAAAAACCAGTCTGTCCTCTAGGTGATAATAATTAATTTATGGCAGGGAAAACCCATGTACACATACACACATATAAATACTTCCAAAATATGTATATATGTATATATAAGCACATATGTGTGTATACACACATATGCATGTATGTATATGTATGCATGCATATTGCATATGGAATACATATACAAAAAGAAAAGGAAGATAATTTTTTTTGGAGGAGAAGAGAAGGGGTGAGTAGGAATTAGGAAAGAACTTACGGAAGAAGTGTTATCTGAACTAAGTTTTGAAGAAAACTAGAACTTCCAAGAGGGGGAGGTGAAGAGGGATTCCATTTTGGAGACAACTACACATATACTCCAGAAGGACTGATGGTAACAGTGTCCTGCTGATTTTCTCCTACAGGACGTGAGCATCAAAGTACATCCCTGATGTCCCTTTGGGCAGATGGTGACTCAACTTCCTGTTCCTACTGCCAGGAAGACAAGGTACAGCTTCACAGTAAGAGCTGGATATTAAATCTCAACCGAACTGAGCTTGGGGTGAGGAGGAGCTGTCCAGCTCTGTATGGAGACTCTGTAGAGAAATGGCGGGTCAAGGGTATACATGGAAGGAAAGGATACTAAAGAATCCCCTGAAGATCTTGCCATCCCCTATGCTTTTGGGGAACTGTGCTATCTTTTCCAAAAGTAATGTCCCTGCCCTCCATGGTGTCTTTTGATCATGTTATGGATGAAGAATGGATGCAAATGACTCAGTAGCTAGTAGAGGAGTCAAGCTCTTTCCTTCTCTCCCTCTACCCCATCTTTCCTCTTCCACTACTCTTCCTACCCTCTTCAATCCCTCTTTTCTTCAAAGGCATTCCTATATGTCAGAAACCTAGCCTGATACCCAGCACAGCAAAGTCTTTGCTGACCAGTCATCTTTTTTTCAGATAGAGTTCCATCTAGGGATCCAGGGTCACCTTTCCCCCTTGAAACTTCCATAAGGAATAAATATCTATTAAGTTGACCCAAGATCTCTGAAGACAAAGAGGCTTCTGGTTGGGCAGAAGTTTGATTTCTTCCTGGGGGATTAAGTGTTACTCTCCAATTGCAGAAAACAAGAGATACTGTTGGGGTAGCCCAGAAGGGTCTACAATTTCTTTTTTTGTTGTCGTTTTTTTAATTTTTTTGGCTTTTTGGAGGGGAGAGGGCAGGGCAATTGGGATTAAATGACTTGCCCAAGGTCACATGGCTAGTAAGTGTGTCAAGTGTCTGAGGCTGGATTTGAACTCAGGTCCTCCTGACTCCAGGGCTGGTGCTCTATTCACTACGACACCTATTCATTAGCCACCTAGATAGATAGATAGATAGATAGATGGATAGATAGATAGATGGATAGATAGACAGATATAGATTTATGTATGTATGTGTGCATGTGTATTGTATATGCAAATATGTATATATGTATATGTATATATATGTGTGTGTATATACCCACACACATAAACAGATATGTTTGTGCTTGTGTATACACGTATGTTATGTCTTGTTTGTCCTTTATTCTGAAAGAGAACCAATGACATCAGGAGAGAGATGTGTTGACTTGTAGTGAATTGGATTTAAGTGAGGCAGAGCTGGGCAATCATCAGCCTCACTCTCTCCTCCAGAGCCATCGTACACTAAGTCTATGGTTTTATTGATGTAGGGAATTTCCAAAGTGCAAACTCTCTTGACTGATGCCAATATGGTGCTTTTTCTGCAACTTTTAACATTAAATAGTTATTTAGGAATGCAGAGAGGTTAACAGATACATAGCCAATATGTGTCATAGGAAGAATTTGAACCCAAGTTTCCTTGATCCCAAATCCTGCTATCTTTCTTCTGCCACATTCCCTTTTATGCCACAATTTGATGTAGGAAATAAAGAAGAGGCACAGAGCCTATGCACTTGTATTGGTCAAAACCAGGTCTGCGTTGCATCAGTTTTCAAGTTAAAATACCAATGTTGTCACATACCATTGTTTCATGCTTTTTACTCTTTCTCACATATCCTGCTCTCCAAACCCTTTCCCATACCTTTGAACTGAATCCCTGAAGCTGAGAAAGAGAAGCTGAGAAGTCAGGTCAGAGGACCTGGGTTCGAATAATAGGATCATAGCTAGAAGGACCCTTAGGAACCTTCCAGTTCAGTCCCCTCATTTTGTAGATGAGGAAGCTTAGACCCAAAAAGGTAAATGACTTACCCAAGCTCACACAGGTCCTAAGTGGGAAAGCTTTGAGGCAGCATGACACACCGTCAAAAGTACTGGGTCAGGAGCCAGAGGATCTAGGTTCGAATCCTATCTCTGATGCTTCCTTTCTCTGTGGCCTGTGACATTCACTTCTCTGTAAAGTCTAAACTTGTGATCCTAAGTGTACAGCAGGGCACAGAGGATGTGCCCAGAAGTGAGGGGAAAAGGGAGGATCGATCCATTAGTCAATCAACAAGCAATTGTTCACTACCTATGATATACCAAGCATGGTACTAGACACTTAATACAAAGACAAAAGTGAAGCAGTCCCTGCCCTCAAGTAGCTTACATTCTGTAGAAAGAGATGTACATATACGGGCATATATAAAAAAGATATATATGTATATGTATATATATGTGTGTATATGTATATACATGTGTAAGTATGTGTATCTATACATGTATATGTGCAGCTGCATATATGTACATACGCATACATCTATATCTGTCTATCTGTCTATATATCTATCTAACTATAAGTCCAAGGCCACTTTGGTGGGGAAAGCACTAGCATTTGGATGGGAGGGAGAGGAAAATCAGCAAAATCTCCTCATAAAGGGCTATACTTGAGCTGAGTCTCAAAGGAAATCTGGTACTCTAGGAGACAGAGGTGAGGAGGGAGGGCATTCCAGGCTTGGAGCACAGCCAGTGCAAAGGCAGGAAGAAGGGAAAAATGAGTCCTCTGTGAAAAACAGTAAAAAGATTAGTTTGTCTGGACTATAGAAAGCATGAGGGGGGAGGGAGGAGTGATGTGTAATAAAGGAGACTTCCTACATATCATCATTCAGACTTAAAGGACTTCCTAACCCAGATTCTCACCTGAGTCCCACCCCCAGAATACACACTCAATCCTTTAGTGGCAGATTTGCCCACTCCTTGGCCTTGGGAGTCTATTTCTCTCTCTCTGAGTGAAAAGAATGAGGCCCATGCCATCTGTCCATCAGTCGCAGGATGACAGATTCTCACCACTGCTGAAGGGACCTTGGGGCATAGAATGCCACTTCTCATTTCTGTCTCTATGGAAGTCTGTTTTCATCTCCTCTTCCTCTCTTCTTTTCAAGCAAGTATTAATTCTGCCTGTATCGGTCATCCTCACAGTGAAAGAGGAGGGGCATCAGGAAAGCAGCATTTCCAAATTCTGACTCAGCCGGCTTTTCTGATCAGTCCCAGGAGCAGCAGCAGCAGAGGCAGCAGCCGTCACCCCTACCCCCATCTGGAGGGTGGCATCTGGCTTCTGTACCCCCAAATCCAGCTGCCCCAAACATTGCTTATGGGCCTTTTGTGCTTTATGTGCCTTTTCATACCCTGGATGGTAAGAGCTACTTTTCTGATTCATACTTTTAAAAAAGATAATCATGTATTAAATGTGATATGAGTAGATAAAGCCCTGACCTTGGAGACAGGAAAGCCTGGGTTCAAATTCTGCTTTGAGCACTAACTAGCAATGAGATCTTACTAACTAACCTCTCTAGGCTTCAGTTCTTCATCTGTAAAATGGCAGTAAAGAGAGCATCTTACCTCTCAGGGTTCTTGTGAAGATCAAGTGGGATAATAGTATACATGTGTGTATGTATTTGTACATGTGTGTATGTATATATACATAGTACTTTGAGAACCTAAAGTGTTATATATGCTAGTTACAGTAGTAATAAATATTATTATATAATAGTAAATATTACTTAATAAATATTATTATTTAAGTATAACAAGTAATAAGTATTACTTAAGTAAATACTATTTAATGTACATTATTGATAAATATTAAATATAGTAAAATAATAAATGTTATTACCATTTTGAACCAGGCCTGAGAATTCCCTGATATAAAACTCTCTCAGTTAATGTAAATTTGGCACCTGCTCAGAAACTTGCTGTCTTATGTTACAAGGGTTTTCTTTTTCCTTAGTGAGGGGGAGAGGTGGGAAGAAGAGACAATAAATGCTCGCTAGTTTTTAAAAAATTATTTAAAAAGCCATAGTCTCAGAATAACCTGGGGGCGCTAAGAGTTTAAGTGATTTGCCCAGAGTTGCACAAGTCAGCATGTGTCTGAGACCAAGGGAGGTTCAAGCCTCCATGACACTTAGGTTACCTCTCTTGGTTTTATTTTACTGATACTAATAATAATGACAATAATAGTTAGCAAAAATAGCATTTATATAGTGATTTAAGGTTTGAAAAATACTTTAGCTTATTAACTCATGTTATCTTCACAACTACCTTAGGAGGTAGGTGCTATTATTATCGCCTTTTTGCAGATAAGAAAATTGAGGAAGACAGAGGTCAAAGGACTTGCCCTGGGTCACACAGCCAGGAAGTCTGAGACTGGATTTGATTTCTGGTTTTCCTGGTCCTGCACTCTTGTTATAGTGAGAGGCAGCATAAAGAGCTGGCCTACAAGCCAGAAGGATTTTGATTAAGTCTCACTTCTGGCGCATATTGTCTCTGTGACCCTGAGTGGGTCATTTAATACCCTAGACCAGAGTATCAAACAGGTAGAATGTAGCCGTCAGTATTACTTAGTAAAGCCAAGCAACAAACCAGGTTAAAATGTAATTGGGAAATAGTTAACAAAATAAGCAAAAATATAATAAAACATAGATAATGTTAACATGTGGTTTTCTATGTGTATGGCTTTCCATTTGAATTTGAGTTTGACACCCCTGCTCTAAACAACTTTTAAAAATAATTTGCAGAGAGGGTGTATTGGGAAAAGGAGCTTCCTATACTAATCAAATGACAGGTCTAGTTCCTATTCCTACTTATCATAATATACCATTGTTATGTTACTATATAATATATAGGACAACCCTTTGCATGCATTACTTCAGTTGCTCCTCATAACACTGTGAAGTAGGTGCTATTATTACACCCACTTTATTTGGTTTTTTTTTCTTTTTGTTTTGGGGTTTGTTTTTTGGGGGGGAGGGGCAATTGGGGTTAAGTGACTTGCCCAAGGTCACACAGTTAGTGAGTGTTAAGTGTCTGAGGCCAGATTTGAACTCAGGTCCTCCTAACTCCAGGGCTGGTGCTCTATTCACTGCACCACCTAGCCCCCCTACACCCACTTTAAGGAGGAGGAAACTGAGGCCGGAAAACAAGTGATTTGTCAACTGACACATAGCTCGTCACTATCTGGGGTGAGATTCAAGCCTGAGTCATTCCTATTCCAAGTCTGGGGCATGCCTAGTATGCTAGAAGGTGCGTATGTTTTCCCACAATAGTAATGATCTAAAAGACTGGGAGACCATGTGGCATAGTTGTCTAACCAACCTGGGTTTCAGTTCTAGTTCTGAGACTGTGAACTTGGGCAAATCACATTTCCTCTCTGGGCCTCAGTTGCTGTATTTGAAAATAAGGGAGACTGGACTAGATGAACTCTATGAGCCCTCACAATTCTAATATTCTATCAGTCTGGAAAAAGGGGAAGTTCAGTCTGGCCTCTCCTTCTTTCCTCTGCCCACTCTCTTGTAGGAGGTTGATGAGCAAAGAACTGGTAAAAATCTGGGACGGAAAAAGGAAAGTCAAGTGGGCGGGAGGGGTTCCTTGGTTGGAAGTTGATTGTGGTGTTTGTTAATTATTCACTTGCTCAAGAGTGACCCAGTCTAACTAAAGCTAGACAGGCAGGCACAGTCATTCCATTTCCCATGTGGTTGAGTTTCTCTGCTGGTCCCAGCCCTTGTGGCTTAAAAAGCGGGTTCTGTCCATGTGTGCTTTACACATGGTTACTCTGGACACACTCCTACATGGAGAAGGAGATTGATTTGGCTCTTTTATCATAGTCAACAAACTGGACTTTTGGTCCGGTCCTGTGATTGGGAACTTCCAGTATAAAAATGAGTATCAACTACTCTCCTGTAACTTAATCTTCTAGAGTTACCTGGGGCACTGTGAGGTTGAATGTCTTGCTTTAAGTCCCACAGTTAATGAGGACCCCAGGAAGAACTTGAAAGCCGAGGTCTTCTTGATTTCAAGGAAGTCTAGCCTTCTCTCTATTATGCCTCATAATATGTTCATGATTCATACAATGAATTCATTTTCCCTCTTTCCAGGTTCTACTTATCCACAGTGTATCCCTCATCCTATTCTGGTCTGGTCAGTTCCCCTATCCAGGACTTCAGCAACTTCAGATGCAAGAAAGAGAATGGCCAGTCCCCCCCCCCCCCCGAGAGCTGGGACAGCATCAAGGCCTAATGATAAATATCAATGACCTGGGTGACCTCCATGGGTCCTTGTGCCAAGCAGTGCAGGCCACCAGAGGCATCCAGCTCATGACCAAGGACGTAAGTCAGTCTTTGATCTCTGATCTGAACAGAGCCGGGTCTCTGAGGGTATTGTACCTCCTTTGACTAAAACTGGTTTCACAGATCACTCAATTGGCATATGCTTATTAAGTCCCTACTATGTGCCAGGCAAGAAGGAGATAAAAGGCAGAGCAAATGTCCGGGAAGATGAATCTGGGAAAAGATTTCTTGTCAATTATGCTTGGCAGGAGAATGAAGCTGTTGCAAAGACCATTTTGCAGCTCATCCTTTGAATGAAGAATCTCCAGGCTTTGGCAAGTTTGATTTTGTCCTTAATCTTTTGGAAATCACAATAGTTTGAGAAACTGTGGAGTAAGGAATAGAGAGCCAACCTCTGAGGCAGGACAGCCTGGGTTCGAGTCCCACCTCTGATATGTACCGACTGTGTGACCTCCTTGGGCAAGTTGACTTAACCTCTCGGTGTGCCAGGCAACTTTCTGTGACTCTTAAGGTGGAGAGAAGGTGCTGACCTGTTTTGGTAGGAGTTTCTTCACCTTTGCTGGTGAAATAACAGATACTTATCCCTGATAATAGTTCAAATCTATATAGCACTTAAAGGTATTTATAAAGCCCTATTCTCACAACTGATCGAGGCAGGCTGATACAGATACTATGTTATTTCGCCACTTTACAGATGAGGACTCTGAAGGTACAGGAAAGTTAAATGAGCTGTCCAGGGTCCCAGGAGTAGCAAGTATCGGGACACGTTGAACTCAAATCTTATTACTTTAAGACAAGTGACCTTTTCTTTTTTCAAGTTTTACTGATATCTTATTTTTAAAAATGGTAATGACACTCATTTCCTGATGTGCTTTCCTCCAATGGGAGAATGCTTGCCTATAACAAGAACTGCTACAAACCGACACAATGGTTGGGGTATTTTGTTTGTTTTGTGTGTGTGACAACATTCGACATTTTGTACCCATTACATCTCACTTCTCCACTGAGGGGAAGGAAGTATGACCAGTTTTCTTTTCATTATGTTATGAAATATTTTTTGGGGGGTCAGAATCAGACCTACAAGGCTTTCTGTGGTGCCAGACACCAACAATGTAATGCTAAGAATAAACTGCTCTCTGTCCAAAAGAAATGGAAAGCATTTTTGATTAGTTTAAGAGGATCTGGGTTTGAATCCCAACTCTCCACTTTACCACCTGTCTAACCTTTGAGAAAGTAATTTAATCTCTCTATGCCCCAGGTTCTTAAGCTGTAAAATGAGGGGCTTATATTAGAGAGCCCTGGAAGTCCCTTCTGGCTCTCCACCTATGATCCTGTGAATAGCCCCCTCTCCCTACCCGCTTCCTGCGCTTCCCCTTCCTCCAACAATCTTTGTTGTTGCTGCTTTTCCTAGGATTTCTCGTCCATGTTACCCTTTCAAAAACTGTAACTTCTTATAGACTATTAAGAAGAAGAGGAATGACAAAAAAACAAAACAAAACAAAAACAGAGCAACTGCCAGTTTCTTCATGACCACAGCAACATCCTTGACTTGCTCCTCTGAAAAGGAGCTGATTGGGTGACTTCCCGCTGGATTTTTGGAGTACCAAGGGCTTGAGGTTTTGGGTCAGCAGGTTTTGGGTCAGCAGCAGGCTACCAAACCACCAGCTTCTCCTGGGTCTGATCAGGAAAGCTCCCCCATTGGTCTGTTCTGAGGGAAACCCCAAGAGGTGGTTTTAGGTACTGCTGCTCCCTGTGACGTCCTTGGTGCAAACCTCTCCACTTCATCCTGTACCTGTCGTACATTTGTTGGGCATTTGACTGATCTAGCCCCTTGGTAGACCTTAAGAAAAAGCTTAGTTTTTTTGGTTTTGTTTTTTTAAAACATCTCTCGTTCCAGTATGATGGCTGGCAAAGTGCCCTCTGCAGCAGTGCTTGCCTCAGCATGCCCAGAAAACGTTTGTGTCGGTGGCATTTGTATACTGGGGGTGTTTTATCCTATTTTCTTTTCAGTGGTAAATGGAGAAGAGTGAAGGCCATGTGGGCCCTTGTGTGTGTCATTAACATAGGCACCATGATCACTTTGCCATTCTTCAAGTCATGTCTGTGCTGGTGAAGCAAAGGAAAGGAAGAGACGGGAGGAACAAGACGACTTTGTTGTTCTAGTTGTTGTTTTCTCAGGATGATTTGTCAGCTGAAGAATTGAGGAATTTATTGTGAATACATTTTAATTTTCTGTTTGCCTCTTCCTCTTCTCCCATTGCTTCTTTCTTTTCCTGTTCTGGACTACTTTTTCTTATTTAAGTTGGGGGTAGGAGGAGAGAACAGGGCACAACTAGCCAGTAAGAGACCAGTCCTTGGAGCATGGGCAGTATTCTCTTGCTAGTTGTATAGTCACCTGGAATGAGGTACCGCATGCCTTTCTCATTCATTTCTTTCCATCATTCCCCTCTCTCCCATCTCTCCACACTCATTCCCAAATCCTACCAAACAAGCATGTAAATGTTGGATCTAAATCTGTCTTTAACGTAGTTAAAGTGTAGTTCTTGTTCAACAAAATGCCATTTGACTAAGAATGAGGTCCAAATGGAATATTTCTTACAGGGACTGGGTCTCAGCATGTCCAGAGCTTTTCAGCCTCCAGTACTGAAGGTCTTTCACCTCTCTGTGGGAGGACTTTGGGGGGGGGGGGGGCGAAGGGAAGGACTAAAGGGGTATCCAGACCACAGCTGAATAATAGGATAATAATATAATAAATAATGAATAACATAATAGGAAATAACTTCGCTTACATTAAAAGTGTACTTAAAGGACCAGAAGTGTTCGATAAAATAAAGATATTTAAAGATGTATGCAGCTTTTCAATGATTTTTATTTAATTTTTTTTTAAAGAATAGTCTTGTTGTGGCAGCTAGGTGGCGCAGTGATTAGAACACTGACCCTGGAGTCAGGAGGACCTGAGTTCAAATTTGACCTCAGACACTTAACACTTACTAGCTGTGTGACCTTGGGCAAGTCACTTAATCCCAATTGTCTTGCCTTCCCCCTTCCAAACTCCCCCCGCCCCCCAAAAAAAGAATAGTCTTGTTGAGGATGACTGAAAACTGATTGATTTCTAGTGACTGGGGTCCTGGTTGGATTCTACTGCCTGGGCTGCCTCCAGGATAATTGGCAGTTTGGAACTCAGTGGCTGGGCTCTTGTCATAGAAACTGCCCCTTTGACCATCCTATAAAGGTAGGATATCTAAATCATGTTACTCTTGGATTTTGCAGTCAGTTTTTTAAACAGTATAGATACAATGGGAAGAGATGTTGCTTATTCAACAGCCCCAAAATATGATGGCTATTAAGGTGGGGGGGGAGCAAAGAAAGAATCTGACCCTCCTTGACTAGCCTCTATGATTGAAGCTGCATGCTTGGGGTACTGGAGCCATAGGCTTATGGATTACAAAAACACTGATTTGTTTCATTTTACCAACTTTTTGCCAGTTGTGTTCTTAAATTTGTGGGATGGTATGGTTTTGGTAGGTCTCGTCCCAAGTTTTCCTCTGCTAGTTTTTACTCTTCTATGAATCAATACTGGTCATGATCATCTTTATTCTCTTCCATAATGTTTTATTAATATTTCTATTCTAAACCAATGGTCTCCAAAGTGGAAATTCCCTGAGGAGCCAATGCATGATTCCAAGGGGTGTGCGGTTAATTAATCAGAGAGAGGGAAGGTGAATTGAATTCCATTCTCTCAACAGCTGCTTGTGGGTCCTGGATAAGGCAGCTTCAGCCTTGAATCATGAAAGGAAGGTGGAAAAAATCATGCAATCATTCTGACTGGGTCCTCTACAAATTTATGTTATATAATCTCAACTGGGCCCTCACTGCTGCTAGGCAATCCTATTATACCTTTCTTATCAACCCACTCTCCCATTCTTCATAGTTTCTCTTCCAAACCTCCTCATCTCTCCTGAAATCTCAGATGGTTCCCCCTCCTGATGCTCTTTTATCTGAGAACCTTACAGAAAAAATTCAAGCCATTTGCCTTAAACTCTCTTTTCTCCTCTCTTCCTCATCTCCTATCATTCAGGTGCCTTCTGCCACTGCCTCTTCCTTCACCCCTCTCTCACATGATGAAGTGGCCTTACTCCTTACCAAGGCTACTACTCCATTTGTTCAAGTGACCCTGTTCCATTCCATCTCCTCCATCAGCTTGCCCCTCTGTCATCCCCACTTTTTCACTTATTTTCAATCTCTCCTTGTCTACTGGCTCACTTCCTACTGTCTACAAACATGCCCATGTCCCCTCTGTCCTGAAAAAGCTCTCACTGGATCCTTCCCTTTATTGTCCTGTTTCTCTTCTGCCCTTTGTAGCTAAACTCCTGGAAAGTAACAATAGATGCCTCCACCTTCCTTTTATTCTCCTCTAAACCCCTTACCATCTGGGTTCTGACCTTATTTTTCCATTGATGTTGCTCTCTCCAAAGTTACTAGTGATCTTTTAGTTATCAAATCCAATGGCCTTTTCTCAATCCTCCTCTTTGATTTCTCTTTAACACTGTTGATTACTCACTCTCTCTTCCTTGATATTCTCTTCTCTCTAGGTTTTTGGGACACCACCCTCCTGGTTTCCCCCCTACCTGACTGCTCTTCCTCTGTCTCCTATTCTGGATCCTCCTCTAGATCATGCCTTCTATACACACATACACACACACACACACACACACACACCTCAATAATACCAACTCGTCTCTCTTTGTTTTTCTCATTTACAGTGGTATTGATTCTTTAGGGCAGTCATAACCCAATTATAATTTAACTGCTATAATTATAGGGAACCTGCAACAGTAACTGTGCAGGAACCATTAGAAAAACTGCAGAGTACCAAACCCTCAGATCACCTTGTGGCTGTGGTAGGTACCCCTTGCAGCATAGGCTCTGACTCCTGGGCGGTGATTAGTTAATAACAGTCTCACTGGGACACTGATGCACTGTTGGTGGAGTTGTTGACTGGTCCAACCATTCTGGAGAACAATTTGGAATTATATCCAAAAGGCTGTAAAATTGCACATACCTTTTGACCCAGCAGTACCACTACTAGGTCTGTATCCCAAAGGGGTTAAAAAAAAAAAAAGGAAAAGAACCTACAGGTACATAATATTTATAGCAGTTCTTTTTGTGGTGGCAAAGAATTGGAAATTGAAGGGATACTCATCAACTGGGGAATGACTAAACAAGTTGTGGTATGTAATTGTTATGGCATACTATTGTTCTATAGGAAATGATTATACATATATATAAAAAATCTAGGGGAATAGTTTCAGAAAAAATCTGGGAAGACTTATATGAACTGATACAAAGTGAAGTGAACAGAACCAGGAGAACATTGTACACAGTAAGAGCAATATTGTTATGATGATCGACTGTGAATGACTTAGCCGTTCTGATAAATGATCCAAGACAGTTCTAAAGAACTTATGATGAAAAATGCTGTCCATGTCCAGAGTGAAAACTGATGAAGTCTAAGTGCTAATTGAAACATAATTTTTTTCACTTTATTTTTTCTTTCTTTTTGCAACATGGCTAATATTACAAATGTATGTAATCTCCTCCTGTCATCTCTTATCTTTTCTTCTAATGTAATGTTCATTTTGGCTGATCCCTGGTCTAATGGCACACAAACAACTGAGATTCTTCCCATATCAATAACCAATTATCTTTTGTCTGTAAAAATATAATTAATATATATTAAAATATTTTAATGATCAGAAATCTATTTCTTTTCCTTTATCTCACACCCTATTGCAAAAAAGAAAAGAAAAACAAATTCCTTGTAATATATATTCATGCTCAAGCAAAACAAGTTCTTTCATTGACTACATACAAAAATATGTCTCATTCTATACCCTAAATCTGTCACCTCTATGTCAGGAGGGGAATAGTATGTTTTATCATTAATTCTTTGGAATCACGAATGGTCACAGCATTGATTAGAGTTCTTACAGCCTTTAAAGTTCTTTATCTTTACAATGTTATCATATAAATTATTCTTTTCATTCTCATTATCAGTTTTAAAAAATCTTCAAAGTTGTTAATTTTTATAATGATGTTATAGTATAAATTATTCTCATCATGCTTGTTTCAATCTGCATCAGTTCATATTCATCTTTCTAATGTCTCTTTAAAATACTCTATTTCCTTATTTCTTACAAACCAATAGTTTTCCATCACATTCATATACACTTTGTTTAGCCTTTCCTCAATTGATGGGCATTACTCTTATTTCCACTTTTTCTGCCACCACAAAAAGAGCTCTTATAAATATTTTTGTAGTTAAAGGACCTTTTTCTTTTTCTTTTGAGATTTTTTTGGGTATAGGTTTAGCAGTGGTGTAATTGGGTCAAAGGACAGGTGTGTTACTTAGGAACTTTTTGTGTATAACTTTGAATTCCTTTCCAGAATGATTGGACCCTTCACAGGTACAACAATATGTTAAAGTACCTGTTTTTCCATAGCCCTTCTAATATTTATCATTTTCCTTTTTTTGTTATTTTTTACAATCTGATGGTCAAATTCTGATGTTCTCAGAATTGTTTCAATTTGCATTTCTCTAATTAGTAGTGATTTGGACAATTTTTTTCCCCTCTATGTCTACAGGTAGCTTGGGTTTCTTCCCTTGAGAACTGCCTGTTCATATCCTTAGACCATTTACCAACTTGAAAATGGTGATTATTCTTATAAATTTGAATCAATTCTTTATGTATCTTGGAATTGAGACCTTTGTCAGGGAAATTTATTGTATCTATAGAGAATAAAATATAAAATGAATATTCTATATAAATATATAAAATAAATATGACATGGAGGCTTGGGGTTCCAACCATCCTATAAAACTCTGGCTTCTTTTGTTTCTGAAATCTGAACTATGCTTTCCAGTGTGCTTTTTGCCATCATCCCCTTGTCCTTTTGGTAGACCTGGATTCAAATCCTGCTTCAGACACTCATAGACTCTGTAATCCTGGACAATTCATTTAAAGACTCTGTGCCTCAACTTCTTCCTCCATAAAATGAAGGGGCTGGACTTAATAACTTTTAATGGCTCTTCCAGATCTACATCTATTAATCATTGAGTCCAGAGACATATATTGACTTGTTTGGGAGAAGGGAGCAAACATTTATTATGTGCCAAGCACTGTGCAAAGTATTTTTATAGATATTATCTTATTAAGATTTTAATAGAACTCATTTGCCAAGAGATGTTGCATATTTTTCTACAGGGACCTACTCCAGTGTCTTAGTATGTGATAGAGAGTACTTTGAGTTCTCAGAGGCTATGATGGTGGACTGTAAGCTCTAACAAGTTCTAAAATGCCAGAAAGACTTCAGGTTCAGTCCCAGTGAAAGACTGAGTCTTGTTGTCCAATAACCAAACAAGGAGAGGCTTGACAGAAGCAGGTTGTAACTAGGTAGTAACAATTTTTTTTTTCCATTGAAATTCACAAGATGAAGAATAAAATGGTTCTTGCTTCTGTTCAAGTCCCCTTGCATTGTCAAACTGAAAATGACCCATTGGTGAGGGAAAAGGTAGGGAATGCTAAAAATTACAACATTTACAAATTGTCTAAGCCTTAACTTTTGATACTTTAAATATGCCAATGGCCAGTGAGTAAATTGACACAAGAATTAACTAAATCAATATTGACATTCTTGTGGTAAACAAAACCAAAAGGCAAGAGGACATTACAACTAAATGCAAGGATGGCTCAAAAATTCTCGCTGGCGGGTAAAACAGAGAAGTTGGTGGGCTTGCTTTCATCAGCAGCACAGAAATAATAAGAAATGTGATCTCATGGGACAATTATGCATTGCTGGGATCATGATATACTAGAACAAAAGGACCCTCATGAAGATAGTTTATTTTCCCCTTTCACTGATGATTTATTATAAACTCGCTGTAAACTTAGTAAGCAATGTATAATTGAAGACTTATGATAAATATTTGTTGTGTTAAACATCAATAAAACCAATTGACCAAAATAATCTCAATTTTTAAGGAACTTACATTCTTTTTTAAATTTAATTTTTTCAATGAGCAAAATTTTACTTTCTCTTCCTTCCACTTCTTTTCTACTATCAAAAAAAGAAAGAAAAACAAACCCCCCTTAATAGACATACCCAGTCAAGCAAAATAAATCCCCTCATTGACCACGTCCAAAAAATATCTCTCATTCTGTACCCTGAGTTCATCCTCTATCTGAGGTATTTGTATTTAGGTAAATGAAATTCAACACATAAAACATCCCTAAGAAGCATTGTGGCATGGTGGGTGGAAAGTTGGCCATGGAGCCAGGAAGACATGGAGCCAGGGTTCAAATTCCATCTTTGATAAATCCTGGCTATGTGATCGTGGGCAAGTCTCCTAATTTTTCAGCATTTTAGGCAGCTCTCTAAGAGCAGGTGCTAAATTGCCTTGACAGAAGGAGCTCTTTCTACCAGTGAAATCCTTGGTCCAGATCTTCTCCTTAAAACATTCATAACAACTTGTCAGTCATATCCTCTGAGTCATCATCAGTTTCTAGAAACTTATCCTTTTATGTGGTCCCAGATAATATTCTGTTCCTGTTTTTCCTTTGTTTCACATCACTCCATAAGGGACTTTTCAGATTTCTTTATAATCCTCATGCTTATTGATTTTAATTGCATTATAGTATTCTATTACATTAATGTACTGCAATTTCTTTAACCATTCTCTTATGGTTAGACATTTAGGTTGTTTCCAGGGTTATCTTGTTTTTCAAACAATGCTGCTATAAATACAATATATATTTTTTTAAGTAGAGAGTTTTGAATAGATAGAATTGCTGGCACACATATATATATGTATATATATACGTATATATCACTCAGGATATATTTTCAATAATGAAATAATTGAGTCAAAAGATAAGATTAGTTTTATAACTTTGTCAAAAGCATTAACAGAATACTTCCAAAAAGAGTTCTGCTAATAATGAGTGAGCATACCAGTTTATCTAAAGCACTGTTAAGTCTTGAATATTACTTTTAAAATTATTTTTGGCAATTCCATGAATTTGATACTTCAAAGTTAAGTTTATATTTCCTGCATTGTGTGGTTGTGTGTGTGTGTGTGTGTGTGCGTGTGTGTGGTTGAGCTTTTAAAAAACTATTAATAACAATTTCTTTCTAATTTTGTAAACTGTCTATTCACATCTTTTGGCCATCATCCATTTGTGTTACTTTTAGATATTTTAAACAGTTCCTTATAAATTTTAGATGTCAGAATATTTCTGTCATATTTGTCATAATTTTTCCAACATGTTCTTTTGTTGTATGGAAGGTTTTTTTCATTTAACCACATTAATTTTTCCCCTAGTTATTTCTTCTATATTTTGAGAAGATAAAAAACGTTATCCCCCCTACAATCCTAGGGTAAATACATTACTGTGTGGTCTTTTATGAATTTTAGAGTTAAAAATGTTTAAATTTCTGCTCCAGATAAAATTCATTGTGGCATGTGGTATAAGATGTAGATGCTTTCTACCACTTTTTATTTCCTGCAGGTTTATTAAGCATGAATCTTTTATATACATACATTATATATAATAAATGTATGAATCTTTTATATATATTTGGTGAAATGTTTGCAATGTCTATTCTGTTGCATTGTTCCATATCCCTATTATTTTTCTTGGTACATAGAGTTTTGATGAAAATAGCTTTATAATGGATTTTAAAGTTAAAAGTCCATCATCATTAACTGAAAAATTGTGCTTTCTGATATCCTTTGTCATTTGTTTTCCCACATAAACTTCATTTTTATTCTATTTACTTTATGTAGAAATTTATACTTTGATTTTTTTGTTCAGTTGTTTCAATCATGTCTTACTCTTTGTGATTTCATCTGGGGTTTTCTTGGCAAAGATATGAAAATGGTTTGCTGTGTCATTCTTCAACTCATTTTACAGATGAAGAAACTGAGATAAACAGGGTTAAGTGACTTGCCAAAGGTCATGCAACTAGTAAGTGTCTGAGGCCAGATTTAAACTCAGGAAGATGTCTTCCTGACTTCAGTCTCAGCACTCTAGTCCCTGCATGATCTAGCTGTAAATAATCTATTTCATTTAAATTTTCTAACTTGACACCACATAGCTATAATATTTGCTGATATTCTCAATTTTTATATTTGCTAGTATCTTTTCCTTTTAATTTCTCATTTTATTGATTTTTATTTTTCTGATTACATTAATGTTTTATGAATTTTATGTGCCTTTTCACAAAGGCTTTTGTTTTATTGATTGATTTATTTCTTTTTCTATTCATTTTTGTGCTTAATGTTATCTCTTTTGAGACTTTCCTCTGAACTTTTTTTTTTTTAACTTTTTTGGTTTGATTTTTTTCTTTTTCTTTTGTATCAGACATTCAGTTATATGTATTTGCCTGTAAGGAACTTTGGATACATCTCGTAGATTTTGACATGTGGAATTATTGTTATTATTATCTTCTAAATTTTTGATGTCTTATATACCCTAATTATTGTGTGATAGATTGTCTTTGAGTGTCCACATAGTTTTATAACTTTTACTCATGTTCATAACATCATTAAATCTCCAAATTAGAAGGAATCACAGTGGTCATTTTAAAAATCCATACCTAAACAAGAGTCTCCTCTACAAACTTACAAGTCATCATTCAACCTTGGCTTGAAGATCTCCTGCAAGGATGAAAACAGCTGCCTCTCGAGGCAATTCTATTCCACTTTGGGGCAGGTCTAGTTTTTAGGAAGTTCTTCCTTTGGCTTGTTCCTGTTCTTCCCACTCTGGTCAAGATTGGTCCTTGTAATTAATCTGAGTCAGGAAGCATTTTAGTGTTGCTTTCATTTCACTATTATAGCTATTGTGCACATCGTTCCCTTGCTTCATTGTCCCTATTTTGCATCAATTCATAAAAATCTTCGCATGTTTCTCTGAATTCCTCATATTTATGTTTCTTATGATGCAATAACATGCCTTTACCTTTGCTTACCACAATTTGTTTAAGTGTAATTTCCTCTTTGGACAGCTAAGTGGTATAGTGGATAGAGCACTGGCCTTGGAGTCAGGAGGACCTGAGTTCAAATCCAGCCTCAGATACTTACTAGTTGTGTGACCCTGGGCAAGTCACTTTACCCTGGTTGCCTCAGTCCCTCATCTGTAAAATGAGCTGGAGAAGGAAATGGCAAAACCACTCCAGCATCTTGGTCAAGAAAATCCCAACTGGGATCATGAAGAGTCTGACACAACTGAAATGATTCAACAAATTTCCTTTTTATTTTTATTTATTATTTCCTTTTTAGCTCTTGTCTAATTCTCTACATCTTGATTTATTGTGTTGTCTTAGTAACTTGTGCTCTGATTGCACCCTAACCTATACCCATACATACCCTCTTACCGATCTGAATTATTATTATTCCCTCTTCATAGCTATAACTCCATATGAAACTGAGTTTTGGCCAACGTATAAATTTTAATGAAGCATAGAGGATTGGTGGTTATCTCTATCTCTACACTATTTTCTTTTTTATCTTTTCTTTTTTTTTAATCTCTGTGACCAGCTTGAGTCAACATCAGTTAGAATTAATGGATAACAGGATCAAAGACAATTATTTTTGGCAACCTTTTTGCTATCCCCTTTACTTGAGTTTCACAATAATAAAAATGTTGATTATTTTCTTTTTAAAAGGTTTTTTTTTAATACTATCAAAATAACCAGTCCTAAAAATAGAAAAAGCTAAAACAATGTGATTGTTTATTTTATTGTTATCACTCCCCAGTCACGTGTTCATGGGAGTGAACATTCTCAAGAAACACAATGTTGACAGCCTTTGTGGATGTGCAAGACATGAAAAGGGACCCAGAAAGTACACCAAGTCTGGCCTGTTTGTTGTTTCAGAGAAGGCAGCACCCAAGCCCACAACCAGTCAGCAAACTGGGAAACTAACTGGTGGTGGCAGCAACAAAAAGGAAGAAACATTTCCTTGAGTTCCATACTAAATCAGGAATTTTCTGCAAGTCATTAGTGCCAAAAGTAAACTCAATAATCCCAATGTGGTCCAAGGCAGAATATAGTCCCTTGTCCTGGATGCTCTGCTTCTTGTGATGCAGATTCTATGAGGGTATTTCCTTTTTGTAAGTTACATAAAAGAAGCCATAAGGAGCCATCATGATCTATGACAATGAATGGTTGGGATCAATTACTTCTCTGTCAACTACAAGGTCTCTCTCCTAGTAATAATTCTGATTTGGACCTCCTTACAAACATCATAAGACATTAGTATGTCCCTGCACACTATTTGACTCTTCATCCATTTTTGTTAAATAAATATTCATTGAGTACCAATCATACTCCTGGATATATAGTTCACCAGGAGAGATGGTAGACCTAAAAACAACTGAAAGATAACGCATTCTGTGACAGGTGCCTCATGAGGACATTAGTTTAGGACTAAAATAATTAAAAAACAGGCATAGGATGAGACCTAGGTGTCCAGTGACCTAATAAGCTGTGCAATGTTTGCCGCAGTGAGGATGATGATCTGGGCCTCAGTTTTTCACTCTCAAGAGAATGGGTTAGATCAGATGATCTCTAAGGTCCATCTATAAACTGCAAAGATCTTTGCAATCACTTATTGTTGATTTGTTTTTCAGTTGTATCTGACCTTCCGTGACCCCATTTATGGTTTTCTTGGTCAAGATACTGGAGTGGTTTTGCCATTTCCTTCTCCAGCTCATTTTACAGCATGGAGACAACCAGGGTTAAGTGACTTGCCCAGGGTCATACAGCTAGTAAGTATCTGAGGCTGGATTTGAATTCATGAAGAGGAGACTTCCTGGCTCCGGGCCCAGAACTCCATCCACTTCACCACCTAGCTTCAGTTGCCTTCCCTTGGCAATCACTCATCAATCAACTGATAAATGTTTATTAAGTGCCTACTGGTGGGGATAGTAAAGAGGCAAAAGACAATTCCTGCCCTCAAAGAGCTTACAATCTAATGGGGGGGGCAATTATTTTCTAATTCCCCACCCCTCTATTGTATACTTCTTTACCTAAGGCAGCTAAGTAGCATGGTGGATAGAGTGCGGGACTTGGAGTCAGGAAGACCTAAAGTTCAATCCTGCCTTAACTAGCTTAAGTAAATCACTCAATCTCTTTGAGCCCTGGTTTCCTAATCTGCAAAATGGGAATAATATCAACCTCACAGTGCTGTCGTCAGGATCAGATAACACATGTAAAGCACTTTGTAGACCTTAAAACAGTACATAAATGTTAGCCAACAACAACAACAATAGTAATTATTCTCTAGGACTACAGTGGGACTTTGGGTGACAGCCAAGAGCATCTCACAGTAAATTCACTTTTAAATACCCCTTTACAGTTTGCAAAGCATTCCCCCCCTCCCCGAACAGTCTCAGAGGTGGATAGTAGATATTACCCCTATTCTGCAAGAGTTTGTATTGGGGGGAGAGTCTGTGACCATTGTCTACCATAGGCACTGCTCATTTCCCACCTCAATGACTCCTCCTCTCTCTGATCCTTTGAAGATTCTGGGCATCAAGGCCCCCAGGCCAGAACTCTGTGAAGGAGCTTCAGAAGACATCCCTAGGAGAGGATCCTATGGGAATATGGGAGAGAGCAGCTCAGGGAAAAGAAATTATATCCTTCACTCAAAATTTCATAATAGTGGATGTTGAAAACTATCTTCATATGTAATTGGAAAAAATAAAATACTATTAAGTGGGTGGAAGAAGAAATTGTTGCCACCTGGGGCAAAGCCTCAATCACCCTATGTTTGTTCTAGTTTAAGTCTTGAGATTAAGAAATTCTAAATTTATAAGAGAGAAAGTTGGGTGAGGGAGCATTAATGTACAATAAAAAAATTTCATTTGAAAACATCAATTCTCCCACTTTAATAAAATATCCAGTAGTTTCATTTTCCAAAGGGAATACAGAAACTGATTTATCTTCTACATTTCTGTGGCATTCTTGAGATATTACAGCAGTGAATTTCATTATAATAGTCTCTGGAAAATATTTCAATAAAACAAGAAGCTTCCCTTAGAAGAAAAATGCACATAGTAGCTAATTCGAAGGATATTTGGCTAGGAATATTTTCTAAGGGTAATTTTGGACAATTTATTCTTTTTCTACATTATATTATTTACTTTCATTACCACTGTAATTATAGTCAGATCTGACGCAGTTTCTCAGTAACTGAAATGTTTTTTAAAGATCTTTTTCATTGAACAAGAATCAAAACTTTTCAGAGGAAAAATGTACTCAGTCACCTCTCAGGTAAGAAATAATGGAAAGCAAAACTCTTACTCCCAAAGTGGTTTCTGACATAAACTATTCAAATAATTTCTTTTTTTTTTTTTAGAGTTCTATTGGCACACAGTCATTTCTGAATATGCCTTTCCCTCATCCTGTCCCTACTCAGTCCAATAAGCCTTCTCTTTTAAATATGGATGGTGGGGGGGGGGGGGAAACGGAAGCAGTTAAAGCAATATCTACCAACATATATTGAGTGTCTGATAGAGTCTGCAGCATTCCACATCCCAAATCCCTCATCTCTCCAACCAAAGGAAAAAGCTACATTTCCTCATCTCTTCTCAGGGGTCAAACTTGGTCATCATAATTCCATAGCATCCAGTATTGCTCTTTTCATTTACATTGTTATGAACTTGAATGATTTCTGAAAAGAGGTAGAATCCGTAAAGAAACAATGGAGACCGTGGAACAATGTCCTAAAGTTTAGTCAGATTTTTATAGCAGTTTTTTGTTGTCATTGTTCCTTCAGGCTTATAATACTCCGATCTCATCTTGATGTAAAGTTTTCTGAGCAGCCTGGAAAAGACCTTAACTTCTCTAATCCTCAATTTTCTTTTCTTTATAATGAGAGGATTGGGCTGGCATTAAAATTTTATGATTATTTCTTAGTTAACCTATCCTTTTCTTGCTTTAGAACCTAGGATAATTTTCTCTGACTTCTAAGGTTGCATAAAGAGTCTGGTCTCAAAGGCTCTTCCCCCATTAACCTCTCCAAATCCACCTCTCCTTACTCCCTAATATTCCTTTCCAGCCAAGCTATTTCTTGTCATGTTCCACATGTGACATTTATTTTCACTGAAGTATCTTTACACACACCATTTCCTCTGGTAGGAATTCTTCGTGCCCACCTTTCTGCCAATCTACACCTTTTACCTCCTTCAAAACCTACTTTCAAACTCATTTCCTCTAGAAAATACTATCTATTGGAGGTAATAGGGCCACTTAGGTGACTGTAGATAGAGCACTAACCCTGCAGTCAGGAGGACCTGAGTTCAAATTTGGCCTCAGCTATTTAGTAGCTGTGTGATCCTGGGCAAGTCACTTAACCCTGTTTGCCTCAGTTTCCTTGTCTGTAAAATGAGCTAGAGAAGGAAATGGCAAACCACTCCCATATCTTTGCCAAGAAAACCCCAAATGGGATCATGGAGAGTCAGACACGACTGAAAACGTTTAAAAGGCATCGGCAATGGAGGTAATACCACTGAAACTTGTCTATTCCTCTTCTTTAGGCCTCCTCAGGCCTTCTGTACTTGTCAACCTCTGTTACCAAATGCTGACTTACACTTGAAATATTGCTTTTAAATAAAGTGGGTCAGGATAACTTAAGGTTTGCAAATGCTTCATGTGTATCTTCCAATTGCTCTTCACAACGACCCTGTAGATGTTACTGTTACCCCCCACTTTAGAGACTGGAAAACAGACTGCGGCTGGCGGCAAGACTCTTGAGGATGAGCTGTGGTCTTGCTTTGCTTCTCCCTGTAGTTTCTTTCAAATGTTTTATTTGACCTTCCAGTCTTTACCTGATCTGTAAAAGGAAGAGGCTGAACTACATTATCTCTGGGGACCCCTCTTCACTCTAAGATTCTATGTCCTACATGGCTTACTGGTGGAATGAACTTACTCCTCTCATCATCCATGAGAATATTAAGGAATAGATTGCTTCCTATCCTTATGAAGGTAACTACCTCGGTGCAGTTCGGATGCTGGGCCCCTTTGGCAGTCTGGTGAAACTAATGTCTTATAAAATGTACAAAACAAGACACAGGACTGATTACAAAGGAAATCAAAGATTAGTAAGAATAAAGATGTCATTTATTTTTGCCGTCCAAGTTCACGGACCCCCTGAAATCTGTCCGTGCACCTCAGATGAAGAATCCCACCTCTAGTTAGAAGTCCGAAAGGAGTTTTCTTCGTAATTAATGAGACTCTGGATAAGCCCTTATAATAATAAAGAAAATATGTTTGCTCTACGTAAGATGCCACACGCCAGCACCTAGGTCCCCAGGATCTCCAGTCAAACTGGTCCTAAGGCGCACAGAGCACCACATTCCTGCAAAGCCGCTCCTCTGTCCAAGGTCCCTCTGGGGCGGGTCTCTAGCAAACCTCCCTGAAGCTCCCCCCTCCCGTTCTGTGACCTCTAAGCGGCCCATCTAGACTTGGGGAATGCGTTTTCTTCCCCGTCTCCTAGTTCCAGCCGGAGTGGGAGCCAGGGAACCTGGGGTGGATGGAGGTGAGAAAGGAGATCCCTGCCTCCCTTTCCCAAATTCCACCCCACTCCTGTGTCCTGCCTGTCCTAATCCTCCTATTTTCGCCGTATTACTCTCAAGTCTCTACGCCCGTTCCGCTCCCCGCATCCACATGTTCCCAGTGTACCAGCCTCCCCTAACAGTTTTCTCTGGCCATGTGGGTCCTTCTGCCCCTGGGGTCCCCGCTGGTCCTCTCCACTCCCATCCTTTAGTACTCCCTCCCTATTCTAATCCTCTCCGAGATCTCAGGCTCGCCCACCCCTCCAGCCTTTCATCCCTCCCATCTTCCCCGCCCCCCTCCACCTCCCGCAACGCTCCAACCTCACTCACTGCACTACTCCTCGGGTCCTCCCGCCTGGCTGCCTCCCCCGTCGCCTTGGCGCCTCTTCTCTCCACCCTCTTCTTTTCTCTCTCCTCCCTCATTCTTCTCTCCCTCCTCCTCCCTCCCCAAGCTGAGTAACTCAGGAGGCGATGCTGAGATGCTGATCCTGCGGCTGTGAAAGAGTGAAGCAGGGAGGGACATTTCTCATTGCTAAGGATCCTGGTCGGGAGAGGAGCTGAACACGCCACCACTGTTCCTGAGCTGCAGAAGCTCCCCTCTCCATCCCTCCCATCCTCAGCTCCAGCTCCCACCGCTGAGGGAGGGAGGGAAAGAGGGAGGGTCTCTGGCCAGTTCTGGCTCTGTTTCCCCCCTACCCTGGTAACGGAAGTGCCAGGCGCCTTTTAGCAGAGAGGCGGGGGCACCGGAGTGGGAGGGGGGCATGGAGCCTGTCCGGGAGCCCCCCAGGAGGAGCCGGCCCCCTCCACCACCCGCTCCAGCCGCGTCTGCTCCTTTGCCAAGAGTACTGTCTCCTGGGGACGGGGAGGGCCGGGGCCAGGAGGTGCTGCTGAGAAGATCAGGATCCGGGTACGAGGGCAGTACCAGCTGGAAGGCGGCCTTGGAGGGTAAGCAAGTAACATCCTCCTTCCTCCTCCATGGTTGCTGCCTCCCTAGAGAATCCTGTCCTGTTCTCAGGGTCCCTAGCTAGGACATCCTCTGCTGGGGTCCTATCTTTTCACACCAGTGTATGACTCCATCGCACCCTACTGCCTCTTCCAGACCCCCCCTCCCCACCCCACTCCCCACTCCCTGGTAAGATCTGATCAGCCTGGGTAGTGAGAGTGAGGGTCCACTAGTTCTCCTTCCTTCCAGAGACACAATTATCAGTGTTACCTTGTTCTTTTATCATTAGAGGTTTGGGCTTGGGAGTGGGAAAATTCAGACTTAGAATAGGACAAATACCATTTGGTAGAAAAGAGCTCTGTGCCGGAATTCAAAAGACCTGGATTCTCACCTTGGCCTTGCATATTAACTCACAATGTGACCTTGCATGAGTAACTTGATGCTCTGGGGCACTGCTTTCCTCATACATAAACTGGAAAATATTGTACCTGCCTACCAGCCTCACAGGGATGTTGTCAAGATAAAATGAGATTGTAGATACAAGTACACTTGGGGAAAATAAGTAACAAAACATGACATAACTAAGTATCCTTATGAAATGAATCACTTTCACCCAGTAAAAATTAAGCTAAAGTCATGATTTGGTTAGTGAAGAGGAAGCTGGTATCCTACACATACATCCCTCCCTTGATAAATGTTTCATACTTTTTTGAAAGTCAGCTTTCTTCAAAGACTTAACCTACTTCTGAGTACCCCACATGACTTAGAGAAGAGAAATCAACCTGTCATGTTGTGTTTAGATAGATATTAGACTTTTGATTTAATTTATATAAGAAACTCCCTCTCCCAGTACAGCTCCACGTCTCCATGTTTGGGACATGGAGAGACAAGTGACTTGCTATAATCAGTGTGTATCTGAGAGAAGAATTGAACCTTGGTTGTCCTTGCTCTAAAGATAGCACCCTATCTACTCCACCACACTTCCTTGAGGAATCTGGATTTAGGCAATGCTTATGCCAATACTGAAGTGGTAGAGGGGACTTCCTGAAGGGGTGGTGGTGATGTAAGATTGGAATTAGAAGCCCCAGATGGTGACTTTGCAGAGGTAGGCATTGAAGATGAAGAGATAATATGGCGGTTGTTTTAGAAGAGTTGGGGGTTGAGAAAGACAACTAAGGGAGACAGCAGGAGAGAAGAAGGAGTTGAGCAAGGGAAGGTAGAGAACTCTCTCTTGAACTTGTATCCCAGGGTTCTATCAGGATCTGCCTTATCTAAGATTCTACACTCTGGCCTAAACTAGTCAGACTGACTGATTTACCAATCTCCAATCTGTCTCCTAGCCCTTTCTCCACTAGCTGTTGCCTCCTTTCCACTATAATATCCCCTAGAGCAGAGTAGTCTACACCCAGGGGTATTCAGAAATACTCATTGACTGACAGTTGACTAACTTCCAGTAGGTTTGCCTTACGCAAAAGAAAAGTGGAAAAAATGGAGTTATTTCTGGTTCTTGAGCTCTCTCAAAGCCCAATCTGCCTTGTGAACATTATTCTTTTCCATAGACTTTTACCTCATGGCAATCTACTTCTGGGTGTCCAGGATGGTAAGACAGATGTCTTGTCAAACAGGAATTGCTACATAGTGCTGAGAAGGCAGAGGAGGATTCCTGTCGACCTTTGTACGCTTCAGATATATCATGGTAAGGTCCACTTCAGCCCTTGCTGAACCTCATCAAGGCCTATGAGCCAACATCTCACTGGATTTCTTCACGGTCCTTTCATTTCCCTTCAGAGGGAAAAAATATCAGGTACTTTGACTAAGATGGTGCACTTTATCCCCATCCAAGACTTACCTGGTGCCTCTCAAGCAGTCAACTGGCCTTGGACCTTCTCTTTCACTTTGATAGCTTTCCCAAAAGCATTACCTCCAATTGTGACTCTAAATTTATCTCCCTGTTCTGGCAGGCATTCCTCTCATACTTCTACATCCAATCACAGCTTTCCTCTGCCTTTGAACCACAGTCCAATGGAGAAATAGAAAGGGTAAAGCATGTCATCAGGCCATTCCTTCGGTGTTTGCTGATGTCGATTGGGACCATTCTTGTTCATGGTCAAATTTTGATACGGTAATGTCCAGCCTACACCCTTTCCTCAGTATATATTGCGCATGAATTATGGACAGCACTTGAAAACATATTCTATTGGACTTTCCTGGTCATAGGTCAGAGAACCATGTAGAGAGTTTAAAGAAATTTAAAAAGAGATTTTCTAATTCTAGCTTCTTTCTATAACCTCCCTGACAAATTATCCTCTGGCTTAGACTAACAGACTCTAGTGATGGAGGCCAAGGAGAAAAAAAAAGAACAGGGAAATTACTGATGCTGGAAGGAATCTAGTTAATTGTCAGGGAACATAGTTTGTGTTTTTATGGACCACCACTGAAACAAATGACCCTCTGTTAGTTAGCACTAAGGCTCCTATCCCATCCTTTACTATATTGCTTGAATTGCATGTAAATTATCACTGCCAATCACCCTGAAGATCTGCCCAGTTTTTCATCTCAAAAGTAGCTCTTATCAGATCAGTCTGTTTTCTGGTTTCATAGCCTTTCCTACTTCCTCATTTTCAAGAGAGTTTTCCCAGAGCCTCAAGGATCCTGTGCACTAAGAAAGCGTAGGGTCATTGCTACTCTTTTGGGGACTAGAAGGGTAATGGTCCTGATGGCCATTCTTGAGAATCATAGACCATGCCCATGTCTGTATGTTTTATCAGGTCTAGTTTAACCAGCTCCTACAGTGTCAACGTGATATTCTGAGCTGAGGAGGAGGGGAATGCTCTCAGAGTCTTTGTTTTTTTCTTACCCCACTCTGACCATTCCAAACAAGTTAACTGGTTATCTATTGCTCTCTTCCTATTTGGAAGAAGGTCATTGTCTGATCCTACCTTGGAATTACCTTCTCAAGCAGAAGAGTTTCCCATCTGAAGTACAACTGACCTTATTTTAAAGGTCTCTGTTGCTGTTGTCTATACTGGACACCACGACAAGCATTTGACCCCCTGCCTTGCCTCATACCCTCTTTCGCGTCACTGATCCATTCTCTTATAAGCTGTAGTAAAGGTAGGGGTATCTTTACTACAGAAGGAGGAGGCCTCTTCTGTACCCAGGATACAGCTCTGACTTCTCTCCTTTTTTTTTCAGATTATGTCTTTCAGTCTACTTTCTATAATTTTCTTTGTGTTCTTGTTCAGGGCTATAAACCATTCCTTGTTTGGATAGTCACACAAAGTTAGAAATGAAAGGGAAAAGGGGTTGAAGAACAATCCCTTAGATCAAGAACAGGAGAAACCAATAATAAAACTGATAGGACCAGAGGTGGGGGTGGTAGTGTCTAAACAGGAAGCAAGATGAAGATCAGGAATCACAATGATGTCTAAAAGAAGGTTAAGGGGGGATGAAGTGTGGGATACAAGCTACCCATTGTTCAGTTCTAGGCAAAGAATGAAGTACCAAGTTAGACAAAGTTATTTCAATTTGCCATACTCGATTTGTTTCTTGGGTTGCAACAGAGAAGAGCATTGTGGGCATGAACGAGCTGCAACATGTAACAAATGAGGGCCTCCAGAGAAGAACAAGAGTTAAAGGGTGTCATTGAGGAATTATAGGACAGGAAGAGAAAATGAGTTGGCCATGTGGCAAGAGCAAGGGATGAAAGATGGATAAGCCAGAGTCACCCATGGTGCCCCTGTGGTGTTGGGAGAAAGCAAGGAAGGTCTCCAGTCCATTGGATACCTCCTGTGGGTCAAATGTTGGGAGAACATGGTCAAGAGTCGCACAGGATAGGCAGGAATGAATGGGTTTCCATTTGCATCACTGTAATTGATGAGATCATGGGTCCATTTGAGTATTTGAGGACACTCAGTTCCGCACAGGACTTATTTAGAAATACACATGCTCCATTTTCTTTGGAAGAACCTTTAGCTGGAGGGCTCCTCCTACCACCAGCCACACTGTTCTCCACGACAACGAAACAGAAAGTTCATTTTGTGCCCTTCATTATTCCCTTTCCCTCTAACCCCTTAAGTTTGATTCAATATTTATCAGCCACAGAACTTGTGTCTTGCCTTGAGCTAGGCTATGAGGAAGAAGTGGAAGAGACATTTATTTTTTCTTCTCTACTCCCAGGTGCCTCTTCCTTTGTCCCTCCCTTGGTCCATGTTTTATGGAGGCATTGTGGCAAAGTGGACAGAATTCTGGACCTGAAGTCAGGAAGATCAGGGTTTGAGTCCTGCTTCTGAAACTTACTAGTTGTATGACGTTGGGCAAGTCACTTAACTTCTCTGAGACTCAGTTTTCTCATCTGTAACATGGCGATAGTAATACCTGTATAGAGTACATACCTCACAGGATGTTGCTTTGTAAACTTTAAAATGCTACCTAAGAACTAATTATTATTATTATTATTATTATTATTATTATTATTATTATTATTACAACATACCTACCCAAAGTCTTTACATGAGTCCTGATTGAAGACTATCCTGCCAGACAGGACATTGATATGAACGAGGTGATCCCACAGACCTAAGTTCAAATTTAGCCCAAGAAGCTTACTAGCTGTGTGACCCTAAGTAAGTCATTTAGCCTCTATCTGCCTCAGTATCCTCACCTGTAAAATGGGGACAGAATGAGATAATACTTAGAAAGTCCTTTGATAACCTTAAAGTGTTAGATAAATGCTATTTTTAAATAATTTTTTTCCCCCACTTTTTTTGGAGGGGGTAGGCAGGGCAATTGGGGTTAGGTGACTTGCCCAAGGTCATATGGCTAGTAAGTGTTACGTGTCTGAGGTCGGATTTGAACTCAGGTCCTCCTGACTCCAGGACGGGTGCTCTATCACTGGGCCATCTAGCAGCCCCTATGCTAACTATTATTGTCATTACTATTACTGTTACTATTCAGGGTCTAGAGGCCACGCCCTAGTGGAGGGAGGGATGGGTAATGGTGTGGGCACTGTCCCTGGGATATAAATCAAATAAAGAGGAATGCCCCTATTGGGCAATAGGCCTGCCACATGTCTCTCAGACCATGTTGTTTTTAATTTAACACTCCAGCAGACTAATTTATTGGGTCATTGCTTCCCTGAAGGAGGCACCCCACCCTGGTTTCTCACAATCTTTGCAAAGCTTTAATATAGTGTGTTAGTGAAGAGTGACACGGGACTAGAAACACATGACAAAAACAGTCTAAAAAGAGAGCCTTTCTGAAGGGGAGAATTGAGTGAGGCCTCAGCTATCCTTGATCTTGTCCAAAGTTTAGGCCTCTTTCCTTGAATGGGTCAGTATTTTGTGCATGGCTAGGAGGAGAGGAAAGGGTGCACGCACCTCTAAAGAGCTTATAGAAATGAAAAGCTAGGCAAAGAAGATCTTGTTACAATGAGCCCCCAAGCCTGCCATGTTCTTTTGGATTTGTGGACTTCAAGAAAGGAAAGGGAATTTACAAATCCTTTATTTCATCCCCTTCATATTACACAGCTTGGTGAAGAGACTTGTCCACTTGACTTAAGGCTTGCTGAATGCTTCTTAATTGATTATTAATAGTGGAACCAGGTCTCAAAACCAGGTAGTCTGACTGCTGGCCTGTCCAGTGTGCTTTTAACTGCCACCTGACTTTGGTGTGGGGGGTCCATACTTGTACCTTCATGGCTATGGGGAAATCTTAGTGCAGAAACTTTCTCCACCAATGTAGGATCAGCATCTGCGCTGCATCTTAAAGTCTTGGAGAGTTGTCTTTGAGATTAAATGCTTTGCTTGTGGGCACGCAGCTAGTATTTGTCAAAGGCAGGATTTGAATTCAAGTCTTCTTGATTCCAAAGCCAGCCCTCTGTCTACTGTGCTGTCCTGCTTCCTGATGCCATATTGAATATTGTTCTAATAGGTAGGTGGGCCCTCAGGAGCATCTTGGCTGTCTTTCTGTTGTACATATATATTTTTTTTGGTTATGATAATATTTACTACAGACCAAGGGGCAAAACCTTTTTCTTATAAAAGATCAGCAGTAAAACATTACCTGAGGCCCACATAAGGAGAAAGCAACTCAATCTAGTTGTATTTTTAAATGTATAAAAATATCCTTTATGTCTTTGTATATCAATGTCAACAAGCATTTTAACAAATACAACAAAGAATAATATATATGTATGTGTGCATACACACACACATATGCGTATTGGACTTAAGATCTATATTCAAATGCAATCTCAGAAATTTATGAGCTATGTGACCTTGGGCAAGTCATTCAACCTCTGTTTGCCTCAGTTTCCTCATCTGTAAAATGAGATAATAATAGCATCTGTCTCTCTGGGTTATTCTGAGGACAAAGTAAGATATTTGTAAAGTGTTTTTAGACAGTATCTGGAAGGTATATTGATATAATGTTGTTGTCCATTTCCATCTCTAGCTCATTTTACAGATGAGGAAACTGAGGCAAAAGGGGTTAAGTGAATTGCCCAGAGTCACAGCTAGTAAGTGTGTGAGACTGGATTTGAACTCAAGAAGATGAGTCTTTCTGACTAGAGGCCTGGCACCTATCCATTATGCCACCTAGCTGCAGAGATGATATATAAATATTGATATTATTATAGTAGATATTATAGTAAAAGCAAGATAAGCAAAGGTAGGTATAGACACAGCAAGAGAAACATACACACAAAAGGAGAGACAGAGAGAGACAGAGAGACAGAAAGGGAAGGAGGGAGAGAGAGAGGAGAGAGAGACAGAGAAGAGAGAGAGAAGAAAGAAGGAAAGGAGAGAGACAGAGGGAAAGAGGGAGGGAAGGAGAGTCGGGAGAGTCAGAGAGACAGAGAAGAGAGGAAGGAAGGGAGAGAAAGAGTCAGAGATGGAAGGAGGGGGAGAGGGAGAGAGAGAGAGAGAGAGAGAGAGAGAGAGAGAGAGAGAGAGAGAGAGAGAGAGAGAGATTTTTTTTCCTGGGGCAACATCCCCATCTTGTGTTCCTTTAGGATAGTGCTATTGTGGTTTAATGCAGGCCCTAAACAAAGGTGTTTAGAGAATTCACCACTTTAGCGGAGCCATGATGGACACTTGAGGACTTGATTTCAGAGAGCTTGTCCAGGATCTGAAGGGTTTAAAAAGTTGTTCCGATTAACAAGGAACAAATGGTATGAACCCAAACCATTTTGAGATCAGATGTGGACCTCAGACAGGGCGCCTTCCTCCTCTGCTTCCCATTCCGCTCCAAGCATGCTTGGTTCCCTGGGTTGCCTTCCCACTGGGGGAGCTCCCTTGTGACCTGAGGGCCAGTGCCATGTGGGACACCTCGAATGGTCGGACCAAATGGCATCTAAGATTTTTTCCAGCTCAAAATACGTGATGCTGTGGTTAGTGAAGGATCATTAAGGGATTGAAAGGAAGCAAAGTGTGAGTTAAATGCCAGTAGTAAATTCAGCCCTAGATCCTCCTCACTGTGGCCCCTGAGTCCTTCTCTATTGTTAACACACTCCACTTCATCCTACATCTCTTTGTCTCACCTTTTTGGGTCCTTAATGTGTTCACCAAAGCCCAGTTTACTCCCAAAGACTCCAGCATTGCTTGGCCCCCTCTGCACAGGGCTGGTCACAGGATATCACCACGGCTACTTTCAGACCTTCTCTCTGCCATCATCACTCAGCAACTACTTATTGTCCTCTACAGTTAGTGCCATTGTCTCCAGCAACAGCTGGAGTCAGGGAGACCCAAGTTCAGATATTGCCTCAGACACTTATTATATGTGTAACCTTGGGCAGATCACTCTCCACACCTCCTTTCTCTTCTGTGAAATGAGGACGATGATAATTACTGCACCTGCTTCACCAGATTGCCTTATCGAGTGAGGATCAAATCACATAATATTTATAAGGTGCTGGGCAAGCCTGGAGGTGCTATGTAAATGTTATGTTGTTATTATTCACGTCTGGTTCGCTGCTGCTCTCTTCATTCCACCTTCTGGTCACTCCCCTTCCTCTTTAGTAAGGTGAGTATTTAGCTCACAGTCTTCTCTATCCCAACTCTTGTTCTCTTTCAATACCCTGGTCTCTTTGTTCCTCAGCCTCCTCAACTCCTAAGACCTCAGTTTCTGGTCTACCTCAACCATTGTTGTTGGTGTCAGTTCTTCATTTTCGAAGAGGTCCAATGACATCTCCAGTGATGCCTTGGATTTAAGTGAGGCTGAGTTGCACAAAGTCATCAGCCTCGCTCTCCAAGTCCAATGGTAAGATAAAAGTCAAGAAGACTGGTGATGGCTCAGGATGAAGTGGTTGGATGACCTTGGTGTTTTTGATGCCTGACCAAGCTCTAAGCGCTCCTCAGTGCCTGCTTCAGCCACCTTCAAGGCCATTGGAACAAATTGTTCTCTTCCACCCATTGCACTGGGAAAAGTCTTCACACGCTTGGGCTAAACATCCCTCTAATTCACCAACAGGTTTGAGGCTTGCCAATTACTTTCAATCTGGTTTAGTTCATGTGCTGAGACGGTTTACCAGGGTGTGGCTCCAGTGCATTGAAGTGGGCATATTTTAGGACTCACCCAGACTCAAGTCAGTTAGTCCCAGGTGCTGGAATTCCTCATTGGGACAACTCAGTGAAAAGATTTTGTTAACAGGGAATTTTTTCCCAAGGGCCATTTTAGAGTGATAGAAAGTAGAATGAAGGTAGAAGCCAGAGCTCTTCTAAGGGTTTCAGAGGTTAGGAGAGAATACATTCTAGACATGAGGGATCATCCTGACCAAAGGCACAGGAGTAGGAGATGGCATGAGGAACAGCTAGCAGGCCAGTATGAGTAGAACGGGGAACATATGAAGCAGAGTCATATCAAATAAGAATGTAAATATGGGTGAGAACTGTGTTGGGGAGGGTTGTAGATGTCTGTCTGACTGAGGATTTTGTATTTCATCCTAGAGCAGGAACTCTCATCGGGGGTCTGTGCATTTGTTTTAAAAAATATTTTTGTAACTGTACTTCACTATAATTGATTTCTTTTGTAATCCTACACATTTTATTTTAAGTATTTGAGAGCATGATTCTAAAAAGGGCTCTATAGGTTTCACCCGGCTATCAAAGGGGATCGTGGTACAAAAAAAGTATTGCTCACATGGTCATGATCAGATCTATGTTTTGGAATGTCAAATTGACAGCAGGGTGGAGGATACATTGGGATGGAGAGAGCACAGAAGTAGAGGGGTCAATGAGGAGACTATTGAAATAGTCTGGGGGGGTGGGAGGTGATAAAAGCCTGAGTTATCTTAGGGGCTGTAAGAGGGATACTGTCAAGACAGGAACAGAAACAATTACCCTCTCTGAATGGTGCCTTTTAGGGCAGCTGAATGGCACAGATTATGGAAGAAAGGGCCTGAAGTCAGGAAGACGAGTTCAAAACTGGCTTCAGACACTTAACTAGCTGTGTGACCCTCGGCAAGTCACTTAACCTTGTTTGCCTCAGTTTCCTCATCTTTAACATGAACTGGAGAAGGAAATGGCAAACCACTCCAGGATGTTTGCCAAGAAAACCCCAAAAGAGATCGTGAAGAATCAGACATGACTGAAATGATTGAATAGCAACAACAACAACAAAGCTTACCTTTCTCTTCCTCTCTTTAGATAGTAATTGTATATTAATGCAGTGTCCTCGGTTAAAGCCCAAACCTTTCCTGGACTTAAAATAAGTATGCCTATCCTTATTTCAAGCCTCACAGTCTTCCTTTTTAGAAGACAATCAAGTTTTGGAGGACAGTGGGAACCCCTAAAACTGAGATTAAATAGATGGAACCTTCTCTTTTAACCAAAGGATGTGTCTGTCCTTTGGTTTTTGTAACACTGGACTGTAACACAAAGAGATCATTTCCAAGAGTGGCCTTCCCAATGGCAATATTACTATTATTCTGTTGAATAAATTAAACTCTATAGACTTGCTCCGTTTTGATAGAGGGATTTTGTCTTTGTTATGAAGATCATGAAAGCCTTGCCTCGGGAGGGAAGATTTCAAATAATCAGGCCAGTTTTACTGTTTGAATTTTCCTTCAAGCAATAATGCTTATAAGCATGAATACATACTCATTTTTACATATGGGGTGTCCCCAAAGTCTTTTGGTACACTGCATGTGTATGTGTATATATTTGTGTATTTATACATGTCATATAAATATATGGACACACGTATGTGTATATATATAAATATATGGACACACGTATGTGTGTATATATATATATACACACAGGAAACATGAGTACCCCATATATTCATGTGTTGTTGTTGTTCAGTCATTTTTCAGTCATGTCCTACTGTTTGTGACGCCATTTGGGGGTTTCTTGGCAGAGACATTGGAGTGGCTTGCCATTTCCTTCTCCAGCACATTTTACAGATGAGAAAACTGAGGCAAACAGGGTTAAGTGACTTGCCCAAGGTCACACAGCTAGTAAATGTCTGAGACTAGATTTGAACTTAAGAAGATGAGTCTTCCTGACTCCAGGCCTGGTACCTAACTGTCCATATATATTCATATACATATATGTACATATGTGTATGTACACATTCACATACATGAATATTGTAATTTATTTACATGTATATACATATATTTTTATATAATCACTGAAAGACTTGAAACCAAAAACATAGGGTACTAAGCTTTCCCTTCCTTTCCACATTGGTACTACATCTCTCTCTCCTGTCCTTTTCTCCCTTGTTCCCAATCTCAGGTTAGGAATTTCTGATATAACAGCCAATTCAATGAGAGTCAACAAACAAGTCTCGGTAGGCGAATGTTGCTCAGTGTGCCAGTGGTGATCTGTGGGAAGGCTGGAGGTGACCTGGGGATGCTGAGAAGGGCTGGGGGCAGCCTGGGATCAGAGAAGGTGAAGGTGGAGGAAAGGGACAGGACAAAGTGTATACACACGTCCTTGGCCAGGGAGTTTCAGTTTGTTACTGAGCCCAAACCTTTTAACGTTTAAAGCTTCTCGCACTGGTACAAACCCACAGCTTCCTGACTAAAGCCACACACATGCATTCAGCAAAGACGATAAATTCTCTGCAGTCCATCAGCTTGTTCTTCCTCCTTCCTCTCCTCCCCCCTCCTCCCCTTCCCCACCAGCTTGTTCTTCCTCCTTCCTCAGCATCCTCTCCCCCCTTCCCTTCCCCTTCTCTCCCTCATCAGTTTGTTCTTCCTCCTTCCTCAACACTCTCTCCCTCCTCCCCCTTCCCTTCCCCTTCCCTCCCTCATCAGCTTGTTCTTCCTCCTTCCTCAGCACTCTCTCCCCCCTCCCCCTTCTCTTCACCTCCCCTCCCCCACCAGCTTGTTCTTCCTCCTTCCTCAGCACCCTCTCCCCCCTCCCTCCCAACTTCCCCTTCCCTCCCCTCCCCCAATCAGCTGAGGGCTCCTGGACTGAGGTCCTGATGCTCCAGATGTCGTGGCAGCATTCTCTGAGCCTTCTGGAAGGATGAGGAAATCAAGCATTAGTGCTTGGGGCCTCATTATAAATTTCTATTGAAGTTGAACTTTCTGATTTCAATTTAATTCAGCATTTATTAAGTACCTACTATGTACCAGGCACTGTGCTTAGCACTGTGGTTATAAAGACTAAAAAAAAATTATCCTGGAGAGGTGTGCCATTTTACAGATACGAAAACTGAGGCAAACAGAGTTAAGTGACTTGCCCAGAGTCACACAACTAGTAAATGTCTGAGACCTGATTTGAACTCAGGCCCTCCTGACTCCAGATCCAGTACTATCCACTGGGCCCCCTAGCTGCCCTTGTCAGCCATACCACTTCTTCCAAATTCCACAGATAATTGAATGCTGACGGCATTAATTCCTTAAATTATACACTGATTTGCTGGATTGTGTATTCTACTAGGGCAGAAATCACATCTTATAACGCCTATTACGTCCATAGATAAGTCAGTTTTGTACGTGAAGAATAGCGTTCAGAAGAGATCCGAGTTCAAATCTCACCTCTGATACTCTAGCCTTGTGGACATGGGGAAGTCACTTCTCTTCTTGGTTGAGGAAGCTGTAGAATGAGAGAATGATACCCTAGTGCCTGCTTCAAAGGGGCATTGAGTGAAGTATGTAGAGTGCTTCATAAAGCTTAAAGTCTTATCTAAATGTCAGCCATCACGAAGCATTATAGATGGTTGATATTAAATGAGTTCTATTTCTTTTGCGCTAATGTAGTAAGCAGGGGGCAGCTTGGGGGTGCAGTGAATGAAGTGCTAGGCCTGGAGTCGGGAGGACCTGAGTTCAAATCTGGCCTCAGACACTAGTTGTGTGACCCTGGGCAAATCACTTAACCCTCTTTGCGTCCATTTCCCCATCTGTAAAATGAGCTGCAGAAGGAAATGGGAAACCACTCTAGCATCTGCCAAGAAAAACCCAAATGGAGTCATGAAGAGACTTGGACCCAACTGAAAAATGACTCAACAAACAATGGAGTAAGCAAGTCACTTCCCCTTTCGGGGGGTCAGCTTTCTCATTTATAGAATGAGAGCTGTGCACCAGAGGACTTGAGCGTACACTCAGTTACTTACCTATCTCTCCAAAGCACCACATCCGCTTCAAAGGAGGCCTAAGCAAGTGACAGAAACGCCCAAGGACATTTACACAGCCACATTTCACTACATCAATTGATTACGGCAGAGGAAAGGGGAATAATGAGTCGTGAGGAGGTTATCTTTGACTTCATAGAAGAAAGAACTCAGTAACAGTTAGAATGAGCTGTTGGACACAATAGACATTTATGATGGCATTGACAGGAAGTGAGCTCCCCATGTAGGGAAATACCCAAACAAAGGGTAGATAACATGGAATGGATTTCTTGGTTGGGAGGCCTCTTTCAACCCCCATATTTTGTGGTTAAATAAATGTATACAGAACTAGAACCCCAGGACCTGCTTTAATGCATACATAAGAATCATTTAGAATTAGCACATTAATTGGAATGCAAATAAATCGGGGAAACAGTTTTATTTCTTCACCAAGCCAAATATTTCTTTTTGTATCCTTTTCCCCTACTATTAATTTATATAGTGATTTTTTTGGCAAAGGATTCAAAAGTAAATTTTGGCTCAGGTTGTGTTTAAGTGATCACAAGTTTTGAATTAGTGTGATATAACTTAATTTTCTGTGTGTTGAGGACTCCAGGGCCTGGTTATACTAACTGACCTAAAAAGCCTCCTCTAAATTACTCTAATGAAGAGCTTTTTTAGTGATTGAGCCATCAAAATGTATTCTCTTCACATCTCTTTTCCTTTCTTTTCCCCTCTCCCTCTCTTTATTCTGCCTCTCCTTACACATACCCCACAACCCTCAGGTCCTGGAGTTACACTTAGTCAAAGCACTGATGGGATAAGTTTTGTGCTATAAAGAAGGTGATGATGATAAGGTTAAAACACACACACACACACACACACACACACACACACACACACACACA
>CM053585.1:470709298-470743389 GCA_028646515.1 Pseudochirops corinnae
TGCACTGTCTCCGTCTCTCTGGGAGTCTGGGAGAAGAAAGAGCAGGGGCCTGAGCCCTGGGACAAGTCAGTCAGTTTTCTGAATCTTTCTTGTGCTAAAGGATTCTAGGTTTGGAGGTTGAAGTACAGGGGCAGGGGCTAAATCGCTTTTCCCTTCTCCATTCTAGATACAACAACCCGTCTGTTGTTAGGAGCCATTGCAGTCCTACTTTTTGCCATCCTTGTGGTGATGAGCATACTTGGTGAGTGGGTTTTTAATCTGGCTTCTATCTGGTAGAACTCAGGCAGTACCGGTAAGTACTCGCAGTTATTGTGTGCCCAGAAGTAGACCAGCATACCTCCATTGCAGAAAGCCCCAAATACAAAAATCCAATTCTGCATTCATAGGATTTAGGGCTGGAAGGACATTAGTGACCATCTAGCTCAGGGATTCCTAACCTGGAGTCTGAAGACCCTCAAAGCATCCGTGAATAGATTTCAGGGGATCCGTGAACTTGAATGGGAATAAACTCTGTCTTTATGTTCACTCACCTTTAACTGAAATGGAATACTTTCTTTAATTATGAATCTAGGCAACAAGTATTCTTCTTAGGACTCCACAGGCTTCACCAGGAGCCGAAGGGATCCTTGAGGTCCATGACAAGAAGAAGGCAAAGATTTCCTCCTCCAGCCTAACTCCTTCATTTATACAGATGAAGTTCTAGGGTTTCTGCACCACTCTTTTTGTGAAGTCTTATCTAAGTCCTCCTGCCCTCATCCTGTTCAAATAATCTCAAATTCATGTCTACCTGTATATCTGTGTTCAAGTCACATTTCCCAGGAAGGAGAGATACACACATTTATTAAGTGCCCACTAGGTACCAAGCACCTTACAAACATTTCATTTGATCCCCGCAGCTCATTTACTTCTTACCTCTATTTTATAGTTGGGGAAACTGAGACAGAGGTTAAATGACTTGCCTGAGGTCGCACAGCTATTATGTGTCTTAGACTGGATTTGAATTCAGGTTTTCCTGACTCTGGGCCTAGTGCTCTACCCACTAAGTCTATCTATTCTATTCACTATCCACAGAGAGTCAGGAGTACAGCCTGGAAAGACATGAAGACATGGTTGGCCTGGGCCTTCTCCTTAAAAAACCAGTCAGAGGGAGAGGCCATAAGAGCTGAAGGTAGTTCCAGTGTGAGAAGTAGTGAGGGGTGGGGAGAAAAGAAATTCTCCTTCTTGGTGAACCCACGATCCTAAAATGGTATCCCAACTGGTACACTGCTTTGCCTTCAGAACTATGACTTCCCCATTGAGCTGCAGAAGTTACAGACTGGTAATCAGCCCTGATCACAACAAAAATCACACACACAGAAAGGTCATTGAACAACTCATTCACAAACACGTAGAAAAGGAGAGAGCGATCAATATACCAATATACCAATATATCAATATATCAATATATCAATATACCAATATACCAAATTAACACCATTTACATCTTTTATAAGAGTTGCTAGATTGGAGGATGTAATAGACAGTTATCTTAATTTCAGTAAAGAATCTGATAAAGTCTCCTAGGATAGCCTGGTAATCTAGATGGTAAAATGAGGCCAGGTAATGATACAGTCCAGGCAGCAAAATCATCTTCATGAGCTCAAATCCAGCCTCAGGCACTTACTAGCTGTGTGACCCTGGGCAAGTCACTTAACATGGTTTGCCTCAGTTTCCTCATCTGTAAAATGAGCTGGAGAAGGAAATGGAAAACCCCTCTAGTATCTCTGCTATGAAAACCCTAAATAGGATCATGAAGAGTAAGACACCACTGAACAATAACAAACGATATCATCCAGTTAGGTGCAGTCATTGTTGTCTGAATGTGAAACTACTGTTTACTATATCTGGAGATATATTAAGCACATGTATAAATATGATATAAATAATAAATGAATATATAATGTATTATCATATATAAGTGATATAATATACAATAAATAACATACAATTAAAATGTTAAGTATATATTTAAATATAATATATAAATTTATATATAAATAAATATGTTATGGTACATAAAATATATACATAGATTATATAGAAATAAATATATAAACATATAATAATATGTAATAAAGTATATACATATATAAAATATATAAATATATTATAAAATAAATATAATAAAAATATAAATGATATATTAATATAACCTGGAGGAAGGTCATCACAGGGCTCAATCCTTGACCTCATTTTGTTCGGCATTTTCATTAGTGCCTTGGATGAAAACAAAGTACGCGTTTGTATGATACCAAGCAGGAGGAGATGGCTGATATGATATACCAAAGAACTCAAATTCAATATAACCTTGACAGACTGTAATAATGGGCTGAAACCAACAAAATTACATTTAATGGAGATAAACATAAAGTCTGGAAAGTCTAGAAAGAAAAAAAATTACATAAGTCTAGAATAAAGAAGACCTGGTTTGACAGGAGTTCATGTGAGAAATATGTGAAGATTTTAGTTAATCACAAGCTCACTGTGAACATTGTGAACCATATAACAACAACAATATTTATACAGCACTTTGAGGTTTGTGAAACGCTTTATATATCATCCCATTTTATATCATGAGGACATGAGGATGATACCTCTGTGAAGGAAGTGCTAAAGGTATTATTATCCCCATTCTATAAATGAAAAATCTGAGGTTGAAAGAGGTTCAGTAATTTGCCTATCGTCAGTGTGTGTTTCAGTCATTTTTCAGTAAAGTTCAACTTTTTATGACCCATTTTGGGGTCTTCTTGGCAAAGACATTGGAGTAGGTTGCCATTTGCTTCTCCAGCTCATTTTATAGATGAGGAAATGGAAGCAAACAAGGTTTGATCCAAATCAAAATTGATGCAGATTCTTAAGTCTTTCAAAGTTGTTTGTCTTTACAATGTTATAGTTATTGTATAACTTGTTCTCCTGGTTCTACTTATTTCACTCTGTATCAGTTAATGTAAGTCTTCCAAGGTTTCTCTGAATCAATCCCTTTCCTCATTTCTAACAGCAGCCACTATAGTTGCTTGCCAATCAGAGGCCAAAGCTTTGCATGATTCTCTTGGGTATAGTTTTTATGAGTGGAAAGTTGACCTGGCTGCTTTTGATCATCTGCGTCCGATTTGTCCAATTCTTACAGTCTTGGTTTGCTAAGGCAATGGTGTAGAGCCCTGTCAGCCAGAACCATGAAAAGCTTACAAACATGTGCATTCACTTTATCAGTCATTGAAGCTGGTATTCTTTTTTCTTGTTCAGGAATTTTCATTTCATGAAGAGACTGAGAAGTATCTTTGCACATCTGAGTGTCACAACTTCACACCTCTTCTGTAAATTCTCAAAATAGTTTTCACTTTTTAGACTGAACTTTCATTTCCTTATTTCGTTCACTTACATCATTTAACTGCCTGGTCAGAGCAGCTTTCAGTTCTTTCACAGTGTCAAAAAATAAAGAGTTTCTTATTTTCTTCAGTCTTTTCTTCAATGGTTTCTAAGTACCTAATTTCTTCAGGGTGATACTCCTTCATAATCTGAAATTTTGTATGATTTTCTTCTTCAACATCTTAAATTTTAGTCAAAGCTATTTTATGTTGATTGAGCTGTTTTTTGTAACTTTGTAACTTGAAAGTGTTTGGCAAGCTCCTATAGGTTCATGCTGAGAATATTTCTTTTTCATGTTGTTATTCAGTCATTTTAGTCCTTTCCAATCCTTTGTGACCACATTTGGGGTTTTCTTGGCAGAGATACTAGAGTAGTTTACCATTTCTTTTCTCTAGTTCATTTTACAGATGAGGAAACTGAGGCAAACAGGGATAAGTGACTTTTCCAGGGTCATCACAGCTTGTAAGTGTCTGAGATCAAATTTGAACTCAGGGAGATGAGTGTTCCTGATTGCAGACCCAGCACTCTATCCACTGCACCACATAGTTTCCCTAGCTATCCCTTAAGTTTAGGGAATAGTTTAACTGCCTGAGTAATACTGATACTTCAATGATTTCCAATTAATCCTCCTTTTGCCTCCAGTGGCCTCAAATCACACATACACAAAATCCAGGTCATTTTCTAGGCAATTCTCATTCTTTTTGAATGATTCACAGAGGACTTTTTATAGAATTCACTCCTATATCCTGAGACAATATTACTTTTGAGCCAGCTGACAAGAGTCATAGCTGGATCCTTAACTGATGAATAGTTGTACAAGATGCCAATGGCTGTCCAGTTTCTGTAGGTGAAAGATCTATTTTTATATCTCACTTGAACATTTTAATCAAAAAACTGGTTGGGAATAGAAGCAGAACTGGCATGTTTTGGGGGATTGGGGCACTTAAAAAGTTTGGGAGATGTAATTTCTGGGTAATTAGTCATTTTATAACAATGCCAACATTTTAATAAAAGAGATTAGTAGCACACTTGAGTGCCAAAGACATCACGGCAGCAGGATCATGGTTTATATGCCCTTGGAAGAGGGGTGTTCCTGAGAATGGCAATCGCTTCTGATTGGTTCACAATTAATGAAAGCATGAGTATTACAATGACGAGCTGGGCTTATTCTAATAGACTTTGATTATGTCATTTACTTCCAAATTATCCCCAGTCTTGGGCAGTCCAGTCAAAGAATTTATCCCCCACCCAAGCCTGAGCAGAAGACAAGGGCTGCGAATTTCACCTCAAATTCCTTGTAAAGTTAGGTGGGGTTGGACCAAGATTGAGGAGAGTTAATTCAATCTTATTATCAGTAACGTCCTTCAAGAGACTGAATTTTGGGTTAGAGGAAAAGGGGAAACTCTGGATCTTCCCAGTCATTGGTGATGAATAATCATTTCTCAGGAGGAAAAACGAGAAGGTAAGGGGAGAGAAGGTTGTGGAAATTGTAATAATGAGGGATGTTGGAAAGAAATGAGCATTTTTAGCTTAGAGAACTGACTATATTCACAGAATCTGATGATGCTAGAATAGGAAATCTAGAAGAGCCCAGACAGATAGTTTAGCCTGTTGTCCTCATTTCATACATGAAAAAAAGTGATGTCCAGAGAACTTCAGTGATTCGCCTGAGGACACAGTGACTTCCTGGTCAAGCCAGTATCTCAACCTCAGTCTCTTCATTTCCTGTCCATTGTTCTTTTCCTTACACCAATTGCCTCTTTTTTCTTCTCTTGGGGAAAACCAAACCAAGTGAGCAAACCTCTAAAGGCCCTTCTACCTTAGAATTTCCTCCCTTAGTGCCAGTCGGACAGATGGACTTTTTGTTTGCACATCTTTTAGCTTTGATTTGAGGGGAGACATGAGGAGCTGTCTTCATAGATCAGAAGGACTATGCTTTGGTGGAATCATTCTTCTAGGATGCCCCAGATGGCAGACTTAGGACCAGTGGGCGGAAATTAAAGGGAGATCACTCTGGCTCAGTGTAAGGGATTTTAAAAAGTTACAGCTGTCCGAGTATACACAGCACGAGAAGGCTGCATGAAGAGGGAGAAATGCTCCTAGGCACTGGGAGTATTAAAACAGAAGCTTGGTCACCATCTGTGAGGGGTGCCTCAGAGGACAGGAGCTTGTAATGAAGGACACATGTAAACAGTTAGGTGTTGAAGTGGGTTAGAGCTCTGGACTGGGAGACAGGAAGACCTGAATTCCAATCCTGCCTCAGACACTTACTATGTGACCTGGGCAAATTACTAAACTTATGTCTGCCTCAGTTTCCTTATTTTCTTTTTTGGAGGGGGGAAGGCAGGGCAATTGGGGTTAAGTGACTTGCCCAAGGTCACATGGCTAGTAAGTTTTAAGTGTCTGAGGTCACATTTGAACTCGGGTCCTCCTGACTCCAGGGCCAATGCTCTATTCACTGAGCCACCTCGCCGCCCCAGTTTCCTTATTTTCAAATGAGGGATTATAATATTATCTACCTTATAGGGTTGTTGGAAGAATAAAAATAAGATACTTGTAAAGTACTTTGCAAACTTTAAAAACACTATATAAATGCTTGATATCACCACCACCATCATCTTAAACAGCAGACTCCTCTTCCTGAATTAAAATCTGGCCTCAGACACTTACTAGCTGTGTGACTCTGTACAAGTCACCTAACTGCCTCAGTTTCCTCAAACTGTAAAATAAGCTGGAGAAAGATATAGCAAACCACTCTAGTATCTCTCCCAAGAAAACCCCAAATGGGGTCACGGAGAGTTAGACAGGACTGAAATAACTGAACAACAACATTATGCTTGGACTGGGGTTGCTTATAGGAGGGAGTCAGCTTTTGGTTAGGGACCCAGCTTCTGCCATTCCCCTCTTGAGAAGCCTATCACAATGCTATTTGATCTTTCCTAAACCCAAAGAAGGAACCTTGAACAAAATTAGGATTAGGAGACTTTGCTGTGTCCTCTCCCAAATCTATGCAAGCCTCAGAGTGCTTCTCTTTTCTCTCCCACAGCTTCCAAGGGCTGTATCAAATGTGATGCTCCATGCCCAGAAGACTGGTTACTCTATGGAAGAAAATGCTATTTCTTTTCTGAAGAACCAAGAGACTGGAACACAGGGCGTCAGTACTGCCATACTCATGAGGCATCCCTCACTGTGATCCAGAGCCAGAAGGAGCTGGTGAGTGTGACCCAGGATGGCTAGATCTAGGTGTTCTCCAGGGTAGGAACCCAGCAACCAGGTACTTGACAATTAAATGTTTCTGGGGAGAAGAGTTCATAAAACCCCACTTAGGCATGCTTAGGTCAATAGGAATCCTCTCTGTACATGGTCAGAGAAGAACAGGGAGAAAGAAAACTGAGGAATCAACCCTCTGTTTATGCTTTTTGTTATAAAAGCTAATTGTTTTAATAAAGCCTTGACCTTGATCAGCAGTGTTAACTCCAGAATGAATCTGATAATGTAGGCTTCCTGGTTTGAAATGAAAGACCTGTGAATTTAAAACATATGTGTGAAAGGCACAGACAAAATAAAAAAAAGAACAATCATAACCCACATGTAAGCTCCCTGAGAACAAGGATTGTTTTTTTGGTCTTTCTGCTGTCCCCTGTGCTTGCCTAGCAAAGGACTGGGACCATAGTAGGTGCTTAAGAAATATACACTTATTGATTGATCTGTGAAGTCTTTCCCTCACAACCACCCTGAGAGGTAGGCAATGTAAGCACATTTAATTCCATTTTATAGACCAGAAATTTAAGGATTTTAAAATTGCTTGATATAACATATATCATTTGATACAAAATAGTAGATGTTCCCAATCTTTTTTTCTTTTTGGTCTTTGGCATGTATTACGCAACATTTCTTGAGTGCAAGGGGAAAATGGCCCAGACAGAACATCCTGGGGGGAATCTGAGATTTAAAGTTTGTCCCATATAATCTGGCCAGTGTGGGATACAGCTTGAAGTTTTCATCTCAGAATCTTCACTTCCCTGGGGAAAGGAGCCAATAGCCGTCCTATCTTGGCTCAAAGATTAAGCTTTGTTTTGAGACACATGGAAATGTCAGAAGGAAATATCTGATCTCAAGGTTCTACCTGTTTTCTTGACATAGGAATTTATGTTCAAATTCACCAGGAGGGAACCCTGGATTGGCCTGAGGAGAGTAGGGGATGAATTTCACTGGGTCAATGGAGATCCATTCCACCCGGACGAGTAAGCTGACTTTCAGTCTTCTGATTGTGGACAACAGGTTGTGGGGCAGGTGCTTTCCTGATACTCCTCTGTTAATAACCAGAATTCCCTGTTCCTGTGCGAAGAAAGTTTTGACTTTGGAGACAAGGGATGCGGGGGTGAGAATGCAAGGCACAGTGTAGTGGGTGGGGGTGCTGGACTTGGAAATAGGAAGTGGGAAGAGAAGGTAAGGGGACAAGCATTATTTAAGTGCCTACTATGTGCCAGGCTTGTGCTGAGCAATTTACAAGTGTCATCTCATTTGACTTGATGCTCACAGCAAAATACCACCTAGTATTATTATCCCAAATTTATAGGTGAGGAAACTGAGGCAGCAAGTGGTTAGGTGACTTGGCCGGGTCACAGAGCTAGGAAGTATCTGGATTTCACCTCAGTTCTTCCTGACTCCAGGTCCAGCATTCTATCCACTGTGCCATATTTGTTAGCTGTGTGACCCTGGGCAGCTCACTTTAATGCACTGTGCCTCAGTTTCTTCATTGGTAAATACATGAGAGATAGATTTCAAGGTCCCTTGCAGCTCTAATTCTTTGTTCCTATCAACTGTGGTTAGGAGGCCATCTGGTGACAATTTTAACTCAGATAATTTGACTGTAAAAACAGAACACAGTGGACATGGGATAGATTAAGGCATTTAAACCTTGTTATGGCAAAAATTGTATGGGTGTTGCCAGCAGGAGGTGGGAGGATGATTAAAGTGGGGAAAGTGTCTTGGGGTCCCATTGGGTCTCTTCATTCATGGCAGGGCTGCCTATCCTAGCCCTCCGCAGAGGAAAGTTTTCCCTGACCAAGTCACCTTCTCCTCTTATACTCCCTTCACCTTCCCCCTCCTTCTTTCCTCTGTCTCTATCTGCTTCTTCATTTCTGCTTCCTTTTCTCCCTCTCTCCTTTCTTCCCCCTTTTTTCCCCCCCAATGTACTGTAGTAGGAGGGCTAACTTTGGCCTGGGGGACACATCCTGCCTCAGCTACTTGCTACCTGGATTGTTTGGGGCAAGCCTGGAAAATGAGGGAGGGGGACTGGATGACCTCTGCACTCGAAATCAAAGATGGTGTTTCTTTACCACCTGTTCAATCAATCAATCAAACAACAAACAGTTGTAATGCACCTACTATGTTCTGGCTATTACGTTGCCCAGTCTGTTCTCGGTGCCTCTTCTCAAGGGACCTTGGAGAGTTCCATCCACATTAGGCGACGTGGGCATCTTGCTTTAACAACACCTGTTGTTTCTCAAGAACTCTGGAAAGCCCACAGTCTGTGTTTCCCTGTTATCGTCCCACTTCAGTACCATGAATACATATGCCCACGCAACTGGGTAGTTCTGTGCCTCATGTTCTAACAGTCTAACCCTTTGCAGGGTGGCTCAAAGGCATGGCTCCTAGAAATGAAAGTTCCTGTGAGATCCCATCCCAGGCTCCTGGCTAGAGTCAGAGCATTCAATTCCATTCAGTATCATTCAAGGGAGCTTTTATTAACAGCCTGCTATGTGCAGGCACTGTGCTAGGTGACTACAAATTAAAAACAACCCCAGTCCCCACCCTTAAGGATATTCTATCTTCTTGGTGAATGCAATAATCTGAAAATCTACAGATTAGCTGCTTCTAATGGGAAACAAATAACAGAGAATATTTACGTTGCATCAAGGTTTACAAAGTGCTTTACATAGTTTTCAAAGCTCATCACATATATCTCATTTGGTTCTCTTAACAACCCCATAGGTAGCCCTGTTTTAGAGCTGAGGAAAGTGAGGCTTGGAGATGGGCCAGTGACTTGTCTATGGCTACACAACTAGGAAGCATTGACGTCAAGATTTGAACCCAGATCCAAATTCAGTACTCTTTCGATTACACCATGCTGCCTATCTTAAGAGTCAGAACCAGGGGCAGCTAGGTGGCACAGTGAATAGAGCACCGGTCTAGGAGTCAGGAGGACCTGAGTTCAAATCTGGCCTCAAACACTTAACACATATTAGCTGTGTGACCTTGGGCAAGTCACTTAACCCCAATTGCCCTACCTTCCTCCCCTCCAAAAAGCAAAAAAAAAGAGTCAGAACCAGGGCATTTGTTGACACTTCAAGGATATAAGTTGAGGCAGCTAGGTGAACCAGGGGATCTAGAGTGCTGGGCCTGGAATCAGGAAGAATCAGGAAGATCTGAGCTGTGTGATATTGGCCACTTAATCTCTGTCTCAGTTTATCTTTAAAATGGGAGTAATACTAGCGCCTACTTCCCAGGCTCAAAGGAATACTTATAATATACGATATACGATAACTTTGTTACTGTCCATGGGAGGTTTTGAGTTTTCACTAGAACACATTTGACATGCTGGTTCATCATTTGTTAGCAGCCTCCTATGTCCAGATACTGTGCTTAGTGCTGGGGATAGAAATATAAACAAAGATACGTATAGGGGTAATTCTAGAACCACGGCCCATGATCAGAATCAACAACTGTTCCTGGATGGGGCATGTCAATCTCCTTCCCTCTGGTCCACTCATCCCTGGGCCCAAAGGGCCTTTCCCTCTATTTGTGTTGTTTCCTCCATCAGCACAAGGGCTCTCTTTGCCGTTGTGGTTGTATCTCCAGTACTTGGTAAAAAGTAAACACTTTAATATGTGGTTTTTTTCACTCATTCATTCATGCCCTCATCTGTATCTGCATTCATTTATTCAAGACCAAATAGATAAGCTATGGAGAATGGAATTTTCCAGCATTACAAATACATACATCGATAAAAAGGAGTCTTTAAAAGAGAAGCAGTCATGAACATGGATAGAAGGCCAGCCTTGTACGTGGAAAGATTTGGATTCAAGTCTAGTGTTTGACATATATTGGCCATATGACCTGGGAAAAGGAATTTGCTTCTCCTTTCTGTGCCCCAGGCAATTCTCTAAGACTGGTCAGTAGCAACTAAGTTGCCCATCTTCAACATGGAGGTAATTTCTACACTGGGGGTTCCCCCACATTGATGAAATTACTGGTCTAGAACAGAAATAAAAGCATTTACAAAGCATCCCTCCTATGTATTTCTTCTCCTTCTGCCCCGTGTTGTGGCCTGGCAGCTGCTTACCCTTCAGGAAGACCTGAGTTTGAAATCCCACCTCAGATACTCACTAGCTGTGTGACCCTGGGCAGGTCATTTAATCCCTATCTGCTTCAGTTTCTTCAACTGTAAAATGGGTATTATAATAATAGCACCTACCTTACAAGGGTTGTTGCAAGGGTCAAATAAGATACTTTTTGCAAACCCAGCATGCAGCAGACATTTAATAAATGTTTGTTCCCTTCATTTTCCTTCTCGTCCCACCACTATTCTGATTCTGGATGGAAGCTACTGTTTTCCTACAAAACAAGTGCCCCCATCAGAGATAAAATACTGTACTGAAGGGGTCACAGGGCTGACCTGGTAGGTGACAGAGGTAGATAAAGCATGTGGTAAGTGCCTACTGTATGTTAAGCACTGTATTAAGTTTCTATGGTTTGTCATATGCTTAGAATAAATTGAGTTCTTCCTCCACACCACAGGTTCTCTGTCTCAGGGCATGGGGAGTGTGTCTTCGTGGACCCCACCAGACTCGTCACGTCAGATTGCCTGATGACCAGGCCCTGGGTATGCAGTAAGATGGCATACACATGAGGCAGGGGTGTGGCAGTGTGAGAAGCAGGCCAGCATATGCCTCTCTCTATGCCTTGGCCCAGTGATGAGAGGCGCCAGGTCTCACCCTGACACTCACTATGGAGCCACAGATCTTGGAAGTTTTCTCTGTCAGCTGTGCAGCTGTGAGACAATAGTATATTATCCCCAGGTCTTAGCCCTGGGCTCCTGGTTCCCTCCTCTGTACGTATCCTATCTTCTTGCTGGGCCATTCTAGACAGGCTTTCACGCCTGGTCATGCCTCTGCCCTCCCCTTGGCTAAGTAGCACACAACTATGCTTCCCTCAAGGCCACAGTGGGCACCATGTATGACTGCTGCCTGTAGTGAGGGATAACAAAGCAAATGTTTCTATCAGTGTCAATGTCACCTCCACATAAGCAGCTCCTACATTATCGTGGCCCCATGAAACCAGGTAGCTCCTCTCCACTGGAGATTACTTATTTTGTTTGATCAAAGGGGCCCTTCCTGACATTTTGGAGGCACTGAATTTTACCTTATTCCACAGGTTTTTAACTTAATTTTTTTTGAGAATTAAAGTATTTATATTTTTCTTTGGAAATATCTAACCCCACCCCTGACTCTTATAATCACTGGCAGAATCTCTTAAGTCATCTTTTTTCCCCTCAACTGCCTTGCTTTTTGTACTTTCTGGTTGTGGTCAAGAGACCTTGGTCTCCCTGGCTGTTCTTCCCAAGGTAGGCTTCAAGACTGGCCTCAGAGGGACTTAACTTATAGTGAGCTGCAATTGTCCAGTGACACTGTCTTAACACTTGCTTTGGAGCATTTTTATTGCACAACATAGTAGTTCTGGTGCTTATAGAAAAACAACAGAACAACAATGACTGTCATAGGTTACTTACAATGTGGAACGCAGCCACCTTACCCAGGAGCCACAACCCACTTTCTCACTCTAACCGTTCCTGTCCTCATCATAATGAGAGGGAGAGTTCCTATCTGTCATGTAGAAAAACCCCTACGTGGTGCAGGGGAGGTCTGGGTGCCCACTGTTCTCTTAGTCCCTTTGCTTTGCCTTCCATTCTGCTTCCTTAGTGCTCCTCCGGCAGGCCCCCTGATTGTATCTGTGAATGATGTATTGATTACTAATGGAATAAAGACCTCCTCCCCTCACAATTTCCTCTAGAGAAAACATTTGTGTCTATGTTGCATTTCTGCATTTGTAGTTACTCAGATTCACTCCAACTGTTCCTTGGAAGTCTAGTTCCCTATTGACAATGCATAACCCTTTATTACAGTATTTAGCTTGTTTTAAGCCTAGGGGAAATACAATGGTTCTTGGAGGGGTTCCCTCCTCTAGGGCTTTAGGGGATTCATTTTTGTTGGTGCGGAAGATAGAGCACTGGTCTGAAGTCAGGAAGATTCATCTTCCTGAGTTCAAATTCAGTCTGAGACACTTACTAGTTGTGTGACCCTGGGAAAGTCACTTCACCCTGTTTACCTCAGTTTCCTCATCTGTAAAATGAGCTGGAGAAGGAAAAGGCAAACCACTCTAGTATCTTTGCCAAGAAGACCTGAAAAGGAGTCACAAAGAGTTGGGCACAACTGAAATGACTGAACAACAATAGCGAATTTTAGACAAAAAGTTAGGAGTACAACCACAGTTACTATGAGTCCTCAGTTAGGAAGTTCCCTAACATTTACAAAGAGGTGTAGTGCTCTTAATTTATACTTATATCTGGTTCTACTTGGCTCATGGCTTTTTTGTATTTGAGGCAAACTTCAGGTTGCTGAAAATGTTTGAATAACAAAGCAACAGATTTTATTATGGTGTTTATGGATAGATAGGGCCTGGGTAGGGAAACTGGAGATAGAAAAGACCTTTTTCTTGGAATTTTCCTCAGTCCTTTAGTAAGTGGATAGAACTGGTATTTCTGCTATTTCTGGTAGCAGATTCAAGCTGACTATTTTGCTCTGAGATACCTCTAAGGATGATGGTTCTCCTCAATATTTCTTTTCTCTTCCACAGCTCAGTCCTGTCTTCTTGTTCCTTTTGCTGGTTGCCTCTATGTTACTGGTTCTTTCCAGCTAAGTTTGGCATGCCCTACTCCTTTCTCTCTGAATCCAGACCCTCTCCATCTCTATCTGGTTCTTGAATAGCTCCACCTTTTAATACAAGTTCCTCCAGGCATGATCAATGGCTTTGATTGATTCAAGGAGGTTTACAGGCCCTGTTTACACTCAGTTCTGATAGATTGCTTTAATCACTCAGTGCATGTTTTTGCCTAACGAAGGTAATCTTTTAAATGTAGTGGGATGATCAATGTAGCCTCATAACTATGCTTATCAGTGTTATCTGGAAGTCCTAATTAGCAGCCTATGGGGAAAAATTTTTACTGGTGACAGTAGATAAAATATTCACCTGGAGAATCAGAAAACTTGGGTGATCTAGCCCTTTCCACTATTTGCTTGGGTGATCTTGGGGAAATTTACCCTCCTTGTAGGATCATAGAATCTAGGGCTAGAAGGAACCTTAGAGAGTGAGTAACTCAAGACCTTCATTTTACAGATGAGGAAACTGAGGCTCAGAAGGAACTTTGTTATGTCTCCCACACCTTCCTCACCTATCACAATGACAGGAACTAGTAATTCTGGCTTCTCCTTCACACAAGAGTGGGTGAAATCAGGGATGTGGGTCAGCCTGCATGTGATATCTATATATAGCCCATAGATCATTTTTAGAGAAGTGCCCAGCTACAAACTAGGTCCTCTTCTCCCTGTCAGTACATTTACTGGGTCAAAGTTAAGCTGAAATTGCTATATTATGTTGGTAAATTAAAAAAAAAATGTATATATGTATATATATATATATATATATTTTTTTTTTTTTTAGCAAAAAGTTTGCTATTTTATAGATAGGTAGGTTTTTTTTTCCTTTTTAAAAATTGGGAAGTGACTGGGGGGACTGTTTATAAACTGATGATGTGGTTAAGTGAATTTAGTGTTGAAATGATGTTCATGTAGATGACAAATGTAACAGAGCCCAGGATCATAAATAGGACATTAGGTCACCTTGTCCAACACCCTCATTTTATAGATGAGGAAACCAAGGCCCAGAGAGGTTAAGTAACTTACCCGCAGTCTCCTAGGTAGGAAGTGGTAGAAGGATGGTTTGAATCCATGTCCTCTGACCACAAGTCTCTTTCCACTGTATCATGATGTCTCAAATGTTGGGACAAGTGATCCAAAATTACTCACAGTAGCACCCCGGAACCTTTGACACAATGAATCTCCTTTTACACCAATCAAGATTTATCACACAACCTCAAATTGTAGTAGTGAGAGCAAGAACATTTAACTATAAGAGGAAACATTGTGATATCAAGAAAATACTTCAAATGCAAGTACTCTCTAAGGCCATGACCCTAAGCATACCTTCTTACTTCCTTTCAACTCCTCCTCCGCCCCTACTCCCCCCCTAGCCAAAGCTGGAAGTTTGTGAGTCCAGCATGGACTGGGTCCCAAATCCAGTCTAGGGAGGCTATAAACCTTGGGGTGACAACCTGTCCTTGGTGTGAACACAGAAGGGACTCTATCTCAATGTCTGGGTTGCCAGGGCTATGTACCTCACTGTGAAGGCTGACAGGTCAGGAATCAATTGCTTCTCATCCTACCACAGATGAGATGAGGTAACCCATGCTGGGTAGAAGAACCAAATCCTTAGGCTTGAAAGAAATTCAGCCTCTGGGTGCCTTTACCTAGCCAGTCAATTTCCTTTCTCTCCACTTCTATCTTCTCCCCAGGACCTTTTCTTTTATAACCCAATTTTAAAAAAAGAGTCCTATTCTACAATGCCTATAAATACCTCCTTGGACAGGAAGAGTCTTTCTGATCCCAAAGATTTATGGGATTGGAATCCTTACTACTGAATTGGGAAGGTCACTAGAAAGACATTGGTGTACGGTTGAGTGAGTTTGTAACTGGATATGTTTTCTTCTCCCTCATTCCCATTTATGTGCAGGGTTCTCACTGATACAATGAGAAAGCTCAGGCTCAAACACAGAAAGGTCCATTTCTCCCTCAAATTGGATATTAAGAACTGGGGGGGGGGGGTGAAGGGCAGGGGTTGAAATGGAGAGTCATTAATTCACAAAATTGTAATTTTATCTATATTTTATTGGATTTCCTAAAGAAACAAAACCATCTCCTTTCTAAATTTCTCAGAATTCAAACTGACATCTCAAGAGTTTCAAAACAGGGTCATGGGAATGTTCTGATAGCAGAGAACTAGCAGGCAATCTTCCTATAACTTATAACAAATCTCCTATCCTTTTCTGCCTACAATTGCAAGGTAAAAAATAATAATAATAAATCTAAGTTTGGCAAAGAAAGTACTCAATCTGAGATTATTAGCGTGTAATTCACTCTTCCCCACCTATCCAAAGTACTCTCATAAAATTCCCAAGGAAATTGAAATAACAAAACAAAAAAGCTTTAAAGCTTTAAAAGAAGTTTGCAAATCTTTCTAAAAATTCCCAAAATCTTAATATTGACCTAGTAGAACTTTTGCCAGGCAATTGGTTTGCTCCTAAATTTCTACCCATCTAAGTGATTAGTACAGTGTCTGGCATGTAATAGGCAGCTAATAAATGCCCATTGCCTTTTCATTTCTCTTCCCGTCTGCAAATTGGCAGGCTTCTATGAATGGGCCATGACATCCAGTGGGGTCAGGGACCAGCCTCAGATCAATATAAATTCCTGTGGGTATTCCGCTCGGGCACTCTGGCTCCCCAAGGCCACTAGAGGGCAGTTGAGGATTATTAGTAAATCCTAGATTTCTAAGGGATCTTAGAAATAATACCAACACTCCTTTGTTTCAACATAAAGAAACAGAGGAACATTTCTTGTCCAAGGTCACATTGCTAGTCAGTCGGTGGTAATGCTGGAAAAGAAGCCAAGTTTCCTTACTTCTTGTCCAGCCTTGGTTCTGGTATTCCAATAATAAAAACTTAGATTCTGTGGACACTATCTTTCTCTCCTCAGAGGACACCCTTCTACCCCCACCCCTACTGGCAAGACACGATGACTTAAGTTAAGTTATGCTTACAAAGATGGAGGCTGAGCATTGAATTGTCTACGTTTCCTCCGGGGCCTGCCCAGGGTGTGCTAGGGCCACCTCCAACCAGCTTCTAAGAGCCAAATGGTACATTTTCAGTGTGAGCATTTGCATCTTGTTGCTGTTGAGTCCTGTATAACTCTTTGTGATCCTATTTGGGGTTTTCTTGGCAAAGATGCTAGAGTGATTTGCCATTTCCTTCTTCAGCCCAACTGACAGATGAGGAAACTGAGGCACAAAGCTGGCAAATGTCTGAGGCTGGACTTGAATTCAGGAAGATGAGTCTTTCTGATTCCAAAACGAACGCTCTATCCACTGTACCACCTAGCTGCCCATTTATACCTTGGAAGTTGGCAAACACTACAAATCAAGGCTTATTTATTTTGTTGATTGTCTAGACTTGATAAAAATGATGGAAAATGTTAATAATGCAGCTTGAATTTAAAAGCCTGTCACCCCAGAGAGTCGGTTGTTAAAAATTTATGAGCCCCTCACTGGACCAATTACATACATTTTGCAAGATGATTATGGCGTGGCCAAGATCAACAGGTTGGAAACTGTGAGTGGCTTACTCTAACCACTAAGAAAATCAGCTACGACTCGTGAACACCTGTCATTTTCCAAGCACTTTCCTTCGGGGATGATGTAAATGTCTGCCAGTTTTTTATTGGTTCGTTTTATCTTTATAGATTTTTTACTTGGATAAACATTCCATATTTCTTATATAGAACCCTGCGGGTTAAGGAGAGGCTGAGATTATGCCACACGGTTTACAGGCAGGGAGCCTGAACCTGGTGAGTTAGGCCACTGGTCATTAGCCCAGATTAAACACGAGAAGCACTCCAGCATAGCCATGGATTAATAATGCTGGAATCAAGAGATCTGTCTACCTCGGATGCTTAGAAGCTTTGCAGTTGGGCAAGTCTCATATTCTGTTTCCTCATCTGAGAAATGGAGAGAATAATTTCTGGTCGAAGGGCAGTAAGGCGTATGTGATAGAGAGAGGGCCAACCTTGGTGTCAGGAAGGCCTAAGATTGAGTCCTGACTCTGATACATACATATTAGTTGTGTGACCTTAGGACAACTATCTAAAAACATATCCCAGAAAAGTTGCTGATCTAAGTCTGGGGAGGGAGACTGGGACTTCTTCACACTGATGAAATTATAAGTCCAGATTTCCCCCTCCATACCCTGCCTCAACTCATACTATTAATCTCATTGGGTTGTTAGGAGGAAAATATCTAGCAAGCCTTAAGAGTGCTCTATTATGCAGGAATTACTTTTACTGGAAGCACCTTTGGGGGAAACACATTGAGCACCAAAGGGTTGAACTGGTGAGACAGAACTAACACATGTGGAAAGTACTGAAGAAATCTTATAAAGCAACCTACAGGCCACTCAAGGACTGAGGAGACAGAAAAGCAAACAAGAGTGTGGGTCTGGGAATGACCTCTGACTCTGACCACTATGGCTTCCTAAAACAATGTTCTCTCCTCAGGACCAGAATGGAGATTGCTGTACTGAGGTCTGCTGCACTTCTGGGTCCCTAGGCAAACCAGTTTTGTTCTTTGGGCTCAGAGATGTGCTTCAGTCTTTTCCCTCACTTGCCCACCCTTTGGGACTGACACTATTGTAACAGTTGCCCAGATCTATCTTAGATTATAAATTCCCTAGGCCAGGAGCTCATGACACAGTATCTAACTCCCTCCTGGACCCAAAATCAAAAGGTGACCTTTTTCACAGACCATCAGCTACTGATGCAGGGTCCCCTCACAAGAATACCTTGGACTAAGCTCGTTATCTGAATTTAGGTCACATGAGTGGGGAACCTGTGGCCTCGAGACCAGATGTCACCTTCTAGGTCCTTTGGTGCTGTCTTTTGACTGAGTCCAAGTTTTACAGAACAAATCCTTTTATTAAGGAGATTTGTTCTGTAAAGTTGGGATTCAGTCAAAGGGTCGTGCTTGAGGACTTAGAGAGCCACATGTGGCCTCAAGGCCGCTGATTCCCCACCCCTGGTAGGATCTCAAATTTAACCTCAGAAATGAGTATGCCTCCTAATGGATGGTGAGCGCTGCTCACTGATTAATAAATGTTTATAGAACTACTTCTTCAGGCTCTCCAAGGGGAATAGGGGGAAAGCTATCTTGACATTAAATATTACAGATTGATAAAAGATATTATAGCTGTGCTCTTCCCTCCTCTGTGAATAATTCAATCTGATGGTCATTTTATCCCCAAAGTTCACAAAAGACTACCTCTTTCACTAGAGGGGCTGGTCAGGGTAGAAGAACCTTTTCAGCACCTAATCATGGGGTCTTGTGACTCCGAAGTTTGGACTTGGGTATCAGTGGAGAGTAGAAGACACAGACCGGGCAAGGGTTCTTTCCACAGGAACAATTTTATTAACCAGTTATGCCAGTGTGTGACCTTGCTGAGTCAGTTTTTATTAATACCTAGACACAGGGCATGTGATTGTCCAGCTATCGCCAAGACGAATGACTGGCATGAGAGCTGGCTGGGAGGAGTGGGTAGCAAGGCAAGTGTGATGGGAGTGGCTGTGGGAGAGGAGGTGACAGGGCACTGTGCAAAGGTGCCCAGAGAGCCTGAGGGGGCATCACATTTCTAGGGGAATCTGAAAGTTTCTTAAGTGCATGTTATTCTGGATCTGTAATAGTTAAGAATAATAGTGTTTCCCCCAATCTACAAGGTTGGGTACATAGTGCAGTGCGTGGGGTTATTACCATTTTAAATGATATTCAGCTCCTGCTAAGGGGTAAAGTGACTCCAAGAGATATTGTTTCTAAGACAAGCTCTTTCAGGATCATAACTTTCAGGATCTAGTTACACATGCCAAAGATCAATGACAGAGCCAAACAGGGTGTGCAGTGATTTCAAACAGTTTAATGTAATTCCAAGACAAAGTGTGATTACATTTCTACACATATACAATATGCATATGTGAGTTTACAAATTTCAATTAATAACTCGTTTCACCTCAGAGACCGAAAAAATGATCAAAAAGAAACTGTGAGTAACAAGCTATAACATAGTTCACCACAATGGGACCCCCTTTCTCACCCTACAGTTAGTAATATTACAATTAAAATAACTATATTCTTCTATAATTTTTTTCTGTTAAAATCATCTCATAAATTTACAATGCTATTATTAGTTTCCAAGACTAATATAAATTCACTCCATTTTTCTACAACGAAAATGATTATTAATTTAGAAGCACACGACGTCATGATGAAAAACACAAGCATTTTTTAGTAGCAAGAACTTGATCAGTTAAGAATTAATTTTCTTGTAAAACATTCTAAAGCCAAGTAAAATATCCATTCTTATACCTATAATATGAGACTAAGGAATAGGTTACATATAGGTCTACAACACATTGGTTTGTCTTTAAAAAAAAAAAGGAGACATTTATAAATAAAGAAAAAAGAGGGACAATTCACATAGGAAAAAGAGGTACACAAGAAAATACTGTTGCACGCAATAATTTTTCACAAAGATTAACATGGATTAACACTTTTATTACAGAAACCATACAGTGGAGGAACACAATAGACCAGGGCTTTCATAGGGTTACAAAGCTGAGATGACACTGTTGAGAGTGATCTATGTGAGTTAGCAATGGGGAGGGAGCCATTTCTCGAGTTGGTGATAGAACATCAGTTTCTCCTCTTCCCTGTTACCATTCTGGGGAGTGAATCTTTCCAGAGTAGCTTGGATTCATGGGCAGTTGAAAGGTAAACATTTCTCTAGGTCCTTTCTTTTTTTCCTCCTAATAGATTCCATTTTTGGAAACACGATACCATCTAAGAGGCTAACCAGCAGATCAAAGCAGATGTGATGGGAAGGTTCAGTTATTCTGATTGGCTGCTGCCCCTCTACATATCCCCTGGAGTGCCGGGGATCTGGAAACACCATTTCTACCCTTTAGGACCACTTGAATAAGCAGCAGTCAACTGAAACAAACGTGTTGGTCACGTCTGGTCTACCTGTATGTGTTATCGGTGCAGCCTGTAACATGTTTCATGGTATTTTTTTTTCCTTTAAATAGTCCGAGTCTAATTCTAACTTTTAAAATGCCTCTTTCTCCTTAGTCATAAAGCTATACTTTTCTCCTATCAGAATTTGGTTTGATATATATATTTATATATATATATACATACACACACACACACACATATATCAACATCTATATCTATATGCAAACATACAGACATATATGGAGATATAAAGGCTATACAGTGATTCTACCAAACTAGAAATTCTGCTGCCCCAAAGTGTAACTTCCTTTTCTACTTTATTTGTTTAAAAACAAAACAAAATAAATCATGCAGAGGATAAGGAGATGCCTTGGGGCCTAAAATGATTGTGCCCTGGATAATCCATGAAGAATCCTTTAAATGAGCCATAACATAAAGGTTGGGGTGGGGTAAAAAGAAGAAGTGTTGTATGTAATCACTAAAATTAGAAGTATTGAAAAGAAAGTCATTTGCTTTCGAAGGGCCGGGGTACTACTACTTTATGTAACCATTTGGAAGATAAGGAAAGCTCTGAAGGATGAATATGGTTAATATTTGAATCAAATTCCTTTTCGTTTTGCAAATCCTTCCTATAACCTGAGCCAAGCTATTTAAATAGTAATTTAAAAAAGTTCTTTGTATGGCTAACAGCTAGGTAAGACCACTCATTTTAGAGACAAGTGGGTGAGTTTTTCCAAGTTTTTGATTAGATGCAAAGAGCAAAGGTTGTAAAAGGCTTCTTTGAGCCCTTAATTTTTCTGCATCTGGGGCTACTAATTGAATCAGCCTGGCACAGGGTGAGGCTGGAGCTGAAATTGGAATGGTCCTATTTCCAGGTTACCTATGGGATGGCAAACTGCCCAGGAATTTAGTTAGCAGCTGCAGTCACCGGGGGTAGCAGTGCCAGTAATGAACAGCAAGCAAAAAGTTTGACTGGACGCTGCCAGAGAGCCTATGGCAGAGCCCTTCCTTCACAGAACTTTGTTTTTAAAAGGGGGAAAAAAGAGGTATACCATTTTCTGTACTTTTAGTCTCAAGGACATGGCTGAGCCCCAAAGCCACCAACACAAAATTCATTTGGTTACTAAAATGAAAACAAATAAAAACCAAACCAAACCAGGAGTACAATCAGGAGGGGAAGTGATGTTTTTTACATCAAAATTCATAGCAAGCAAATAGTAATAAAAACACACAATCAAATGCAGCTTACCAGGAAACATCAAGTGCATTTTTCTTCTTTTCAGTTCCCTGGGTCTGGATAAAAAACTTTTTTTTTTTAAATGGGTATCACCTGCAAAGGGGTGAGATTTAGATCACAGCACTTTCTTTCCAGAATGACTGTCAACAAGGAAATAAAAGACAAAGAGAAATCATCACAATCTTCTTCTAGGAGGGATTAATTCGAGAGGGAATCCAGAGTTCCAGGAACCGGACTCGTGGATGAGTTATGAACTATACATTCCCTCCCTCCCTTGGAAGGGTCTTTAGTATCATTAGAAATATTATCTTTGATCACGAGTAGGGACACGGATTTCATTTACTAAATGCTCCTAAAATCCTCCAAGTTTTCTCCTTGTTATTTGTTTCTATTTGTTCACTCAGGTCTCTACATACTCCCCAATCTTCACTGGAGGCTTCTTGGCTAAACAGGGTTTTATGCTTTTCAATACTAAATTCGACAACCAAACCAAAACAAAAAAAGAGCTACTTTGACACTTCTTGCCTGTTTTCAAAGGGCAAAATGAAGGCTGGGTCTAGAGGACAGCAACATCCCCCTGGGAAGGAATTAGCCAGTGAACATGGGTGTGGATGTCAGCTCTGACCAGGGGAAGAGACGCTCCCCTTTTACAAAGCCTTTGTTCAACGCTTGTTTTGAGCCCCTAGGCTCGGCCATGTTACAGTGGGGTAGCTGGGAAGTAAGTGTCCACAGATCTTATTTTGGGCTGGCTGCTGACAGCCACGTCTTACGAAGACAAAGAATTCCACCGAAGACAAAACTCACCGAGCCGGGTCTGTTCTCCTTGTCAGAGAAGAGTTTTAATAGAGGGTGTTAAAGTCAAAAATAGGGTATAAAACTTCCATACCTGGACCCAGGCTCTTGGACCTCCTTCCCCTTCATTTTCCCTAAGACTTTCTCTTGAATACCTTCTCTAAGTCATATGGAATCCAATCACAGGGAAGGGAAAAAACTTTGGCCAATGAACACCGAATGGTTAGAAAACATTTGCCTCGTGTGGACGTGGCCTCAAAGTAAAGAGGCAAACAAACCACTGGGGGTTTGAAGATGTCATTTACAAACAAAAATTTCCCTTTAAAAGTACCAGTTTAAATGTAAACTAGAAAACACCTTAACTATAAAATGTAGCCAGGTATCTGTTTAAGTATCCACAGTCAATGATTCAGTTTATACTAATTTCAAATGTGACTCTTTAAATATCTTCTAGGAGGCTAAAGTATTTTACAGTAGCTATAAACATATATATACGTACATGTGCATTTTAACATCACATTTGAGTACAACACACACAGTAATCTATTCCTTGGTTTAATTTTTATTGTAAAGAATCACTCACTATCTTCAGAATTCACTCAAGCAACAATGACCAGGGTGGGCATTTATCATTATTTTCAGCCCATATGGAGCCCATAGTCTTTTTTATCCCAAGTTCAAGCTGGCTACATGTTTTCAAAAAGGCTAAAACCAGGATGAATGCCCACATTTGAGGTAATTATTGCCACTAGGTCACAGTTTGTGTAAGATAAATTTATCTAAAACCTTCTAAAAAAAATCCTCAGGTGTCCTGTCAGAATTCCAGAATACCTATTGAAACAACCCAGGATCCTGCATTCTGATCAGCTGGGTTTGCTTCCGATGGAGGCAGGAGTTCTTGAAGATTCTAGAACTCAAGGAAACTACCCGAGAAGTGAGGCAAATGAGGGTGGAGTCAGTGAAAGCATTTTTAAAAGGCAAAACAAATGGGGAAAAAGTATTCAAAGCAATTTAACAGCTACCTTACAGAATTCTAGCCCTCAGACACTTCTAACTTCATGTCACCTTTCAACTAAAATCAAAATGCCTCTGCATTAATGATTCCTCTCCAGGGCTCGTGAGAGTCTTACAACCGGGTCCTCAAATTTGGCCAGGTTTCCTGCTGCTCTCCACTCTCTTTTCAGAGGGCTGCTTGTCACATGTCTCAGAAAGGAAACCTTAGTTTTGTTTCTGATTTTTTAAATAAAGAAAAAGAAGCCTCTGGATGACAGACCTACACGTGGTATTTACAGGGTTGGTGTGAATCCTTCATATGGTTCCACCCACAGCTGAACAGTTGATCTGTTACGGAGATCAGAGTTGTCATAATATTTATCAGTGCAGTAAAAAATAGCATTTTGAAAAAAATATACCTTTAGTATTGCCTTTCTTGGATTAACTACAAGCAAGCAAAAGATACTTTTTAAAAAGAAAAGAACATTTTTTCTTCACACTTAAGTCTGTTATAGCAGCACTGCTAAGACTGGAGGGATAAAGCTAATTCATATACAAGAAATAAGTTTCAACTTTGTTATTTTCTAAAACCACTGAGCGTGGCCTCAAAATAACCATAACTAACAACCCCTTCCATTTATTCCACAAGCCAAGCTGATTCTGCCCACTCCAGTTGCACTCCAATTCAAGGCCTTTCCCGGTTTCTCATCTTTTAAAAAGCCCAGCTTAAAGCTGCCCTTAGAATACTCAGTCTGATTTAATTCTACAATCAGAGTATACAGTGTTATTTACCTCCTGTTTAAAGGGCCACTGTGGTCATGGTACAAGAATGGAATGGGGGACGACTTGGGGATGGTCTAACATCTGGTTCTCCACAGAAGCTGCTCACCCCTGGGGGAGCCTGGTGGTGGTAAGAGCCATGACCTTGAATTTAAAAATAAAACAACTCTCCCCTCCCTCTCCACCACGTTCTGTGTCCCAATGGCCTGCTTCACAACAGCTCTGTCAACTCAAGGACCTTGGGTGGCTTATGTGTAGAAAGTCACATTCCACGACTGTGCATGCACATGGTCACTGCTTGGAGGATATGGAAAATTTTTTTTTTAAAAAAACAGTGTATAAAGCTAGTTCTCTAACGTGGTGGCCTGAGAGCAGAGGCTGTCAAAGATTCATGGAGGGGTGATGCGAGGGGAGGTAGAAAGACCATGGAGGCAAAGTCTAGCTGGGCCCTCGTCCTCCAGAGGGCACAGCTTCCCCACATTCACTTCCCTGCACATCTCTTCAGTTCTGGAGGGGGTGTCTCTTTCTGGGACACCTGGAAGTAGTGAGAAGCTTTTAGAACACCCCTACTCCTACTGGTTATCGATTAGTGGAGAATGAAGACTTTAAAGTGCTTCCTTTGAGCCTACACACCCCTGCATGTTCTTCCAATTCTGTAGCTCCCTGACTGAGATATTACTGGAACTCTTCCATGGAGAATAAATGTGAGTTCTAAGGCATCGATGTGGACTAGCAATGATGAGGCTATGCCAAGGAGTTTCCAGTTGCATCTGATGCTCCTAATACTGGTTTCCAACCACAGGGAACATTTATTTAAATTCATATTGGATATAATCTCGAGATGAGCTTCAGCCCCAGGATTATTACAGTATGCTCACAGTTTGGGATAGCAGCAGTACTTTAGTGTTGCTAATCTTCGTATTTCTTTATTAGGTGAGTGTGGTTTTGAAATGAATGTGACAAAAAAAACCCCTACAACAAAACAACTTACAAATCAGGGGAGGGAGAGAAAGAGAAAAAAAATGGCATTTGGTCTTTAATGATGTTATTATTGCCTGTAAAAGAAAGACAGGAACATTATTCTGTCTGCACATGATGATGGTTCTGCAAAGGTTTCTTTGGCTAAGGGAATGAAGATTTCCATCTTCCTTTCAAGTCTGGTAATGGGATTTCTGCTGTGCCCGGTTTTGAGGCTATGCCTTCTGAAACTTATCACAAAGAAAAGGAAAGAAACAAACAAAACAAGCACTGAAAGTGTCTCTGTGCTGGAATGTTTCATGGCAAAATCTCGAGTGTGATGGGGTGGTGAAGTCCCAGACTCCAGTCACAGAACAGATCGCTGGCCTTGTGCTGCACCACCTTCTTGAGCAGAGGCTGCCTGCCTCGTTCCTTCTTGTCTTTCTGTCTTTTTCTTTCTCAGCTGACAGGCCAGTAAGAGAAGCTATGTTTGCACATGTCCCCTCCCCTCCCTCGCTACTGGGACAGAGAACTGGAAGCAAAGGACGGGGACGAGGGATGCTTCTAGTCTTTATCCAACAAGGACCACCAAGAATACTTCCTTAACTCTCTTCATCTCCTTCCCTCCTGTTTCCAAGTAAAGCCTGCTCCAAGCACACAGACACACACAATCACACCCCCCCCCCCCCAAAGCTCTATCATAAGCTTATTCAAAAATAAATGTTTTCAGTTTTCAACTCCAAAGGTCAATTCAAGAGATAACCATCTCTTGCTACTACCGCTGTCCCTTCCTTATGGCCAATGGTCCTGCATTTTTGACAGGTCGGGTCTTTCCCCTCCAAAAGAGCAGAAAACCCAGGTCTTTTCCCCATCCTTCAAAAATCTTGCTTTCTAGAAAGGCTAGAAAAGCAAACAGAGTCCATCCTGATTGCCTGTCACTATTACAAACACCAATTTGGCCTGGCCTTTCTTTCCCCTCAGAATTAGAAGCCCCACAACGTTCAGCTCTGCAACCTTAGTCAGCACTGTGCTTCAAATGCCATCAGTCTGCCTGCCCCCTTTTCCTGAAAACAGCTGTCATATCATGAAAGAGGATCCAGCCACAGAGATGGGTGTAATCATTCACATGCGCCAGGAGAAACCAATCAACCAGAAGCAAATTCACCTGCAGAAGACTCACGCTATCCACTTTTCTCCCCTTCCTACTTTGTTCTTTACAAGCTTCTTAAGGAAAAATCCTGTTAAAGATTCCTACACTGTTCTTGGTAAGTCAACAATTTTGTGAAAAAGAAATGAGACAAACCAAGCAAGAAGTTCTGCACTCCAGCTTCTTATTCTGAGAGGAAGAGTCTTTCTTCACCTTTGCCAAACTGCCAAAGTGGCTCAGTGCTAAAACTACAGGGCTAGAAATCAAGAGGGGAGGATGCTGAACTGGAAACATGACTTAATTGCTATGGTGGGGCTTGATTCAGGATTTTTTTTTTATTGGGATTTTGGATGAAAGGTCTCATACCTTTCCATAGGAGGCATTATTAGTCTCTAACAGATACTTAATATTTAAACCCTTCATCCTTACCCAAGAATATGGAGTATGTGGCACCTAAAACACTATTTCTATTTTTTTTAAAGGACTATCGATGGTATATTGAGAATATTAGGCTGTCTAATAAATGTTTAGGAAGCATTATTATGGTTCTCTTCTATTCAATGATTTTATGTGGGTTCTGACCCATCACATCTAACTAACTTTTGATTATTCAAAGGTTTTTGGGCTCCGGGATTATCTTGTGGTTATTTAAATGACTATCCCTTTGCATGTATTTGTGCCTGTGTCCTAAGTGGGGCATCCCTGGGACCGTGCAGTTAAAGGGGAATGAGTGGTTGAGGAAGGGTATGTATAAGTGTATGTAAAGTAAAGGGGGAGGAAGGGGACTCTGCGGTGCCTCTGGGAAAAAGCAGACTTCCCATTTCCTCTTCTCACCCCTCTAGGGGCCATAGTGGTTACCATCACCACAATTCCTTATACACAACAGTTTTCAGGGCAAAGGTACTGCAGTCTGAAAGCTAAGTGGGGCTTTTGGGGCAGTTAGGAGGCAGTGGGGCTTGGAGATGAAGGCATGAGCAGGGAAAGTGGTGAGAATGATATCATGGACTAAGACATTTTTGATTCAGGTTCAATCATGCAGCCAGTGAAATGTCAAAGCTGTTCCCAAACCAATGGAAATTCTGTTTGCCACAGATAGATAAATTATGAAATACAGCCAGTTTCTATGTTTTCAGTACTCCATTCTTGCCCTGACCAATACAGATATGACTGGAAGTTTCTAGTATAACAGAGATGAAAAGGAAAAAAACAACAACCCACCTCTCTGTTGTTCCTACCCAATCTTCTGTAGTCTGTTCTCTTTTTATTTCACACGATTAGACCCCCTCTGATAGCATCCTACTTTCGTACTCAGACACCACAAAATGATATGGTTATGTATAAAAAAGAAAACACTGAGATGCTGGAATGAATGCATTTTAAACTCAAAGCTAAATAAATATCGGCATTATTATAAAAGTCATGATTACAATAAAACAATGCTGTCTTTTCTCTTGAGAATATAAGTAGCACTAAATTTTCATTTCTGACCTGATGGGGAAGAGATGGTGAGAGAGGGAGGAGAGAGAAACAGATGGAGAGGAAATGGGAAAAGGAACAGAGAATTTTGGACATGAACAGTTTCCATTTTTTTTAAAATGGAAAAGTAAGGCGCTTTTTTCCCTGGGAAAATCAGAACCTCTTATTTCAGGGAAGTCAGTGTTGGAACAGCTTTGTTCTGGGGGTGCCCAAGAAACTAACATGGCCACCTTGAGTTTCATTTGCTAGCTGCCAGACACTTCTGCACCAACCTACCGTTGGATAACCTATACATGTGTAAAAGCAGACGGATCTTTCAAGGTCATGGGACTCTGGGAGACCTTCACTGACTTCACCATTTCCTATGACCTCCCAAATGGCAATCCCTTTGTCCTCAATGAAGGTGAGTAGCACTGTAGTACCAGACGAGTGTAAATTTGACCTCTGCCGCAAACATTTTCTCAGTCCTCTTTCCCATTCTGCCTAACACTTCAGTAGTGCTCGAGCTCAGATGGTGTACGGGGCCTCCATGGGGTAGAAATGGTCTCTTAGATATGCCCCTGGGGAATGTGGTCTAATTTTATACCTACCCTTTTGTATTAGGGCTGTCTGGAGAGATTTTTCTTTGTAAAATTTCTAAGATGTGTGAGGGAGGAGTGAGGGAAGTTTCCAGAGATCCTTTACAGTTAAGAGCTAAATTAACAACAGCTTTACTGAGATGAAATGGAGGCGTCATTATGAAAACACTATTTGCAGAAGATGATTAGGGAAAGTCTAGAGTTGAAGAGCTGGGGAGGGGTGGGGAGGTGAAAATAGAGAAAATCTGACATAGAGGTCACAGGATCATATATTTAGAGCTGGAAGGGACCTTGAAGGCCACTGAATCCAACTTCCTCATTTTACAGATGAGGAAACTCAGGCAGGAAGAAGTAAAGTGACTTGCCCAGGGTCACGAAGCTAAACTCTGAGGCAGGATTTGAACTTAGACCTTCCTGACTTCCAAGTCCAGGTACCCACTGAATCCTCGAGGTAAAAGTTGGTATTTCTTTCAATTATCTCTCTGTACTCTTGAAACTTGGATTCAGGGTCACTTTCAATCTAAGGTCTGGAAAGAATTTTTTAAAGTCCTATCAGTACCAGGATATTGCTTTCTATTTCCATTAATCAAATTCTGAGTGGCTCTCTCTGCTTGGGGAGAATATTCCCTTAACCTGCATTCACAGCCCCTGAAGAAACTTTCAATATTTATCAGTGGCTACTAGATATTGCTTGAAGCAACCCTGCAGCAGTGCAAAGAACAGATATATTTTTCAAACTCTCTGCTCCCTGGCTGGGCAGTCAGTCCCAGATAACAGTGACATTGGAGTGTTCCTGTGGAACTACTCTCCCCCAAGCCCCCTGCAAACCAGGGGCTCAGAGAAAATTGGGGAATTTGAGGAAAGAATTTAGCAGCAAAAAGTCTCAGCTGGTGGTTTTCCATAGGGTTGGGGAGGGGAAGAAGCGAGACACTTGGGGTATGGGAAGAGTGGGTAAAACAATGACAGCAGGAATTAGGGGAAAGGAAACTTGGGTGTGGGGATTGAAGAGGGGTTGAGAGACTGAATCACAGAATATTAGAGCTATGAGGGACCTTAGGGACCAATCTAGCCAGAGAACTAAGGCCCAAAGATGTGGCCAGCTTGGCCAACATCACATAGTAAGTAAGTAAAAAAGTCAGGAGGAGAAGCTAGATTTCCTGACTCTCAGTCAGGACCCTCTGAATTCCTGGCAGAAGATGTGGGGGAAGAGGGGAGGGAAAAAGGGAAGAACGAACAGCATGTGGAATTTGCAGGGCCGGCTCTCATCTCTAGTCTGTTGTGACTTCTGGTGAAAAATCCCAATTTTCTCAATGAGTGGCTACATTTCTCCCTCTTTGCGGACAAGAAGAGAGACATAGTAACCTGACAAAGATCCTCCTTTCTAAAGCAGAGGCGGGCTACTTGTAAAACGGTCCCACAGACTTCTGGTAACTGAGAAGGTGGGAATGTCTTATTTCTCAAGCCAACAAATTAAAACCTCACCCAAAGCCCTTTTGTGAGTCTGCTACCACTTCCTCTATCCAACTCTCCAAAGATATGTGGGCGATATCCTTCCAACCCCTGCAAAGCTTCCCTGACACCTAAAGTTAGCAAATAGTAGAGAGGACAGCTAGCCACAAGAAAACAAGGATTAGGAGAAAAAGAAGAAAAAGCCTGAGTGAGATTACAACAGCAAAAAAGACAGGCTGAGATCATATTCTGACTAGCCTCAGGCAGTTTCTAGGAGTACCAGCGGAAGTAAACCCTTCCACCACATCTGTTAATTTGGTAAGGCACTAGGAGGGAATGATGTAAAACTAAGACTGTGACAGTTGTAATGGCTGTGCCGAGGAACACATCACAGAGAGAAGGCAGCGTCAGCTTTCTCGTCTCTCTCTCTTTCTCTCTCTCACACACTCTCACACACTCTCTCACACGCACGCACACACACACAAATCTGGACAATCACATTTGTTACATGCCTATGTTATATCACTTTTTTGTGCAATCACATTGAAGAATAATCTATTGGTATCACTGAAGTTGGAACATAAAGTAAGAAAAAAAGGGCTGCAGTGCTACATCCTACATGGAGGCGGGAAGGGAGAGGGTCGCCTAAAACTTCTGCTACCTCCTACATGGCTAGGGATTCAAAGTGAAAATAAAATTCCAACAGGAAAGAAAACTCAGAATTTCAACATACATTATTAATGACATTTTAGGAATAACATTACTTAGGGATTGATCCAGAATGCTCAGAAGGGAAAATCAGTCCCTCTCCAGGAGATTCTCAGTCATGCTGGCCTTCTCTTCACTTTGCCAAACACGGGACATCAATCTGACTTCAAGACAATGTAAAGCCTGCCTTGCCCCTCTCTCTTATGTCTCGCTGCACTCCCACACTCACCCTCTTCTCATCACCCCCAGAATAATGACTACATATCAGTGCCCTTGGATCATACCTGATGCTTAAGAGGGCTGTGGACCCTTCAGAGTTCTGGAAAAATCCCTTTTTCTTATGTTCAATTGATTAAAAACCTATTGGATTTCGGTTTCAGGTGTCCCTGACAGCAACTTCTTAAATGTCACTTGCTGTCATATGAAAATAATCTTTCAAAAGTCTATAGGTAAAGTTCTTCAAAAACTGGGGCCCCAAATTCTGGGATCTTCCTGCTGCTCTCTTCTTCTCTCCAGTTTGGTGCAGAATGGATACATGATTCTGTGGGGGTTTTTTTGTTACTGTTTTTTTCCTTTTTCTTTTTAAAAATAAAAAAAGCATAGAATAATTTCCCCTCCTTAGTCTTTTCCTTTTTCCAAATGTCTTTCCTCTGCCCTCTCCTTCCACTTTCTTGTTCAAGTTTCACTGACAGTCCCTAACTCTCACTTCCTTCCCTTTCCCACCCCACTCTCTTGCCCCATCTGCACTGCTTGTCAGCTGCATTGTTCTGTATACAAAGCAGCCTTGCTCCCACCTCAATCCAAGGTGCTCCCTTTCTCTCTCCTTCTCCTTTTTTCCCCTCCCTTCTTTCAAACCTCCCTCTCTTTATCCCCCCTCCCCCATTCCAGTGTTTATATGTAAGGGTACTGGTTGACCTTGGCAGGGCTCAATGGGTATCCAGTGTAGACGGTGGAGGCTGGAGAGGCGCTGATGTAGGTCTGGTGGGCAAATTGAGCTTGATATTGACTTGGGTGGATGGTGGGTGAGGGCAGGACTCGAGGCCCCATGCTAACAGGGACTTGGTGAACAATGCTTGCTGGATAGGCAGTGTGCTGCACGGTGTGACGAGCAGAACCTTGGGAGGCCACGAGGTGGGCTACGGTGCCAGTGGAGCCCAGAGCAGCAGGGGTGGTATAGGTGTAGAGGTGTGGTTGGGTAGGGAGGTGGGCAGCGGCAGCCAGGTGAGGGTGGACTGTGCCATGACTGGGGCTGTTGTGCGGAAAGGAGTACGGAGCCTGAGCAATTGTAGGAGTGATGTAGGCTTGTTGACGCCGGTGAGGTCCGGCACGATCCGTTGTGATGTGCTGCTGGGCCTAAAAAAAGAAAAGCACCAAGACATTGGGTTAGACTCTCTCCTGGGCAGGAGATAAGGCAGAAGAATGGCAGGTGGGATGTCTGGGGTTCATTAGCTAGAGTGCTGCTCCTATAATTCAGGGAGATTGGACAGCTCTGGTCCTGTAACTGTTAGCAAGGTGCACTGTGACTTTAGCCCAATCATTTTCCCCTGGCATGGCCAAAAGTAATACTCGCCTTCCTCACCCCATCCTTCCAGTCTCCCAGGCTTGCAACCCAAGTGTCACCTACTACTTGGTGCTATCTACAGATCCAATCAGTTGATTTCACCTTTGGAACATCTCCCAAATATACCCACTTCTCTCTTCTGTTACTGTCACCACATGGTGCAAGGCCTCATCTCTCCGAAACTTGATTAGTATACTAAGCTGCCAGAGCTCCTCCAGCCCCGCCTCCATGCAGCTGCCAAAGTGATTTCCCTAAAGCACAAGTTTGACCATTTCACCCCTGCCCCCCCGAAACTCCAGGGATTCCCCATCACCTCCAGGACCAAACAGAAAACCTTGTTTGGCATTCACAGCCTTTCAGACCTGCCTCCTCAATCTTTCTGATCTCCATACTCTTCTATCCAGTGACACCGGGTTCCTTGCTGTTCCTTAAACAAGACAAGTCTCCTGACTATGGGCATTTTCTCTGGCTGTCCCACATGCCTGGAATAAGCTCTTACTCCTCATCTTCACCTCCTGGTTTCCCTGACTTCATCCAAGTCCTAGCTGAAATGTCACCTTCTACAAGAAGCCTTCCCCAGTTCTCTGTTGATTATTTCCTATCAGGCAGGTAGGATTACAACTAATTCGTCTATGCAGTAACTCTGTGATCTGGGCAAGGGTTGAGTACAATATCTTTTAATGCTAAAGATAAGGTAATTGAAGGTTGAAGCCTTGAGGCAATTTTTCCTGACAATAAGGTGGTACAGTGGTTAGAGCTAAGGCCTAGAGTCAATCTGACCTCAGACACTAGCTGTGTGACCCTGGGCAAGTCATTTCACCCTGTTTGCCTCAGTTTCCTCCTCTGTAAAATGAGCTGGAGAAGCAAATGGCAAACCACTCCTGTATCTCTGCCAAGAAAACCCTAAAAGGGGTCACAAAAAGTCAGACAGGACTGAAAACAACTCAAAAACAACAAGAACAATCACTAACATTTATGTAGGGCTTACCATGTTCAGGTCCTGAGCTAAAGTGCTTTACAAACACTATCTAATTTGATCCTTACAACAATCCTGTGAGGGAGGTGGTTATTATTATCCTCACTGTACAGATAGGAAAATGGAGGCAAACAGAGGTTAAGTGACTTGCCTAGGGTCACACAGCTAGTAAGTGTCTGAGGCTGGATTTGAACTCAGGTCTTCTTGACTCCTAGCTAGTGCTCTACCCATGGTATCATCCAGCAACCAGCAGTTAGGCAAGACACCAAACTCAAAATCTGGTTGTGCTCTCCATGAGGTGCTGGCTTACCTGGCTAAGATTAAGAGGTTGCTGCTGCTGGAAATGTGGTCCTGGCCTCGGCTGCCTGTAGGCAATGGCTCCAGACGAGTTCCCTGAAGAGTGACCACTGGTGGAGGTCACAATGCTGGAGGACTTGGACTTGTAGGAGGATGAGTGGTGACTGGTGTTGACTGTCAGGAAGAGGAAACATGGCTAGTGTTAAATCACCAAGGCTCAAAGTTCCCTAGGGGACAGTACTCCAATAAAGCAAAATGATAAAGTTTGTATACTATTTTAAAGCTACTCTTAAAACTTTCCCATCATACACAGTCTCATTGCCTCAGTGGTAGAGTTACTACCATTCTGTCTTACTTGAATTCCAACTTTTGTTCCATTTTGGGGTAGAATTAGGTACTGAATATAAACGAGGTAATGTCAATGGAGGTAAAAAAAAACCAAATGATTTCCTCTTTACCCTGTATAAAGCTTGTCTGTACATTGTCGTTGCATAGAAAGGAAAAGGAAAAGAAAAAGAGCATGGTCTGGGAGAAGAGGCCACAACAGTTGACATTTGGGGGGGTCCAAGGATAGGTTACACGTTGTTATGGGAATCTAAAGATCTTCCCTGCCCCTAGGCCCTTTGCTGAAGTGGCTACGTGACTTTGAGGACCCTTGGATATTTGAAAGTATACTGTGTTCCCTAATAGGCTGAATGTGGTCACGTGGAGTCTGTGGCGCCAGGCTT
>CM053585.1:470743889-470804411 GCA_028646515.1 Pseudochirops corinnae
CTCCTGAACTAGGTAAATGATATGTTTGATTAAAGTAAGATTGTTAACCCATTTTGAGTTGCTTTCCTTTAGAAAAGCAGATCTAAGAACCTGTGCTAGTAGCCGCCCTAGGCATGCTAGGGTGCTTGCTGTTACACACGTCTATTATCTTAGCTAGGACCAACCAAACTGAGTTTGAAAAAGCATCAGATTAGCTGGCATGGTGGTGATTCTTTGACCACAGCAACTCCTGAAGATGACTGACTAAGTTGTAGCCATGATGTTTCCTGGTAGAGGAAGTATTCAGACCGTGAAAGGACAGATTCTTGAAGTTAGGAATGTTTGTAAAGTACTTTAGATACACACTTTCATTTCAGCCTCCCAACATGGCTGACGGGCAAGACGGGTATTATTTTCATTTCGTAGATGAAGTTACTGAGGCTTGGGAACAGGTCCATGGTCACAGATCTAGTCAGTGGAATTTAAACCGAGTTCAGCACTTTCTCCACTATACCACACACCTTTACACATCATCTAACATAAAAAGGCCTGACGGTTTACTATGGCTCTGCTATTTCCTAACTGTACCCTTCATCAAGTTCACCTCACCTCTTGGCTACTAAGTTTCTACAGCTCCAAAACTGAGCTTAAGCAAAAGATCTCCCATTCAATGAGCCATCTAAAGGGATACTGTAAGGATCCGATGGAATAAAAGAAGTTAGTGTGTCGAAAATCTTAGAGTACTAGGTAAAGGCAAAGTTTGATACTGCTATCAAAGAATGGTAAAGACACTCTGAAGGAGTGTCTAGCACGGAAGGATGCATCTGACAAATACATCAGAAGGGCAACAAGACCAGTCAAAAGCAGCAGGCAGACAAGGCTGAGAAGAGCAGACAGGCACTGAAGATCAGGGAGGCAATAGCTCAAGTCAAATAAGGTAATTAAGGAGGCTAACAGGCAGAAATGTTTATCTATGCAGGTGTGGTCTAGAGTCCAGGAGGTCAGGGGATAATCAAGAATGGCACCTGTAGGCAGAAGACATATAGGGAAGCTTCCTTCTTAGGGCAGAGACTCTTTTCTCTTTGCTTCAGATGCACAGGTCATGGGTCATATATACATTCAAAATCAGAAACAGAATTTGAGAGATTAAAAATGCAGCTAGTTCCCATTGGAAGAAGGGGTTCCAGAGAGCTAGAAGGTTCTTGTATCACAGTTCTTCAGGATGGACCTAGCACAGTGACTTTCAAATAACAGGCACTTAATATATTGAGATTTAATTTTCTGAATACCCCATGTTTAATAAATACTTGATTAACCAATGGGCAAAAATCCCAAAGAACGCCTACCAAATGTACCCAGCAGGACACGGTAGGCTTGCTGTTTGTTGTGTAGTCATTTTTCAGTCATGTCTGACTCTTCATGATCCCAAAGACCTTTTCTTGGTAAAGACACTGAAGAGGTCTGCCATTTACTTCTCTAGGCCATTTTACAGATGAGTAACTGAGGCAAACAGGGCTAAGTGATTTGCCCAGAGTCATACAGCTAGTAAGTGTCTGATGTCAGATCTGAACTCAGGATGACGAGTCTTCCTGACTCTAGGCCCTGCACTCTATCCACTGTGCCACCTAGATGACCCCAAGGTAAGTTTCATTCATCTTTTAAAAAATTCCAACAAACAAGAATTTTCTCCTTTCCTAGTCTTCTTTGTCATCAGCAGAAGGAATGAACTAGAAACTAGGAAAGTGCCTGACCACCATGTTTTCCAACAGGTTTCCTTCCCAGTTTTGGCTTCCTCCATAAGGAAATGGCCAAGCAGCACCACAGAGCCTGAGCTAACAAAGCTAGAAGGTGGCCATGGCATGCAGCCATGGTTGTCCAGGGTGAACATCATTATGGCCTATGGGAGCTTGATATTTGTGCTGCTGTTTATTTTTGTGAAGAGGCAGATCACGTGTTTTGCCATGAAGTCTTGAAGAGGCCCTCACGTCCCTGTGGGGCACAATGCTGCCAAGGATCTGAAGGAAGAGACTGACATCCAACTCTCCAAGGTCCAGGATATAAAGTATGAGCCCCAGCTTCTTGAAGAGGATGATGCCAGACTTCTGCAGCTGGAGACATCAGGAAATCAACATTGCTACAACTATCTGTACAGGATGAAAGCATTGGATGCCATTCGTGCCTCTGAGATCCCATTTCATTCAGAAGGTTGGCATCCTCGTTCCCTGATGGGCAAGAACTTCCACTTCTATCTGCTGGAGCTTCGTAACACAAGTACCCCCTTCAAGGGTATCCCCAAAGCTCTCATTGATACCCTGCTTGATGGCTATGAGACAGCTCGATATGGAACTGGCGTCTTTGGCCAAACTGAATATCTACAGTATCAAGAAGCACTGAGTGAACTGGCTGCTGCTGTCAAAGGTGGTGGTGGGAGCACCCAGCGGCAGCACCAGTTGGCAGCTAAGGATTTAACACAGTCTTCTGAAGTTTCCTCCCCAACAACTATTCAGGTCATCTATTTGCCCTCCAGTCAGAAGAGTAAAAGAGCCAAGTACCTTCTAGAGCTAAAGAGTTTCAGGGATAACTACAACACACTAGGGAGCACCCTCTGACTGAATTTGAAGATAGCCATAGCCACCATGGCTACAGTGGGAGAATCCAGTCTCAAGACCCAGGGATTTTTCCAGGGCAGGAGATACAGCAGCACTGGACAGCATTAATATCATTATCCCCAGAACTCTTGAAATGAGTGTCTGGAGAACCTTTCTTAGCTTATCCCTCTGGTCTGTTGTAGAACTAAAGTTCCATGAGGCCCTCTTTCCCTCTCCAATAGCTTTTTTTATGGTGTTGAATCTACATATTTTTCCTCTGTCTGTATCACTTCCTCCTAACCCCAACTTATTTTCGATCATGGTTATTTTTTTGCCCTTTCCCAAAGTCAGTTTTATCCTAAGTAGGTTAGTGGGGGTAGGGAAAGGGGCATTTATGATGTCAGAAATGGAAACCACACAGAGCCCTACCTTACCCACTTGGGTGGGGACTCTAGCTCACAGACATGTCATTTAAAGCTGTGGAGTGAAAAGGGCAGAAGGGAACTAGGGTGTTGTATTTCAACCAAGCCCTGTGGAGATTGGTGTTGTGTTTAGTGCACTGCCTTGCCTTTCTCTCCACATATTATGGATCAAGACATGAGTGAGGGGAACTGTCAGTGATACAGGCACTTAATTCCATATCCCCCCAATAAGTCACTGCACTGGTCTGACCTTATAAGCCAGTTATTTAATAAAAACAGCTGTAAAAATAAAAAAAAGAAACCAGGAAAGTACTGAATGTACAAAGTTCCAGTCACACTCTATGCGGCCTAGTTTACTAATATGTGTACAGAAGGAGAGATAGCTGAGCTACTGAAGGACTGTGAAAAAATAAGCTAAAATTTTTTATAACTTTCATTCTTTGTCATACTGGAATTATAAATTATAAATTATAAATATATATATATAAAAATGTATACATTATATATTATAAATTATAAGTCATATGGGCATAATATAGTGGCTAGAGAACTACCCTTGGTGCCAGGAGAAGCTGGGTTTAAGTTCTGCCTCTTCTGGGTAATTCACCTAACCTTTTTGTAGTCCTGGCTTCTCTGTAAGACTGAAATGTCAGAAAAGGTAGTGACTTGAGAACTGGGAACTCCTCACTCCAATGAAATCATAAGTATCATTACGAAACTAAAAGTTAAAAGGAGGCGTGCCCCCTTCCTAAGTAGACGTGAAGCTAACAATGGAACTGACAAGGCACCCAGACCAAGCAGACCTGCTCAAAGAAGACAGAGCCCCAATGAACAGAGGTGCTCGTCACAAGTTTTCTCTGAGGAGAAAAAAAAGAATCTAAATCAGAGTGAATTTAATGAGAACAAATTTTAAAAGACCTACTAATTTGGTCTGAGAATAAGGTTGAGGGAGGGTAGACAAAAGCAAACTTAATACAGATCTGAAGACAGTCAAGTGAGCAATTATCTCATTGCATTTGTTTATTTTGGATCTGATCTCCTGTTTCTTGTGATCTGTAATTTGTTTCACCTAATAATGACATTTTCAGATTATAAAGACATCTTTTTAAAAAATCTTCATTAGGAAGATACTTATTCCCATGATTTCTCCACTTTGTAAGCCCTGTGAAAACTTACTTATCACCCTCTAGTGGCTGTGAAAAATATTGGGAGAGTGAAGATAAAACAAAAGAATGAAAACCTTTCCTTGTTCCAACCCTAATTCTGGGCTGCAGCTGGGGTACAGAGCCAGGCGGTGGTAGGGTTCAGCATAAGGCCTTCATTACACAATGTGGGTTTTCAAAAGCTAGCTGGTGAATTGCAGTACACCAAATAGCAGTAAATATTTGAGCCAATAAGCAAACCAAATTTCAAATACTTGAGAAGAGGCACTTTCAGAGAAAAGATTTTCCTTAAGTTTGGCTTCATGAGATATGTGAATTCAGAATTGCTCCCTTACAGTAACTGTTTGTCTCAATAAAGTATCTCTAGGTCAGGATACAAGTATAGATTTCAGGGGGTTCAGGAGCTTGGATGGGGAAAAATGACATCAATAATTTCTACGAATCTTTGGATTATTTTATAACATTATGCATTTGATTTTATGCATTTATAAACATCATTCTCAAAATGCAGCCATAGACTTCCACCTGAGAAAGAGATCCAACACGCAAAAAAAGAACTCCTGCTCTACAGCCTCTGAAAATATCTTTACTGGAACCCTGCCAAGCTGAATGCACTGGGATGGCAAGAAGGTTGAAGAACTGGGAGGACTCTTCATCTATACCCTCATTGGTTCCCTCCATTAACTGAAAGTTGCTCTCCACAAGTAATGCCTAGAAGGAGGAGTTACCAATTCAGAGTCGATATGGAAAAGACTACAGGTGACAAATTAAAAGCTATCTAAAGTTACCTGAAAAGGTCATACAGCAAGCTTCCACTGTGGAACTTTTCTGACCACATTTAAAATAACTGAAAAGTGGGTGTGTAAGGAGTTGGAAATAACGTGAAATTTCTATTTTTACAAAAATTTTGATCTCATTGATTTTAATATCAGTCATTTTTATAGTAGCTTTCTCCTGAGCGAACCTTATAAAAAAAGAAAAAAACATTAAGCAAACTAATACATGGATCAAATCTGTTGCATCTGCAACAGTCTACAACTACTGTTTTGCTGATCTCTTTAAGGAGGTTCATAAAGTTTGTATTTTAAGGAAAAGCCAACTGGTAGACACGTAGAAAGAACTGTTGGCCAAAAGAAGGAGAAAATTCTTTTTTTTTTTCTTATTTAAGCCACTTTATTGTTCTTTGCATATATCTATATTTACAGATAATTTTAAATTCCACAGTAAAAATAAAAATTTGGTTGTCGAAAAGAACTTTGAATTTTTTTTTTAAAAAGGATAAAATAGGATGAGGGCAATGGGCAGTAGTGCTTTTCTCTTCAAGGTTACCTTCCATCTACCCTGAATATGTCTAGTATGTACCTATTTTTATATATTTTATCCTCATTAGAATGTAAGGTTCTTGAGGACAGGGATTGTTTTTGCCTTTCTTTGTATCATCTGGAACCTGGCACATAGTAAATGCTTGTTGACTGGCTAATTCTTTCATTAAGTATTTATTAAGTGCCTACTATGTGCTAGGCACTTAATAAATTGCTGAGCACCGGGAACACAAATAAGAAAAAGAAAAACAATGCCTGCCTTCAAAGAGCTTACATTCAAATGGAGAAAACAATACATAGAAGGGAGCTGAAAAGCGGAAGGGTAAGTTAGGACAGCCACCATGGGGTTTGCTGTTCTATGGAGTTGAAACCAAGCAGAGCTGCTTATGGAGAATGGAAAATGGAGAGTTACCTGGGAAGTTCGCAAAGTTCAGAGTCCTCTACAAAGGAAGGCTTTGGGAGGAGTTTCCTGCTCTACCTGAAGGAGAAAATTCTTAAACAGTATTGAAGAAAATAGAATTTAGAAGGCTGAGGTCAGGTCCAGATTGTTAGGTATAGAATTAATTGATAGGTTTGATAATTCAGTGGATAGAAGGTGTTACGGTGAATCATAAAGTTCTTGATTTTAGTTGGATGGGACCAATTTTGTTACCAAATTCCCAGGAATATTCAATTAAAGGGCAAGTATAGGGAGTCTTCACTGGCCTTACTAGTCAAAGATGCTGATTGGCTGTTGCTGAACAGAGAGTAGTGTGACATCAAAGATCCATAGTACACAAAGAGTGGGGAGTAGATAAGAGAAATTGAAACCCTGCAATCACACTAGGATCCCAGGATCCCAGATTTAGAGCTGAAAGGGATTTTGGAGGGTATTTGACTCTGTCTCATTTTACAAAGGAGGAGACAGAGGTCCAGAGAGACAAAGAAGGTGGTTTGTGCCAGGTCACACAAACAGTTAAATAACAGAATCAAACCCTGAACAAAAGCTCCTTTAACTCCCAGACTGGTGCTGCTTTTTCCAGTACCCCACACTCCATGCCTACCTTTCTCTGGTTCAAACAGGAAGGAGCTATCACGTATGAATGTTAGTTATAGAAGTCCCGTGTTTCCGGACTGACATGACAAGGCTAATAAGGAGGGAATCTTCAGGCTACTTGAGTCACTTCATTCTGAATCAGACCCCTTCCTGGAAGGTCATATCCTGAGCAAATAAGTTAAAGAAAATTTCTACGGTAAATAACCTTTTTGGAAGTTAAAGAGAATACGGTTACTTCTGTGAGTGGCCAAAGACTCTGAATCACAAAGCTTCATAACTTCCAGTCCTAGTCAATATGGAATTGACATACCCTCCCCACTCACAGATTGGCTATAGTATCCAAGAAATAACCCTGTCTTAGGTCTTACATATTAGGCAAGAACTAAGCTTTAAAGAACAAGCTTTAAAGAATCCACAGAGGGAGAAGATAAAGTCTTGATGGGAAAGCTTCATATGAAGTGAGTGTGACAGTTTGCAGCATCATGTGATGGATAGGACCTTGCTGTCAGGAGCTGAGACGAGGCTTCAAAGCCCATCTCTTCCTCTCCTAAGTAAGCACTGTGCTGAGCAATCACCTTTCTGGCTCAGGCAGGAGTATCTTTATTTTCATCTGCTAAATTATAGAATGATTGGTGGAGGGAATGGGGCACAGGCTTTAGTACCCATCAGAAGCTAGGAGAACACAGTGCCACAGAACCAAAGGAGGTGAACACAAGGGCCCAGAGGATTCTTTTACAGAAGTCTTCTATAAGAGTCTTCTCAAAAAGAAGTCTTCAAAGATCCAAGCTTGGCCAGAAAGAAGTAGCTTTACTGATCAGTTTGTGAAGAACAGTAAGCTAGGGGTGGCTAGCTAGCACAGTGAATAGAGTACCAGCCCTGGAGTCAGGAGGACCTGAATTCAAATCCAGCCTCAGATACTTAACACTAGCCATGTGACATTGGGTAAGTCACTTAACCCCAAATGCCCTGCCTTCCCCCCTCCAGAAAAAAAAAAGAGTAAGCTATTGTCAGACTCTCACAAGTAGTTGATTGACCAACAGAAATACAGGCCAAGATCACTGGAAATTATTCACAACTACCTTGTGAAGCTTATGTACAAACTGGTAAGAACAAATGATATTTTCTGCTGGTCTTGAATAACAAAGCTAGTAACAAATGACAAAACAGAAGTACCAGACTCCAATTCATAATTGGAGAAGCTTTCCACAGGATCAAAACAATAAGTTTCTTTCCTAAATCCCTTTAACAAGTGGGGAAAAACCCCAATATCCTTAGAGCAGTGGGCTATGGCATAAGACATCCAAAGACAGTGGCACTAACCTTTCTGGATGCTCCATTAGCACAATCTTTTCAGTTGGGATTTACTACTTATAGAATGAGATAAAAATGCCCTACTAGAAGTTAATGCAAAGTGTGTGAAAATGCACATGTGTGTACAAGCACGTGTGTGCACACACATACAACCACCTATGGCTCACAGTGTTGTTAACAACGGAAAGCTTTCCTGTAACCATGAAGAACAGATTAATACCACTTGTGTATCTTCCTGTTAGAATGCATGACTTTTTGATACCCATTTCTGCAATTCCAGCACCTATACCTCAATCTCAGTAACTTTTTTTTTTGCAGTTTTAGAATGCCACCATGAGGTGATTCAGGATTCAGAGCTGTACCTGCCAAATCTTTGGAATGCTTCTTTGGTAAAAGATTTGGCCTTCAGTTTGATGCCTGTTTTCCCATCCTATGACTTGTTTCAAAAGACTTTATTCTGATGACTACCATGTTATTGCAGATCAGTAAAAACTGAACAATGTGTGTCTTCCATTCTCGACAGTTCATGGATGATCTATACAAGGTAAACTGTGACTCAATCCTTGTAATCTTAGCCTACATCTTTGTGGGACAAGTTACTTATGAGGTTGCCATAGGATTTTTGGGTTCTTTAGTATCATAAATCTTTAGCAACCTGTTTTTTCTGTTTGTTCCTTCTCTTGCTCAGTAAAAGGGCCCCTTTCTCCCCCAATGAAGTACCATCTTCCTATTCCAATTCTGTATTCTTTAAGACTGTTTGTTTGAAATATTCAGAAACCCTCAATTCAATTAACTGAAAATTGAAGAAATCCTCTCCCCTCTAACAAAGTACTCCCTGCCCCCTGCCCCCACCCCATTCTTCAGATTCCCCTCCATTTTTTTTTAAAGTGTTGGTGGGATATGCTACTCAGATTTATCTGGTATTTCTCCTTTACTCCACTTGCCATGGCAGACAATGAGGGGCACTGTTATCTATTGCCCTTGCTATTCCCCCAGGTCCCTCTTCCTCTCCTATTCTTACAACCCCCCTCCCACTTCAGGCAGGAACAAAAACACCAGTAAGTATAATTCAATACTTCAACGGATCTGTGATCTCATCTATGTGAATACTCCCTCCAGTAGCACTAGGATACAACCCACTTGTATCTTTGCCTTTTCAACATCTGCCATATTTGTCTGTGTTCTCCAATAAATCTTCCATGCAACATGCTGAGACTTTTACTTTCTTCTAGATCCCCTGACTTCATAGTATACAGGCTGTTCATTGCTCTTGCTACATTACCCATGAAAGTAATGTCATTAGTTTTGAACACATGGCAAGGAAACCAGTTCTAGTAGCTAATATTCAGCAGGATCTTATTTTTTTCTTCTGTAGATTCTTCATATTTGTTAGTAACTGACTTCTGATTAGTAGAAGTTACAATCTCCTTGAGTCTGTTTGCTCATCTATAATTAGGGGTAATATACCTGTACAATGCACTTATCTCATATGAATATTCTGAGGATTTCATTTGATTTTCTACACTGGCATTTGTAGATCTCTTATCTTCTTCCAGAGTAAGCCTTAAAGCCGATAATTAATGGCTGGTCCCTTACTCTAAATTTCTATCAGACTGCAGGCAATTTTACCATTTAAGAGACCCATTTGGTAAGTAGCAAGTCCCTCTCCTGTAAAATGAGGGGATTAGACTAGATTCCCTCTGAGGTCCCTTCAGCTCTTCTACATGTATGATCCCAAGATGTGTTGAGACTTGGAAAAAAAAAAAAGCATCTTAAACTCAGATTTATACATATTTTTGTAAAACTACTTTAGATGAGGAAGCAAAGCCACAATTCTTGTCATTGATACCACAGAGATTGATTTACTGCCTTACCTTTGTGCTGAGCTAAATATCAGCCCCAATCCAAAGTCTGGACAATGGGGTTTTTATATGGGCTATGAATATGTCATAGTTTAGAGTTATGACCATGTAGTTATAGTTAACTAGAGTGTGGAAAAACATGCGGAAGACCTTACATTAGTTACTAAGCATCAAGCATACAGAGGACAATGCACACAGTGGGTGGTCAATAAAGGTAGTTGATAATAAATGCCAATCTGTATTTCTCCATCATAGGACCATAGATTTGAGGCTGGAAGGGATCCTAGAGGTTATCTGGTTTAATCCTCCCTTTTGATGTTAAATAACTTGCCAAACATCAATACTGATAGAAACTGGCAGAGTCAGGATTTTAACCCAGATGCTCCGACTCCGAATCCACCACTTTTTCTATCGCAGAAGACTTCAGGTAAAAAATGATGTATCAACTTCTCCTGGGACAACAAGTGGAAGCCATTAAGGACCGGCAAGCTCAGGTAGCTGAAAGATGAGTTTGGTTTAGGAGAGGTAGCATATGACATGGACAAAGTGTAGAAGTACACCACAGCCTTCTCAAAAATGAGTCTGGTCTGTTGTAGACTTTGGAAATCAATGGGCTAGGGAAAAACAACAGCCACCACCCAGAACTTTAAAGGCTAATGAGTACTTTTCTACATGTCTATCTCTTGGAGTGATGGCATCTGAATCATTTGAGACCAAGTGGATTCCACAATCTCCCATAGCAATATGTTTCAGAGTTGATCCTAATAGAAAATTTGTTATGATCTAGTTACTTTTCAAGTCTAAACAAAAGCCTTCCTGTATTTTATAACCTCTTCCTACTAATCATCCTTTAAGCCTCACTTTCCTCACTTGTAAAATGATGGGGTAGAATTTAAGTAATTGATCTCTGGTTGCTTCCAATTCTAACAAATGGTCAATATTCTCCTTATAACAATCAAACTTGGAAACTATATATTGAAGGAAGAGCAACACATAATTCTAAGATCCCACCCAGCTCTAAAATTTGATGTGTCTAGCGATCTGCCTACTCGTGTCAAGGAGACAGCAATTTCTGCGAGGTAATATTGGCTTTCTTTGAATACCTGACTTCTTCACTTATTTTTCTACTGTAGTAAGGCTGGATAGGAATGTAAGTTAGCACGGACTATTAAACTTACCTATAAGTTGTTTATTTATTTTTAAAAAACTTATCTACAAATTAATTAAATTATCCCTTAGTTTTACTTTCCCCAGGCACTTATTTTTTCTGTTTCAAGACACAAACCCCTATTTACCTTCACATCATGATAGAAGCCCCCCTAAAATAGAAGCATGAGAACAAGAGGCAATCTTTGTTACAATCCTTTCTTTCCAAAGCAGGTTTAATGTAGAAAATCATCTGGCTCCATTTTGCCTTCACTTACCTGGCCCTTGAAGATCTTGTTTAGCTGTCTCTAAGCTACAAACACCCCTAAGAAGTCTATTTTGGAAACCCACTTGCAAGAGATCTGGTGAGATTTGTGAGGAATGCTGCTTGGTGATGGAAATATTCAGCTACTCCCACCTTCAGCATCATATCAGATTGTTCTGAATTACTCTGGTTTTGCATTATTTAGTAGAGTCAAACCTCACTAATTTGGAATAAAGAACAGCCTGAAACAGTGGTCTGAATTATAAAATATTTTTAGAAAACTACAATTTTAAGTTCATATGGCAAGTTTTTCTAGGTAGAATTTCAACTTGTCTATTTTACTGAATAGATAGGAATTATGGGTAATATGTACATTAATTATCTGTAAAGCAGTGCTATCAAAATTTTTTGGTGCATGAAGTTTATCATTAGTAAGTTAAATGATGTCCTTATAATCTTGTTGACACTAGTAATTTAGGAAACTCGTTTTCATAGATGGCTCAAGAGTAAACTTTAGTTGAAGTTCCTAAGTAGCACAAGTTTCAGTTTCGTGAACTCCAAATAAATGAGATTTTATTTACTCATTAAATGAGTATAGTCTTTGGTGTTGGGAGAATACTTTCCCATACTTCCTCTGCCTCATGATTCCTCCTCCTCATCATCTCGAGCTCCCTCCCACCCTTCCTCCCTCCCCCCCCCCCATCCATATTTTGCAGTCTTCCCCACTTCCCATTTTGGTCAGCTAGCTGAAAGAGAGAACCTGAAGCTACCAGAACTCTTGATTGCTAGCATGGAGCCCCAGACTTGACATACGATCTATAATAGAGAGCAGGAAAGCTAACATGCAGGGAGACTTCCCTGGCCTGTCCCACATTACCTGGTACTAGGCTATCGCACTCCACCAACACTTCGCTGGCCTGAGTTTTCAGGGGTGGCACAATAATAGTTCGGGGATTCCCGCTGCAATGGCTCTCCAGCGCCCCCTTGGGGTCATAGGTGTTTGCATTGCTGTGGCCTGCTCGATGCTGCATGGTGTAGGGGCTGTTGTTGCTGGAGGAATCAGAGTAAGGAGAGTCATGAACCGTGACACAGCTGATGACATTTTTTCTTTGTTTGGAGAGAGTGCTGAAAACACAAGGAGGAAAAGAATAGGTGCCATGAGAAAGGCTGCAAAATAAAACATCCTTCATCAATGATTATGAAGCTCCTCCTGGGTGTAGGTTCTGGGAGGGGGCATACAAAATAAGGAGACATACTTCTTATGTGTAACTTAATGGGGAGGATTGTGTACAGAAACAGTTAGGATTTTTTCTTTTGCTTTTTTTTTTTTGGAGGGGGAAGGTAGGGCAATTGGGATTAAGTGACTTGCCCAAAGTCACATAGCTAGTTTTTTGTGTTAAGTGTCTGAAGCTGCATTTGAACTCAGATCCTCCTGACTCCAGGGCTGGTGCTCTATTCACTGCGCTACCTAACCGCCCCAACACTTAGGATTTTAAATAAATCTTTACAGTCTAGAACATTAAAGCAAAGTGGTTAGATGAAAGTAATAGTAATATGTAAAGTTTTACACTTGGGTCCAAAAAATCAACTCCATACAAGATGGGGGGAGGTGTGGCTAAACAACAGTTTATCTGAAAAAGGTCTGGGGGTTTTAGTGGACTACATGTTCAATATGAATTAATAGTGGGAAGACAGGTGGCCAAAAAAGTTAAAGGGATTTGCCCAGGGTCACCCAGCCAGGATGTGTCAAGGTGGGACTCAAACCAAGCCTCCATGATGGCTTCAGATGTCTTCTCTACACTGGGCTACTTTACACGAATTTTTTGGTAATAATAAGCAGCACAATCTGCTGCTGACAAAGTGTGTACCCAGAGCTAGGAGAGAAGATTTGGAAAGAGAGGAAAGAAAAATTACTCTAGATTTGAAACTTAAGCATAAGAGAGGATGATGAGTGGAGGCTTTGGCTGTTAAGAACACTTGATATTTTTGCTGTTGAAGGCAATGGGAAAATTAGCAAGAGATTCAGGATGAAAATGTACGTACAAGTGCATCTCAGCTTTATGTATCTCACAGTATACCTTGGTGCCTACAAGAAATCATACTATGTTTTCAAAGTGCAGAGTGCCTAAAAGAGGGTGATAAATATGGGCCTTACAAGGAACTGGGTTAGAGGAGAGGGTGGGGATCTTCCCTGTATTAAAGCAGTGGGAGTGGAGCTTCCCCCACTAGACACTCTGCGTGGACAGGCAGGCTATGATGGGAAAAAGGGAAAGGCTAAGCCCAGCATAGGAGCCCTATATTTTCTAATGCTCATCCACAGTCCAACTATGTAATGGGATTCTCTGGGAGATAATTTATGAAAAGAAAAACCATCGAGTTTTGAGGTCTTCCAGCCAACAGAGATAATTCTGTGTGACCACTGCAAAAGAAGGGTGAGCTGTGTGATTCTGTGGTTTCTCTCACACACAGGGATACCTGGTGTGCCTTCCCTGTATTCTTGCTACCATGAGTAGTGAGGCAGAGCAGGTGAACTGTGGGAGTAGGAAGGCAGTAACTGTAGTCAAAACCCTCTCTCCATTCTGAGGCTACCTCTAGGCAGCAGAAAAAAAGAGGGAGATTCCAAACCTCTAGGTTTGTGTTTTTAGAGTAGCCCTTATACTGTGAACCCACAGTATTTGAACCCACATCCACTGACCCCTGGGTCATTGCTCTCTTTCATACCATGCTAATTTTTGAGGAACATATCACCTGCAGACAGAGAGAAAACGTTAAAATTTTTTTAGAAGTTTTGTTTGCTAGAGTAAAATATGTACACTTTGAAGGCAAATCCTAAAACTGGACACAATGACTGTGCAGACAAATCACAATTTTACCTCAAGTGGCGTTCAAATTGGGCATATCTAGCATCACCCACCTGAATTTGTAAATTACAGAGAGGCAGACCTCAGTTCAGGAAAGGAAAACTTTTTATCAAATAGTGAAATAAAAGTGAGGTTGCTCTAAGTATTCAAGCAGAGAGCAAGGACCTTTCAGGTAGCCAGGTTCATGACCTTTGAGTCACTCTTGAGTCTTTACTCTTCCCTTGACTCCCATGCCCAATCAACCACCAAGCCTTGACAGCATTTCTCATATCCATCCTCTTCTTTCTACTCTTTCAGCCTAATTCAGGTTCTCATTCACCTCTTACATGGATTACTGTAAAGTTTTCCTAATTAGCATCTCTGCTTCCAGCCTCTTCCCTTCTCCAATCCATCCTCCACACAACTGCCCAAGTGACATTTCTAAGGCACAGTTCTGACCACCACTCGCTCCTCTGATAACGTCACTTCAGTGGCTCCCTATTGCCTTCAGATAAAATGCAAACCACCATTTGGGATTTAAAACTCTTTACACAATCTGACTTTAATTGAACTTTCCAGACTGATTTCCTATCAGTCTCCCTCACGTGCTTCATATTCCCATCAAACTGGCCAGTTTCAATTCCCTATCTTTGGCCTCAGTGCCTTTGTACAGGCCATGTCCTCCAGCTCTGAAATGCTCTCCCTTCACGTGGCCACTTCTTGAAATACTTGAAATTCTTTCAAAGCTCAGCTCAAGAATTACCTCCTATATTGGGCCTTTTTCTGATTATCAACTCTCCCCTCCCTGAAATGCCTTTGTGTCTATTTTGAATTTACTTAACTGTGAACATATTCCATTTCCCCAGTAGAACTGTGACCCTTGAGGGCAGAAAATTGTTTTTCTTTCTGTTTTTGTATTCCTTGCACCCAGAACAATATCTAGCACATGGACGGAATAAAAATGTTTACTGAATATGAATTCAATAGATTTCTACATGGGGTGAGAGTATGAACTAGATAAAGTCACTTCCAATGCTAAGAATTTCTTAGAAGAAATGTTTTGCATGAGGTCTGGGATAGAATGAAATAAAATTATGCTGTTGTTACAACTTGTTAAGAAATATAGCCAACTCTTCAAACACCTAAAATTCCCTTTCTCTGTTTGAAGCAGAAGTGTCCCCCAACCCAAAGAGGCAGCTGCTTGCCCTATAGTGAAAGTAATATTTTTAATCTCTTAAGAATATGAAATATGGCATACCACAGTCTCTGAGAAACTAAAGTAGCAGGTCACCCACAGGCACAGAGGGTGGATGAGGGGTTACAGAATATTAAAAATGAAAAGTTACAGAAATGCCTTAAAGGTTATCAGATGTACAACTAAAAAAATGAGGTGATCTAGTGGTCTAGAACAAGAGTGAAAGATACCACTTGATGGCTATCCTGAGTGCTGTACTGGTATCTACATAAAGTCAAGACATCAAGGGCTGGCTCCCAGCATGTTGTGTGGAACCCCTCATGGAGGATCTCTGAGAGGACATGAACAAGAGTTACACATGGGTGGGTTGTGAGCCACCCTGATGGAAGGAATACCTACACCAATGTAGTATCTACAGATACAGAAAAGAATCAAAGGAAGAACTAACTAAATTTAGTGAGGCAAACTGGAATTTACCTGATTGAGTATCTATTTATATATTATATATATTCTTTTATATTATATATGTAAAGTACATTTATATTATGCTTTGACTTAATTTGATTGAGTATTGAGAATACTCAACGAGTATATCATACATATTTATGGATTTGCATGAAACATGTAAGTGTTCAGAGCTTGAGAAAACTCTCAGTGAATAAGTTCCCTAGCTTTGTTTTCACTCCATCTTAAATCCAGAAATTCCTACTTATATTTTATTTGCATGTTGAATATAAGTCACATATGAAGATATTAAGGAACTGATTTTTTTAAAGCACATAAATATTTGAGACTACAGCTGAGAGTTCATTAGGCTTATATGTGCTGACATTATTGGGATTCACTCTACCACTGTGTCTAATTATTGTTGATGGTTTATCAATTCCATTATGAGTTAATTTAATAAAAGCAAGACAGAGATAGGGAGAGGGTGATGGAGAGGTTTGTTTAAATGGCCTTGATATCACACCACTCCTGAATATAGAAAATATAGCTGCTACAGTTCACTGATTGCATTATGTTGTCATGGCAATGGATGATTTCTGCATGATAAAAAGGAAATAGATAGCAAAGAGTAAAGAAATCAGACTCTGTGTTGGAAATAACTCCAATCGGGACAAATACATCAAACAAAAAAAGCTGCTCATTCAAACTATGAAGGTGGCCTTATAAATCCCCATTCCTCATCTCCCCAGCCTTTTGTAAATGCTATGGCCTTCTCTCCCTATCTTTGTCCCCCTCTATACCCAGTAAGCACTCCAGCACATAATACAAGTCTGTCTTCATCTTGTGCCCCTTGCCCTTTTTGCTAATCTCTATCCACCACTTTCTTTAAGCAATAGGCAAAAACTGGTTTGAGTGAAGAAATCTTCCCTGACTACCCTTCCATAATTTTAATTATTCTCTGGCTTTAGAGTTCATGATACATATGTAAAATTTATACTTTATTATTCTTCAATTGTTTCTTGTACATTCTGACTCTCAGAGCTAGTACAAGGAAAGAAAGCACTGCGTTTAAGATATGAAAATCCAGGCTTCAGCTGAATATCTTCAATTTACATTAAGTGAGGTGACTCCTGTGTCTCAGTTTCTTCACCTATAAAATGAACAGGCATGTACTAATAATCCAGAGTCTAGCACAGTGCTGTGCACTAAATACAACCAACTTCATGGGTTGTTGTGGTAAGGATCTGGTAAAATTAATGGATGTGAAAGCAAAACTAAATGAGAATTATGATGATTTTAGTGTGATATACACAGCTTAATAAATAACATCCTGAATGAGCTTAAGATCTCTGTCCTGGTTCATAAGGAGGCAGTATGAAGTGACAGCGGTCAGTAGCTTTGTGAATTATCCTGTGTTGTAGGAACGAGCGCTTTGGACAGGCACCCTCAGCATACCTTCCAGCTTTAATGCATGTTTCGGTAAAACTCACAGACCCAGAAATGAAGGATCAGCTTTTGTCACTGACAGGGAAAACTGAAAGCTTTCATCTGAGACCAGCTTTTAAATTTTAACTTAGAGACAATGTACTTAAATCACCCATTTTACTGAGCCAATTTTTTCCTAGTCAGTGCTTTTTTCATAACCTCTAGCCAACCAAAGCAATACTTTAAATTCAGCTGCTTTCTAGGGGATAATAGAATTGTGGGATTGGAAGGAACTGTGAGGGGTCATCTAGTCTTGACTCCTCTGCCCTTTGTCAGGGGAACATCTGAGCTACTACATGGAACGGCATTTTCTAATCTTTCAGTTCATGACACATTCCTCTCTTACCTTCTCTTCCTGGCCTCTCCTATCCAAGTCAATAAACCTCTTCTCCTGATAACATAATTTACATACACACACATCATTTCCCTTCTACCATGGCAACTACTCTCCTCCCTCCTCCTCCTTCCCCCCAAATCATCCACCTTTCTGGTCAGAAATTGACAGTAGAGAACAAGGAAATCCAGGGCACTGCAGCCCATAAAAGATGTCTTTGTAACCCACTAAAGTGTCATGACACATTGACCAGGAAACAGTAACATGGAGTAGCTCCTCTTCATAACATGGTCTGACAGCTCTAAGCAACTCAACACGTGGCACTCAATAAATTCCCAATAATGATAATACATCTGAGCCAGCCAAACAAAACTGTCTTTTCTTGTGTATTCTGGATGAAAGTTAGATGTATGTTTTCTACTTCTAATAACCTTGAGAACATATTGCTTCTTCAAACTAAGACTTAATGAATGAACAGTTTGACCAATATTGTAGTCACTCTGTAATAGCAAACATCAATGTATTCATTTAACAAGCATTTACTGAATTTCTACTGTGGGCACAAGCCTTATATTTTGTGCAAGGGCGTAGAGGTTTAAAAGAAATAGAAACACAATCTTCCTCATCTCCAAGAAGTTTACAATTGAGTTATAGGAATTAAAGGAGTCATGTAGCTGTGGGTGGAAATGTTTCAGTGTGGGAACTGATTCTTCTATGGGGCCTACTTTTGTTCCAAATGTCTGTTTATGTCCTACGGAGGGAGATTTTGTTTAGCTCAAAGGATTCAGATTGGCAGTCATTTCCTCAGTTTTCCACTCTGTCTTCATTAAAGTCATTTCGTTCTCTTTTATAATCGGCACAAAGGTGGGGGGGGGGGCATGTTTTGGGTCAAATTATTTACTACTTTTGGATAGTCTTGCCTCGTGAAGATTCAATTAATTATGGTATTTTTGTAACTTCACAAAACTTTCCCTTGTCAAATTTTTTTTTTTTATTACTTTGAAAACTCTGAAGAAGGGAGCCAAAACGGTGGTCCAAATTGAATAGTTGACCTGTAAGGTCCCTTCTAGCTCCAAATCTTGACTGAGGCTGCTCTGGGGGAGTGACAATGTTAGAACAGAGGAGGGGGCATGGCAGAGAGCTTACAAAGGTAAAGCTGATAAGTCATGACACTAAATTGGCTATGAGGGTGACAGAGAGTGAGCAGTCAAGGAAGATACCTTGGTTTAGAGCTTGGAAGACTAGAAGGATTGTGGTACCCTCAACAGTAATATGCAAGTTAGAAAGAAGGGAGGGTAAAGATGAGTTCAGATTTGTTGGATATTTTGAGTTTAAGATGTCTATAATACATTCCATTCAAGACGTCTAATTGGCTAACTGAAGGTTGGCAGAGAAGTTAGGGCTGGATAAGTAGATTTGTGAATCATCAGCATAAAGATGGTCATTAGAATACATGGGAACAGATAAGATTACCAAGTAAAGTAGTATAGAAGGAGAAGACAAGAGGGCCCAGATAGAGTCCTGTAAGACAGTCACAGTTAGATGTGACCTGGATGAAGATGCGACAAAGGAGACTGAAGAGGAGCAATCAAGAGCAGAGTCACAACGTATAAAGAAATGTATATGGGTGAAGAGAGGAGGGAGGGCGGAGAGAAAGAGTGATTGAGTGTCAAAGCTAGAGAGAGGTCAAGGAGGATGAAGACAGAAAAGACCATGAGATTTGGCAATTAAAATATTATTAGTAACTTCAGAGATAGCAGTTTTGGTGGAATGATGAGGTCAGCAGCACATTAGTAGGCATGAAAGCAGGAGATGGTGAGAGTGATTTAAGGCTGAGGCTTTGCAGGACAAGTTTGGTGATATGATAAGGGGGCAAGGGACTCAACTGTAGAGGGGCTGAGTGAGATGGCAGCATGGGAAAGGGAAAAAAAAGTCCCAAATTTAGGGTCAAAAGGACCTGGGCACAAATGCTGGCTTTGCTACTTACTACCTGTATGACATTAAACAAATTATTTAACCTGTTTGTGCCTCACAGTTTTCTCATCTGTACAATGAGGGGGTTGAACTAGATCAGATTTAAACTCTTCCTATTTTTAAACACCATCAGGTCCCTGTTCCAAGTATACCTGCAACATACAACCAGACAAGTTGAGAGCTGGTACCAAGGGTTGGAATCCAAAAAATGTGGGGAAAGACTGAGTGTCCTTCAGTATACCTTCAAAATGTCCCCCTCACTATCCCAGACCAGATATATATGATATAATTAAACACAGTCACTCTGGTTATTAAGAATTCTGTAAGATCCCCCAAAGGGGGCTATCATCAAAAAGGGGTTTCAAATTCTAATAGCAGTTACTCATGTCCTATTTGAATTACAAGCTGGAGACTGGGTTTAGAAGACTAGGCTCTGCAGGGCTATGTTACTGCACGTTGCAAGAATCTTTACAGAGATAGTTTTGTACAGAAAAGAGTACTGGACTATGTGCAGGTGAGAAACATCCATCAATGTCTTTGTTTTCTGAAGCCTTGTACTTGTCTGCAAGATCTGTGAGTGATGCACCTGTGAAGACTATGCTCCTTGGGGGAAAGCACAAATGGTGGACTGGGCAAATCTGTCAAGATTTGGGGCTTCCCACTGATAACTCCTGAAATCAGAAGTTAATTTACTAGGATGGGTACACACATCAGGAAATAATAGATGAAGGAACAAAGGAGCTTAGAATTAGATGGCCAAGCAACGTTAGTAATGTAGGAGAATGTGAGAGGCACATGATACTACATATGGCACTAGACTTGGAAGTCAGGAAGACTTGAGTTCAAGTCCCAACTCAAGCACTTGTTAAAACTATGTGAAACCAGGCAGATCACTCAACCTTTTTGTGTCTCAAGTTTCCTCCACTATAAAATGAAGTGTTTGCATTCAATGGCTTCTAAGGCTCTTTCCAGCTCTAATGTCATGATCCCATAGTCAGGCTAGCTAAGCCAAGGTCAGGAACAGCAGATGTTAGAATCAGAAGTGGGAGGGATATACTGTAGTTAGAGTTTACAAGGTAGGGCAAGTTATATGGCTTGCCAGCAGAGTGCTTGATGGGTCTTAAATAACTGGCAGTGGCCCTTCTTCCTTTTGTCTCTAGTCTACAGGGGTAATCCCTGTACATTTTGCTTATCTGTACCCTCTCAAAGTCCTGATACTAATGAACATTATAGTTTCTATTTTATTTAAAGAAACTATGGGGTCCTTAAGAGTTCCTATTCAAACTTTTTGGCTTATCTAATTCCCTATTTGCACCCAATCTGTCATGTCTCGTGTGAGTTTCTTTGTTCTTCCATATGCAACCTTCCTTTAATCAAAAGATGCTCATTCCCACAATCACTGCACTATACTGGCTTCTTCCTTTTCTAATTAGCCACACAGGGCTTTATTTTGACTACCTTTTCAGTGTGTGGGGCATACATTTGTCCTGTCTTTCCAAGAAGGAATTTTTAGTCACTCCTGGCATCATCTAAGTAATCTAGTAATCTTTAATCTAGTCTTTTCATTTTTCCCCCAAATGGCTATATTTTATTGCCAGGCCCAGTGGCACACATCTGTGATCCATGCTACTGGGGAGGCTGAGGCTAGTGGAAGTTCTGAGTTGTAGCAGGGTTAAAGCCATTCTAGCTTCCACACTAAGTGTGACACTGATATGGAGAGTGAACCCCTCGGAGTGGGAAGCCACCAGGCTGCCTAAGGAGTTTTTTTCTATAGTTGATTAATAGCATAATCATATTCTCTGGCTTTTCTTCTCATCAGAGTGCTAAACTTAGTCAAGTTATAATCACAAATTCATAGCTGTTCACCCACGGACACCTCTTGAACTATTTCCTGTCCCTCACAAAGAATTAAGTATTGCATTTTTCTTTTCTTCATGGGTTTTAAAATGACCTTCTCAGGCAAGTATTCTCTAAAAATCTTACCATATCTTATCTTGATAATGTATTCTACTAATTAATCTGTGGACAGGTGAAGTCCTCCATTGTTATGGCCAGGCTGAATTCTGGTTCTTCTGGAACCTTACTTCTTTCCAACTTATTTTTATTAGCCTGGCCAGTATACAGACACCGGCATCTATGGCTTATGGCTTGCTCTGACCTCCTCTGGTTATTGTCCATAATCTCCATTAATTAAGTACAGAATTTCTATTTGCAAACATTTCTTCTTAGAAGTACTATATTTCATTGGTTATCTTTCCATAAAGTCTTTTGATTGCCAAATATATCAAGGTCCTTACTTGTTGCTAAGCATTCCAACTTCAACTACATTCAGTGAATATTTATTAAGTGCAAGATTCTGGAAATACAAAAATTAAAAAGAACAAACAAACCCAACACAGTTTCTGCTCTCAAGGAGTTTACATGTTGATGTATAGATATGATATGTATACAAATCAGTATGATATAAGATAAAAGGTGAGAGAGTTTAAAAAAAAAAAAGGACCCAGACAAGGCACTCTAGGAAAATATGATGAGGGAGGGACCATTTTCAAATAGAAAGATCCAGCAGGATTCATGGAAGAGGTGGCACCTGATCAATACCTTGAAGGAAATGAAAGATTTTAATAGCCAGGGATGAGGAGGAAGGGCATTTTCCATGAATGGTGAGACTAAAAAAAAATTTTTTTTGAAACTGGGTTTCTACCCAGGCTGAAAGCATAACAGTCACTTATAGGCTTAATTCTACCACTGACTGGCACAGAAAATTTGACCTGCTCTATTTCTAACCTGGGCTGGTTTGTTCCTCCTTAGGCAGCCTGGTGGCTTCCCACTCCCAGGGGTTCACTCTCCATATCAGTGTCACACTTAGTGTGGAAACTAGAATGGCTTTAACCCTGCTACAACTCAGAACTTCCACCAGCCTCAGCCTCCCCAGTAGCATGGATCACAGATGTGTGCCACTGGGCCTGGCAATAGATTGCTTTTACAAGTGCATAGAGCTGGGGGAGAATAGGATGAGACTGAAGAGCAATGAGTTTGGCTGGAAGATAAAATGGGCATGAGATATGTTAGGCTGAAGTCAGATTGTGGAGGGCCTTAAATTTAAGAAGTTAATATTTTATCCTGTAGATAATGGGACAACAATGAAGGGTTTGGAACAGAAGAAAAGTCAGAGCTGTTTATTAGGACAATTATTTTTGTAGATGTTATGAAGGGTCAATTAGAGAAGTGATGAAGTACGCTTGGAGAGGATGAAATGGATGATCGAGGGATGTTATGGACAAGGGCTAGATAAGACTAAGAAATTAATAGAATGTGGGGAAGCGAAATAGAAGGAAGACAGATGAATACAAGGTTTTGTGCTGGGATGACTGGGAAAATGGTAGTGGAAGCAATACAAAGGTTACAATCATTTTAAGTTTTATTGCTTTTAATAGTAACACAGAAGAATATATATAAGCTTTGGCTTTTAGTTCTGGCCATTTCTCATGCCTGTCAAAATGCCTGACTAATAGGCAGTATATGCACAGATCTCCAACAGGAGCATGGCACAGAGCGAGGAAGATGCTCTACAATTTGTCCTTTAGTTGCTGGACTAGAAGTTTGTGTATGATCCCCTTCTAGTTCATCCTGACCCTGTTCCCTACTCCTAGTCTCTACCTCCCAAAAAGGTGACCTAGCCCTATACCTATTCCTGTTCTGGTCTCTACTCTCAAATAGGTGACCTAGCCCTAAACGTTCTGATTCCTATTTTTACTGCTATGTTGGGCTTGGCAACTCTCTTCTCTCTGACTCTCTGGTTTAATTTTTGATTTAGACTTAGACCAACAAGTAGCTTCTTCCTGGTTCTAACAGCTGTCTTCTGGCCCATCTTCTTTTTACCTCTCTCTCCCACCCACTTCTTTTGATCATTTTTGATATTATCCTGATCACCAGTTGGGAGGGATGAGAAGAAGCAGTGCTGCACAATGTAAACAGCACTAGATCTCATATCAGAGAGCCTTGGGATTGCACTTTTGCTCTCTGGGGGACCTTGGACATGTCATGTCACTTTTCTGGGCCCTTATCTGTAAAACAAAGGTGTTGGACTAAGTGGCCTCTAAGGTCCCTTGAAGATATAAATATGTGATCCTGTCAGATTGGTTTATTATTGTCTAGCTGTGTGGTTCTCACTGTAAACAACAAGAAACATCTGTGAGAAAGCTAATTGAGCTTAGGGATGCAATCTTTCAGCTTGGAACTGAACCTCCAACCTGGTTGGTGTGCTTTAGGAATTAATCAGGAGGGAGGTCTGGCAGCAGACAGGGGCCAGAGGAAAAAGAACATCCAAAAAGGATATGGTCTCAAATCAGTGTCTAGGAAACGGATGGAAAAACCTGAGGGACAGCAACTCTGTTAAGATCAGAACTGAAAAGAAAAAGGGGGCTTAGGGCCTGGCTGTATCATGGCAAGGCAAGCATGGTCATAAATAAACGTGCTTAGCTTGATTTCATGAGTGACAGATAATCGGTAGGCACCACATAGGGGCTGCTGCGGTGCAAGTGCATTTTAACCAATCACTGGGATATTTTGTAATGATGGATGAATTACAAGAGGGAGCATTTTATTATCCAATCAAAATGATGTGACTACTAATGGAGCATGATTATAATGTTGTATCTGATAATAAATTAATATTTTGAGTATGACTACAGATGTTAATGTTTTATATCCACTCATAAGATGTGTGCTTGATTGTTAATTTACTGGCTTTGTGGTTTAAGAGTGGAGTACACACCTCCCTTGAGGCTTATTCCCACTTCGGCAGATACAACAAGTAGGCATAACAAAGCATCAATGGCTAGGCTTCATGGAGAATCCATATGCAGCACCTAAAAGAGTGTGAGTGTGTGTGTGTGTGTGTGTGTGTGTGTGTGTGTGTGTGAGAGAGAGAGAGAGAGAGAGAGAGAGAGAGAGAGTGTGTGTGTGTGTGTGTGTGTGTGTGTGTGTGTGTGTGTGTAGACCTGAACTAGAGAGAGGTGAATGGGCTTTAGCCCATTAGCTCATTAGCACCACGTTTTAACTATCAAAGTGTACCAGCCTGGACAGAAACTGCAATTCATTGCTGTACAACGTGAGAATATGAGAGAAGAAGCTGTGATAGTGGTATTAATTCAGCTTTGCAGATACATGCTCTCCCCTTCCCCAGGAAGAACAAGGAATACAGTGAATTATTACTTCCCTGGAATAATGTGTTACAGACACTGGATGAAGAGGCATTTTGAAGTTTGCAAAACCTGATCAGAGTCTGATCATCAGAGAAAGTAAATTTGTGATTCATTAGACATTTACGTAAAATTCCAAAAAATCTGAGACTGTAGTAAAAGAATATCCTGGATTATTCTGGTATGGAACGAGGCAGATTCAGAATCATTTGGATCTAAAACACTATTGTCTGATTCTGTGACATTCACACCTCAAAGTGCTATACTACATAAAATTAATTTCCTAATCAGAATTTTTTGTTAACATTTATGATAAACCCTCAACACAATGGTTAATGCTCTGAGGTCGGTGTCAATCATTACCTACTTCCTGTGCTCCACAGTCCCAAGTGGTCATTTTGCTGCACCTCATACATGACTCTCCATTTCCTGTCTTGGTGCCAATGTCCCACTCACTCATCCCCTCTTCCTCACACATTTCCTTCAAAGATCAGCTCAAGAGCTACCTTTTGCACAAGGCCCTCCTTATACTCCACAGTTGGCTGGGCCTCCTTTCCCCACCCAAACTACCTTATGTTTACTTTGAATATACTTCTATATGTGTGTCATCTCCTGAAAAAAAGTAAACATCTCAAGGACAAGGACGGTTTCATTTCTGACTTTGTATCCCCAGAGCTGATGAGCACAGTGTGTGGTATATAGTAGGCACTTAATAAATGCTTGTTGACTGACTGCTTGATTCTGAGGGACTGATCCAGATGATCCCAAAGATTCTGTTTTAGCCTAACTTTCTCTCTACACATGCAAATCCACATACCTGGGCAGTCTCACTGGACTGCACACACCTCATCACCTTACCTGGTGGGGGCATGCTTCTGTTCTTCTTCCTCATCTGTGTCACTGCTGATGGTGATGACGCTGACTGTGGGGCTGGGGGTGTCAGGTATGACAATCGTCTGCCGTTGGCGCTCCTTGGCGGTGCTGGAAGCCATGTCGCCCCACCCGCACGTGACAGAAGTGCTACAGGCAGGGCTGTTGTGTACCATTGCACAACGGGGAGGCGTGTTCTCTTTGACTCTCTTGGATCGCTGAGGAGAAGTGATGGTCTGCGAGGAGGAAACCTCGTAGGCTGACACATTTCTGGAGAGACACAGACACAAACGCTTAGAGACAAGCTTGGGGCACAGCATCTTTTCTTGAGGATTTCAACATTCTAGTCAATCAGGCTCAAAATCTTAATGTCACTGTGGTCTCTTTTCTCTCATATTCCATGTTCGATGAACTGCCTAGTTCTGCTGGGTCTCCTCCATAATATTTCTTCCATCTGTCCCTTCCTTTCCACTACCACAGCATTCATCCCAATCCAAGCCCTCATTATCTTTGGCCTCAACCACTGCAGTAACTTAATTAATCTTCCCATGTCCAGTCTTGTTCCAATCCAATTCCATCCCTCACAGTGCTACAAGATAAATTTCTTATGCAAAAATCTAACCAGACCACTTTATTATTCAAAATCCTCCAATAATTTCCAATTGCCTATAAAATAAAGTTCAAAGTTTATAATCTTGCAACTATTCTTTCCTGTTGTTAGAAAAATCATGAATCAGAGATGCTTTTTCGATGTGATAAATCTTGAACTAAACCTTGAAGGAAGCATAAGATTTAGCTTATCACAGAAGATGAGAATAAGACGAGTGAAGAAAATATATAAGTCTCATGCTGAGCACTTTATAGAATCATCATATTGGAAGTCTAGGTGGCCTCCTCATTTACACAAGTTTTTTTCTGGTCCTGTTTTACACTAATTCTTCCAGTCGTATAGGACTCCTTACTATTCCATGGAGAAGCCATATAGGATTAGGGGATCACACCTCTCATTTTAAAGACAAGGAAGTTGAGGTAGTGATTTGCCCAAATTCATGCAGGTAGTCAAAGTACAACTGTAATTTAAGCCTAGTTACTGTGACTCCAAAACCACGCCTGCGTCTACTATACCAGGCTGCCTGTGCCTACTATACCAGGCTGCCTGTGCCTTCCAGCTACACCTGCCGAAATCTTACACTCTTCTTCAATAATGTCACCTCTTCCATGAAGCCTTGGGGATCACCTCAGTCTGATTCCCCAAGTCATAAATGACCATTTTTTTCTTGGAATTTGCCTACTATTCTGTTGATACTTTTCTTAAATGCTCATCAACATACAGGATGTCCAGTGGTATTACTCTTTCCACTAACATACAAGGTTGATCCTAATGATTTAATAGCTAAATTCTACGGATTTTCCTGAGGCAAATAGCAGTTAAGTGACTTGATCCAGGTTGCAAAGCTGGTTATCAGAGACAATCTGAACCCAGATCTTCCTGACCCTGAGGGCAACACTCTGTCCTCTAATCTATGTAGACTCTAGATCTTACTAGGAGTTGGGTTTGGGGTTTGGTTTTTTTTTGCAGTTGTATGTACATATATTTTTATTTCCTCTCATACTCAAGTTTACAAATTCCTTTGAGAGCAGGAACAGTGTCCTATCTGGCCTTGTAACCCTGTAATTGCTTAGCACAATAGTTGTTGAATTTTAGGCCTTTGTACTAAAAGGTTCTAAATCTCTGGTTATTTTTAATTAAGCTTTCATTTCTCACTGGAAAGGGATGTGATCTTGAAAGTCCCCTTCTTTCGTTATTTTTCAGTCCTTCAGTTGTGTCTGACTCTTTGTGACAGAGTGCGCCATCGTATGCCAATACTGTCCATGGGTTGTTGTTTTTTGGTAAGGATATTGGGGTGGTTTATCATTCACTTCTCCACTGGATTAAGGCAAAGAGAGGTTAAGAGACTTGCCCAGGGTCACACAGCTAGTAAGTGTCTGAGGCTGGATTTGAACTCAGGTCTGCCTGATTCCAGGTCCATTGCTCTATCCACTGAGCCATTTAACTGCCTCAGTGATCAAAAAATCTGGTGATTTTAAAATAAGCCTATATCTCTTCCTGGAAAAGGAATCTTAAAATTCCTACTCCATCATTTCTTTAAAATGGTTTCTTTAAAAAGACTTTCCTTGGTTTTATTGGAATGGAATTGGAGCTCATTGCCTTTGGTCTTAAGTCTAGGGTTTTTCTAGGCTCATTTTTCAGGGTTCTAGGTTCACAGATTTAAAGCTGGAAGGAACCTTGGAGCCCATAGGATCCAATCTCCTTATTTTACAGAAATGAAAAGGAGGCACAGAGAAGTGAAGTGACATGCCCAGAGCCCCACAGCTGTCGAGTGTCTTAGGTGGGTTTTTAAAGCAAGTCTCCCTGACTTTTAAGAGTGTTCTCTCTACCGCTATATGCTGACTATAGGGTGGGGTACAGAATCAGAAGTGGATTCAGATGAACAGTAGGGCATAGCCTACTAGCAATTCAGTCTGCTCCTTTCCAGTCTGAATTGGAAGAGAAAATTGGGAACAGGGCATATGGAAAAGGCCTCCATTTTGATCTGGACTCCACATGATCAACCATTTATCACAAGAAGTGCCTAAGTACATCTTCCTTACTTAAAGTAGGGGGAGGATAAGAGTGGTTTGGGTTTTTTTTGCATTTCAGGAAAAATATTTTTCCTTTTCCTACTTTCCCCATGCCAATCTCTGATATGTACAGGCATACCTGCGCCAGTAGGAGAATAATGCCAACCAAGAATGAAACCCAGACTAAAGAAACCAACTAGTCCATAGCCTACTTTGTCCTTAGAGAGTCTGTCAACATCTTGTTAAAGGGCTGTCAGGGAAGGAGAAGCCAAAGAACAAGATAATCAATAAAATTTGACTAATTTTCCATTCAGCAGTCACTTGCCATGCTATAATTTCCTTTCACTAATGAATATATGCTACTCCTTATTAATACTCAGTTAATGTCCTTTGAATGTACTGAATATGGAATTTGTGTTGTTTTTCAGTTGTATCTGACTTTTTGTGACCCCATTTTGGGTTTTCTTGGAAAAGTTACTGGAATGGTTTGCCATTTCCTTCTCCAGCCCAGTTTACAAATGAGGAAACTGAGGTAGACAGGGTTAAGTGACTTGCCCAGGTAGCTAGCGAGTATCTGAAGCGAGATTTGAATTCAGGAATCTGAGTCTTCCTGACTCCAGGCCCATCACTCTACCCACTGTTCCACCTACCTGCCCACAACTCTATATTTAGTACTGTTCATCTGTCATTCCACTAGCATTTATGAAGTGCTCACCATGTGCCCAGACCTGTGCCAAATGCTGGAGGCCCTGTGTCATTATTTTAATTAAGCTACCTAGGAAATCTGAGAGACCGAACCAAAAATGGAAGTGAGATGACAAAAATCTCACAAAAAGTGAGATAACAAACATAATCAGAACTCTTATATGCTACAATAAAGACCAAGAAAAACTAATCAAATAGGAAATATCATTTAGAATAGGCATGAAGTATTTGGATATTAACTTACTAAGACACATAAAAAGATAATTACCAAACAGTTTCACAGAAATAATGGAAGAATTAAACTGGAATGATATCTCTTGAACATAGGACATTGTACAGGACAAGACAATGTGATAAAAATATCAATATCTTTCAAATTAATTTATAATTTCATTGTGATACTGATTGAGATACCTGGTTTGGTATTTCATGGTTTACTTTACAGAACCTGGTAAAATTACAAAATTTATATGGAAAAAAAGAAAGGGCAAAAAAATCTATAGAATTCTGTTGGGGAAAGTGATGAAAGAGAATTTGTTGTCATATTTTTAAGCATATCAAAAAAATGGTAATTATAATACCTATGTAGTACTAAGAAAAATAAATGGAGCAGAATAGAGATGAGAGAAAGAAGACCAAATACAGGTCCCAGAAACAGAACTAAATCTACATAAAAGGTATGCATTAGGCAGAGATATCATACATTGAGGGAAGGAATCATTGTTCAATGAATAATGCTTGGAAACTGGGAAGCAATATAGTAAAATGTGAGTTTAATCTCATATCTTAACAATATATAATAAATTCCAACTGGTCCAGGAGTTAAAGATAAAAAAAAATTAAAAGTTAGAAGAAAATGATTAATGTAACGATCTCAGTGGTGGAAGAGAGACAAAACCTTATCTACTGGATAAATGGAAGAGATTATTGGGAACAAAGTACATGGATTTGATCAGGTAAAAATGGTAAAAACAAAGATAAAAATAAAAAAGCAGTAGGAATAAAATCCCTATGGTAATTCTATCAGATAAAAGTCTGACATTCACAATCTACAACGAATTGACATATATTTTTAAGACAAGACTTAGTCCCCAGTGGATAAATGGTCAAAACTTACATGAAGTTTAAAATAAGAGAAAAGGGGAGGTTAGGTGGCACAGTGAGTAGAGCGCCGGCTCTGGAGTCAGGAGGACCTGAGTTCAAATCTGACCTTAAACACTTGACACACTAACTAGCCCTGTGACTGGGCAAGTCATTTAACCCCAAATGCCCTCCAAAAAAAAAAAGCAAAAATAAAATAAAATAAGAGAAAAAGCAAAATGTAAATAATAACAAAGTATTCAAACTCACTAATAATCAAAGAAATGCAAGTTAAAATAACTCTGTGAGCCATCTCACATCTATTAAGTTGGCAAAAATAAAAGTGCTGGTGCTGGCAGAAACACAGGTACACCCATACTAATGCTGGCAGAATTTACAAATGAGTGTAATTTTAGGAAAGCAATCTGGCAGTACACAGTAAGAGTTATAAAACTGTTCATTCCCTTTGTCCCAGTGATCCCACTGCTAGGACTATTCCCTAAGGAATTAATTAAAAATAAAAAGTACATTAAAAAAACATTTACAACTACTTTATAATAAGAAAAACTGGAAATTCAAGGGTTGGGGAATGTTAAAAAACAAAACAAAACTATGCTCTATCAATGTAATGAAATACTATTGTGCCACAAAATGACAACTGTGAAGAATACAAATAAATATGGAAAAACATATGAAATACCATAAGGTGAGGAACACAGAACTAGAATATACATTTACTATGTCTACATAAATATCTACATCTATGCAAGATGTAAAAGAACAATCAAAGAAATTAGGTAGGGTGTACGAATATTATGGCTATTAATTTGTTACAGTACTTTTTATTATAAATAATTCTGACTGCATAATTCTGTTGGGTTTAGGGAGGATCATTTCCTTTTTTGTTTGTTTTTGTTGAGAGTGTTGTTAAGTTTAGCATAGATAAATGTAAATAAAAACAGATTGGGAAAGGGTATGGAGGAAGTTATGGAAATGTTATTGCTGTTATTAATATGTTAAGGTATTTTTGTTCATGTAAATAGTAATTATGTTCATCTTGTTTTTCAAAACATTCCTAGTCTTCCTCTGAAGCCTCATGATGGTATATGGTGTGGAGGTGACCCTGGGTCCTGGAAAGCTGTGCAAGCTCTGACAAATTCCACCAAACTGAAAAGGCTTCTCTTCTTGGACTGAGGCCAGATCTCCAAGTTTGCAGAGATTCTTCACTACTAAGTTGGCCATGAGGTGATGAAGCAAGCTATCTATAGGTCACTGCAACTTACGATGTGCACTAGGGGAAGGAGCCCCACACTGAAATAACTTATCTTTTTAAATTGAGAAGTTCATAATAAAAATTATTCTTTTAAAATTCTCCAATTAGCTTGGGAGGTATGATCATGTCCACTAGCATTGGGAAGGAGTTACTTCATTTGGTTTTTCTTGGCTCCTTTCAGATCTAAATCCTATCATCTTTGATAACTAGAGTCAAAATATCATTCCTGTCTTTCAGTCTGTTTTAATTAATGCACTGGTCTTAAGTAAAGGCAAATGAACCACATTTACAAGTCATTCTACGAATTGTCTAAGAATCTACTGGTAGTGGACATTCCTTGGTGAAATGAGCTCAGTGGGAAGGATGATCCACTGGCAAAAACTTGATGAAGTCTGCTTCTCCTTTGCCTCAGCCAGGCTGAGAAACTGGACTAACTCTCTTTGGAGCTCAAACAGGTATGTTCTGTATGCATACAGTAGTGGGTTATGTAACAGAAGGACACAGAGGCACTGTCAACTCCCTCTGTGACCAATCAGACAGATGAGTGGTCATGGGTATGGACCCACAAGACCACAAAGTGAGGAACTCATAGGATCACAGATTGAGAGATAAGAGAGACCTTAGCATTCAAGTCTAAGCCTCTCGTTTCATTTCACAGATGAGAACTATGAGCCTCTGAGATAACGGTTCTCAACTTGTAGGTCATGTTCAATTTGTAACAATGAAAATACATCCTGCATATCAGATAGATTCCTAACAGTAGCAAAATTACAGTTATGGAGTAGCAACGAAAATAATTTTATGGTTGGGGGTCACCACAACATGAGGAACTGTATTAAAGGGTCACGGCATTAGGAAGATTGAGAACCACTGCTTGAGAACTTATATATCCTGCTCAGGGTCATGTAGCTAGTAAGTGTCTGAGGTAGGATTCAAACCCAAGTCTTCTGACTCCACGTTGGGGCATTCTATTCACCATGCTTTGGATTTAATAAAGGAAAGAAGCATGCCAGAAAGCATTTACTAAGTGCCTTTTATATTCTAGGAACTATGTGCTAAGTGTTTTGCAAATAATTATTTCATTTGATCTTCATAGTAACCCTAGGAGGGAGGTGTTATTATCATCCCGTTTTACAGTTTAGGAAACAAAGGGAGATAGTGGCTAAGTGAGTAGTCCTGGACATCTTACCTATTAAGTGTCCTACTTCTAGGCCCATTGTTCTTTTTACTGCACACCCAAAGAATGAATGCTTGGGTAATGACTTTAGGAAAATTAAATAACTCTCAGCCAGTAGTGGTTAGAGAGCTGCCTTTGGAGTTTGGAAGACCTGGATTCCGGTCCTACCTCTGATACATACTAGCTGTGTAACTATGGGCAAGTCACTTCACTTCTCAGTAACCCATGTAACTTTCTTAAGACTAAAAAACAAATGAGCAACTGTCCACTTGTATTGGTGAAGAAACATTCCAAATTAAGAGTTCCTCATACCATTGAGATCACAAGAAAAATTAGAGTTTGGGTACCGAATATCAACAGAAGAAGACAAGCAATCACATAAGAGTTCTTTATATACCGAGCCTCAGGATTGCCAGAAATCTGAAGCTCTGGATGGATTCTGAGGCTGATCTTTCACCTGGAGAAAATTTAGCTGGGTCAGCCACACCCCTCTATCACTCTAGGTCTTTTCTAGTTCAGGCCTGTTCCCTTGGGTTAGAATGTAAATGAACTAATTTCTGGGACAAAGGCGTGGGGTATGTTGTGATCATATTCCACTGCTGGTTGGACTGCTCTGCTTTCCAATTATGAATGAACTAAATCTTATGATAAATGGAGCATTAGATGAATGATAAAAGATAAAACACTTGGGTGAGAGAGTGACTCAGAACAAGTCTGGTCTTAACTATGAACAAAACTCTGTGTCTCAGATTCAGAAAGCACTGACTCCACCTTCTACTTTTTTCTACTGGTAAATTTAATTTTGAGAAAAATGGATATGAATGCTGCATTACACTAGCGATAATGATGACAAGATCCTTAAGATGGTAGAATCATCTGATAGCAAGGATAGAAAGGGATGGGGCCTAAGGTACAGAAATCTGGTTATTAATCACACCTTATCCTGTGGTAGCACTTTTCTATTTCTGAAAGCGCCTTCACAAACATTAACCTTTTTGATCTTCATAAGAAGATAGGGTGGGTAGATGCTTGTATTAAACACCAGAAAACCGGGCTTCTGCTTGTGCTGTGCAGAGATAACTTTAAAATATGTCAGCTGCACAAATGCCCCAAGAAGTGGTCACTAGATGGTCCCACAGAGCTAAAATGATGCTTTGTGTAAAGAAGGGACCCAGACTGGGAGCTGGATATTTCTGCTAAATGTATAATAAATACGGCATCTTAAATACTGAAAAGCAAGAACAATGTGCCATAAAGAAACTCCAAAATGCTAACATTCTCACACAAAAAGATAAGGTGAGAAGGTTATGGTTCTAATATGTAAGGGGAAAATGGGTCTTTTCATCTAGCTAAAGGATAGAGAAAAGTAGGATGAAAACCAGAATCCAGAGTGAGAATTGTTGTAATGAGAAGAGACGTTAAAAAGCTACCAATAGAGCCCAAGAGCAGGAGAAAGGAGCGGAACGAAAATAAGATTCTTGTGGCAAAGCCTAAGGGAGCAATGACAACATTATTGCGATGATGGCTGTTCAGAAGACAGTTCTTACTAAAAATCAAAGGGCGTTAACCTGGCCCAAATGGGAAAGGATGCTGTTTCTCCACATGTCAGAATAGAGCTAGGCTGAAGGACATTCCTCAGCCTTGGAATAGAGGTGGTAAAGAAGAGTTGAGGAACACACGCTCCTAATCTCAAAGGTCTAAATGAAGATCTAAAGAAAAAGAGGGAAGAACAACAGGAAAAGCCTAGATGGGATTACACAGGATGTTTAACCTGTATGTGCCAAGCTGTGAGTTATATCAGCCTGTAATTTACCTCAACCACAGACTCTATACTCTGAAATTCCATCATGCCTAAGTTCAACAGTTCAATAACTACTTGTGAACAAGCCAGGTAGAGTATTGCAGGGGAAGAGAGAGAGGAAGGAAAGTCTGCTCAGTCTTATCACAGAAGAGTAGAGGTAGAAGGGAACTTGGAGATCATTGAGTTGTGAACAGGAATTCCATTTATAGTTCTTGAAAATAGGTTATCCAGGTTCTGACTGATAGTATGGGGGAATTTATTATGTTATAAAACAGCTCATTACACTTTTGGGCAGTTCTAATTGTCATACTGACTGAAATCTGTCTCTCTCTGTAGTCTGCACCCATTTTTCCTAGTTCTGTCTTCTAGGGCCAAGAAGAATTAGTTTAATTTCTCTTTCACGTAAGAGCCCTTCAGATACTTGAAAACAGGTATCCTACTCCCTCTAAGTCTTTTCTTCTCCAGGCTAAACATTCTCAGTTGCTTATCCAATCCCTATACAGCATCATCTCCAGTCTTTTTCCCTGAACACTCCCCTCTAGGAGCAATCAAGCTAATCCAGTCCTTAGAATGTAATGCTCAGAAGTAAATACAGTGCCTGGATGTGGAACAGCCAGGGCAGAATACCATTTATCCACTAGTGCAACCTAAATTCACAATGGCTATAAAAAAGGGGTCCAGGGGGGTGGAGGGGAGCTAGGTGGTACAGTGAATACCATACTGGCCCTGGAGTCAGGACAACGATGTGAGTTCAAATCCAGCCTCAGACACTTGACATACTAGCTATATGACCTTGGACAAATCTACCATATGACTCATCTTGGGTTTGCAAGTCTACTAATATTCCCAAATCTTTTTTACACAAATTACGGTCAAACCATGCCTCTTCCATATGTACCCTTGCACAGATGATTTTTTTGAACCCAAGCATAGGGGGCGCTATCTAAAGATACAAATACAGAGGAACAGATAATTCAAAAACCCTTTTAGATTTTTAAAAGATATGTACAGAAGATGGAAGGTGAGGTAACAGAGGATGAATATAAAAGTCCTGTCCTGTAAGAATAGAGTGTGAAGCATGGTAGTTCAGAATGAGCTGAAGCTGGAAATGAGCTAAGGACAAAAGGACTTAAAAAAAAAAAAAAGCTATATTGGAGAAAAGAAGATGAATGAGAGAACTGTTGTTCAGGGTGGACAGGTCAATTATAACAGAAGACAGAAAGCAGAACGACTTTTATAGGGTAACTGTATCAAATTGGATTTTATTTGTAAAGCCCTTTGTAAACTTCAAAGTACTAGACATATGCCATTATTATTACTCAACTCATTTATTTCTGCTTTCTCTGTCAAGGAGAATGATCTTTGGATTAGAATAGAACAAAATTGGTTAATAGGGAGTTGAAGGGGAAGTGATATCACTAAGAGTGAGTATGTCTCCATCAAGAACAGGCCTTCCCACACTTAGCTCATTTCTGACTGTAATCAAGGGAATCCTGTAAATGTAGTTTACTTAGGTTTCAGGACAGCATTTGAATAAGTCCCTAATGTTATCCTTGTGGACAGGATGGACAGACACGGATTTGATGGTAGTAAGTTTGGCAGATTCAGAACTGGCTGAATTACAGGACCCCAAAAGCAGTGATTAATGGTTTAATGTTTACTTGGAAGGAGGACCCTAATGGAAAGCCCTAGAGATCTGTCCTTGCCCTTGAGCTGTTCAACATTTTTATCAATGACTTGGATTAAGAAAGACATGCTTATCAAATTTTCAGATGACACAAAATAAGGATTCAAAAATATCGTGCTAGAGCTCTTTTTGTGGTGGCAAAAAACTGGAAAATAAAGGGGTGCTCATAAATTGGGGAATGGCTGAGCAAATATCGGCATAGGAATGTAATGGCATGCTAATGTGCTTTAAGAAACAATAACAGGGATGGTCTCCACAGAAAACCTGTGAAGACTTGTATGAAGTGATACAGAAGGAAGAGAGCAGACTCAGAAGAACAATTTATACTGTAACCCTACCACTGTGAAAATGAACAATTTGGAAATCCTCAAGAACTGTCATCAGTACGATGTTCAACCATGACTCCAAGAGGACCAATGATGGAGAATGGTGCTTACTTCCTGACAGGGAGGTGATGGACTATATCCGAAGAATGAGATACCCGTCTTTTGGAGGTAGCTAATGCGGTAATGTTTTATTTGACCATGCATACCTATTACAAGTTGTTTTTCTTTTTGGGGGGGTGGAGTAGAATGACAGAAAAAAAATGTCTGAATACTGAAAAAAATTTATTTAAAAAATCTTGATAGGCTAGAACAAGAGTTCAAATCTAATATAAAATATAATAGGAACAGATTTGTTGGAGTACGTTCTTGTACTTGACTTTAAAAAAATCAACTTCACAAGTACAAGATAGAATAGTTCTATCTAGACAACGGTTTTTTTGGGGAAAAAAGTAAACTCCACAGCTTGGCATTTAAAGCCCCTCACAATCTGGCTCTAATCTCCCTTTCCAGGTTTGTTTCACATTGCTGCCCTTTCATCCACTCTTATGTAGCAGCCAAACTGTCCAACTTTTTGTTCCCCAAACTCAGCATTTCATTTTCCTTTGTCCATGCTTTTGCACATGCCTATGCTTGGAATGTACTCCTTTCTCCCCCAAACCTCTTAGAATTTCAAACCTTGCCCAAGGTTCGGTATCATCTCAGCTGGAAGCATTCCCTGATCTCTCTAGTTATTACCTTGTCTCTCCTCTTTCTCCACAAAATACCGTATATGGATTCACCCCCAAAAGAAAGTGAGCTCCTCGAGGGCAAGGACTGGATTTTGTTTTGTTTTCGTCCTCCACAGGCAGTGCTGTCCTGATAGTCGGTATTTATTAAATGCTTGAAACGCTGGACTGAACATTTTGAGAACTCAAAATCTTGGGAACATTTAACATGAAGACCAGAAAACTCGGTGGGGGGAAGAGATCTGATAGCTTGTCTTTTAACCTTGTATTTTAAGACCTATTATATGGAAGATGGGTTAGATTTGTCAGAAAGAAGCTGACTTCTCACTCCAGAAGGACGAACATTTATGTAGGGACTGGTTTTGTAGGCTGAGTAGTGACCACAGAGCAGGACTTGCAGTCAGGAAGGCCTGACTTCAGATTTCACTTGTAGGACTATCTGGGGATCACGGCCAAGTCACTTAGCCTCCGGAGCCTCAGTTTATCTGTAAACCACCTAGGGGGGTGGTTTTGGTTTTTGTGAAGCTCCAAGTAGATAACACATGACAAATATTTTCCAGAACTGGACACTACTGAACAACAAAAGACTCTATAAAAATGGTGGTTATTGTTACTACTATGTAAGAGAACGTTTCCTAACCAGGAGGCCCGGGCTTGGGGGACCCTCCCTCCCCAGAGGTCTCCAAGCAGAGACTGGATGAACATTTGTTGGGGACTGACAGGGGTTCTGATCCCACGGGAGGAGGCAGATAATCTGGAGTGCTCCCGTGGGAAGCCATTCGCATTTCCCCGGAAGGCGTGTCTCACACCTACTACTGACAATAGGCCCCAAAGGCAGCCTGGCTTCACCAAGACCCACCAACCCTCTGCCGACCCTCTGCCAACCCCGCCCGCACCTTTCCAGACTCACCTGGCCGCCTGGTGCTGCTTATTCTTCCTCGAGGACGTCGTGCTGGTCGGCTGCTGCCTCATCACGTGGGCCACGCCCACGTTCAAGGGCTGGGCCGCCGGCAGGGTCACGTGGCCAGTCAAGAGCGCCGGCTGCTGCATGATGGGGTTGTAGTGGCTGCCGTGAGCATGCGTGTTCCTGTGGGAGCGGAGAGAAAGCAGCTTCCTTTTATTCTTTCTTTGCTTCAGAGCTCCTCAAGAAATAAAGCATTTGTCTCCTGGTTAAAGGCACGATGCTAGGGGCTGGTTACCGCAGTTGGCTGAGTGCTCAATAGGTGGAGATGCCGCTCCCTGCACGTGGGCCGCGTGCCGCGTCGGCCAGCAGGAGCTCAGCTCCGCGCCCAAAGCCTCACGAAGGCCCTTCTACGGAGAAAGCACCGGGCGAGCCCGTGAGGAGTGCATGCGGCGGGCGAGGTAGGTTAAACACGCAACACGAACCGCCGAAGACACCGAGGCAGAAGCCGAGGGCGCGGCCCTCCCTGCGCCCCAGGAGGCCTCCTCCCCTCCGGCGTCGACACCACCCGGCTCCTCGCGGCCGTGGCCGGTCAGCGTCTGGCCCCTCACTCTTCTGCCCCAAGGGATTTTACCAAAGCCCGGGTGGGACAGAGTCAGCGACCTACGGTGGCTCCTACGGCTTCCGGGATTGCATAGGGACCCCTGTGCCCGACGTTCCAAGCCCTGGGTGGCCTGCGCTCCTCTGGCCTTTCTCACGCCTTACTCCCACACATGTAGTGGAGGCCGCCCCACACACCGGGACCTCCCTTTTGTCCCGGGCTGCCCGTCGGGCCTCCTCCACCCGGGCTGCTGGCCTCCCTGGCTTCCTTTAGGTTACACACCTTCTACTGGAAGCCTTGCCTAGCCGCTCCCAATTCCAGTGCTTTCCCTTTTGGCATTATTTCCTGTTTATCCCGAACCGAGTTCCCCAGGTACGTTTTTGTTGGCGGTTTGTCGTCTTCCCCGGGGGCTGTGAACCGCTTGAGGGCAGGGACCGTCTTTCCCTCTTTTTGGCGCCTCTGCTCTTAGCCGGGTGCCTGGCACTCTAGCTGCTTAATAAACATTTAACTGAATGAATGGATGAAAAGCTATATCCACTGTTGCTAAGGAGCTGCTGCGTGGAGGGGGAGGTAGCCAGATGGAGTTAATTACTAAAATTTCTGAGAGGAGGTGGATTGTGAAGTATTGTTTCAAAGGATAAAGAAGACTTTGTTTTGTTAAAAGGGAACTCCGGATGTGTATAGACTCTGACATCTAATTAGGTTAAGATTAAGTTGGGGTGAGACCCCAACTTAGAGGTCTGTTTTTTTAAGTTCTGAGTAAGTGACAATGCTGTATGAGCAACAAACTATGAGTACTGTAGATAGTAAACTTCTGGAGGTAAGAAGTCATTTATATTTCTTAATGTCAAGCTTTATGAATAGTTGGTATAGTGCCTCCTGGCACCTGATAAGTTTTTTCAGTGGACAAAAAAATTGAAAACAGCCATGATCAGAGTTTGGTGAAGTAACTTAAATTGATATTAATCTGACATATATTAATGCTGTGAATATCACTAATCCCTGACATACAAGCTAATTATGTCTCAGCATTTCATTTTTAAAAGTTTGGACGGAGGAATAATTCCACCTACAGAAAGTGTTATTCTCTTAGTGGGCAGATTTCTAGTCAAGCCACATATGACTTTTTTTTTTTAAACCTAAAATGTTTCTAAAAATGCCACACATTTGCAAGATGAAAATAGAACATCTGTTTTCAATACTAGTAATTAAATATGAAAATGACTGAATTTAAAGTATTTTTTATCTTGAATGATGATTTGAAGATAAGGTTTAATTCAAGGAAGATTTGGGGCATTTGGATACTTTCAAGGGCTTTTTAGGGTAGGGTAATGGCCTTAGTTCTTTATTTTGTTTTTCACTTTAAAACTTAAGGGTTTTCCTTTTCTTTGATATAAGTGTAATCACAAACACTATAATATTTATTAGGCATTATTTGGGTTGCTTTTCAGTTCACAATGAAAAGAACATACACAATGTTTGGGAGTTTTTTTTTTTTAACTTCTTCACATTACCATTTGCAACTCTCTTAAGTGAACGTTTCTTTGGCTCTTGGAAGAATTGATTTAGATTTTGAAGTGAGATTAGAGAACATTTAATTTAACCCTCCCATTGCAAATGAAGAAACTAAGGGCCTTAGAAATGAAGTGATTTGCTCAAGGTCACAGAGGCGAGACAGTAGAGGCTGGCTTCAGATCCAATCCTCTGAATAAATCTAGCAAGCTTCCTACAACTAGGTGGAATTAAGCTGTGTATGATGAAGAGTTGGAGAAAAGGGGGAGTGCATTGTGTGTAGGAAGGACATTAAATGGTAAGTAGGCCATATAAGTGAGGTGGCTTTCACATAGGCAAAACGTTTTTCGTTTTTCTGCTTTATTACTTCTCTGATATAGTCACTCCCTGTCAACAGTCCTCGTCATATACACAGTGTGACACTACAGTAACTAATTCAATCCAGGATTACCACAATCATGGAGGCAGGGTAACTGAGTTACAGGAACAGCAAGGTAGCTAGTGCTGCCAATAACCTCAGTGAAGAATTGACCTTTCTCCATATCTGGAGCCACCTAGAAGCAACATATAAAAGTTGGGAGAGGTAAAGCTATGCAGTTAAATTTCTTTGCCCAGGTCTTATGCCTTGGTTATAAAGCTGATCGTGCTGGGAAGTAAGAGAACCAGGTGGGCAAGACTTGTTTTGCTTCACACTAGAATATCTTGGGAGACTCTTGTCACCTAGTCTATTTACTTTCTGTGTCTGTGTCCCTGGGGTGTACCCACCAGCAAAGGGGGGGAAAAAACCAGAAAGTGGGGAGGAGGCATGGGAGGGAGCAGTGTGTTGGGGTTTACAGCCCCATGCTCAAAACTCTTCCCTTCCCTTTAAATCACTGGCAAGATTGCCTCCTGCCCTGGACTCGACAAATATAGTAACCCCTATATTCACAGGTGCAGAGATATTCATGTTGTACCATCTTTGGTTATGGAATATTCCTATAAAGACAGTGGATGGAAAAGCCACTTCTATGTACACAATAAGTAGGACTAAAATAATACATTTTAAAAGACTACAAGAATAAATAGCAGCAATGAGATAACAAGAAGAAATTAACTATATTTGACTCATTTATCCAAGGTAGAAATAACTAAAAATAGAAAAAAGTAAAGATCAACAGATTTAGATAATAGTTGAGGAGGCTGGGGAACTCAATTAGGAAGAAAACTAGGGGGCAAAGTTAATTTTTTAAAAAAATTAAGGATGTCACCTCTACTCAGTAGGAGGCAATGCAGCCTTTGATTTAAAGGGGCCCAGCTTGGAAGGATTCTCACCAAGACTTTGAGTTTATTCTAGAAATGCCACACTGTAAGTTCTTCTGTTGGGTTAAGCATTAGCCTACTGAAGAATCCTCTGAGAAAATGAAAATGTTTCCAGGAGAGATAACACATTAAGTTCTTCTACTAGATGAGAGAAATTATTATTTTCTGTTATATCACTAACCCATTATTAATTAGAATCCAGGCTTTTTATTTTTTTCATTCGGGGACTAGCCCCTGTAAGTCAGGTGAGTCAGCTAGTCTCTGAAGGGTACGACTGATAGATGAGATTGCCCAACTCCTTTATAAACATGTTCCTCTCTCCCAACTAGGAGATCTTACACCTTTTTAGAATGTAACCAGAATCTGTTCTAAGTCAATTCCAGCCCCAAAACATTAAGCCTATGTCCTTGTATCCCTCTATTGCATTAATCTACTAGATTAGTATACAGCCTGCCAAGGTGACTACTTTGAAGGATTGAACAAATAAAAAAATCTGTTTCATCATGCAGTATTTGGTGCCTTTGCCTAACAAGGTACTTTGCAAATATCAAATTTATGCAAAGAACAGCTTAGCAGATATATAGCCCCCTTAATATCTGTAATCCTTAACATTAAGAATTGCCTCCTTACCTCCAGTCTGCCAACTGCTGAGTCCCTGCCATAGTCTCAGGAATTACAGTTGCATGCTGCACTGAGGTATGTGTGGCCACTCCAGTCAACTGCTGCCATGCTGGGGGAAGCAGAATTTGCTGGGTCCCACTTGGCCAGGCCTGCTATAGAACAGAAGGGATGTTCAATTATTACTTGTCTCCATCAGCTGACAAGTACTGGTCTGAGTCCTAAAGGGGCTTATTATCTAGTTGGGGGTGATGAAACCAATATATACCACAAAGTACTATATCCTGAAATCCTCAGTACTGTGAGAATTTGAAAAAAGAAGACAGATCAGTAGGAGTTGAATAGGTAAGGAAGGCTTTGTGGAGGAGGAATAATATGAATTAGACTGACAAATAAGTAACATCTAGATAATAATTTTAGCTAGCATTTATATAGCATTTTAAGGTTTGGAAAGCATTTCACATATGTAATCTCATTTGATCCTTACAACAACCCTATGAGGTAGGTGCTATGATCATTATTGTACAGATGAAGAAACTGAGGCAGTTTAAAATGACTTGCCTAGGATTAGCAAGCTAGTAAATGTCTAAGGCAGGACTCAAACTTGAGTCTTCCTGATTCCTAAGTCCTGCAATCTATTCACTGTACCACTTGATTGGAGAAGAAAATATACTGGATTAGTGGGAAATAAGGTTGGATTGGGAGTGTAGACCTAGAATTTGGTAGACCTCAAAAGTTGGGCATAGAAGTTGGGCTGTATGCAGGAGGCAGTAAGGAGCCAGTGTAAGCTTTTAGGAGGTAAATTACATAATAAAAAATGGAAGTTTTTAGGAAAACTTGTCAGGCAAAGGGTATGCAGATAGTTTGGGAACTGTAAGTGGAGAAAGTATAAGACATTTCCAAGAAAAATGACAGGACTTGGTAATCTGTTCAGAATCACTCTGTAGGGACCTTTAAAAATGATCCAGTCCATGCAGATTTATTGTAAGAGAGTTTTCTTTTCTAGTTGTTGTAGGGTGGAGGTGGGGAGGTATGGAAAAAACAAATGCTTGATAATTAAAAATTATCTAGTTCAATTTCCTAACCTGTTGGAAATAACTTGAGGAGAACACAGAATTGAAGGTTAACAATTCTACTCCCATGCTCTTTTTATGAATGCTATGCTACTTTCCTATATGGGGCATAAAGAGGACTGAAGTGATATAGCAGATTCCAAGGTTTCCAACTTCATAGATTAGAACTGCCATTTATTCATTCATCAATTTTTTACTGAGTACTTCCTATATGCATAGCACTGAAGTGCTAATGAAAATGGAATTTAGTAGAGATCACAGAATACATACACAGAGAATCTTGGGGGGAAAAGCCATAGGAGTCAGCAAAGGAAATGGAACAATCAGAAGTCAGAGGAGAACCAGGCCCAGTAAAAGGGAATTGCACAAAAGCAAGGAAAAGGAAATAGTTAAGAGAAGGAAATGGAAGTAAGAGTGTAAGGGTTGAGAATAGAGGCATTTGAATCCTCAAACAAGGAGATAATAGAAATTGTCTGAGGGAATGGTTTTAGTAAAAGTAGAAAGGAGCTTTCATGACTCCTGAGATTTAGAAAACAGATTGCATGTGGGGGAACAACCAAAGGAAGGAGATTAGTTAGGGGAGAAGAAAGATGGAAGATTTTGAAATTTTTTGGTAGAACCATTCAATTTTTTTTTCCAGTCTAGATCCTAACAAAGATCAAATGTATAAGACTGAGAAGAGAATGCAAAAGCATTAAGAGCTATAGATTTTACTGATATAGATTAAACAGATAGCAATAAAATGACAGTTGAAAAAAGCAAACCATCAATCACAGTTAATAGATATACTTCTAAGTGCAGAATATCTTGTTTAGAGGCCAGTGTAGTTTTAAATTTCTGAAAGTGCCAGCACTTTTCTAGCAGAACTGTTTTTTATTTTATTCTTTCAATTCCTCCCCCACCCCATTTTATTCCAAGGTTTATAAGCATCAAACAAAAAAAAACAACCAAAAACCACAACCCTAAGTCTTTTTCATTTGTATGATGACATTAGATTTTATAGAATGGAGTTAAAATGAAGTCTTAGTTGAAAAATGAAGAACAATTTGAACGTATTCTTTTAAAAGACGTCACTCTAGATCACAGAACGTGACTCTTGAAGCACAATCTGATCATTACTAAAAGAATAATGTTGGTTTCTATGATTGAGCTAATGTCCTGGGATGAAAGCACTTACTTTACTCAAAGAAGGCACATTCATTTGTTAAGCTAGTAGGGCCTTTAACAACAAGCTCAAAAGAGAAATGTGTAAGAGGAACATTGGGCGAGACTTATGGGTAGCCCTGGAGAACACCCTGGCTCAAATTCTCCATTCTTCACAACACCTTTCCAGGTCACCATGTCCTGAATTGATTCCCTGGGCCCCCCTCCCCCCCAATCTCTGAATAACTGTAACATTAAAAAACCCCAAACCCCTCCCCTGCAAAGTCTCATTGGTGCCTTTTGTTCTTATATCACACTTATTTCTATCCAGTGAACCTACTCTTATAACAAAGATTAAGAAAGAAAAGCAGTTCAGCAAAACCAGCTGATAAATGGACTATGTTTGACATAAGGAACATTCCACATCCGCAGTCTCATCTCTTTTCTGAGGCCAAGACTGCTCATGTTAATCACACAGCATTCAGTTTTGTTATTTTTTTTTTTTTACTTAGATAGCTGTATTTGTGTCTATTGTTTTCCTGGTTCTGATTTCTTCACTATCCATCAATTCATGTCTCCCCATGTTTAAATTATTTATATTCACATCCACAATTTTTTAACCATCCCTCATAATATTCGTTTATATCATCACTTGACAATTATGTGCCACCTTGGGACATTGTTCTGAAGTGTTTATTTAAATGTAACATTTCATAAATCTGTCTTGTCTCAATTAGATTGTAAGGCCTTTGGGCAAAGGAGACACTATACATGTACTTTCCAATATCCCTTCCCTCACAATACTTTGGATCTCCTTTAGACTCTAGCAGTTTCATGTACAAAATAGACACCAAGCACTCAAATACAAGATTTTTGATCCCTTACTAGTTACACCATGGGAGGCTTAATGCAGTAAACAAGGACAGTACTTCTGAGCTTAACTATCTATGATAACAAATTTTTGTCTGAGGTTACTTGTAGGCTTACTTTGAACAGAGTGAACATGGAACAATCTAAGGCTATACAGTAATAACAAAGGGGCAGTAGGATCTGGGGGTCTTTGGGTCAGGGATGGGGCAAGAGAGTGAGTGATAAATGGTTGGTGAATTTTTCTCCTCCTCTTAACCCTTTCTCCTTTACTGGGGAGAGGAGTGTTTGGGGGAAATGGGGACTTTGTGTACATACAGTAAGCTTCATTCCTGAGTAGGGCCTTGCCTATACTTTGTAATATGCTTTAATGGTACATAGAAATATTCTTTTACAATCTAGTTTTTTTTTTTCTTGGCTAAAATCAAGAATACTGATCTCTGACTCTGTTACATAGTTCCGAAATTGTTAAGTTACTGGAACCTCCTTGCACCTCATGGCAGCAAAACCTGAGGGCTGAGATAAAATTCTTAGCTACAGTCTTAAACAGTTTGTTAAGAATTTGTTGCAAATACTCTGAAAAGTGAGGGCCTATATGCCATAATGTATTCTTTTATTAAATTAAATTCCTAAATTTTCTCATCTTAAAATTTCAAGTTAATTCCCTCAGTTCGCATTGTTTTTTCAAATCTCTTCTATATTCATACAGTTTTTTTCTGTTCTTCTTTTGCATTTAAATACTAATTGGACAAAATTTCACATATGTTTACCAAAGCTGGATACCAGAGGGCCAATGCCCCCAAGATGACATCCGGAACCATTTTCAAAGCTATGCTGACCTCATGGAATACATAGTTTCTGCTATTATAAACAAATTAGGGGCTCACACAAATGGAGCCATGACTAAGAGAACCATACATTAATCACTTTTTCTGAAACTGAATACACTGAGGTCGAGGGCCTTTTTTTTTTTTTTAAATAACTTGACCTGATGAGGAATATTTGGTTGAGGACCCTGCCAATATCTCCTTGGACACTTTATATATTTACCCATTAATCTAATTTGTTGGTCATATAGGATCATAGTTTTAGACCTGGAGGGGACCTCAGAAGTGATCTACTTCAATCAACTCCCTTATTTTACAGATGAAGAAACTAGGCCTAGAGTGAGACTCGGATAATACCCTTGTTACAGCGTGGAGCACACATCAGCAACCAAACCTCATTCTGTTATTTTAGTCTCCTCTTCCTTTTTTTCTTTTTGGGTGCTTCATGACATTTCTTTTTAATAAAAAATGATTAATTTCTTCTTTTTCACTTCTCTGTATTTACTGAATAGTTAGTATATGCAGTTGGGTGCTGTGGGTGATGAAAGAGAGTAAAACAAAAGTATAATCTTATGGCTCTCCTCAAGGAATTTATTATTTAGCAGAGGATCTAAGATGAATAATAAACACGAATACTTCTGAGATCTATAATTTTATTATTATGGGCACTTTCAACACTAAAATGTATATTGTAAGTCTATCTGTAACTTGGTAGTTGGTCTAAAAGTTGTCATGGTAAGAAATAAAAAAACAAAACAACTTTCTATCCTTGTAGCTAAAATACTGATTCACCTCTTCATTATCTATGCTGGTCCTTATAAGAAATATGCAGCCTACCAATGGGCCTGGACTTGGAGCTTTTCCAGGTTGGTGTAATCTACTATAATTTGTATCCTACTGATAATAGCCTCTAAGAACTTAAGAGTGGTTAGAATGCCCTGATAAGGCATCATAATAAAAGCTTAGTAGAGGAACAGATGTGAAACAATTTGCAAATAAAAGATAGGATGTAGTTAAGTACTAAATTATGTGCAAAGGATCATACATATTGTAGGATTACAAAATGAGTGAAGTTAGGGCTGGCATGGTCAGGGAACAGTTCATGTTAAGTGTTTTACAAATATTATCTCATTTGATCTACACAGTACCCCATGAGGCAGGTGTTATTGTTATCACCATTTTACAGTTGAGAAAATTGAAGGAGAGAGATTTAGTGACTTTCCTAGGGTCACACAGCTAGTAAGTGAGGTCAGATTCCAAGCCCAGAAATCTATCTGCAGCACCATCCAGTTGCACTAGATGGCCTCTGAAGTCCCGTCTAGATCTACAATATGATGATATTATGTCCTTTAAAGGCAGTATATTCATTGTGATGCCATATATGCTGTAAGTATATATTTGGATTCTGCAGAATATCATTTATGCTGAAGAAGGCAGCCTATCTGTAAGTGGATTGGCCATCTATAAATCTGATACACGGCTTAAGTAATGAAATTAATTGGAGGGAGGAGAGTGAGTTCAGAAATGAATTTGAAAATGGCTAAATCAATAAAACTATCCCTTTTAAAAATTGGTTCTGATTTTTCCATTAGTTTTGTTCTGAAGCCCTGATATATACAGTTCTCTGTACCAAGATCAATTTTGTCTTTTTTGTAGGTGGACTGGTCTGTTTATAAAAAGGTCTCTTTTGTATCTGAGTCTTAACATATGTATAGTCAAGGTTCACTAAAATAAATAAATGGATTCTAATAAATGCATATCTTCAAACTAATAACCTGTGATGTCTAGTATACAGTCTACTTTCTCTGTGTGATCTTGACGAATTAACACAACTGCAGTGTTAGTATCTTAAAATCTGCCCACATGATCTGGTTTTGATGTCCTAGCTTGATCTGATTCCTCTACCATAGCAGCAAAGTACTTTATATGCTCTGTGTGTGTGTGTGTGTGTGTGTGTGTGTGTGTGTGTGTTTGTATACACATGTTTTGGGGTCACAGGAAAAAAGATTATCAAGCTCTCTCTAGTACCACAAAGTGGGAAAATAAGGTTTTAAATGACAAACACTACTGATTATTTCACCAGTTTGTTCCTAAGCCCTATTTTCAGGGAAATGGCTTGAAAAGTAGATCTTAAGCCATCTTGACCAATTCTTCTCCTCTCCTCCCTGACTCAAAATGAAACTCCCAGACTTGACTTAAATTTTGATCAGAATTTTGCACCTTCCTAAATTAGGTGGAAATACTGCTTCATCTGGTCCTTACTGCAACATCTGCAAAATTAGGCCCCAAAGTGTTAGTTAATCCTGGGTCCCAGAGGGCCATTAACAAACAATGGACTATAGATTCTTTAAAAAAATATTTTTGTAACTTTGGTCTTATGATTCTCTCTTATTGTTTTGCCTTTCAGAAGGTTCCAGATCTGAAGAACTGGTTAGCAATGGTAACAACTATATGTCTGTAGTCGCCTAATTCCATAATATATATGTACTTTAACCTCCTCTCCCCTTCTCTATACTTGTTCTAATGGCAATAATACTTTAAACCTATAAAGACCTCAGTTTACATGGGCCTTTTAAAAAAAATAGATCTTTAAGAGTTTGAAAGGACCTTTAGAGAGCATCTAGGTAGGCCCAGGCAAAGAAAGTGACTTACTTTCAAAGTTAGTCTCTGGGAGGAGAGCTGGGATTTGAAGCTAGCTATCTAGGCTCCACTGTCCTTTCAACAGTATCATTAATTTAGAGATGGAAGATACCTTAGTAATCTAGCCAATACTTTGGCTTTACAGACAAGGAAAGTGAAGTTCAGAGTAGTAAGATGATCAAGTAACACAATTATTAAGTATCAGAGTCAGGATTTGAAATGGTGGGCATGGCCCTTTTTCCCTAAGGAGAAGGGAGGCCTCATTTAGGTCACCTTACCCTGTCCCCATCAGAAGCTCTTATGAGGTGAGGTAATGAGCCCATTTAGCACAGACATGATGGGGAGTACTTCAGAGGCAAATGTTTGCTGAACTAGTGATTCTGTGTAGTAAAATACTTCCTCTAAAATGTTGTTTTGGACTGTGGGGGAGCTATCTCAGACCTGATATGTGTGTAGAAGGTCTGGGCAGAAATATTTATTTCTTTATAAATGAAAAGATTGTAAAAACTATAGAAACTTTTGAAATTGCAAATATATAATGTGTAACTATTGAAGGGAGAGCTGTAAAAATATAAGGGGATGTGACTGCAGCTGCATGTGGCTACTTCTGGTATAGGAACCTTAGAGAGGAGGAAGAAAGATAAAAATGAGGATAATATGGGAAGGGGAGAAGTCATGAAAAGACCTTAGAACAGAGGTTCTCACTGCGGGTTGCAACTCCTTTGGGGGTTGAACGACCCGTTCACAGGGGTTGCCTAAGACCACTGGAAAACACATATTTCTGATGGTCTTAGGAACCACGACACCACTCCTCTATCCCTTTCCAGGCGGGTCCATCCACATACAGATATGTCCACATGCGAGTATTAAAGGGTCACGGCATTAGGGAGATTGAGAACCAGTGCCTTAGAAGAAGGAATTGTCAAAAAAAAAAAAAAGGGCAAGAGGAATAAATACATGAATGGATAAAAAAAAGGAAGAACCAACCTGGCAGGAATAGGGAACAGAGGCTACTCTGATGAAACTTAAGGCATGTGAGGAAGAGAAATAGCTGTCTTCAGTATCTGAAAGACTCTCAGATGGAAGAAGGGTTAGGCTTACTTGGCACTAGAGGGCATGTAAGTGGTATCAGTGGCAGAAAAATGCAGAGGCAAAGATAGGATGAATTTAAGGGAAAGCTTTCTCACAACCAGAGCTGTCCCGTAGTGGAACAGGTGGCCTTGGGAGATTGTGGATTCTCCCTACCACATGTCTGAGCAGAAGTGAGATGATCATTTAACAGTGAAGTTTTCCTCATTAAAGAAGTCTGTAATATAGTTCTGAGGAATCACAGTAGGGCTTAAAGGTTATATTTCTCAGTCAGGGGCAATCTGAGGTTTAGATTAAGGAATCTGTCCATGGCAGGGTGATTTAAAGAAGTGTCAGATTGGAAGACCTATGTTTGAATCCTAACTATGTGACCTTAGGTAAGTAATTTAGACTCTCCTGGCTTCAATTTTCTCATCTGTTAAATGAGAAGTTTGGACTAGATCTCTAATATTTCTTCTAGCTCTATATCTATGATCCTATGATTAAGACAAGTTGGGGTTAAGGAAATCTAGGACATCTTTTTCCAGAAATAGCACCTGGAAACAGGACAAATGAACCTTTTTGGAGTTCTGTCCCTACAACCCTGCTGTTTCCTCTTTAAAATGTGAATATTCCTGGGAAATATCACAACTCAAGCTCATATCTACCTTAAGCTCATATCTACCTTTAGCTATAGAAGATACTGCAAATTCCCCCCTTTCAATTGGTTTTTGCTGTGGAACTGCCTGTTAGATTTTCTCAAATTTAATTTTTAATTGGATTTATATTAAAAACAAAAAACTGCTGTCTTAGAAGGGAAGATATATAGGACAAACAAAAAGCAATATTGCTATTTATTCAGAAATCCTTCTACAAAATACCATATCCCTGGGAACAATGGTATCTTAGGCTTATTCACTTATATTTTAGCGCCCTGCTAAAAACAGGCATGGGAACAAGTTGGGATCTAGTGCTGGGGAGTACCAGAAAAGAGTAAAGAGGTAATGAAAAGAAAGGTTAAAAAATGTCTTAGACAGACTTCACCTATTTTACAATTTTCCGTAAGATAACTCTGTTATATATATAGATATCTTGTATGTATGTGTATATGTATACACACACACACACATATATATAAAACTTATCTATCTATATGTAAAACTCTTATAGCCTATAAACTGTGCCACTCATCTTCAGTGTTCTTCCCCTTTCTATGAGCTTGGCATTTAAAAATTTTTATCACCCACAGATAACATATACCGTTATATAGTTATTTAGTCATGTTACGTGGTTAAGATCTGAGTAATGATGACTGGAAAATTGAAAATTGTATTTTATGATCTGCAAATACTATCAGACTTTAAAAATGACTAAAACTATACTCTTGGTAGAATATAATACATGTAAACACCAGAAGCTCCCTGAGGAACAGTTATACATGTAAGCAGTAGTATACAAAAGGAGACCTGTTTCCCAAAATCTCTTGGCTGACACAAATCAGATATTTTTACTATTTGATTTAAAAAAAAAAAAAAAGTAGAACTTCTTACAGAGCTGTCTAAGTCACAGAATTCCTGAGCAGAAAGAGTAAAGGTATAGATTTGGCAGAGAAAAAGAAAATGTGGAAATCGAGTGCGAAAGTAAAGCCAGTTATATTGGCAACTATAGTGATTCAATGTACAATTTGGACATGTTACAGAAAAGGAAATCTACCATCTGTCGGAAAGATAGTAATTTAAAAAGTAACTTCTGGAAATTTGCCACATTACCAGGAAATTTATATACCAAAACAGAGGCTAGAAGATGTGCTTGAATCTTGGAGCTTCTTAGGTCTCTTCCAAGTTGCCCAAAAGTACAAAGGTATGGACAGAATCTTTTATGATGAAGAAACTGATTAGAAACACCCAATTCAAAAAAGCTGAACCCTCTGTCTTCCTGTGAAGATAAAACCACCAGAGCTCCTATGAAGCTACTATGAAATCTTTCCAACTTTGTTCCAGCATGGAGCTTATTTTTTTTGGAGAAGGCATACAAATACTGAAGAGTTCTTTGTCATACATGAACCCAGAAGCTGTAAGGCCAGACCTGGAGTTATGACAATCGGATCAAGTACTAAAAAAGATGAACCTAGTGGCTCTTGACCTCTGGATAAGCTGTATTTTTCTATTTTTTTCCCTCTTGCATACAACCCTTTTCCTCTTGATTTCCCACCTCCAGTGACCCAAGAAAAGCCATTTAAAAAATGGGTTGTTGTTTGTCCATAATATAGGGGAGGTGATGCCATGACATGCAAGTGAATTGGATTTAAGTGGAAGGGTATATTGGTAATGGAATTTGGAGATGCCCCTGTATTGGCTTGGTTTTTGGGTTGAGTGTTAAAACCCAGAGCTTGTGAATCCCAGTTGTGGGATGGACTTGTTGGCATCGAGAGAGGGCTTTACTGGGAGGAGCTGTGAATTGGGAGAGAGGCCCTAGCTTAGAGAAGGCCAGAAGGACTTTGGGAGAGCAGTATCTAGTATCGTGGAGCCTGAGTTGCTGAGAGAAAGACTGCTAAGAGCCTGCTGGAACTGCCACCTGGAACTGCCAAGGACTGAGGAGGCATGGCTGTGACGCCGGTATTTTGTCTATTTTGATGTTGTTTTGCCAGATTCACCTGATGGTGAAGGACAGTGCTGCTGTTGTAGAGGTCCTGGAACCTGGCTGTTGGTTCAGAAGCCCTGAAGGAGGATTTTCTTGTGGTACCTGCACAGAAATCCTGGAAGAGGGCCTTGCTGATGTTTTCAGGGGTTCTGGAACTCTTCTACAGGCAGAGAGTGACTTGATGAGGACACTGGCTCTGGCTTTGTTGAGCCTTTTCTCCCCGAACTGAGATTGCTGAGGGCTTGCCTCCAGTGAAGATGAAAGAAGGACCTTTCCTTGGGTATTCAATGTTGAGTTTAACCTTGTAACTTAAGGGTGGATGGCCTTTTGTGTTCTCCTGCCCCTTTTGAGGTTCAGGGGTGGGAAGCCTTTGAGATTTTTTTTTTTGGTGCTCAGCCGTTGACCAAATGAATGTACTTTGTTTATGGTTGGAGACTAATCTCCATTTGAGAAGAGACTTTTGACTGACTAAATGAATGTACAGTCTAGGGGTGGAGTAGTACCTGGATTGAATTGTGAATTTGCTTGCTAAAGGAACAAGTTACATTGTATTTTGATTTTCTGTGTTCTGTGAATGTTTGCTGAATAAATGGGGTTTACTATGCTGGTAATCTGAACCTTGGAAGTTGCCTTTGCTTGGCATTACAAAGGGCTGTGCAGAGCCACCAGCCTCACTTTCTCCTCTGGAGCCATCTAGGTCCAGTGGCCAGATATAGATCAGGATGACTGGAGATAGCTTAGGATTCATTGAGGACTGGTCTTTGATGCGAAGATCTTTAACAGGCAACTGAGGCAACGCCCATTCAATGATTCAAGGCTTAATAAGAATTGAGGCAGAGAATGGCCTCTTTACCTAGTCAAAAGTTAAAAATAAAAAAATAAAATAAAATAATGATCTGGGTGGGGAAGACTCTCAGGGTTTCTGGCCAAAAGAGAAACAATTGTTATTTACATTTTTAAAAAGGGTGGGTATAAGATAACAGAAGAAAATTTCATCAACCCAGAAGGGAATTGAAGACTTGGGAGACTCCTAGGTGTGTTTTAAATGCCAGTAACCATTTAAATTCAGCCCTGCTACTAATAATAAATTATTGTAGTGTATTGGGACATTTGGATCCATTTTATCAGGATCATAATGAAACCCTAAATATAGTATTTTAGCTTTTTAAACTACTGTTAGTACATTTATTTTCTTGAGTATTACTATTTCCATTTTATAGCTGAGGAAATAGTTCTCTGTACTTCAAACTAGCTTAAGTTGCAAATATAGCACATGCCCTAGTATGTGGTTTATTTATTATTATTATATTTTTATTATGTTATTATTATAAAGGTGCAGTATACTGTTGAGAAATACTTATATTCTTTAATTATCCCATTTAAGAAGACATATCTTTCAGCAGAGTTGAGACTAAAAGTCTGTCTTATAAAAATACAATAATAATTTTCTCACACTTCACTTTCATTATGACTAATTTTGCTTAAATCATGATGTAACTCCATCTTTTTTTCCTCACTGAACTTTCTTTATACTGTGCCTTTTTCTAAGAAGTTTTTCTTTGCTTTGTTCTCTTCATTAATTTTCTTCCTTTCCAATTCTTAAGTTTTATTCTCTGATTTACTATATATAATAAATTATTTATTTCTTCTCTAAATCTTCTGTTTCTTATTGGGGCTAAAGTTTCTGAAGTATTAGGGTAGAGTTCCTTATTGTAACCAGATTCTCTATTATTGCCTTGATAGATCTTATCTTAGTAACCTTCTTTCCCTCTCCCCCTCCCTCCCCCCAGGCCTAATTCTAAGAAGCATCAATTTATTAGGAAGGCAAAGCTGGATGAAGGCAGCACCATGTAGTGGAATCAGCCCTGTGTCCCAAACTGTGCAGTGTGGTCCTATTCTTTGCCTTTTCCATAATAACTTCCTTTCCCAAAGACTGTCTCATCTTTTGAGTCCAGGTCTCTTTCTTCCCTTCTCACTTTACCATTTTGGGTACCAGCTGACCCTAGGAATCATAGCACTCCATCTGAGAAGATGGTCTTCTAGCATAATGTATTCTCATAAACCCATCATGAGGTCTCTGTCTCTGTTTTCTGCCAGCTCCCCTTTTACCAGCATAGAGGAATATAATCTCTCTCCATATTCAACTGTGGACTTGGTAGGATTCATAATCCATTTCCCTATTGCACCCACTTTTCCTCTCCCTATTCATACATCTTTCTCTGTTTTCTGTCTCACAAAATACTAGTTTTAGTATGAGGTTTTAGTTCATGGTGTTTCAGTCTGTTCTTTGTCTTCACTTTTCGTGTTTAAGTGCTGCTTATAACTTTATCCTTATGTGTCCCTTTAAAAAAAAATCCCTTGATTGCTTTTTTCTCTACAACAGCGTAAGTCTTTATCTTTCTAAACGTGGGGTAATTTCATTACTTTTACCTTTCTTATGTTTATTTTAACATTCTGTTCACATTTAAAACACCATTTTGTTGTAAAAATGCCTCTTGTTGAACGTCAATCTTTTTTTCATTTATTATTAGGCTCAGATTTGGAAAGTAGGTCATTTTGGATTGCTATTTATGCTCCTTTACCTCTCAGGACATACTATTTCATCCCCTTCTATAACTTCTCATGACTACATTGTCTTATATTATTCAAACTTGCTTTGTATTTAAAGGTATTTCTCCTGGCTGCTTAAAAAGTTTGTTGTTTGTTTTTTTTTAACTGACCACTTTTATATCTTAAAGTTGGAACCTGGAATTTTCTTCTGGAGGTAATCTGTGCATTTTCTCAATTCGTGCTTTGTTGTCTTTATTTAGAAGTTATGGGCAGTTTTCTTCTATTATTTCTTCTATTATTATTATTACATGCCATTTATATTTTTTGATTTGTCTATTCTTCTGGGAGATCTGAGTCTTAAGTTATCTTGGCATATCCTATCTTCAAGGTCCATGGCTTTGGCATGTACAGAATTAATGTGTTCTATTAATGCTGCAGTCATTTACTTCTGTTCTGAAAGACTTTTCCCATCCTCAGTATTTTTCTTTTCCAAATCTGTTAAATACTTTTACTGCTTTAAGATACTTTCTGTTGTAGATTCATTTTTTCCTAATCTTTTAGATGAGTTTTAAAATGCTGCATGGAAAACTCTAAATTCTGACTATATTCCTAGTTTCTCTTTTCATGGGTTTCATTTCTCTTCTGGAACATTTTAGAGTTTCTTGCTGCTCTAGGCTCTCTGGGGAGTCGACAGGATTCTATATTTCATCAGGCATTGGTTTAATTTTCTTTGTCTTGTATATTTGTTAAGAGAACTTTGTATTCTCTTTAAAGATTTGGTACTCATTCTTCCTGATTTTAGTACTAATTTATTTACTAGTACTCTGAGCTTTTTTGGAGGATTTGTCTATTGATATGTTTGGTGTTTAAGCCTTCTGAAGGGGTATATTCTTCCTACACTCACTTTCTGGCTTCTCCATTTTTGCTAATGGGTATACCCTCCAAATCTGAGCTTCAAGGCTGCCTTGAATTGGGGGATAATGGATATTTACCAGCCTGGCCCTGTCCTGAGTATCCTCTGAGGGGACAGGGCTGGGTTTCAGTCCCCTTTCTTTCAGGCCTGGTATAGCCATAACTGTTTGCTCTCTCCCTCCTCCCCAGTTCTTCTCTTGGCTGTCTTCCTTCCTTTTTTTCATGTCTAGGCCAAATCAGAAACTGCCATTTTTTTTTTCCTGGATAAGGAGTGTATTATGGTAAAGCCTCTAAAGCCTTGTAGAGTCCCTGACCTATGGCCAGGTTCCATTCAGAAGGCAGCACATTTCATTTCTTCCCCTTCCTCCTTACCAGGCTGAGAAGGGTCAGTTTATACCATTTGTTTTGGGATACCAAAAGAATGGAGGAATGGTCTAGCATAGCGGTTCTCAACCTATGGGTTATGTTCAATTTAAATACATCCAGCATACCGGATATTTACATTACGATTCATAACAGTAGCAAAATTACAGTTATGAAGTAGCAACAAAAATAATTTTATGGTTGGGGGTGACCACAACATGAGGAACTATATTAAAGGGTCACGGCATTAGGAAGGTTGAGAACCACTGGTCTAGCACAATCTTTGCAAATGGGGTGCATAAATCCTTCAGTGTACCCCAGCCACAAGCCTTTGAGTCAGCTTGTATCCTGTAAGAGGTATTCCTTTTGGGAGTGGGGAGGTTAATGGGGAAAGGGTACTGAATGAGTGCATTAAGGACTGGATTTCACCAGTGTTAATGTATAAGGATTTTACTTTGTCAAGATTTTCCCCTTTTAAGTCCTGTAGTTTAAGGTGTAGATATTCTACAACTGGCACATAATAGTCAATGATGGTCACGTGACTCCACTTGACCTTAAAGAGTTATAACAGACAAAAAAAAATTACCTGTGCAAGTAGACCTGGTTGGATCTGGAGAGGCTGAGCTCCTGGAGCCTGAGTGACAATTGGAACTGCATTCTCCATCCGCACAGAATAACCAGCATGCTTTGAAGGGGAGGCTTGTAACCCTTTATCAGGAAATGAATAAAAAAGCCTTTAAGTTTAGTAAAGACATTCTTCTTAACTTGACTGCAATTTTAACTGAAAATAAGGCTTTTTTTCCAAAGAGATGCACAGTTGTCATTCAGTTGTTTTCAGTTATTCCTGACTCTTTGTAACCCTATTTGTAATTTTCTTGGCAAAGATATTGGAGTGATTTGCTGTTTCCTTCTACAGATGAGGAATTAAGACAGAGGTAAGTGACTTGCCTAGGATCACACAGCTAGTAAGTGTCTGAGGCCAGATTTGAACTTGGGAAGATGAATCTTCCTGACTTCAGGCCTGGCACTCTATCCACTGTGCCACTTTGCTCTAAATGGAAGATATTGAAGTCAACCTTGAAACAAAGATTCATGTTATCAGAGATCAGGGGACAATAATTTAGGATTTTATGAAGATAAGCAACACATTTAGGCTAGAGTCAACTACTGTCTGGGAAACTGTAATAGATCTTCAACTAGCTACCTTTCAAAATGTTGTATGCTTTCAGGAAGGAAAGACTAAGATATCCTAAATCCTGGATTCTACTAACTTTAATGCTGGCTATCCTTCTAGACTTCAGTTTCCTGACTTCTAAGTAGCTGTCATATTGTTTACCTCTAAGGGTTAAGAGAACCAATGTTTGAGATTTCTGAATAAATATAATCATATATAGTCAGCTCTTGATCATTTGTGCCTATGGAGGTGGGGTGAGGGTGGGTACTAATGTAGGTAATTAAAAATCATTTGGCTTTAAAATATTTTTAGCCAATAGACTGATTTTTACAATGAAATTTTATTTATATGGAAACAACATTTCCATAGCAAAACCACACTAATGGAGTGGCAGTGTGGTGTAGAAGGATGAAGAGGAGGCATTTGAATGAGGAAGTCTTGGGTTCAAGACCTGCCTCTGACACTTACTGTATCAGGAAATTGACTCATTAACATAATATCGTACAAAACACCAAAAGTGCCTATGGCAGAATATTTTGGATGTCAGAAAATTGGAGGTTTCCAGAGTGACTAGCAGACGAGAACGTGTGTGGTACGAGAATAGCCACCATTCTACAAGCATCTGTCTTTCCTTACCTTGAAAGCCTGGGGGACACACGATAAGGGCTTGCTGGAAGGGGTCAGGCCGGGCACAAATCTGCGCTGTTCCAGTCTGCAGGGGCATACTCCGCTGGGCCACTGCAGCCATGGATGCCGCTGAGGGCTGGTAGAGTGTAGATTGGTAGTTTAGTATGGAGACTTCGGGATTGGCTAAGGAAATAGTGGCACTGGTGGAGGTGGGAGCCAGGTTGGTGGCCTAAAGGAATGATGGGAATTAAACAAAAATAAACAAAAATAAAAAATGAGGGAGGTGGTATGTTGGAAGACACAAAGCTAAAGCAAAAGAAGAACAAACAAAAACCAAGAGCCAGAGCAAAGACAGGGGGAGTGGAAAACAGAGTTGAGAGGTCTCAAGGAGACTTAGGTGCCTGTTGCCAACGGAGGACCCACAGCACTTTTCTGTGATTATACACCCTCCCCTGATGGCTAGAGGGACAATTCCCTCTGCAGAGAAGGCATATTTACTTAACAGGAAGGAATAAATTCTTATTGATGTTGTATTCAACTGCTAAATCTTATGAACAGCAAAGATGAGAACAAATGGTCAAGAGAATTTAACTAAAGATGTCTCACCATGGGCCACTGAAATTATTCTCACCTCATTCCATCTCATTAAAAAAAAATTCATTTAGAATTATGTCTAACCTGGTAGGCAGAGACTTCGGAAGGAAATAAAATTCAACTCCCCTTAATACCCCATATCAACTTTCTTTTCCCTTTAGAGAGTAAACAGAGTAATGTTTGTTCTTCAATAACACCGCACACCGCCTGTGAGATTTTGCGCCTTATTTTTCAAAGAAGTATTACTGTATCAGTCAACAAGTATGTATAGCGTGTTCATTTTGTTATACATACAGTGCTTGATACTGTGGGAGACACTAAAGAACTCAGTGGTCCCTGCTTAAAATCTAGATAGGAAAGCAAGACTGTGAAATAACTAATAAAAAATGAATATATATAAATACATGTAAAAATGTGTGTCTTATAGATTCCAAATGCTATCACAAATAAGAGAAGAATATCAGTGAAGTCTGGAGTAAACAGAGAATCCTTCAAGCAGAGGTGACTTAAGCTGGGACTTGAAGGATATATAGAATTTAGTTAGCAGAAAGGACCCAAGAGCAAAGATACAGAAGTAGAAATAATCAGACTTTCAGGTGTTGGAATGGACTTAAAGACTCTTTAACCCAATTTATACCTGAACAAGACTCCCTTCTATATCACACCTGACAACTGGTTTGAATTGAACAATTTGCTTGAAAATTCCCAATAGGGAGAATTTACTACCTCTTCAGGCAGTTAATTACATTTCTGTATAGCTCTAAATATTACAAATTTTCCTTATGTCAACACAAACGAAAAATCTTCTGTTCTTTAGAATAAACATCTTTGGTTCTATCATGTGGCATGAATTCAAGGCTCTTTACTATTCTAACTGTTCTTTTCTAGACACTGATGAATGTCCTTCCTAAAATGTGGTATCCAGAACTGAACTCAATAACCCAGATGTGGTCTGACCAATGGGACTTTCATAAATCTCCACATTGTTTTCAAACTGCTGTCCAGCTATACTGCTCCCTTCTTGTACTCCCATTTTCTGAACCCAAGTGTAAGACTTCATATTCTTCCTTGTTACATTACATTTTATTCCATTTTGTCCCATGGAATTTAAGGGCCTTGAGGGCAGAGACTTTTTCATTTTTGTCTTTTTAGCCCCAGTGTATGGCATAGTCCCCAGCATGTAATAGGGACTTAAATGTTTATTCATTGTGTTTGTAAATTCCATGTCCTAGCCCGTCATGATATTTTTAATTCTATTTTTGTCTCTTAGCTATCTCTCCCAGCAAATCTGCTAAGTCTGGAATCAGTGCTTTTATTTGATTCATTAATAAAAATGTTAAAACAGATTCTTAGGATATCCCACTAGAGTTTCCCTAAGTCAGCATCAACAATTAACATCAATTTTGCTTGACCATTTATTCAGTTCCAAATCCATCTAATTGTACTATTTTCTACTCCATTTCATTTTCCACAGGAAAAATACACAAGAAAAATTTACATTTATAAACTACTTTCCTCAGAACAACTTTCTAAGGTAAGTAATAAAAGTATTATCCCCATTTTACAGATGAAGTCACTAAAGGAAAAAATTATTAACTGACTCACCTAAAGTTATAGAGTTAGTGAGTAAAATGTTGGAGCAAAGACTCAAATTCAGGTCTTGTGATTCTAAAACCATTGTATATTCCACTAACTACATATTATAATCAGAAGATAATAAGAAGACCAGAAAGATTAGAACCAAGAATTCAAATAGAAGAATTATAGGAAATGAGACCAGATAGAAGGGACGAATCAGATTATCGAAGGTCTAGAAGGCCAGGTAGAAAAAAATAAGGCTTGGGGGGGAGCCAAGATGGCGGCGTAGCAGCAGCAACATATCGCAGCTCTCACATAGCCACCCCAAAATACCCATAAAATAGGACTCTAAACCAATCCTAGAACTCCAAAACGCACACAAGGATACTTCCCACTAAAGTCAGCTCGTCTACGAGGAACCATATCAGCACTGCGAACCGAAACCAGCCTGGCCTGAAGCCGCGGCTGTGCCCCGGGGGCTGCTGGGCAGGAGAAGCAGAGAAAGCTCTCTGGTGAGTGGATTAGCGACAGCTGCGCGTGGGGATTGCAAAAGGGGGAGATAAGCAGTCTGGCCAAAAGGCCTCCAGAGCAGAAAAGTGAAAGGCAGAGGTTTTGCACCCGCCTCCGTGTTGTAGCTTCCCGCCCATGGCCTGCAGACAGCAGGGGGACTGAGCGATTGTTTTCAGGCCAGTGCTC
>CM053585.1:470804911-470825914 GCA_028646515.1 Pseudochirops corinnae
TCTTACTCATGGTTGTTCAGTCTGTGATTTTTTTTTTTTTAAATCTCTGTGGGGCTCTGTTTCCAGAAGGGAAAGCTCTGTCCCAAATCGCTGGGGTCCTCCTGGCTGCCGTAGCTCTCAGGAAGATGCTGGAACTCTTCCTACTTACATCCGGCTGACTGGATAATGAAGACTCCCAAGACTGAGGCCCAAGACGGCGATCTGGATCCAGGCTGCTCAACGTGAGAGCACTGGCCTCAGAACAATCGCTTAGTCCCCCTGCTGTCTGCAGGCAGCAGGCGGGAAGCTGCAATGTGGAGGTGGGTGCAAAACCTCTGCCTTTTCGCCTTTCTGCTCTGGAGGCCTTTTGGCCAGATTGCTTATCTCCCCCTTTTGCAATCCCCACGCGCAGCTGCCACTAATCAGCTTACCAGAGAGGCTCCTCTGCTCCTCCCGCCCAGCCGCCCCAGGGCACAGCCGCGGCTTCAGGCCAGGCTGGTTTTGGTTTGCAGTGCTGATATGGTTCCTTGTAGCCGAGCTGACTTTAGTGGGAAGTATCTTTGTGTGCATTTTGGAGTTCTAGGATTGGTTTAGAGTCCTATTTCATGGGTATTTTGGGGTGGCTATGTGAGAGCTGCGATATGTTGCTGCTGCTATGCCACCATCTTGGCTCCGCCCCCCCTGGATATCTTTATTTAGATGTCCTGCCATCATCTCTGCATGTCTAAATCTGAGATCATCTCTCTTCAAAAATCCAAACAAAAACAACTTTCCTTTTTAATTTCCCAGTTTTTTCTCAGTGATAGTATAATTCTCTCAGTCTTTGTCTCTGCCCTTCCTCACACTCTACAATCCAATCAGGCACCAAGTTCATTAGTTTTTCTTTGTAATTATCTCTTGAATCTATCCCTTTTTTCTATTATCATTGCTACTACTTTAGTCCAGACCCTTAGCTCATGCTTACAGTATAATCTCTGGTTTTTCTTCCATTCTCTTCTGCATAAAGCTTTCAAATTCATCTAACATATCTCCAGCTGCTCAAAAACTTCCAGTGGCTCCTGACTACCTAGAGAACTGTACTCCATAGTGTGTCATTTAACTACTCTACTATTATTTCTCTGTAAGAACTTCTACCCAACATTTCTAGCCTAAGTCCCCTCCTTTCTACTTCCATACCTATCAGCCCAGTTTAGACCCTCAATACCACTCACTTGCACTATTGCAACAGCCACATCCCCTCCCCCATAAAACAAAACAGAACCCAGTGGGGCTCCCTATTACGTCCAAAATAAAATATAATCAAATATACTATAAAGTCCTTTGACATTTAAATTTCTTTACAACCGGGCCCCTTGTATCTTTCCAGGCTTCTTACACATCATTCTCCTCACTTTCTGTTACCTAGCTCTACTGGCCTACTCAGTGTTTTGTGCATGCAGCACTCCATTTCCTATCTTTGCACCAACTTTCCCTCCTGCTTGGAATAGATTCCTTCCTCATCTCCATCCCTTGGAATCCATTGTTCACTATTTTTTTTTATTTGTTTTTGTTTTGTATTTTAAAAAATTTGTTAAAGATTATTAGTGTCTATTCAGACACCATCCAAGAACTATTTGCAGACTGCTACAATTGTTTAGAAAGGGAGGGATAATCAACAAGTTTTCCCCCTCCAGTTTAGTTTTTTAAAGAATGTTTTTATTTTTTCTCACATGTAAAAACAATTTTAAACATTTACTTTTTATAATTTTTGAGTTCCAAATTCCCTCCCTTCTTGCTCCCTCCCTTTTGAAAAGGCAAGTACTTTGATGTAGATGTGCAATCATGCAAAACATTTCCATATTAGGCATGTTGCAAAAGAGAATGCAGATGAAAAAAACCCAGGAAAAATAAAGAAAAGTTAATGGTTTTCTTTGAGATTGTTCAAGGGCCACCATTTCCATTAAGCCTTTGCTGGTTTCTCTCCCTTTCCCTTCTCCCAGCTGCTAGTGCACTCACTCCCAAAACTCTTGTATACATTTATCTTATTTGTACATATTGTCTCTGATTAGAACATACACTGAACTCAGGAACTGTTTCTCTTTGGTCTTTTTACCCTCAGTACTCAGTACATGCATACTTAACAACTGATTGTTGACTTGAGAGACTTTTGTTCCATCCAAACTAATTTACTTCTAGTTTCTGAACGTGGCTGGCATACTTATACTTCCCTAACATTGCTAAATTCTCCCCATATGTTTAAGTCCTATCTTTTATTCTTAAAAGTGTAGCTAATGTCCATGAAGCCTTCTCTGATCAAGCTTAAAGTGATTTCTCCCTTTTTTGAACTACATATATTTGATACTTAGTGAATGCTCTATTTTTAGTGATCTTTTTTTATGTGGAAGGCTTGTGTTTTTATAGACTGCAAGCTTCTTGAGAGGAGCACCTGTTTTCTACCTTTCCATATACTTATTAGCACAGTGCCTTAAACAGAGGCATTCAATAAATGCCTGATAATGAAATCTACATTTGTCTTTTGGAGAAGACAAGGTATATATTTATGTGACTCATTGGGACAGCAGAAATGGTGACTGAGTTGGATCGGAGAAGAAGAAACAGACGATATCTAAATGTACATCCTTCCCTTAGTATCACTCATATCTCTCAGTCATCTCAGCTTTTAGTTTTCCCCCCATCCTTAGATATATGCCCTTTTTTTTTTCCTTTGAGTCCTCTTCTCCCACTCAATTTTTTCAGTACAGAACATGAAAAGTACTTTTAAATTCTTCAATATACCAAGTCGACCACTTATTACAGGTCATTAAACTTTAGTTTGGTGAAGAGTTGAGAGCTATAGTTTTGGTTTTGCCATTAATCAATCATATAACTATGAGCTCGTTATTTAAACTACCCATATCCCAGTTTCCCCTTATATAAAAGGAAGGGATTGGACTTTGATTTCTAGAGTACGAGGACTAACAGATTTTAGTATTAAGTGCTTAATAAATGTCAAAGATAAAAGCTAGCATCTCCCTGCCATCAGTCCCACACTGGGAGAGAGAAAAGGACTATGAAATGCCTACCGTGTGGCTCATTTAAGAAAACTTACTCTGGTTACTACCAATGTCCAACACAAAATGGAGTTTAGCTCCTTAGAGAAAAATATGAAGCAAACTCTATTAAATCATACCTATCCATTTATCTGTTTACCTTTCTAGTTTCATATTCAATTGTGCTGAATTCCGGACCTGAAATAAGTTCAGTGGAAGATGATGCCTGATCCCCAGAATATTCTACAAAGTACAGAGCAAAGACTCTCTTATGTTATATTTCAGCTAATGATATCATTCTGGCATGTTCTTCCTCTCCCTCCCACCCCTGGCTTTTGCCTTACCTGGTTGTGGACAGTGTTCAGCTGGTTGTTAAAGGTCATGGTTAGGTTGGTAGATGTGCTGGGGGCTACATGGGTGATGAAAGGTGTTTTACTCTGATTCACTGTATCGTACATATTCACCCGGCGCTTGCAAATCTCCATGTTCTGGAAGCAAGACTTGACACTTTTCATCAAGAAGGGGAAGGAAAAGATGAAGGGAGACAAAAGAATTGGGGCAAATGGAGATGGGATGGGTTGGAGAGAGGTAGAGAGAGAAAAAGAAAGTGTTAAAGAGAATTTATTGAAATCAAGTACAGAATTTGAACCTCGAGTCAAAATTTCCTACTTCTCCCTTTAAGCAAAGGCTATGTATTAGTAATAGTTAAAATTCTTCAGATAAAGGAAAAAAATTTTTTTCCTACCCTCATAGGTAAAGGAAATATGTATCACATACAAGCTGGTAAGTGGCTCTAGTTAAAATCTTATATCCTTTCTGAATATTTTTAACAATCCTCTAGCCCAAAGGTTCTTAACCTTTTTTGAGTCATGGATAGTTTTTGGCAGTCTAAATGTTTTTAAGTAATAAAGTATATAGGATTATGAAGGAAAAAATATAACTCTTAAAAAAAACCCAAGTTCATCAACTCCAGGGTTAAGACTCCCTATTCTAGCCATATTCCTATTCTCCATTTTCAACCTTTAATAGGGTTTTATTTACATAATTACAATTTTAAGTCCCTTAAGAACAGAAACCACATTTTCTTCTTTTGTATACCCCCTAGTGAGGAGCACATTATAAAAACTCCCCGATTTGTCAACACTTTCATACAAATGGCCACTTGGCCGTGACTTCCACTCCTGTTCCTGCGGCCATTCTCTGTCTTTCACTCTCCAGAGAAGCAAGAGGTCTCAAGGCTACTATCATCTTTAGGACTGGTCTAGGGAACTGCTTGCTCCAACATCTCTTCTCTCCTACATCCTTCATTTCCTCTTGGGTACTGCACACACACCAGTCAGATATTTGCTTCTTTATGCATAAACATCTGTTTTTAACTTTTCTCTTTTCCCCTCCTTTTTCTCTCCATTCCATTTATAAGTTAAAAATAAGGAGAGAAGCCCTAATCATGTCTGAGCTGAGGACTTTTCGTCTTTATTGAGGAAATTGAGACCATTATTCATGAGCTCTCTCTTCACTCCTCAAAAGCACTTGACATCCTCCTCTACTCTGACTCTTTTCCCCAGGCTCTGATAATGAGGTTGTCTTTCTCTTTGCCAAAACCATCCTCTTTCCACACGTACTTTTTCTCACCCTCTCCTGTCCTCTCTAGCACATTTCCCCTTCAATCATCTTCTCTCTTCAACTTCAGCAATCATGATTCCTCTCCTTTAGCCTTCAACCAAACCCAAGTCACTCTATCCGTAAACCTTCACTAGACTTTACTCTCAAGTTACTGTTGTATATCTCTCCTTCCTTTCTCAATTAAATGTTTTACAAAATGCTGTTTATACTTGTTGCCTCCACATTGTCTTACTCTTCACTCTTGGCAGTTTGGCTCCTTGTAACTCATCAATTTGACCTCATAATTCAACAAACTGTTCTCTCCAAAATGACCACTGATTTTGAATGGCCAAATCTGTTGGTTTTTCTTAGTGCTTATCCTTCTTGACTTCTGTGTTTCATTTGATATGTTGATCACTTCTTCTCCTCTTGGAAATTCTCTTCTCTTTGGGTTTTTGTGATACTACTGTTTCCTGATTCTCCTCTTGTTTATTTGATCCTTCTCAGTCTCTTTTGCTGGCTAATTATCAGTATTACACCCCCTAACTGTAAGTGTACCCAAGGGTATGTTCTAAGCCTTTTTTGCTTTTCTCCCTACATTCTCTCTTGCTGACTTAATCATCTCCTATAGCTTTAATTATCATCTCTATAACTATTTCTGTCTGGCTCTCCCTTGAGCTTCAGTTCCACATTACTACTGAACTTTTCAAATGACAGGTTCTGGAGATCTTTTGAAATCAATGACAATCATTCATTCTCATTGCTTCCCAAACCCATTTCTCTTTCAAAATTCCTTTTACCTGTTGAAGGCACCACTGTCCTTGCAGTCTCAGGTTTATTACTTCAGCATTATCCTCAAGTCTTCCTTACCCCACATATCTAAACTGTTATGAAATCTTGGTGTATCTGTCTCTATGTTTTTTTTTTTGCATCCAACCCTTGGTCTTTATTCACATAGCTACTGATTTAGTTCAGGCCCTTATCATTTCTTGTCTGAACTAATGCAATGACTTGCATTATTGGTCTTCCTGCTTCATGTTTCTACTCATTCCAATCCATTTTCCACACAGTTGCCAAAGTGATTTTCCATAAGTTTGGAACACTGATTGCAACGCTAGTTTACTCAGTAAACTCCTATGTCCCTGTCATTTATAGAATAAAATGCAAACTCCCCTGTTTGGCTTTTAAAGTGCTTCACAGCTTAGGCTCAACCTGTCTTTCTAGTCTTAAACATTCCTTCCCTTCTTGAACTCCATGATGCAGCCAAACTGGCTTTTTTTTTCTCTTCCTCATACACAGTACTCTGTTTTCCATCTCTCTACTTCTGAAATGACCTTCCCCCAATGCCTGGCATTCACACTCCTCATTTTTGACAAATAGGAATGTAAGTGCTGCCTTCTTTGTGAAGCCTTTCCTGATTCCCCATCTTCCTACTTTGTAATTATGTATATTCTCTTTGCCTCTGTGTGGTATACATTTATGTATTAGGTTGTCTTCCCTGACAGACTAGAAGCTCCTTGAGAGTAAAGAATGTTTCATTCTTTGTATTTGCATCTCTTACACCCAGTGCAGTGCCTGGCACATAGTAAGTATACTGATTGATAAGAATGATGCTACTGGTATATGTATATTTAAGAAAAGGAAAGTACACCAAACTCTTGTAAGTACCTAGAAATCTCCAAAATCTGATTTTCTTTATATTCTCTGTATTGTAGTGATACTGGCAACATCTAATAAGGATCACAAAGTTTTGAGATGGAAAGGGAACTTAAGATATCACCTATCTAATCCCTTCATTTTATAGATGAAGAGACTAGGACCCCAAGGAGGTTAAGGGAGTTTTCTCAAGTTTACAACTAATACTGATGGTATACTAGTTTCTTCCTAGAACCTTAGAGCTGAAAGGGACCTTGAGGTCATGTGGCCTTCAGGCAGGTGAATATATAAATCATCAGGACACATGGTTTCTTGAAATTCTCTTGACATGGACACATGATAAACCTTTCTAATAACTCATCCCAGCATTTTATCACCATGACAATTAAGAAATTCTTCCTTTATAACCATCAAAGTCTTCTTGACTTTAGTTTTATTTCTGCTTGTGTTAATCTTTCATGGAAACTGCTCAGCAGCTCTTGAAAGACTCATTTCCTCCTTATGTTCTGTATATAGGTATAGTATTTATCCTGCAGTGCTGCCTATATGATTCCTATTGAGATGGTCTAGACTCTTTAAATTGATTTTGAAGGAAGTGATCAAATCCTTATTATTATGATTTAACATGCTTAGAACATCTAGGTTTATAGGACAGGTTATTTATATAAGTCGCTCTCAATGCATTGTTGGTTTTTTTTTTTTCTGTTTGTTTTGTGTTTTGCTTTTTGGAGGGGGAGGGCAGGGCAACTGGGGTTAAATGACTTGCCCAAGGTCACACGGCTAGTGAGTCTTAAGTGTCTGAGGGCAGATTTGAACTCAGGTCCTCCTGACTCCAGGGCAGGTGCTCTATTCACTGCACCACCTAGCCACCCCCAAGCATCTTGTTTTAATCTCATGGCCCAATAAAACTGACCAAAGCCTTAGTTCAAATAATCAAGTCAGACCCTACACACTTTGGTCACTGAGATGTGTATAGCCAAGCTGAATTTTCTTTATTTTATATTTTATATATATATATATAAATATATATATTTTATATATATATAGCCACTAGGGAAGTATGCTGTCTTGTAGCTACTGCAATGAGACTTGGTCTGTATAACAAACACTCCCCTTTCCTAGTTAGCTGACCAAGATTAGTTAGGGATCAGGGCCAACACTGAGAATTCAGGCCTAGTTCTAGGTATGGTAGTGCTAATGGAGATCAACCAATCAACAAGCATTTATTAAACAACTGTAAGTGTCAGGCACTGTGGTACTAAGTGTCTACTGAAACTGAGTCCATTTTAGGGTGGACTAAAGATAACTTTACCGTTTAATATTTAAAGTGATCATACTTTAGGGATATTGCTACTATGCGTACAGCCCTTCATAAGTGGTTCCTCAGTGTTTAGAAGTGCCCAATAGTTCACCTAGTCTTGACTGTCTTCTATATTCCCACCATTCTCTCTTTTAAATTGTTATAAAACACCAAGAAGGAGGCTTACTGTGTGCTATGGGGAAAATCAAGCAAGTGTGTCATGGTGACGAAAGGATGGTTCAGGGTTTCAATTGGTGTGACCCTCTTATCTGCATCAATGGTCAACATCTTCTTTAGCAGGTCTATGAACTCGCGCCGGTCGGCCTTTTCCACTAACATGTCGCTCCCTTCTAGATCTGTGGTCATATTCACCTAGAAGGAGAGCAGGACAAATCACAATGCATCCTGCCCTTGACCCTCTGTGTGTTCTGTTTCAATCTACCTCTAACCCAGCCCATAACCCAGTAGCCTCCATTGTGCCTGTCAGAGCACTAGGTTGCAACTTCTCACAGCACTTTTCTTAGCTAGTTTGACTATGCAGGGTGTGGCTTAGGACTTTACAATAGAAGTATGGGGACAAAAAGGGGGAGGGGTAAAAGGACTTAACAGACATCAGTAGCCTGCTATAGAATGACATGAGTTGATCCATGTTTTGATGCTTTAGAATGAGAGATGAGTTGATCAATGTTTTGACCCCTTAAATCCAAGCAGTTATTTGTTCTTCTTTATAAAAAATTAATGATAACCGAACAATAAGAAATTAGAAGAAATAATATGGGGGAAAAGTTAGCCTCTGTGGAAGAAAAACTGACATGTTTTTCATCCTTTTCTAATTTAAATATCACCTTATGGAAGAAATCAGATACTGAATGCTACCTATGATGTTTTTTTAAAAAGCTCTAACAAAATTTGTTTCAGGGTCAGAATTCTTTCTTTCCATTTTGAAAATGTCTTCCCTGGAGTGATCTCTAACCAACATGGGCAGGGGTGAGAGTTCAACATTTGTAGTTTACATTTGTGCTAAGATTTTATTCTCTATGGATGGCATGCTCTATTTTCCATAGATGCCATTTTCTGTTGATCCCTTCTAACACTGCTTCAGAGTAAAAAAAAAAAAAAAGGTAGCAGTTTTCCTCAAAATCTTTGCTGATCCTAGTTATAGGAAAAGGTTTTCAAAGTGGTTATTGATCTATGTGTCCCCATCCCTATATGGCTTTAATGTAAACTAATCTTACCATTAAAAAAGCTTTATTTTGGTATAATTCTAGACTAATTTTTCACACTTAAGTTAGCAGCTTGTACTTTATTAAAGGTATATAATCTTTAAGACCTAAAAAGTGATGTCTTCTTCCTGTATGTCTGGGACATCTAAGTTTACTTATATGACTAAATTCTTTTACAGAAAATATCAGCAAGATAGACCATTATTAGCCTCACAAAATGAATTCTTTTACTGAAAACTGCTTGTAACAAAAATACCATACTTGTAAGATATTTCACAGGCCCAAATGGTAATCTTACCAAAGCTAGTTAGGGCCTATGCATATCTTATAACCATGTTCAAAGCAATTCAGGACCAAATGACATGACTGAGGGGCTTGTGGATTTCCACCAGGCATTCTTTATCCCATCTGTCAAAGAACTTGGCATTCATTAAGTCCTGTAGAACCTTGGTAATCAAAGGGCTTCCACTACTTACCCATGAAGCTTACCTGTGCCATGTCATCCAAACAGTTAAAAATGTACTTCCTTGCTTCCTTTGATTTAATCCCTGTCTCTGCCTCATGATCGTCTGGTGTCTGGTCAAAACAAGCAAAAGCTGACTGGTTATCTGAACTACTCCCAAATCAGCATGACTAGTACACTTAGCACTTCTGGCCCATGATCCCTTCCCTGTCTTTGAAAGGAAACCTTTCAAAGGCCTTCAATTTTGTAAACTTAATTAAAACCTCACCCAGTATAGAGCCTCTTAAGTTTCAAAATGGTCTCTACTAATCAGATTATTCCCTTCTTCCAAGATTAATCTAACAGATGAAGAGGAATTGCAGAATTCCCTTCTTACCTTTAGCCTCCACAAAGGATATGGTGAGTCTGTATCACGGTTGAAAAACCTCGTTGTCTTTGTTCCTGCACTTAATAAATATTCTGCTGGCAAACCTTGTGTTTGTGAAATATATCGAATCTGTGAAAAAAGAAAGAATAAAGTCATGGTATCACTGACCTTCTGTTGCATTAGTGACTACAGGGGATTTGAGGACAACAGAAAATTGCAATTTTATACACAAAAATAAAAAGAAAAGAAATAATGGGGTATGGGGAAGAGTAGGAAAGAAAGAATGGAAAAATTAAGAGGAATAATTTTTGGGCCCTGTAAGTTGGGACTAAAGCAGACATTCAGAAAAAAAAAAACAACCCCATATGCTCATGAGTATGTTGTATAAAACAAAGTTCTAATTTACTATATTTTCTACAAGAGGAAATAAAGGAAATTAAATGGAGACTTATCAAGAATACCTGGGATTAGCTTGACTCACCTGATCATATTCTGATGCTCCTGGGTATAAAGGCCAACCCAAAAATAGCTCTGCAATAACACAGCCCAAGGACCACATGTCAATTGCCTCACAAAAAGGTAAACCAAGGATAATTTCAGGGGCTCTGAAAAACAATAGAAGAAACTACTTAGTAATTCTTAAACACGAGTGGGTGTTCATAACTTTGAACTATGTATAATTTGTAAAAATGACATATAGCATTAAGACTGTAAAGCATTTTACATATATATGGTATATATATGTCCTTTCATCCTTAAAATAACACATTGATCATATTAACTCATTGATCCTTATAATAACTTCATGATGTAAGTATTGCAGATAGTTTTATGCCCATCTTACAGATGAGTATCTTTGTAATGGATTCACTTTATACACGAAGGTTAGATGCTAATGATCCATCCAAAAGAATGCTGTGGGATGTAGAGTGGTTTCTTAAGTAGCCAGTAGAATACATTTGTAAGAAGACTGCAGATAGTCTGTGATCTTGGAATAGAACCAAGTCAACTCAGGCAAATATTTTTTAGTTTAATTAGTGATTGTTTTAGTATAAGTATGCCTTTTACCACTGCAGACTCCAGTCCCTCTATACCATAACAAATGGACATTTGGAGTTGCTGTAGCTTAAAAAGCTCCCTGAGAGCTGTCTTTTGCCTCTTGTTGTACTCCTAGTGCACAGCACAGTGACTGGCACGTAATACATGTTGACTGGTTGACTGATAACCAAGCTTCTTATAATCTCTCCTCAACTCAGGCTGTGCAGATAGGTCTTAGCCCACCCACATAGCCAGTACTTGGAGTGGGAAACCTGTACCTCAAGACCACAGGCCCTTGAGGTCCTCAAGTGTGGCTCTCTGACTGAATCCAAACTTCACAGAACAAATCCCCTTAATAAAAGAATTTGTTCTGTAAAACTTGGACTCAGTTAAAAGATGGACAGGTTCCCCACCCCTCTATTTGCATGAATGGGGGAAAATAACAAAACCCAAATAAAAAGCTAAAATTTGTTTTTTGCTGTGCCTAATTCCAAAAAAATGAGAAATCACCTGGCTTAAGTCTCTCAAAAGGTGACCCAATGAAATTCATTAACCTATGCTTTTCTTCATATACTTCTCATCTCATAAATTTATAAGTCTAGCACATATATAACCTATATCAACCTGCTTACTGTCTTAGGGAGAAAATTTAGAACTCAAAATTTATAAAAAATGAATGTCAAAAATTGTCTTTACAAGTAACTGGAAAAAGTAAAATACTATTAAAAAATAAATTTACAGATCTTATAAAAGGGGTTTATCTGTTAAAGTACATATCATTGTGAAGAGGAAAATGATAATCTCCTTACCTTTCTAGTTGTTTTTTTTTGTTCTCTTTTTTTTTTACCCATCTTTAAATGATAAAAGAATCATAACCTTGGCTCTCATTTCCTAATTCTTCCCCCATTTAAAATTGCCCCCTCAAAATCTTCCTGAGTAGATTATCTCCCATTTCTTAACTCTTCTAGAAGAGTAAACAACAAAAACAAAAGTCCTTTGTCAGTCTTGTGATTCCCTAATTAGTTTGTCATTTCTATGAAGCTGTTCTGCAGCTGTTCAGATGGTTGTACCATATTATTTGATGTACAGGTATATGCAACGACTTAGGATACTCACACAAAAATTCTTAACCAATTTTGCCCTAGTTTAGCTTAGTATAAAATCTTAGATCGTTCACAAAGCCCATCTTTTACAGTGGAAGAAGACAAGGCAAAAATAAATGAATTTCTTTAAGTAGTGTTAAACTCTTTCTGTACCTACCACATTTCCTACTTGGCCCCTACTTGCAAAATTGGGCTATCGATACTGGGGAACCACTTCCAACTTGGGATGTGAATTATAGAAGAAGCAACTGCCTTAGAAGGAGCTTTATCTAATTCCATTTTCACTGCTGTGGTGCCCACTCCTCCTACTCAGACCCAAGACTATGTGGCTTAGCAGAAAGAATGCTGGTTTTAATGTCTGGAAGGACCTGGGTTTGAATCCTACTCTGATAGGTCAGCTTTTGCCCCACTTTGTTCCAAACTAGGCCTCAACACCATTTCCCAGCCATCTTCATACTATGCTGCCTGCCCTCCACTGTCCTCATCTTCCTCCTACTACAACCTTGGAAGATATTAATAAAACTATTTATAAGGACTGAGCCAATCCTTCAGGCTTGCAATCAGGATTAAATGAGATGATGAATGCAGAATACTTTGCAAACCTGAGAGCACTATCTAAAAGCTGTCGTTGTTGTCCAGACCCTTTGCCTGGGTTACTGACCCCTTGTTGGTCATCCTAAGTTTTTGATCTTTTCTGCTTGACCTGCAGGAGTTTGAACTTTTCTTAGCCCAGCTGACTTTCCTAAACTTAATTCTTTATCTGCCTCAACTCTTGTCACCTTCCACCTCTTAGGTTTTTGTTGACTTATTGCTGGACTTTTGGTTTCTATGATTTATGATACTTGACAGATCTTTTCCTGCCTAGCTAAACTCTCAGAGCAGTTCTGAATAGAACTGACTTCAAAAGATGTATGGTTTCGGAAGATGAGATACATTCAGGAAATATTTAAATGGAAGCAGTAGTACTATTAATTCATTTATATAGCAGTTTTTGAAGCTTCAAAAATGCTTTCTTCACAACAACCCTTGAGGTAGCTTGCACAATATTATTTCTATTTTACAACATTTATTTCTGTTTTATAAGAAAACTGAGTCTGAGAGGCTAAATGACATATCCAAAGCCACACATTTATAAAGTACAACTGTCAGAATTGATTCAAGTCTTCCTACTCTAAAACCCTGTTTCCTATTACATATTACTCAATTCTCTGTCTAAGACGTATCAGGGAAGGGAAGAGATTGTTGTGGGTTGAGGTAGTTCAAGGAGGAGGTAGGGATTAAGTTAGATTCTTAAAGACCAGTAAGATCTCTAAGAAGAAAGGGAAGAAGAGTATAAACAGAAGTATAAAGTACAAAGGTAGATCTGTATATATGGTTCACCTGGTCAAATTTCTATTCTAGGGTAGGTAAGCATATTCACTAGCCAGTTCTTAAGGCTAGTATTGTCCTATGGACAAGCTTGGCTTCTTCAAATATAGTATAATAATCTAAATCTGGTTCCAGTCTCATTAGTATCTATGTGGATTGGAGAGTGGGACACTGACTTTATATATCACTTTAGTTTGGTCAGATGACTGGAAGCTGCCTTCTGTGTTACTTCCTGAGGCAAACCTTCCTCAGTTCATTGAACCTTTGGGCTTCTACATTCTCTGTAAAATGAGAGGGCTGGGAATGACCTCTTAAGATCCCTTCCAGTTATAAACGTGTGAACCTATATTCCTTTTTGGCCCATGCTCTAAGTTGGTTCCTGGTGGGAGGGATACCTCTTAGTTCATATGCAGAAAAGAGACGACTGACATGTCCTTAGCTAATGTGAATGGTCATTACTTTTCTGGCTTAGGTGGTTGGATCCAACTCACTTGCCCCAGGTCTCTCTGGCTTACAACTCAAGCATCCTTAGGGAAGTGGTCTCCCAAAATCTTACCTTTAGTTTCATAACACCAAAACTATTTTAAACTTACACTGACACCAAAGGATAAGAATGTCTGTTTCCTTACAGGTTCATCATATACACACAGCATGATACTGAAATATCACACTCCTCTAAAGAGAACAAACAAATGTCACCTCTCAATACATTAAGGCTGAATCATTTATCTATGCTGGCTGTGTTGACAGCTCTCATACATGCAGTTCATAGAAAAACTAGAATGGAATCCTTTCACAACAGATGTTGGGAACTAACAACTGCCTTTTAAGATAATCCCAATGGAACAAGTTTTTTTATAGTATGTTTTTGTTGTTTCAGGGACGTGATTTGAGCTGCAATATCCAAATCTGTTTTATGACTTAATGTTCATTCAATGCTATAGTGTCCTGCAGACAAAGATAAATAACACACCACTCTTGCTTTCAAGAAGGTTGCCGTCTAGGAGGGGTGATATAATGCATATTATGAACAGGCAGCATTTTAGAATATAGTAAATGCCTAAGAAGAAACTGTACTGAAACTAGACAGAGAAATCCTTCTTGACTGGGCCATTAGGGAGGACTTCATGGAGGAGGCGGCACTGGAGCTGGACTTTGAGGTACTCAACACTGGAAGGGACCTTAAAACTAACTTAGTTATCTAGGCCACTGCCTGATACTTTCCCTTAACAAAGAGCTTCTTATTTTACCTCATGGATAGCTCAAAAAAAAAAAATCTTTCCTGTTTGCAGCTAAAATTTGTCCCTCTCTAACTTGTACCATTTGTGTCTAGTTCTCTCTTCAGAAATAACAGACTTAGCTGGGGAACACTTATTGCATGAGAACAAATAGGCACAGCACCACTAGTGTTACTCTGTCTGATTATAGCAACAGAGGCAATAAAACAGTTTGCTCGCTCACACAGGAACTCCCTGGCCAGTTATGAGATCTGAGTAAATATATATCCTGCTCCCATTAATAAAAGTATAAGACCATCAACAATCTTTAACTTGGTAACATATCTGGAGCATTAATTGGCACGTCCCAAATTTACTATTTCAGAAGAAAAAAATCAACTTTTCCAAAACTAAAATTGGGTAGAAATGGGGAAAGTGGGATTTTAGTTCTACCAACATTTAAGTCTATGTTTGTATTACAAAGTTAGAGAAACCCTAGAACTGTGGGTATGAACTTTGCCACCCATGCAAGCCAGTGGCCTGGAGAGGCATGTAGGACATTAAAGGGAAGCCATATAGGATCAGTGAGAAACAGGAGAGAGAAAGAATGAAGAGAAGTCTATTTTAGATAAACTGTTTAGGAAAAAAAAAACCCTGGATATGAGGCATGATGATTGATAAGAGGTAGAAATGCATGGAGGTACCAGATAAGTATAATAACCCACCAGAGACAATTCATATGGGAAAGGCTGGAAAGAATGCAGAAGATTAGGGCCATGGGTTTAAGAACGATTATTTGAAAGAAATCTGTGACTAAGGTTTAGAAAAAATGGAAGCTGCCTGGTTGAAGTTCTGGTGGTTATGAACAGAAAGGACCTTATTACTGTATAAACTAAGCAAGATGAGAAATATTTTTCTAACTTGGACTAGAATCTCTATAAGTAATTAATGGTGGACTAATGAGGTAGGGCAAGGTGACCCAAGAAATGGATGAGATTATGAGAGTGTGCTCAACATTCCAGGAAGAAGACATAAAAGACCTAAGAGGCTGATTCATGTGCTGACAGCACTGACACTGTATAGCCAACAAAATGCTTTTGTATAGCGTAGATGAGAAACTATCTCCCAGTGCTAATGTGATTTGTCCACTATCATAGAGCTACTTAGTTGGGGAGTTAGGACTAGAATCAGGTCTTCTGACTCCAAGTCTATTGTTCTTCCACATTGCACTATATTGATTCACTGGCCTGTTAAAACCTGTGCCAAGATAAAGTGAATATTGAGATTATGCTTAGAGTTACTTAACTTACTAAGTTTGTAGCCCCTTATTTTGACAGTGTAGTGTTAAAGTGAGTTTTTGCCTCTTTTTTTTCGGAGGGCAGTTGGGGTTAAGTGACTTGCCCAAGGTCACACGGCTAGTTTTCATGTTAAGTGTCTGAGGCCATATTTGAATTCAGGTCCTCCTGACTCCAGGACCAGTGCTCTATTCACTGTGTCACCGAGCTGCTCCCTAAAGTGGTTTTTTGACTGAAGATCTGATGAAGCATGTAGTAAACTGAACACGTTAGGGGAAGGGATGGAATAAAGGGGAAAGGTTTTGAACCTAAGGGCATGGTCTTTGGGGAATCTTTGCTATTTTGGCAAAGACAAAGAAAGTATATTCTTTTTCGGAAAAAACCAACAACTTCTGGTGACAGCCCATTTCAAAGTAGAAATACGCAGGGAATTGTAAAGAAAATATTTTTTCCTTAATTTGTCTTCTGAAGCTGTGAGTGTACAAGAAATACGCTAAGTGGGAAAACAGAGCAGTGACTTTACATCTACCTCAAAGGAGGCTTCCTCAGCAATCTCATAACCAGGCTGTTAGAAAACAGGTAAAGTTCTATTTTCCCTAGTACCATTCCCTTACTTTAATCACGTCCCATGGCTTTGGCATCATTAGGGCCAGAATCATCCTCTCTCTGACACTGTACATAATATTAATGACTTTGAGGAACTGTGGGTTTCCTTAAGTCTCAAAACTTGGCCTCTGCTCTTCTTTTGTTGAACTCTTTTCCTTGGTGAAGTGAATCCACCTCCCAACTTGCTCATGCTCTTTAGCCCAGTTTCCTACCAGATATCTAGGCTCATCTTCAACTGCCTCCCTAGAAGTCCTACTGCCACATACAAAATGGGAACCAGCATTCTCAGCTACCAATGTTTTTTCTCCTCATGTCCCAATTTTTGTTAGAGGTCCCACCATCCTTAATCAATCAGACTTAAAAATCTCTCCATATCAAAATGTAGAATCTCTGATTTTAGAGCCTAGAGATACCTAGCCCAACCCCCTCAGTTGCCAAAAGAGGAAGATATGGTTTGAAGGCGTGACTTGTTCAAGACCACGCAGCTAGTTTGTGACAGAGGAAGACCAACCCAAGTCTTCTGACTCCCAAGTTCTGAGCTCTTTCTAGCGTTCCATGTAACCTCAGTCACCAAATCAGGGCCCTGGTTAGGATTGCTTTACTTTGCTCCATCTCTCCACCGGCTATCTTAGCTCCCTTTTGTTTTGTCTTGGAGAGCAGGGACTATCTTTTCTTCTTTTTGTATCCCTAGCGAGTCAATCCTATATGCCACCATCAGAGTAAACTTCCTGGAAGCAGATCCGGCTCATTTGGGCCTGCTGGATAAGGGTCTATTTAGGTCTCTCCATTTCTCAGCAGGCCATACTCCTCTGGATTTCTTCACTGTGCCTCAGAAACCTCTTCATTTTGGAAGATCACTTCAGTGCTGAAACTTAGATCTCAGAAGTACCTTCTGCCCCTGACTCCACTCCTCTTTCCATGCAAAACTTTTACGTAAGGAAGCTGTCCTGGCCAGCAATCCCCACCAGGTTACTTGCTGTTTAATAATTTTTCAGTCACGTTATTACTCATTTGGGGTTTTCTTGGCAAACATACAGGAGTGGTTTCCCATTTTCTTCTCCACTTCATTTTACAGATGAGAAAACCGAGGCAAACAGGGTTTGGTGACTTGCCCAGGGTCACATAGCTTGTGTGTGAGGCAGGATTTGAACTCAGGCTTTCCTAAGAAGGAAGTGAAGTGACTTGTCCAAAGTAAGTCAGCCATACCTTCTGATTACAAAAATAAAGATGTGTACATACCAATGCATACACATGAGTTCCAGTAACAAAGCTTGAATCATGTTCTGCTGTACTGCTTGCCTTGAATAACAGCTTGAGCAGGTAAGGTAGAAGGGAGTTCTGCTTAACTTGAGAGAAGGACTAGAAAAACAAAAGCCTTAAGTTGGAAAAAAAATAACAGCTGTGCTGGGGAAAGATCGAAGACAAAAACTTCAGAGGGGAATTCTCTCTAGTTTCCTTTGTTGTTTTTTTGTCTCCTTTGTAAGTTCTGTTTCTAAAACTGAGGGCTGGCATTAGGCTTATTAAAAGCTTTTCACAGAAGTCTGTCAATCCTAGAAACTTACAGAGTTATCATTACTGTTCTACTAATCATTAAGCATTCAAGTTTTGGTGACCAAAGACATGATTGATCTTCACTCAGCCTTCTTTGGTCACTCTCCTTTGCCTTGAGACAGAATGTAATTAGAATCTCAGTAAACAATAATTATATGATAAAAGGTATGTATTTATAAAAGGGTGGCTCTGAGATATGATCAAGGAGCAAGGTAAACACTGATCCCATTCTTCTAAAGTATTCCCTTGGGGGACAGGTAGGTGGCGCAGTGAATATAGCGCCAGCCCTGGAGTCAGGGGGAACTGAGTTCATATGTGGCCTCAGATACTTAACACTTAATAGCTGTGTGACCTTGGCCAAGTCACTTAACTCTAATTGCCCTGCCTTCCCCCCTGCAAAAAGACAAAAAAAATAAATAAATAAAGTATACCCTTGAAATTCCCCTTCCCCAGCTTCACATACAAATATTACTGAGAAGGGGAGGTTACTCATAAGCCCATTTACTTGAAATGGAAGACTTCTTTCTCAGTGGACTTGTAAGGTCCATTCACCAAAATGGAGCTGGAGATTCAGCTGGTTTTTGCTCTTATACATTGTAGGCACTGAAGACTCATCCTGGTATATAAAACCAGAGGCAGTAGCTATAATATAACTTATTAAGAGGAGTAACAACCATAATGACAAAATGGCTCAAAAGAAAGGCCAGGCAAAAATGAAATGGCTAATGCACAAAGCCCATTTTTTTAGTTTACCTCCTGAAGACTGTGTAGCTAAACTGATATGCATAATTTTGTTTTATCTATGAAAAGCCCTGTGGAAGATGGGTATTTAACCACATACTCCATTTCTGGTGTTCAGTCATTTTTCAGTCATGTTCAACTCTCTGTAACCCAATTTAGGGTTGTCTTCGCAAAGATACTAGAGTGGCTTGCCATTTCCTTTTCCAGCTCATTTTACAGATGAGAAAATTGGGACAAACAGGGTTAAGTGGCTTGCCCAGGGTCACACAGCTAATATAATGTCTAAAGCAAAATTTGAACTCAAGATGAGTCTTCCTGACTCCAGGCCCATCATTCTATCAATGGAGCCACCCAGCTGCCATAAGCTGCATTTACATTCAGAGAAATGGTGTTAAAGGTAAATAACCTCTTTTCTATAGAAGGGATTTACTAGATGTCACCAATGAGAAACAGAACTAAATAGAATGGATGAGGAGGGAACCCTCTGTTAGGAAAAAGACCCTATAAGGCAGAAAGGTCATATCAACTTTTCTTTCTTAAACTTAGACTCATATAATGATACTAATGTCATCTGACAGGGAAAGAGCTTTCTTTTTCACCTTTCTTTATATTATCCAAGTCATTCCTTTACCTCCCCTGACCACTAAGTTTGCCATATGTTAATTTTGCTTAATTAATTTATTTAATTCATTAAATTTAACTTAGCAAACTTATATTAAGCTATTGCTATTCAGTTAACAGCCATGACAATGAAAAGAGCATTGGCTTTTGGAGTCAAATTCTTGCTTTTCTGCTTACTAACTCTGTGACCATTGGGATGTCATTTAATCTCTTTAAGCTTTGGTTTCCTCATGTGTAAAACAAGAGAGTTAATCAAAATGATTTTCTGCTCTGAATTCTGTGTACCCTGTTCAAAGTTCTAGCTATAAGAACACTCTTCCAAAATTATGAGACAGGTGGACAATGCTAATGACTTCTGTCTGGAATGCAAAATGGTGTCCTGTGCATGGGAGAGAAGGGCATATGTCTCTCAAAACATGGAACCACCAAATCTAGGTAGGCAAAGTACTTATTCTTGGGGGATAAATGGTGTTATTAGGATAAAGATTTTCCTCTGGATCAGAGGTGGCTCCTGGGGAATGAAAAGATTAAGGAAAAAAAAAACCACGCTATTCTTTAGATCTGATGAATCTATGCTGAAATGGATCCATTGTAGTGTTTCTTGTGGAAATCCAAAAACAAAATTGGGAAACTTGCAGGTAACGAGCAATGATAAGTACTGTCTGTAAAATGTGCTGTCATTTAGTATAAAGCAGAAAGCTTGTGTCTTTGACCTGTCTGAATGGATACCACAGAATGGGAGACAGAAAGGACCTCAGAGGCCACTGAATTAAAGTTGTGCCTGAAAGAAAATCCCCTCTTCAGGTGGTCATTGAGCTTTCCTTTAAAAGACTGCTAGTGAGAGGGGATAATATCTGATATTTCTATAGTAAGTTAAGGTCTATGAATCACTCTACATAGAATATTTCATTTGAACCTCACAATCCAGTGAGGCAGTTACTTTAGATATTATCTTCATTTTTACAGCTGTGAAAACTGAGGGTACGAGAAGGTAAGTGACTTGGCCCGAGGGCTTCTGGTATATGGTCTGACATGCCTAGAAGTAGCAGAGAGGGCTTAAAGATAGAATTCCCTAAGTGCTCTGGACCTCTTCTAAGGAAAAGTAAGCAAGAGGCAATGCTCTTTTAAAAAATCATCTTATCTCCCAAGTGATGAAGAGGATGCAGATGCTGCTTTCTTCAACTTCTGGGTAGAGGAACAATCAGCAATTTTTCTGTCTAGGTCTCTCTCTTCTAAGAATTGGTAAGGTAATGACCTTACATTATCAAGGTGGACCCATTTTGGCTCAGGAAAGGTAATTCATTGTCTTTTTCTTCAGTTGGAGTGCCTTCTCTTTGATTTCCCCCCAACTTGGTAGTCTCCAACTGGTACCTCATGTTCAAGGAATTGTGTGGGTTTATATTCCTAAAGCTATAACTCTCAAGCTCACATCAGTGCACTTACTCAGCCCTAGTAATGCAGGGGTAGTACAAGTCTGGGAAACCAGAAAGCAAGAGATTCTTCATAGACCAAAACTGAGATATTTGCTACTCCCTAATCCTTGGGAGGCAGTGTGGTACAGTGGGGAAAAGCACTGGATTTGGAGTCAGATGACTTGGGTTCAAATCCTAGTTCTACTATATAGTGAAATTTTGGACAAATCACTTAATCTTTCTGCGTCCCAGTTTTCACATCTGCAAAATGAAAGGAGCTGGATTAGTGTAACGATACTAGGATTTGAAGATCTTCCACGCCCCTTGAGCTTGCTGATGTAGCAGGAAGGGGTGGAGCAAGGGAACGCCGGAGCCAAGCTAGTCTCTGTGCGGTGCGGACTGGAAGCGGCGTCAGAGGCAGTGGCTGCAGCT
>CM053585.1:470826414-470847944 GCA_028646515.1 Pseudochirops corinnae
AGTGACATAGGAGAGAATGGACTGGGGGAGGGGGGACACACTGGGATGGCGGTTTTGGGCCGGTGGGTAGGGGAAAGAAGGGGAGAAAATATGTAACTCAAAATCTTGTGGAAATGAATGATGCAAACTAAATAAAATTAAAAAAAAAAAAAGAAAAGGACAATTTTATTTTTATTTTTTTCTTCTGTTCCTCACAGCAACTAGCACAGCTTCCCCCAGAATAGAAATTCAACTGACTGGTGACTGCCTCTCCAAGAAAACTTTCCTAGAAAATTCTACCTTCTCTTCCACAACCGCCTATACAACAACCTTGCTACCTACACCAGGACCATGTCCGGGGAGAACTTCTGTTCTGGGGCCTCATTTTCTGGAATGGTCATTGCCCCTCTGGGAATACTATTTCAGGAACAAATTGGCCATGTTTCACTTTACTCTCTGGTCATCTCTTCCTCTACAATATCTTCTCCAAAAGGAGACTGCCCCACTTCCTATTCAGTTCTGGATCCAGGAACCAAGATCATAATTAACTTTCTGGCCCCAAATGCTCCTCTCTGGCCACCTTCCCCTATACACATTTCCTCCATTAGAATGTAAACTCCTAGAGCCAAGCTACTAGAGTAGCAGGAAGCAGTGCAGCAAGCTTCCCATTCCTTTTCCTCCACCCTATCTGGGTGTAACTTAATTAATTTAGCAGGTTAACTAAGGGCTAAGTACCTCTGTGAAAGAAACAGAAGGTATGAACTCTGTCTCCAGGAAGGGGCTGGCTGAGACAGGAAGCCAATGTTTGTGTATCTAAGAAGAACCCCAGAGAAAAGAGACAGTCAGAATCAAGAATTTTTACTTCTGGAGGAGGAAGCAGAATTGTCCCAGCATCTGGGAGCTGGGATGCTACTGGACCAAGAACAGAGTTGGAGTTTTCTATGAGAACAAAATCTGGTGAAGTCTGAAGTGGCTGCCGAGAAGGCCACCTAGAAGGCAGAGATTTCTTCTGGGTCCTAAGGCCAGCCAAACTGCTAAGAGGACTAAAGAAGCATGACCAGGATAAGACTCTGTTTGTTTGTAGCTTGGTTGATCCTTGAGTTCCCGGCAACAGAAGTGGTGAAGGTTTTGAGATGTGCTGGACCATGTGAACTTCAGTGTGTAACAAGAACTGCTCAAAGGACTGGACAAGGACATGGGAGCTGTCTGCCTCTGAATCCAGGTGACTGGTGGATTCAGGTAGGAGCTGGGACCATGGAAGGGTATCCAGGGAATCTGGGAGACCACCCCAAGTCAAGATGAAGAAAAGGCCTCTTCTTGGATATTGAATGCATGATGAAACCAAAGTTTACTAGACACCAAGGGGTGGAGGGTTTGTGTAATTTCCTAATGATTTTATTTAGTGATTAGCTATGCTTAGTGACTGATTGCTAGATAAGTGACTGATTAAGTTAATCTGTTAATTGCCCCATGAGTGGAAGACTGACTTGTATAGTGAAATGATTAAATGATTGAAGTAAGGAGACAAACCTCCTTAGGGATACCAAATGATTATTCTTTTGTTCTTTGTTCTAAATATTGTGACCATTTTGGTGAAAAATATGTGGCCATTCTAATGTTAAGCTGTTGTGAACACTATATTGTGATTTTCTGTGATAAGATATAATGTTGTGAATATTATATTATGATTTGTTGTGAATGTTTGCCTTGATTTGTAATGGAATAAATGGAGTGTTCGCTATAGTGTGTAATCAGAACCTTAAAAGCTGTTCACAGTAGTATTCTTTTGGGAAGCTGCTTGTGCATGGTATTACACTGGGGAAGCAAAACACAACAGAACTCCTGACAGATCTAGAAAATGCACCAGGCTGAATCCTGATGGGGAAATCCAGAAAAAGTCAGAGTGAATCACTGGTGTAGCCTGTGAAGGTATGGTTTCAAAGAACCTAGGAAGATTTCTATAAACTGAGGTAGAGTGAACTGACCGGACAGAACCAGGAGAATAAATGATACCATGATAACACTATGAAGAAGACAAACAGCTTTGAAAGAATTAGGAACTCTGATCAGCATAATGACCAACCATGATTCCAGAAGACTAATTCTATCTCCTGATTGAGGGGTGAAGGTCTCAATGCAAAAATAAGATATACATATTTTATTAGAAGTGACCAGTACAGAAATTTGTTTCGCTTGACTATACATGTTTGTAACAGGTTTTAGTTTTCCTTTTTTTCCTCACTTAGGGAAGGGAGAAAGGTTAGGGAGGTTTAGAAAGCAGATATTTATTGATTTAAAAACAACAACAACAATAATAATAAAGACCATCAGCCATGTGGCCCTGTGACTGGAGGAATATTAAGAGTTAAAGTCACAATGTGAGAAAACAAAGGATTTTGAGCTTGCCACTCACTGATATCATACTGAGTTATTCACTCAGGGCAGGTTCAGTGGAAAAAAAATGTCCATCTAAAAGCCCCAAAGTGCATTTATCTTCTATGAGGAAAGTAGAAAAATGGAAATTATGAGCTTAACAAAGGCTAGGTAGGACCCTATGAGAAAGCAGCATGTCAAAGTATTGCTGGCACTCCAAATTCAGTTTCTTTTTCAAGGGGAACCTCTATGAGTATTTCTGTGTTTTCTATATTCATAACTAAAAAAAAAAAAAAGAATGTAAGCTTTTGGAGGGAAAGGACTATCAATGTTTTTGTATTTGTATCCCCAGAGCTTGGAACAAAGCAAGCTCTTAGCAAATGCTTTTTCTGTCATTCATTCAATACATACTGATTGAATGACTGGTGGAAAATGGCTTTAAATGAGGTTGAATACCTTATTATTTAGACTTCAACTAAGAAAAAACAAACATTAAAATAATGGTTTTTAGGTTAAAATTAGTTAAACTCTCTAGAAGGAATTTGAGCAAAAAGCTATGGAATTACAGAACAAATTCACCTTAGATTTAAGAGTTCTGAAGCCAATAGAGACCAAACAGAGGAAAACAAATGTTAGTAGAGGCAGCCAATAAGCTGAGGAAATGTCTAAATCCTATTTGTCAGTTACTGTCTTACATATCTCCCTCTCCCCCTCCCAGCCATCTCATTGCTGCACATCTAAGTTGCTTGAGACCTTAATCCTCATAATGACATTTTCTGTCAAATCAAATGTAAATGAAGGCACAGTTGACAAGCAACTAAGCAGCACTGTGCACAATAGCCTCTATCTCTTGAGAGAGAGAGAGAGAGAGAGAGAGAGAGAGAGAGAGAGTTTTCATAATGATCCCTTTCTTGATACAGACCTTAACCCTTCCTTCACTACTGCCTTTAAAAACAGGCGGTTCTCTACTATTTTAAAGATACAACAACAAACCTCAGATATTCATTCCCACTGATCTCTTTAACTACATCCCATTTTCAATCAATGTCCCATTTTCCCTAACTGTTGTTAGCGTGTGGTAGGATGCTCTCGAGGCTCTATTTTCTTTAAAACCACTTCCCTCCAATCTGGTTTGCATCCTTACCACTCTGCTAAAGCTTCCCTCTTCAATGTTGCTAATGACTTCTTCCTGGCCAAAACCAATAGTTTCTATGCAGTTTTCATCTATTTTTGCCTCTCATTGTTTATCACCAACAACCTATCTCCACGGAACTTTCTTATTCTTCACTTTTGTTGATGCATGTGGCAAACTATAAAGCTCTCCCTTTATTTTACTGATGTATTTACTTCTGTCTCCACTGTTTCCTCTTCTTTCTTAGGCATACCTATGAACCATAGGCATACTGTCAGAATCATTTCTTGGCCAAATGAACCACAAATCTAAACTTTTGATTCCTAATTTCAAGTATCTGGGTAGATGTTCTACAGACTTTTTATTTTTAATATGCCAAAAAACCCAGCTTACTACCCTTCCTTCTCAGCCTTTTTCTACCTTGTCTGTTAACTGCAGTAACATGACCATAATTTCAGTTCCCCAGGGCTCTCAATTATTTTCATTTCCTCTTTTTCCTTATCCTACATTTAATCTTTTTTCAAGTCCTACAGATTTCATAGCTTCTCTCAAATTCATATCCTCCTTTCCATTTATATAGTCACCAACCTAGTCATGATTCTTACTGACTGACACCTGTACTACTGCAAGTCTCTGAGCTGCTCTTCTTGTTTTCAGCTTTCCTACCACACTAATGCATACCATGCCTAACTGTTAGAATAGTTTTTATTATGTCACTGTAACAAGAATCCTATAGTGACTTAATGCGTATGAGAAGAAATAGAAATTCCTCAGTTTATAATTCAGTTCTTGATTAGCTCATCATTTCTATCTTATAAAACTTGTCTTTAATTTCTTCCCTACAAGGCTTTACTTACTGATATAGCTAAGTTAGTCAGTTCTCTGTTCCTGGTATATGAACTGCTGGTAGCCATTTCCATGCTTTTACAAATTTTACCCTCTATTAGAAATGCCCTGTATCTTCTACTTCGCCAACTTGACTAGATTTACCCTTCTATTAATGTCCTCTTTGGTACAGAACAAGTAAAAAGTACTTAAAGTCAAAATATTTCTGTATTTTTAATTGGCCTTCTGCTTTCTCAAACTGAGGTCTTTATCTACCAGTTGTTTTTTTACATCTAGTGACTAAAAACATTATTACGCAGATAGTAGGTTTATATGTTGTTAGCCAGTACTAATTAATAATCCATAGCAAGTGATCCCTTTCTCACAATGGACAATTAGGTATGCAACAAGATGAGAAAAGTTTCTGGAAAAAGAAGGCAGACATCTACTCACTGTCATTTTCTAAAGAATTCATTAATATGCATGAAGAGTAATTATTTGAAATTATTAACAATTTTATTCTCCCCACTTATTTTTTTTAAATGGTCAAAGAGAGTCTTCTAAAACTGAGTATCAAAGCTGAAAATGGGGTTAAAACACCAACCTGTCCCACTATCAAATGTTTTTTGTTCAGCAAACCAAGCCACACTACACATTTAAGTCTGTTAAGCCTTTATAAATCAGAGCTGGTGAAGTTATGACTCAGCTGGTGTATCCTCCTAGTCATCACAGAGCCAATATCCACTGGGAAAGCAACTATTGAGATAAGAGACAAAACCACTCAAGGCTCATTTGGACCATCAATGTTCTTCATCTAGCACTATTCTTAAAAGTCATAGGGGTTTGGCAAAATGTGAGTTACCAAATACTGTTTTCCTACCAATAGTTTCAACTGGAGAAAACTACACTGAACCCAGCATGTTAAATATTAGATGAAGCACAACAAAATTAACCTAGAGTGTAAATAACTTTCTGGTAATAAGTTGAGAACTTCTGAAAGTTGATCCTGTTCTTTTATAATATTACACATACCATGATGCAGTGAAGCAGTAATGCACAAGTATACCAAAACAATGTTATCCCAATGTCATTTCACAAGAGTATTGTTTTCCATAAGACTAATTCATTATTCAAAAATCTCATTGTAAAATAATGGAGAGCTCCATTAATATTCTTTCTATAAAACTAACTGTCCCTCTAAAGTTTCATGAAACCAATTGGTGATTTAAAATGGGTTAACCCATACTAAAAGTAATTCTAATACAATAATGCCCAGCACTGTAAAAGTTGTGTCATTCTATTCAATTCAAATTAAGATAAGAGCAGACAGGATTGAACTTCAGAAATTGTAAAATACCTCCCACAATTCCAAGCTATAAATCATGAATACCATAATTACCCCAAATTCAAAACTGTGGTTAACCCAAAGGGCAATGGAGAGATATATGGTAGACACAAATAATCAGTGGCATATTACGAGTGGTCACTTGCATTTAAGAAATTGTACCAAATATATCTGGGTCTAGACTCTTCCAGGAAGTATAAAACAGAAAAGAGATGGGCTAGATATGAAATGAAACATAACTAATAGAAAGCCCAAGTCTTGAACTAGTATTCATATGAAGGAATACAGAATTTTCTTCACACACACAATGTTGATTCTAGCATGTTAGGGAGACCTACCTATGGAGGATTTATGGGAAATTATGGATAAGATTTGCACAGAGTAAGGTATGTATGAGTTGTGATCTGCAATGTTGGACAGAGTACCAATATTAATAATATCATGGATGGTTTGGGTTTTTTTGGAAGTAAGGCAGTTGGAGTTAAGTGACTTGCCTGAGGTCACACAGCTAGGGTCATGTATCATTTGAACTAAGAAGAAGATATTCTACTACTGTTTATTTTTCAAGATCTCTGAAAAACAGGAAAATATTGAATGAATGGAGGAAAATCACAAATATGGTATTATTACTTCCACAAAAAAGATATTCAAGAAGATACCAATAACTACCAACCTATATGCCTACTTTTTCATCTCTGATTTACACACATATATAAATATGTATGTATATATAAAATGGCAGTCTTTCACAAAGGACTTCCCATAACCTTCAAAGCCACAAAAATGAGTGAAGGGTGTAGAAAGATCAAGTAAAATTATTTATTGTTGTGGATAATTAAAGAACAGTCGACTCAGTAGAGAAAAATGCCAGTTGAAAAGAGTAAGATTCAGGAAGATATCATGCATGTGTTAAAGATTCCTTAATAGATGCCACCATTGAAATAATGTTGTTAAATGAACAAGTTCATTATAATTTCTGGGTTTTATTGATTAAAATGTTACAAAGTTATATTTGATATTCTAAAATTTTAGATTTATTGGACTTACCTGGCTAATGTTAAAACTGACCAGTCAATTTTAATTGTTCATTGTAACATTTATATTTCATAAAGCATCCTGAAGTTCTATCAAGTTGAATAAGGTAAATATCCTTTTAAAGTTAATGAATGACCAGAGACAGTGTGATAAAAATGGATAGAGAGCTGGCTTTAGAATTCAGAAGACCTAAATTCACGTCCCACTTTTAACATATTGGTGTGAATCATTTGACTTCTTAGTTATCTAGGCAAGTTATAAACTGTAGAGTATGTGAAAGCTGCACTGGTAGAGGAAATATCCTCACTGGGAGTTACCCCTGATAATGAAATCATAGGTCTGGTCCAAAAAACCCCCACTATTTTAATTGGCTAATAAATTATGTTTATAATCCAAGCAATAAAAATGAAGCAGGCTCTAAAATAAGGAGTCTTGATGTCCTTTGTTCCAAGCTTAATTTTTTACATTTTAAAAAATAAAGTTCAATATATCTTTCAAGAATCTGTATGTATATCTGCCTCATAAAGTTTAGCCATGGCAGAACTCTACTGGTAGCAGATAAAAAACAAAGTACTATATTGCAGTAAAGGCTGTATATGAATATGGGCTGATCTTCTAAAATGAGATCTTTTTAAAAGGAAAAAATATGTTAAGTATACACTAAAACAGTATACTAATCATAATCAAACAGCAAGTATTTATTAAGTCCTTGTTATGTGGCAGGCACTAGGGATATAAGTACAAAGAATGAAACAATCCCTACTTGCAGTGAGTTTACATGTAAATTAATAAAAATATAAACATAGCTAAATACAAGAATTATAGGCTGACTCAAGTTTTATATAAAGCCAGCTTAAACAGCAGGGTCTATATTCTGACTTATACAATGATTCTGTTTTTGGAGAACAGGTATAAAATAGAACTTTATCCAGCATAAAAGATGTCTTACTTAAAGGTACCTTGGTTCTACATGCCTCCATTTTGTCACTCTATATCCTGTCTCTTAAAGGACCAGATACTTCTCTACATAGCAATATGAAGTCATAACATTATAGAATTTTGTCACTTAAAGGACCCTCAAGTCATCCAGTCCAGTGCTATCAAACAGAAGCAGGGGCCATTAAACCATACATAAGGATTCCTGTGGGCTGCATATTGATTTAGAAAATCACATGTTTATGTATTTATTTTTTCATTAATACAAGAACACATTAAAGTCAGATAGGAACTACAATTTAATCTAGTTCAGGCTATGCTTGGCAGTGTTGTGGGCCACATGTAGCCTGCAGGCTGTCTATCTGACAACTCTTAACCAGTCCATTCTGGAGTCAGGAAATCAAATCCTGCCTCAATACTTAATTAGTTTTCTGATTCTGGGCAAGCCCTTCACCCTCTCTGTGCCTTAGTTTTCTTACCTGTAAAGTGTGAGTACTAGTAACTACAGGATTATTGTCAGAATTAAAATATGAGATTTTGCAAACCTTCAAGTACTATATAAATGTTAGCCACTATTATTATTTTATCCTCATCTTTTTTTGATAGAATTCATATAGAGATGGATAGCTACTTATCTTTATCTATGTCATTAAATATTTAATGTTCTAATATATTATTGTACAAGTGGGGAAAATGACTGATTTCATCACAACTAGATAAAAGCTTTTAGATATAATATCATTTATATATAAAACTGAAAATATTTTTGGAACTACAGTAGCAGACAGGATAATAGGGATGATTTGTATATTTTGCCTCCAAATAGTTTTTATTTCTTCTGCTAAGTTTCTATGTCTTGAAAGTTTTTCATTTCATACAGTTTGGAGATTATGAGTATCTGGTATGGTGGTATTAATTAAAAATAATGTTCCTAAATTTTTATGGCTCAATCCTATGGATAGCCAATAGTGGGTAGCAGTTTTTTTTCCCTGTGATTATACCTAGATCCAGTAGAGTTTATTTGTTGAATTCTCAAAGATACTTGGGAGTCTATATGTATAACATGGGATGCTAAATTTTTACAATACACAATACAATATTTCTAACGCTTCTTTGAATAGTCGGCATTGATCAGTCAGTTCAAGCTCCTTAAAAATAATCTTTCTGCAATTTGTAGTGGCAATGATCTGGTCAAGTATCCTTATCATAAACCTCTCTATTTCTGTAAACAAAAATCAGTATGACTCAATCATTTGTTCAATGCTTCTTTGTTGACATACTGTTTACTGAATTCATATGAATGTCACCCATTGAGGGCCTTTTGATTCCACTCTTGGATCTTAGCCATTTCACAGGCTCTATCCAGGGTGAAAATAATTTATTATCATTATCATGACTATCCTTCCAAATGAAGAAATACTTTCTCCAGTATCTTTTAAAAGGTGCCTACCTAGCTTTTGGTTTGAACACCCCAGTCATAGGGAATTTACTATTTATTTAACAAGGTAGCCCATTTCATCATGAGACAATTCAGGTTGTGGGAAAGTTCATTTTTATGGGCACAATAGAGGTCAAGGCTCATTAATGTCTTACAGGAATGAAAGCAATCCTCAGTTTTTTTGGTAACAGGAGCTGTATGACAATAATGTATAGCAAGAGCATTGATTGAATTAGAAGTCAGGAGAACTGGGTTTCAATCACAGCTCTCTGCTACTTCTAGTTATTTTGAACTTGGATGATCTTCAAAGTCCCATGTTGGGACTCATTCTATGATCCTGATTTTCTTGTTCTTTGAGTTTTAGGAAAAATTAATTCGATAAGCATTTATTAAGTACCAATTATGTTCTTGGCATTGTCATTTGTGGGACACAAAAGAGAAACTAGTTTCTGACTGTAGATGGTTTATAACTAATTCTTCAAAAAAAATGTTCCTATTAATTAATTGTAGTCTTTAGGAAGACAAAACATAAGCATATGAAACAACTGAAGATTATGTGATTATGTAACACATAATATTCACAGGTGCAACATTAATTGAATGAGACAGAGAAAAGGATCTTAAAAGTAATCTTAATAAATCAAACCTTACAAAATACATTTGTAAATGAGAAAAAAGGTACTGTAGTAGAGTATTCAAAGAATTATCAGTTGAGTCATTTTTTACTGAATGAAATTTGACATTTAGAAGTGAACAGAAGACTACAGGATCTCATCCAACTGGGGAATTCTTAGGTTTCATTGAATTGTTGGGGGCTTATGATCTAATAATGGCAGATCACAGAAGAATAACTGACTTGGTTAGAAAAGTAATTAATTATCTGTCAAAAGATATTCAGAATGCTTTCAATAAGGTTAATATGAGTAGAGTCACAAAGAAATTAATTGAAGTTTAAACGGCTAAATTATACAGTATTCAAAATGGATTGTACTCTAGATGCATCTTTTAAAAATTTCAAAAATATTAAGATAGATTACTTGTGTTTATGAAAAAATAACAAACCTTTTGGTCAATTTTTTGAAAAATTTTTTGTTAACGTGAGGGACTTTTTAAAATGTATTAATAGTTTTATAAATTATCCAGCAATGAATGTAGACACATGATTTATTTAATACTTCAAATATCTATAGACTGTATTGGAATGGTTACTCTACCAACACAAATCTTCTGTGGTTTAGCATGCAGACTTTGAGAGCTGCTGAAAAAGTTCATGACCTGACACAGACCTGGTGACAAGCTTTTCCAAACTTAGTTAAACTAGTTCTCACACAATAGTCTAGTCTAGGGGTGGGGGACCTGTGGCTTGGAGGCCATATTTGGCCTTCTAGGTTCTTGGGTTTGGCCTTTTGACCAAGTTTTACAGAACAAATCCTTTTATTAAGGGGATTTGTTCTGTGAAGTCTGGATTCAGTCAAAGGACAGCACTTGAAGACCTAGAGGGTTACATGTGACCTTGAGGCCACTAATTCCTCATCCCTAGTTTAGTTCATCTGACATTTGGCCTATATTCTCTGTCAACAGAATGAATATGAAAGGTCAGAACACAGTTTTTGTTATGTCCACAATCTGAAAGTATGATTTCAGGTGCTATAATTCAACTAGTTGATATGATAAAAGAAACTTATGGTGTTTTGTATTTCCTTCTTGAGAAATCAAATAGCAAAATATGGTGGTATTGCCTCTGAATTTCCAACAGCCAAGAATCAACAAGCAATTTTTGAGAAACTTAGCCAAGCTGAAATAACATCTTAAAATATCATTTTTTATCTACTATTTGAAACTGTGAACCAAGCTGCAGCCAGAAAAGTACAAGATTTTTATTCTTAAACAAGGTCTTACAGCTAGAAGAAAATGAGTTGAAATGGCATGTCAAACAATAATGGAAGATTATAATGGTGATGCTAGACAAATTATAAGTAAAAAATTTGTTGTTCTACAGAAAAACAGTATTGGTAAACTTAATGCCTTGCTGTTATTGAACTTTCTAAAAAATGCTATTTTCTCCAATATTATCATTACTCTGTGCCCACCTTTAACTATTGCAAGTATCATTAATACTACTAAACGCTTGGTTCAGCAAACCAAAAGCTAATTAGGAAATTGTGGAGAAGCAACAAACTTGCTTGCTGTATTTTGATAATGAAGCATGCTGCACGCCCCTCCTGGCAGAGAGGGGATGGATTCAAACTACAGAATGAGACATGCATCTTTTGGGCACAGCCAGAGTGGGAACTTGTTCTACTTGATTATGCATCTGTTACAAAGGTTTTGTTTTTGTTTTCTTTTTTTTTTTCAATGGGAGGGAGAGCTGGAAGGGAGAAGAGGGTGAGTGACAGTTGCTAAAAAAAGAAAAGAACAAAAGGAGGGCCATTGAAGCATTTTTTTAATTTGTAGAAAGAGATCAAAGGGAAGGCTAGAAGGGATCACAAAAAAGCAGGAGAGCTTTAAAAGACACATGCTGAATTTATTATATGCTTAAAAAGAAAACCCAGCTGTACATTTAGAGAGATTTTCAGTTCCATGTACACCTTTTACTGTACTAATCTGTATATAGAAATGTGCGGTTTGTGTTTGTTAAGCACACACACACACACACACACACACCTCTCTCTTTTATCTTGTAACACGATTTATTTTCAAGTTAACTCTACTGCACCAAAATGCCTAGTGTGGGTCCAGCTGCTTGGGATGACTGCTACAGGTGCTCAGTTTTACTAATTTCAGCCTTTTGTATTCTGAAAAATTTAAACAACAAATACGATATCCCTTCTCCCAAAAAAGACCTGGATAGATGCATGAAAATATTGATAACTATGCAAGATGGTGATTAAGTGCCAAAGTGAATGACAGAAAGTACTACAAGAATTCATAGGGTAATGTTTTACTGCAACAAGATGCTTCCATGCATGTTAAAATTATTTAAGATTCCCTGAAAGTTCTACCAGAACTTTATTCAATCACCCTCTAATAACTAATATGAAGTGAAGCATAAATCAGGACAATATTCATGCTGAAGTTGTATGTCATTGTCATAGACAATATCTAGCACAGAATCGAGGTCAAAGGAGTATTCTCCACTAGAAGGCAAGGTCCTCAGACGCTCCTGTTTGTGGGTGACATTGTTCTAATTACATTAAGTTTTAGACACTACAGATCCTCCTGAGATCCATAATCAACCAAAAGAGTTTGGCCTAACTTTCCACACAAGAAAACCAAGAGAATGAAGAATGCCTATTGTCTCGACTACTTTATGCAAGTCATCCATCAGTGTATATCCATATGGATCTCTTTATCTGTCTATATGTATGTCTATCTTAAATAGTCAAAAAAAATTAGTTGGGCCCAAAATTGGACAGAAGGAGAGCAAAATAGATTGCCTCTGGGGAAACTGCATAATTATTTTAATGGCTCCCTCTCTCCTAAGCTTTACCCTGAAACAAAAGCCCATCTTTAAAATAACAATATTCTTCCAATGGTGTTATATGGCTGTGAGTCACAGAACTCTGTAACTCTGAAGAAATCAAAGCACATGGAGGACATGAATAGGAGTGCAATACATTACAGACAAGGAATTATGAAAGAGAATATTTAAAGGATGTCATCAAGGAAATGTAAAATTGGAAAAGAAGATGGGCTTATCAAGAGCTGAGAACAACCACTAAGCAGCAGACAGCCCAAGTGTTCCTCTAAGGTCTTTGAAACATTAGAATTCAAGGAAGTCTCCAGCATATGGGTATAACTTCTGTGTTGAACTTATGGTAAGGCATGGACAGGAGGTAGGTACCTAGACTGGGGAAGCATCAGTGAGTTGCAGTCTTGATCACCAGAGGGAATGATCATAAAGATGAGATCATAGATGCAAGTAAAATGTGAGTATTTAATGTTTTGTTTTATTATAATCAACCAGTAAGTAGGCATTTATTAAGCAGCTTAGTATGTGCCAGGCACTGTATTAGATGATGGTGTAATAGAAAGAATACTTGATGGAATCATGAGACCTGGTTCTAGCCCCAGTTCTGCCATTTGCTAAGCTGTGTAATTATGAGCAAGTTAGTCAGTTTTCATCCTCAACAAAATGTTGTCCCATATAGCTAGAAAGCCATCTAAACCAACCACTTCAGTTTACAGAGGAAATACTGAAGTTAAGTGACATCCCTAAGGTCACACAGGTAGTAAGTAGAAGAGAAAAATGTATGTGTATGTGTGTGTATAAACCAAAGGAAGGCACAGTGTGGACACTTGGAGTGGGTGCAGGCTAATTAGGTTAGGGAAGTGTGATTACACAGGAACTGGAGAATCTTATTAGGAGTCATGTACATCTTTGTATCCATAATGTCTTGAGCAGGAGTAGGGTTAAATATTGCACAATTAGACAATTATTTCTTAATTACATCAGCACATCATGCAACAGAGCTGGGGAACTGCTAGTTACAAATCTTATATGCCTAAAAGGAAATTTTAAAAAATACACCTGGTTCAAAATAAATCTCCATGGTTTGTTAGAAGCATCAGGGGGAAAAAATTCTTAGCCTCCCTCCCTCTACCAGTAAACATTAATATATCTTTGGTATTCCCACTGAAGCTTGAAATTAACATGACTTTTTGTTTATTTCTTCATTTCAGTAAGCAGCATCCTTGTCAGCTCATCTCAGAATTGCAGTTTGTTAGGTAGCTATTGCAGAGCCAAATAAGAAAGCCCCAAGGAAGTCAGATATTGTCCAGCAGTGGTTCTTTGCAAAAACAGATTTGTTTTTAACTTCTCAGAAATAGAATATTGAATTAAAAATAAATATTTAAAATCTAAGAAGCATTTATCCAAAAAATCATTTTTAAATGGGCAAAACCAAACGCAACAGGCTATTCAATAAGCATAAAACCTAGCAATGGAGTTTTAAACCTAGAGGTTTATGAAAAACTGACAATAAGGAAAAACCCAAAAGAGATAATATCAAACCCAGAATTTTCCAAGATTCAAGGATTTAATTTAGGGCTATAAAGTAATGGCTAACTAACCATTTTAAAATAAAGTATTACACACTAGCAATGACCAGAGTTCCTAAAATACCTAGAAGGCCAGTTCACTGCACTTTCCCCAATCTCAGGCTCTCTTCTTTTAGCAAAGTGCAATTACCTCTTTGTCTTTTATCACTTCCCTTGAAGACCTACCAAGCTGCCTTCTACCAACCAAGCTTCTTTTCAGAAAAGCTACAGCAAATCACAGCTGCTTCAATATCTCTACAGGCTTTTGAAAGGAAGGGTTTCCTCTCTAGGGCAGATAGGTGGTGCAGAAGATAGAGTGCTATACTTTGGGACAGGAATATATGAACTCAAATATTGTTTAAGACACTTCCTGACCCCATAAAGAAAAATGCTGTACATCTCCAGAGAAAGATCTGATGAACTCTGAGGGCAAAATGAAGCATACTTTTTTCACTTTACGTTTCTTGCTTTATATTGGGTTTTTTGGCGGGGGAAGGAGGTGCGCTAACATGGAAATGTGTTTTGCACGACTTTGCATGTATAATTGTTTGCCTTCATATTCCCTGCCTTCTCAATGAGTAGGGGAGGGCTGGGAGGGAGGTAGAGAATTTGGAACTCAAAAATTTTTTAAAGGTTAAATATAAATACATTTTTAACCTTTAAAAAAAGATAAATCCTGACTCTGAGCAAGTCTTCCTTTCTCAGCCTTAAGTTCCTCTTCTATAATATGGAAGCAATAATATATGTATTTTAACACATGTAATACCCCTTGCAAAGCCCTCAAAGTGCTTATAAATGCTATTATGATTAATGTAATTATTACAATTTTGAGGCCACTAAATCATGGAGAATTTTGTCAAATACTAATTTGAAGAAATACCTTAAAATATTGAAAACCATCTTTTTTACTCATGATGGGGCTGATGGGGCAATGGGACCTCTAAAAAAGTCCTCAAATTTTCTCAGACATTTCAACCCTAGCGTTTCTCTGAGGCGTCCATCCCATCCCATTATAATCATTTCAACTGTCTTTTCATTGTGGCCCTCCAAACCAGCAGTCTTTCATTCTCTGTTACCTCCATACCACCCCCAACTATTTGCCATTCCTTAATCCCTTCCACATTTTTCATAGTCTTTTTCTGTATAAAAATACCAATTTTATCCCATTAAAGTGTGCAGATTCTTGCCCACCTAACCAGTGCTATAATAAAACCTCACTACTCTGACTGAAAGAAGGCTTGAGTGGTCAAATTCTTTTGAGGCAAATCCATCTTATACCCTTGCATTTTGGGGCTCCTAGCACCCTTGGATCAGTATCAAGATTAATCTTGTTTACTTGAACACTGTATTTCTTCCTCTGAGTTTTTTTTTTTAATTTTACTTAAATTTCCCAAATTCCCCTCACACAGAGGGGAATAAAAGGGGAAAGTTCTATCGATTTTATATTTTGTAACCTCTGGTTTTGGAATGCAGTGACCCAATAAAAAATACTAAAGCTGAAGGACAACTAAACAATAGCTTTAGTTTATTGTTTTCAATCTTTCCTTGTGGCTATTTTCCCTCACTGATCACTGCAAAGAACACTGGTTATGAGACATTATTGCATTATTCTGTTTTTTTTCCTTGGCTATAAATTTCCTGGTGCAGTTTGAAGAGTATCTTTCATGTGTATAAGTCTTTATGTTTTACAAAGCACTCTTTTTCACATACACCACCTCATTTGATCCTTCTCAAAACTCTGTGAGGTAGGAAAGGAAGGTTATTAATGATTCCTATTTGCCATCTGAGGATCAGAGGTTAAAATGATTACCTATATAAATGACTACCATATGATATCATGTGGCTAGCACCAGATTCAGGATATGAATCCAGATGTTCTTACAAATCTATGCCTTTCCCAATACATACTATATCATCTCTATTTGAACTTGAAAACCGTCCCTAAATACTAGTCAATGGAATTTTCTCATTTGTCATTTAAACAGATTTAGTATGAGTGCTGGATGTGAAATTAGGAAGACCTGAGTGTGAATTCTGACTAGACATTTACTGGCTGTATGATCCTAGGTGAACCTCTTAACCTCTCAGACCTTTTCTCTAAAAGGAATATAGTAAGACCCACCTCACAAGGTCGAGGGAAGGATCAAATGAGATAATTTATGCAAAATTCTTTGCAAAAAAAAAAAATAAAAAGGGGTACCATTCCAAGATCAGTTATCATAATTTGTTTCATATGTTGCCATGGTCACAATTTATTAAAAACCTATTATGTATGAGGCAAGTTAAAGCATGGTGACTCTATGTGAGAAGTAAGGAAGGCACAGCTGTCACCAGACATTTGTGAAAATCTTTCAATGGAAAGCCCTTGTGCTATTCTCTCCAAAGTGCTACTATTTTAAAGGGCAGTTGAGGGTGAAAAGTTTCTCAGACTTAAGCATTCTAATAAGGATGGAACATGGACACTTGGCATTACTGCCCTTCCTTCCTTCACAAAGCTCTGCCTTGGCAATCCACCAATAGTAATGATACTACTGACTGAAAGAATGGTGAGAGAGGCATGAAGTTATTTAGTTTTTCCATCCCACATTTTTTACTTTTGAAGGTTTAATATAAGAGCTTAAGTAGGTAAGGTACCTGATTGACCACTTAAAAAGGGAAGAACTACCAAGGCAGGCGCTTAGGAATTTGCACAGGGCCCTGGGGACCCATTCTATATGGATCTTTCTTCCTTACAGTTCAGTCTGTAGGTCCTTTTAACAAGGCAACTCCGCTCAATCCTGCTTCCCGCTAACATAGGCCTGGGGCAACTTCTAGTTAAGGAGGCAGACCACCAGGCTCCCACATACTACAGAAAAACTCTGATGTTCATAGAAAAGCAAATAATGGTCAAGAAATCCAGTGAGAAGCTATAGTGACTTCTTCCACCCCAGAGATGCATGACATTAGTCAGAAGTCTGACAGCAATAGGAAACCCTACCTATAAAGCCAGTACCAGCACTGACCAGATTTCCATCTCAAAGAGAGATAGCCAGGGGCATGGATAACTTGGATCACTTTGTGTCAAGTGGCATCAAGAGTAGATAGTTCTGCCTCCAAGATCTCAGGGTAGGATACTTGGGAGTGGTGGTGGTAGCAGATGCTGTGTCTGTGATACACTTCAGACCAGGACACCCAGGTCAAGGACTATGAGGTCCCTAATATGTTCTCCTGAGACACACTTTATAGGGCTCTGAGATCCAGTGATCTAAAGCTTAAAGAAACTTAAAGATCTAGGGCAAGGCCTAAGCCCAGGAGGTACAGGAACCTAAGTGAGACAGTGCAAGTCTAAACTCAAATAGCACAGGAGGACAAGGCTCCTGTTTAGGAACTAAAGTTGGAAAGATGAATAAATCAAAGGAAACACCAATCAGTGTGCAAATCTAAAGATTCCTCTCAAAGAAGGAATAACTCAGTAACATCTGCAGGATGCCCTCTGCATCCTGTGACACTGATCATTACTTTCTCCTCGACACTCTTCTCTCTAGGTTTTCAGGACACCATTCTCTCCTGTCCCATCCCCACTCCTACCCTTACCTATCTGATCATTCCTTAGTCTCCTTTGCTGTATCCTCACCCAAATCATACCCTCTAATCATAGGTGTCTCATAAGGATTTGTCCTGGAATTTCCTTCCTTCTCCTTCTATACTACTTCACTTTATGATTTCATTAGCTCCCATGGATTTCTCAAATCTACTTTTCCAGCCCTAACCTCTCATCTCACATTTCCAGTTACCTTCCAGACATCTCCAACTGGATGTCCAGTAGACATCTTAAACTCAGTATGTTCAAAATCTAACTCATTATCTTCATCCCCAACTTCCTCAGGCTCACAACCTAGGAATCTTCTTGAATTTGTCCATATCTCTCACCCCTCATATCCAATCTGTTGCCAAGGCCTGTCCATTTTACCTTTGCAACATCTTGAACGTACCTCCTTTCCTCTGATTTTCCAGTGCTTAGCAGTGCCTGGCACATAATGGGCGCTTAATAAAGACTGATTGACTGACTGACTGGTTGCAGGCCCTCATCACTTCATACCTGGCCTACTGCAATAGTCAATATTTCCCCTGTTGTACCCTTCCTTATCTTATCCTATTTTATTTTTAAATCTTTTTAAATTTAAAATTTGCGTCCAATAGGTCTGCCTGCCTCAAGTTTCCTCATTCTAATGCATCTTCCATTTAGCCAGCAAAGTGATTTTCCTACAGTGAATCAAAGTCAACTGCAGTCATGTCATCATTTCCCTGATGCCATGGTCCTCTTTGAAAATGAAGGACAAAAAAAAGGACAAACACAACAACAACAACAATAAGGTCATTTGACACCTTTCCCCTTCCCCTTAGTGAACTCCAGGGGCTCCCATCATCTCCAAGATCAAATACAAAATCCTCTGTTTGGCTTTCAAAGTCCTTTATAACCTAGCTCCCTCCTACCTTCCCAGTCTTCTTACATCTTATTCTTTGCCATGTAACTCTTTCATCCAATGACTATGACTTCCTTGCATAGAATGTTGTCCCTCTTCATCTTCGCCTACTGCCTTTCCTATCTTTTTTTAAGTTCCAAATAAAATCCTATTTTCTACTGGAAGCCTTTCCTAACTTCTCCCAAATTCTAGTGTCTTTCCTCTCTTAATTATTTTCTTGTTATCCTGCACACAGCTTGTTTGTACATGTCTGTTTGTTTGTTATTTCCCTTATTAGGCCGAAAGCTTCTTGAGGGCAGGGACTGTCTTTTGCCTCTTTTTGGATCCTGAGTATTTATTACAGTGCATGGTACATAGTAGGTGCTTGATAAATGTTTACTGACTGATGTCTCTCCTCTGATACTGTCACTACCCTACGTAAGCCCTTACCATTTTATGCCTGGAACTCTGCAGGAGTCTAGTTGGCCTGCCTGCCACAAGTTTCTCCTCACTCCAGTCCATATTATTCTTTTTGTACAAGAAGACTCGAACAAAAGAAAGAAAGAAAGAAAAAAAGAAAATGAAAAATTATATGCTTCAGTGCATATTCAGAAACACCCGTTTTTTTTTCTCTGGAGGCAGATAAGCACGTTTCATCATGAGTACTTTGAGATTGTCTTGGATCATTGTATTTATTGCTGAGAACAGTTAAGTTGTTCAAAATTCTTCATTGTACAATATTTCTGTTGCTGTGTACCATGTTCTGGTTTTGTTCACTTCACTTTGCATCAGTCCATGGAAGTCTTTCCAAGTTTTTCTGAAATCATCCTGCTTGTCATTTCTTTTAGCATAATAATATTCTATCAGTCAATATCACAGCATTTTCAGCCATTCACCAGTTGATGGTCATCCCCTCAATTTCCAATTCTTAGCCACCATAAAAAGAGCCACTATAAATATTTTTGTACAAATAGGTGTCCTGTCCCCAACCCCGCTTTTCTTGAATCTCTTTGGAATACATCACCATGTACTTTCATGGACTGTTCTCCATACCTAGAATGTTCTTTCTCCTCACTGATTCCTGGCTTCCTTAAAATCTGCACTAAAATTCACCTTCTACAAGAAACTGTTCCCAGTCCTCCTTAATATTACTGTCTTCCTGTTGAGATTTTCTCCAATTTATACTGCATACACCTTGTTTATACAGTTGTCTGCCTATTGTCTTCCCCCATTAGATAGTGACCTTCTTGAGGGCAAGGGCTGTTTTTGCCTTTCACTCTATCCCTAGCACTTAGCACAATGTTTGGCATATAGTAGGCACTTAATAAGTGCTTTTTGACTTGCTCATACCTGTTATGAGTCTCACCTCTATAAATATTCAAATTCAACCATATACCTATAATCCATATATAACTATAACCTACATAGAGATAAAAAATGTACAGATTCTTCCCCACTCCCCCAATCTACTGATATATATCCCTACCATACACAAAAACTGATGATTGTGCAATTTTGTGATATAAGGCCCCAAACTACAGTGTACGGTATTCCCTCTGATATGGTACCACATAAAGCTATTGGTAAAAATTGTGTTACCATGGACCTGGAACCACTATGGACTTGGAACCACTATGGACCTTTCCAGCTGTTGGCTTACTGGTTTTCAGTAAACCTAAAACTTTTGGCCAGAAGGTTCAGAGATGAGATTAATCTGAAAAACTAAGGTTTTGGTTCTCATTCTTCCATTTACTTGTGTGACCTTGGACAAGTCATTTAACCTTTAGAGGTCTCAATTTACACAGATGTGAAATGGAGATTAAAAATGACAGTCTTCATAGATCTAAAATACTAATATATTTACAAAATAGGAATTGATATATGTAAATATAAAGATATTAAAAAGACATTCAAGTTGCTGCCAGAAAATAGAAAAAAAAAACCTGAGCAAAGCAGATGTCAGATGATACCTAGCATATAATTATTGATCTAGATATCCAAGTATTATAGAACCCATAGTCACAAAAATTCATAGATACACTCAAAAGAGATGGAGTGAATAGGTATGTGAGAGAGAACATGATTTTATCGGAATGAAGAATGGTATATTAGGGGAATATGGAAATGGATGTATAGCTAAGAGAGATACTGCTTAGTGGAGAACAATGGGAAGTACCTATCATTTACTTATAGAATAGCGGAGTAGTCACCATTACTTCACTTAGACTCTAAAATAAAAGAGGCCTTCTAGGAGTCTAGGGAAAGAATAAAGCCTACATAGCATGTGGGTCACATGCCCTATGACAGTTTTGCATAACTATTTATTTTTTATAAAGGAAGGATTACAAAGAAGTCAATAACAAAAAAAGCTGCATATGCATCAAAATATTTGTAGCAGCACTCTTGTAGCAGTAAAGAACTAGAATCAAAGGACATGTTCATTAATTGGTAATGTCTAAAACATATTGTAAAATATGAACATAATGGACTACTACTGTCCTGTAAGAAACAAGGAATATGAAGCGTAAGAAGATTTATATGAACTGATGCAAAGTAAAGTAAGCAGAACCAGAAAATAAGATGCCCAATGACAACAAGAGCATAAAGAACAAAATAAAACTGAACGCCATGAAATTCTGACTTCGTTTGGAACCAAAGAAAAGATAAGATAACAACTCCCTTCTTTGCAGAAGTGGGGTACTATGGGAGTAGAATCCAGCATATAATAGTATAATAGCCTTTTTTGATGTGTTGATTAGTTCTGATTCTTTCCTTCCATCCCTCTTTTTTTTTTTTTATTTGCTCATTTACTTTTTATTTACAAGATTCAGTTCCACAATCACTTGAGTTTCAGATTTTCTCCCCTCCCTTCCCCCCCCCCCCATGGTGGCGTGCAATCGTGTATAGGATCTGCAAATACTTTCACATTGTACAATAGTTTGGTCATATAGAAGGGCTGTAACCAATGAGTGATCACTGGGAAAA
>CM053585.1:470848444-470900327 GCA_028646515.1 Pseudochirops corinnae
ATATATATATATATTATTATTATTATTAACTACATCCAACTGGGAATTAAGATACACAGGCACTGTAGTAGGGAGATCCATCCTGCCCTACCGGAAAGTCAGAGGGGTGAGGGGGAGGACATAGGAGAGAGCAGATTGGGGAAGGGGTTATACAGTGGGATGGCTGTTTTGAGGTGTTGGGTAGGGGAAAGATGGGGAGAAAATTTGTAACTCAAAATCTCATGGAAATGAATGATGTAAACAAGAAAATAAATTAATTTTAAAACAAAAATTAAAAGTGTGCTAAATTCTAGGATACAGAGAAATGCAAAAACAGCCCCTCCCCTCAAGAAGTTTACATTCCAATGGTCCAAGCCAAAGTGTACATAGATAGATACAAGACATACAGAGGGTAGCAGATAGAAGGTAACTCTAAAGTTTCCCTCATCTTTTAATTGTGTGACTGAGTTTTTCATCCTAAATTCAGGACTTAGGGATCCAGGTTGGTAAGATATAAATAATGCTGGTATCAACATAAAAGAACATAGGTTCAAATCTTGCCTTGGACACTTCCTACCTATTCAGCCTTGGGTCAATCACTTAACCTCTCGCTTATCTATAAATTGAGGGGGTTGGACTTAAAAACTTTTAAGGTACCTTCTAGATCTAAATCTATGATTCTATGACTTTACATTTATCCTTGTCAAATTTTGTTGGTTTCAGCTTATTTTTCAGCTGGTCTAGATAGTTCTAAATTAGATTCTTTTATCCATCAGCTTCCTCATCTGCAAAATGAGGCAATTTCAGCTAGATGATCTCTGAGGTTAGATGATCTCTGAAGTCACTTTTCAATCTAACATTCTATGATTCTATTCTGTCTTATTAATTATCCCTACCAGAATACAGAACAACAAGGAGAATCATGGTCATCCGGAAAGGCTAAACTGGGTCAAGTGACTCATTAAAGGTCCAGGAAATTTCAATCATCTTTTTACCCCACAATTAATTGTAGTTTTGAGAAGGAAAAAAAAATGTATAATGTTGTTTTCTGCTTAAAGTGTTATCCTCTAATTCTGAATCAAGGAAATTTCAGTCTATTGAATATGATCATTTCCTTTGTTCCTTTGCTGCTCTCTTAAAAAATCTAGTAAGATCACAGAAAGGTATCCCTACTAGAAAGTAGAAGTGTCTGTGGCTCAGCAAAAACCTGCATTCTTCAGGCATTTGGTACACCTGTCTGAGATGCCTCTCTCCTCTTACACAAAACTGACATGCCTCACTTCCCTAAGACTCCTGCTTCCTCAGCAGAGGCCTTTCATGGCAGATGTAGGTATCTCTGTCTTTTTTTTCCCCAGTTCAAAAGTCATTATTTTTCCTCACTTACCCAAAGGCTCAAAGAGCAAAGAATTCTTCTTGGCACTGCAGCTATTTCATTATTCCATCAATAATGAAAAAGGATGTTAAAAATTATACACTACATGGCTTTGTGGTACCCGGGTGGTGACCGCAAACACATGCTTATACCACAAAGATATTTCCATTCCAGGTCGAATCATTTCAGGCCAATCACACTGTCTTTAACAGCAACAAAACAACAACAATAACAACTTGGCACTTTGAGAAAAAGAAGAAAAGAAAAATCTGTAAAATACCCTAGGAAAATATTGCATATTCCAATAAAAAATCTGACTTGAGCCATGAGCAAGTAGTAGGTCACTGCTCGGCTTATACCCTAAGTAAGATTACATGATTCATTTAGTATAATCTTTCTACTTATCTAATAACCAAATATATACATCGAATGCGACACGTAGAATGCTGTAGCTTACTATTTTAAAAAGCTTTACAAGGAGGAAAAGCCAGAATTTCTTTGGTTATAAGAAAGAATAGCTCTGTTCATACACCATTTCCTAACTTGACATTACTGTACTATTATTATAACACATTCCTACACTACTAGTGTCTTTTGGTTGTGGTTGCTTTACTGATTATTCTACCCTCTCTCTTATCTACCTATCACCCACTTACCTCCCTAAACTCTCACAAAAGTCATTTAATTTTACAGTTGCTAGTTTATACTTATTTGGCACTGACTTAAGTTCTTTACCTTTAAATAAGTTATCCTATCACCAGTGAACCATCATGCTTTGGTTAAGGTTTTACAGTCCAAAAAAAAAAGAATATTTTAGTCACAAAACTTTATGTTCCATAAAGGCAGGACCTGTGTCATGTCTCCATTTTTTATCTCCATAAGCAACTAACATAGTGGTCTGCACACAGCGGGTATTTAACAAAAGTTTGCTAAATTTAACTGAATTTAAAAATTGCCATACTTTCCCATTTAATTTTCCCCTAAAAAATGTGTACATAACAAAAATACTTTTTAAATAACACATTTAAAGGACTAAGGATTGGACTTATGATTTCACTGCTATCAATAATTCCTTCTGCCAGTACAGATCAGCATCTGCTCTACACCTTATAGTCTTAGAGTTGCCCAGAGCACCTAGAAGTAAAGGGAATTGTGCAGGGTCCCATTGCCAGTATGTGCCAGACACAGGACTTGACTTCAAGTTCCGGTCTCCACCCACTAGACTATGCTACCTTTATATGTAATTTGAATTTTTTTTTTCTCATTCTTCCTAACTATCACCAATTACTTAATATAATCTTAGTTTTCTCCCAAGATAATTAAAATGTATCTTTCTAATTCTCCTGAATTATCTCACTTTCCGATGCTTCTCAGGGATCCCTTACAGGTTACAGAACTTCAAGCCAGTTTGGCATCAAAGGCTCTTCCTGATAACTTCCTCATAGCTGCTAGCTATCAGTTTCTTAGCAATAATCTTTTAACCACCATAAGCTTTTTTACTCAAGAAATGGAGCTGAGAAACCCCAATTTCTAACTCCATATTCTCTTCTGTCTCAGAGAACACTGTCAGATATGTCTCTTTTCCCAAGATACTCTCAAAATTGTTTTGTCTTTTCTGACTTCCACTGAGCAAAGCAGAAACCAAAAAGACAATCACTTACATCTTATATCTGTACAAAAACCAATGTGAACCTTTTTAACTCTCTTTTCTAGTCAGGATACTTCTTAGCAGCTTTATCCTTTTTTTAAAGGATTTCATTTCTCTTCCCTCCCTTATAGACAATACCATATTTTGCAAACAATGCTTCCCTTAAGCTACAGCTTGGGCATACCTGCCTTTTATAGTCTGCCTCTGATACATAATTTAGAGATATAAAATCTCAGCTTATATTGCCTTCTAAAAGGCTACATGCTCTTCCAGCACTAACCATTTTAGAACAGAATATTTTAAAAGGTTTTAAAATAGAAATGTAAAGTGTATTATTCTTGTTTTTATCACAATTGTCATTCATCCATGCTCTGTCATCCTGGGTGTACGTATGAGTGTATACATTTAATTCAATTATTTAGATTTCAACATTAATAAGAAAATACTCATCTCTGTGTGGACTAGTTAGCTTTGTTCAGTTCGATTTAAATATCCACTGAGCACCCACTATGTGCTAGGACTGAGCTAAGTGCTGTAGTGGATATAAATATGAATAACATATTCATAGGGCACAGCATGAGTAAAGGTACAAAGGCAGGAGACTACAAAGTATGTTCATGGAATAGTGAGAAGTCCGATTTAGCTAAAGCACAGGTTATAATAAAAGAAGTAGTAGGAGATAGGGCTACATGAGTACATAGATACTGGACTATGAAGAGCACTGAAGGCCAGGGTAAAGAGTTTTTATTTTATTGAAAGGCAATAAGGAACGACCAAAAAAAGCAACTAGAGTACAATGCAGACACCTATATTCTTTTACTGCCGTGCTCAGGTCATATATTTATCCGCTAAATCTTTGCCTCAAAATGGTCTGTTTAAGGAAATTAAATACACATAAGAAAAGGACTTATGGGAAAAAGTAAAAGGGAAGAAGCATAATGGAAAGGGGGACAATGATAATTTAAGAGGAAAAAGGTCTCAGAGAAGGTAGAAGAAAGGTATCTAACTGCTTCACTCTGCCCCTGGGTGGTTCTGTTCCGGTTAGGTAAGCCTGGTAACAGCTCATATTTACATAGTGCTCTGAAATTTAAAAAATGTTTTCCTCACAACAACCCTGTGAAGTAGGTTGTAAAATGTTAATATCCCCATTTCAGAGATGAGAAAGTGAGGCTCAAAAATATTAAGTGACTTGTCAAAGGTCACATGATGAATTAATGACTGAGCCAGACTCAAATCCAAGTCTTTAGACTTCAACTCCACTTCTGTTTCATCTATATTTCACTCACTTCTCCTCAGCTGTGGGCTCAGACCTATACAAGCAACATATAAAGCTTTTCTTAATCAGAAGATACTAACTCAGTGCTAAGATCATTCTTGCTGAGAAGAAATGGGCATTTAAAAAGTGAACAGAAGGTTTTAAATAATTCCTGTGGGTTCTTTAATGTCTCTATATATGGTCACATTAATGTGGGGAGTGTGTAAAAATACTGAGATGAGTCAGAAATGAATAGTAGTGAGGGGCTGTTTAAAGTCTAGCCCTTCATCTTCTATGTCTTCTACAATGGTGGCTAGTCCCTCCACTGGAATCTGAGCCATGTCGTGATACAGAGTCAGCACACCCACTTCTGCCTCTTATATTAATCTGCTGTGTGGTTTGAGGCAGATCATGTCCCCTATGTGGGCCTCAGTTTCCTCATCTGTAAAATAAAGGAGGTAGACAAGACAATCTATAAGGTCCTTTCCAGCTCTGCCATTCTATAATTCTGTGAATGCTTTTAGTCCTCTAGGATTCAAGACATCAGGCCCTGAAGAACTGAATTTTTCTGGTATCTCATTTCCAGGTTTCAGACACTCAGACTACAATCAAAATAATCTATCTATGTGACATTCCCCAAATAAATAACACTGTTCTACTCTAGGGTCTTGTTTATCTGCCTTATCAACAAAGGAAGTTCTCTTCTTTTATTTCTTTAAAAAAATTCCTGAACCACTGTGATAATGTCCCAATGACTATAAAATTCTAAGAATGTCTAAGAAGCAAACCAAAAATTTTCCCCTCTACCTTCCCTGCCCTAACTCCTGTCAGTCAAGACCTTCAAAAATCTGCAATTTATAACTGGAAATGACAGACATTGGTTTCTCCATGTAACAACCCTTCACTATCAGAAAACAGGTAATAGAAGAGGGAACAGAAATGCAACGGGGGGAAAAAAAAGGAGACCGTGAAATACTCCCTACTACACAGGTTGTTCATTTGTGGGATGACTAGAGAAATAGTACTGACTTATACTCAGTCTGACTAAGAAACTTGATCTCTCACATAGTAACTACTCAATAAATACTTAACTAACTGGTACTAGTCACCATAAATCTCAAGTTTCATTCTTTCTGCTTTCTAGACAAAAACATGTGGAAATAGAACATTTGAAGAGAATAATTCTAAATACAGGGAAGCAGACTGTAAAGATAAACAGATCCTTGGGATACTAAGTAGGCTAAGTGACAGGGCAATTTCTTTGGGATATCACCAACCATTGGCCACAGGAACCTATTTCATTAGGCCACTTCTCAAACACAGACATACCAAGACCCTCTTTGAAATGTACAGAGCCCAAAAGTCCTTACTATTCCTCAAAAACACAAAGGAATTAACAAAAAAGCAAACTAGCCTGTTTCAAAACTACATCTTATGTGCCCTTTGCATGTTCCATCACTCCTGCTGTACTGAAGCAACTGTAAGATCATCAACAACTCTCTGTAGGTGAAATCCAACAATCAGTCATCTCCTTGGTTCTCAATCTTGCTTTTAGCAGTGCTCGTCCCTGGGAGCCCTCTTGCTACTCTTTCCCTTGTCCAATCACTGGGAATTTCCTCCAAGACACAGCTGTGGATAACTTGCTCTCCTCTCCTCCAAGATCTCATCTACTTACATTGCTTCCAGTGAAAAGAACACTGACTCTCAAGGAAGAGGACCTTGGATCGAATACCATCTTCATTATTTACTATATGACCCTAATTAGGCAAGTCATTTCCCTTCTTGGGCCTCAGTTTCCTTAAGTGAAAATTGGGAATTTTGTTCTAGATGGTCTAAGGAGTCCTTTCTAGTTCCAGATCTGTAATCCTCTGGACTCTTACCACAACCTCAAGCCCACTAACCACTTACACATCCAAACAACCTGATAAGATCTCAATATATCCAGGAGGGCAAACTTCTCTATTTCTGTGGAGGGCACTATCACCCTTCCAGTCACTCAGGTTTCAAAACTTTAAAACTCTCTCACTTCACATGTTCAACCAACTGCCAAGTCTTACAGATTCTATGCCCACATTTTCTCTTGAATTCTTCCCTATTTTTCTATTTACATAGCTACTACCTTAATTCAAACTGCATTCCCCTCTCAACTAAACTATTGTACTAGCTTCTTAAGTAGTATCCCACCCTTGGGTCTCTCCCTTCTCCAAGCTCTACCTTCTACACAGCTGCCATTCATATTCCTAAATGCACAGGTCTGATCATGATACTACCCTGCTCAATAAACTCCAATGGCTCCCTATTGCCTCTAACATCAAATACAAACTCCTGTTTGGCATTTCAAGCTCTTCACAACCTCCCTCTAATTTACCTTTACAACATTATTATGTTACTCTCTTTCCCTCACACAGCTCTCATGTCCAGCCAAACTGGTCTTCTTGCTGTTCCTCACAAACTACACTCCATCTCCTGTTTCCATGCCTTTGCACAAAACGTCCCCCATATAACACACTTGTTCATCGTCACTCCATCTTAGAAGGTTGGCTTCAAGGTTTAGCTTAGGTGTCACCCCCAATAGGTAACCTTTTCTGACTTCTCTGGTTCTTAGTGCTTTCTTCTTCCTCAAATTATTATATTGATTGGTTTATAGATTGTACCTTCCAGTAAAATGTAAGCCTCTTAAGACAGGAACTGGGTTGCGTTTGGTTTTTGACTTTGTATGTGACTCCTGTGTTACCCTCACACCGGCGGTTACACTTGTAAGCACTAGCAGGTGCTTGCTGAATGGAATTTATAAGTGCTTATTAAACTGACTTCCATTATAATTCAATTCAGTGTAATTCAACAAATTCTCATTAAATACCTTGTGTAGCAATGTGTCGATAGCACACAGATGAAGAATGACACAGACAGAGTCCTTACCCTTAAAGGTGCACAAATAACATGGCAGAGGAGTCGACGATGTCCACGAGAAAGCAACAGCGTCAGGGGTGGTGCATTACACTGACAAGAGCAAAGGGCTGGAGACGAGAGAACCCACACATGACTCCAGTCTTCAGGTTTACTCTCTGTCTGGGATCCTGTACAACCTGGTGCAAAGTGCTAGGATTCAGGATGTTCATCTCTAAACAAGAGGACTGGATCCGACAGCTTCTAAGGTTCCTTCTAACTCTAACTCTAAGGTCCTATGATCCTAGAAGGACCTTGAAGGATAGATAGGATTTTGACCGAACAAAGGTTTTTCTGGGCAAGAGAGAACAGCAAGAACAAAGATACAGATATGAAAAAGTTCAAAATGTTTAGGAAACATGAAATGCTTCAGTTAGCCTAAAGTATGAAAATATTAAGCTATATTGGGGAAATTGGGCTTAAAACAATCACTCAACAAGCCTTATTAAACACTCACTATGTTATGTTTCAGGCACTATGTTAGACCCTGAGGATAAAAATATAAAGAAGGAAACTACCTCAGCTGTCAAGAACTAAACAGGAAACAACACCATCATGTAGAAGAGCAGACAGCATAAATGTAAAGAGAGGAGATGGGAGGAGGCACTGGATCTGGGATTTCATTGCTACCAGGAGCTCCACAGTGAAGAAACTCCCTCTAGTCAATATGGGTCAACAACTTCTTGGCAACTTACAGCCTGAGCGCAGCATAGAGAACTAAGATGTTAAGTGACTTGCCCAGGCTTACTCAGCCAATATTTTTCAGAAACAGGACTTGACTAGGTCTTTCTGTCTGCTGTGCCAGCTTTTTAGGCATTATATCACACAGCCTCTAAATACAAAGAGGAGAGAGACGAATGTATACAAAGTAGTTAGGGAAGTAGAGCATTAGTAGTTAGTGATGTTTGAGCTGAGTCTTGAACGAAGAAAGGAATTCTATGAGATGAGGAGAGACTGCATTCCAGGCACGAGGGGAATGCATAGCATGGAGAAAGGGAAGGAGGGTTACGTGTGAGGACCAGAGATAGGGACAGTATGTTTGGAGTAGAGAGTGTAAGAGAAATGACATACACTGGACTGGAAAGAGAGACTGAGGAGAGGTTGCTAAGGGTTTTAAAAACTAAACAGAGGAGTTTTTATTTTATCCTAAATACAATAGGGAGAACCTTGGAGTTTATTGAGTAGGACAGTGATATAGTCCAAACTGTGCTTAAGGAAAATCACTTTGGCAACAGTATGTAGAATGGGCTAGAGTGGGGAGAGATCTGAGGCAAGGAGACCAATTAAAAGGCCACCAAAATAATTTAGGAGAAAGTACGTGACAAGGCCCTGAACTAAGGTGATGGCTGTGAGCAGAGAGAAGGAATTGGATATGAGAGATGTTGTAAAAGCAGAAAGATTTGGCAAATGAGTGGATTTATGTAGTGAAGGACAGTGAAGAGCCAAAAGAAAAGGACCAGGGCATGAGCTGGAAGAACACTGGTCCCTTTGCCAGAAACAAGGAAGTCTGGAGAAGGGACGGCTTGAATAGAGCAAAGTATGCTAGGATTACACTGTGAAAACTCTGAGTGCTTGGCGATAGTTTCAGTATAATTTAGTAAGAAATGAGAAAATATGAATAGTTTTTTAGCTAGGGAATGTTTTGAGATGTGTTCTTATGGGGAAAAAATTCCATTAAAGACTGTTGAAAGCCTAGAAAGATATAAGGGAGTAATATTCCCATGGAGGCAGGTCCTACAGCACAGCCGGGAATTGCAGCTGGCTGGAATTTACAGTTTCCTCCTAATCATTTCCTTTTCCTTTATCATAGCTTCTCAACTCCAGCGCCTTTGGCACTAGCTCCCCCTTTTATTGCTCCTTTATGTCTGGAGAGCTTCTAATTCCCCACTCAAACATCCCAAACCTTATTCTCCTCATTTCACAGCAGCACTTTTTGTAGCAGAAAAAAACTGGAAACAAAGTAGACACCCATCAGCTGGGGACTGGCTAAACAAACTGCCATAACCAACTGGAGCTAGCTATTACTGTGTCATAAGAAACAATGAATATGAAGAATTCAAGGGAAGAGTTGTATGAACTGATGAAGAAGGAAGCCAAATAGAAACAGAAAAACAACATACACAATGAGAATAATGGAAAGCACAACAATAAAAAGGAAAATGAACACTATAAAATTATAAGTAAGCTTATCTCCAAAGAAGAGATTAGAACATGCATTTCTTTCCCTTCTTTTCGGGGACTTTGGTTATGGAACATAACATATACTGTCAGGCTTCATTGATGTATTGGTCAATTTTGCTGAACTGCTTTAAGGGATGATTCTCTAGATAGGGTAGAGGGAGAAATATATTTGGAAATGAGGACTATGTAAAAATAAAAGACATCAATAAGAGTTTTTTATAAAAAAATAAATACTAACAGTTGCATTGTAATTGGCAGCTCTCTAGAATAAACTTTGTTTTGACAGAGTATCTGGCAAGAAAACTTCAAGTATCTAGTTGAATCAGGCCTAAAGGAGCTATATCTATGAGACTAGCTTGATAAGGGAACTAGGAATCCCAAAGGCATTTCTATCACATCCTGCTACTGGATGAGGCCAGAAAGTATTCTCCAGACATGCAAACACTACATATTACATTTGAGACTAAAAGGGAAATACACAAAAGGGTCGTCGTAAGGAGATGATCAAACAGCAATGGTTTATAAAATAAATTCCAATTTTCTGACATAACAGGGAGAAAACTTTCCCAGACCAATGTCAGTTTATCTGGGGGTGGGGGATGGATAAGGTCTATAAGTAATCAATTATGATAAGCAAGATGTTAATATTTTTATAAGGTGAAGGGTTAACAATAAAGAAAATAAATTTAAGATAGTATGTGTTTCACGACAAACTCGTGGAGACTGTCACCGTGAAGCTTTGGAGGTCCCCAGTAAAAGAGGCAACACCCAGCTAGTACATTAAAATCAGTTGAAAAGTACACAGGATCAAAGTCAGCAGAATGGACCTTTAGAGATCCTCTAATAGTCTAATCCAACACCTTCATTTTTCTAAAAAGGAGAAACCCGAGTATCGGAGGAATAAAGTAGAGCCTGTCTCTTTAAGTACACAAACCGTAAAGTTATGAATATGCCAGCTGAGAAAGTGTTTAAGGCAGATTACCCCATTCAGAGAGATAATATTCTGGGAAACAAGGCTGGCTGCTTTCCTATATCAAAGGTTGTACTGAATAGCTGCAGGGCTATTCAGGGGTATGTGGGTTACCACTTCAACCTCTTTTGGTTCTCTATCTTGCTTCAAAGACAAATGTCAAACTACAGCTAGATATATCACAAGCAGGTAGAAATATAGAGAGAGAGGTCTCAAGAACCAAAATTTGCTATGTCTAAATTAAGGATAAGGTCTTAGTTACCTCAGAACCAAATCCTTTTAAGAGGCTCTCTTTGAAAACTGAGACAAAAGTTATCTACGATCACAAGATCCTACATTTAGAACTGGAAATGACCTCAGAGGCCATCTAGTTTAACCTCTCATTTTATAAACGATAAGGAAGTTAAGTAACCTATCCATGGTCACAGAGGTAGTAAATATCAGAGGCCTAATTTGAAACCAAGCCCTCTGCCTAGAAAGCCAGAATGCTTTACCCACTGTACCATGCTACCTCCTATCCTCAAGTCTAAACTAAAAGCAAAAGATTCTCATGTTAATCCCTTGCTCTGGAATTTAGTCCCACTCTACTGTACTCCTGGACTTCACCATGGTCTCCAAAAACTCACCATCCTGCAAGGTCAAATCAACTCTGACACCCATGCCTTCTCAGTACCCTTTGTACCTGAGGCCCCTCCCTCCTACTGACTGGAAATGGTGGAAGATGAACAGCAGGGAGTTCCCCCCAGATCCTCCAAGGCAACCCCTCTCTATTCCTACTTGGGCCACATTCTTGTGGACTTCATTCTGTTCCTGCCTTGGGCACACCTTTCCTCCTCCTCCACACATTTCAGCTTCCTTTCATGTGTTGTCTTCCCCCATTAGATTGTAAGCTCCTTGAAGGCAGGGACTGAATGACCCACCAGTATCTTAAACTCAACATGTCCAAAATTATACACATTATGTTTACCCTGAAAAACCTGACCTTCCCCCTAACTGCTCTTCACTATGCCACTATTAAGCTCACAGTGACCTAGGCTTATGACCCTGGAATCATATTTGACTTAGAATCACAGAATTTTAGAACTGCAAGGGACTTTAGTGGTCATCTAGTCCAATTTATATACTAAAAGAATCCCTAATTTAACATGGCTACTAAGTGATCATCTTAGCCTCTACCTGAATACAGTCAATAAGGGTGTGGGAAAGGGGGAGACCCAGCACCTCCCCAGACAGTCCATTCCATTTTTTTCACAGCTCAAAATGCTAGAAATTTTTTTCTTAAAATCAAGCCTAAATTTGTCCTTTTGCCACTTCCATTAATTGTTCTTAATTCTGTTTTCTGGGGCCAAACAGAAGGAGTGTCCTCCTCCACAATATGGTCCTTCAAATACTTGAATACATATATCATCCCTTCCTGAATTTTCTCTTCTCTAAGTCACTTCACCCTATCCTGCTACTATGGACTCAAAGGTCATCACTACCTGGTTGCCCTACTTTAGATATTCTTCAACTCATTAATGTCCTTAAGTTTCAATGACCAGAACTGAACACCATACTACAAACACTGCATAACCACAGCAGAACACAAAGACAATCACTTTCTTGTTCCCAAAAGCTAGGACTCTTACTGAAGCCTAATATCACCATTAGCTTTTTTAGCTGCCACATCATACTAATGACTCATGTTGAACACACAGCTCACTAAAATCCCCAGATCTTTCTCAAATTGCTGTGTAACCACACCATCTCCATGCTATATTTGTGAAGTGGTTTTTTTAAGCAAAAGTGTAAAACTGCATTTACACTCATTGCATTTCTTCTTTGAGGAGTCCAGGACTCACTGGATTGTCAAGATCTTTTTGAAGGTTATATTATCTACAAATCTGATGACTATGTCATCTATGCCTTTGTCAGAATTTCTGATAAAAATACTAAATTACACAGGAATGATTTATTCAATGCCATACCAATCAAACTACCAAAGGATAACTTTAGCTAAGTAGAAAAAAAATTCATACTAAAATTAATATAGAGGCAAAAAGGTCAAGAATCTCAAAGGAAAAATGAAAAAAGTGGGAACAACGGGGGAGGGGGGGCCTAACAGTGCCAGATTCCAAACTATATTAAAAAGCAGTAAGTCTCAAAATAATCTGGTACTGGTTTAAAAGAAATAAAGACATCAATCAGAGGAACTGAGTAGGGATACAACATACAGAAGTAAATGTTTCTGATAAACATAAACACCCCAGTTACTGGGATAAGACCTTACTATTTGACAAAACCTTCTGGGAAAATTGGACATCAGTATGGAAGAAATTAGATTTATACTAATATCTTACAACTTATACCAAAATAACTTCCAAATGGATACATGATGAAAAAATTTTTTTAAAAGGTCACATCAGAGACAAAATGGAAAAGCATGGTAAAATTGCCTACCAGATCTATGTACAGAAGAAAATATCACAACCAAACAAGGAACAGAATCACATAAGATAAAATAGATCATTTTGATTTCATAAAATTAAAAATTTTTTGCACAAACAAATCCAATAAAGCTAAGATGAAAAGGGAAACAACTGGGAGAAAATCTTTGTGGCAAGTTTCTTTGAAGAAAAGGTTCTATGTATAAAATAGTTATAGCAGCGCTTTTTGTGACAGCAAAAAACTGGAGACTAAAGGGAAGCCCACCAACGGAACAAGTGAATGAATTATGGCATATGAATCCCAAAAATGAGAAATCTGATTACTTCAACAAGACATGGAAAAACTTATATAAACTGATGCTGGGTGAAGTAAACAGAACCAGAGAACAATTTATACAATAACAACACCACTGTAAAGACAACTACTTTGAAAGCTATAAAAACTATTCATACAAAAAGACCACCCATGATTTCAAATGATCAGCGTTAAAAATATACCGTCCACTTGCTAACAGAGAGGTGATAGATTCAGGTATGAGAATGAGAGCAGCCAATGCAGCCAATGAATGATTTTGTTTTGCTTGACTATGAATATCTGTCACGAGGAATTTGTTTTCCTTTTCCCATTTTTTTTTTCCAATGGGGTGAGGATAGGAGGAAGAAAAAACAGATTTCTATTAATTAAAAGAAAAAAAATTTCAAATAGTTATTACAGATGTCAAATGTTTCATCCACTATCAGACGAGGTTACTATACTGATAGTTTTGCTTACCTTTGTTACATCTAACAGATATACCTGATAGAGTGGAGATTATAATAATAACAATAGAGTGTTATGAGTAAATTAAGTAATAGCAATAATAGCAGTTACATAGTGCTTTAAGATTTGTAAAGCATTTTATAATTATTAGCTCATCTCATTCTCACAATCCATAGAGCACCATTTTCTCCATTTTCCAGGTTAGGAAACTAAGGCAGAGGTTAAATGATTTGCCCAAAGTGTCATTAAGTGTCTGCGCCTAAATTGAACTCAGGTCTTTCTGACTCCAAGTCCAGTGCCCTATCTACTATGCCACCTAGCTGCCTAATCTGGAATTGTTCAAAATATAAAAACAAAACACATCTATAAAACTTAAAAAACAAAAACTCACACACAAAAAGCACGGATCCTTGGTGCGTTCCACTAGAGATCTCCTGCTACACTGACATACATTGTTTGTCTACTCTTTGATTCTAGACATTTGACCAGTTCTAAAAAAAAAGGAAGTAAGGTTAACCTATCATGACTTTTCTCTGATGAAACCATGCTGGTTCTTTATAATAATTTCTTCCTTTCCTAGATATTTATTATCATGCTAATAATCCATTCTAGAATTTGCCCAGAATCTTAATATAGCTGAGAATCTCACCTCACATTCACTGAAAAAAAAAAATCAAAGCCATTCACTGAGAACGTCTTCTTTCTCCCCCTCATCTTCTATCACTCAGTTGCCTTTTGTACCTGAGTCCTGTATCTCCTCTTTCACCCACCTCACATGAAGAGGTGGCCCTTCTCCTTGCCAAGGCAAAGAGCCCTCCAGCCCACCCCTATCTTCTCCAGCAGATTGCCCCCACTCTCACACCCTCTCTCTCACTTATCTTCAATCTCTCTCTGTCTACTGGCTGCTTCCCCACTGCCTCCAAACTTACCCTTATCTCCCCCATCTTCAAAAACCCCTCACTTGCTCTGGCCGTCCCCATTAGCTGTTAGCCTGTATCTCTTCTCCTTTTTTGGGCTACATTCCTTGAGACGGCCATTTCCCATTTATGCCTCTACTTCCTTTTCTCTTATTCTCTTAATTCTCTGTAGTTTGGGCTCCAACCACATCATTCAACTGAAATTGCTCTCACCAAAGTTGCCAAAGGTAAGAGAGGCAGCTACTTGGTGCAGTAGATAGAGCACTAGGCCTAGAGTCAGGAAGATGAGTTCAAATCCAGCCTCAGACAATTACAAGCTGTGTCACCCTTGGCAAATGACCTAACTACTGTCTACCCCAGTTTTTCAAATGTTAAAATAGGGATAATAATAGGACCTATCTCTCAGGGTTGTTATGAGGATCAAATTAGATAATATTTGTAAAGGACTTAGCACATAGTAGGGGCTTAATGAATGTCTATTTCTTTTCTTCCTCTTAATTGCCAAATCTAATGTCTTTTTCTCAGTTTTCATCCTTCCTGACTTCTCTGCAGCTTGTGACACTATCAATCACTCTCTTCTAAATAGTCTCTTTTTTCTAAGAAGAATGACATTCTCTATCTGGGTTCTCCTCCTACCTCTAAAAGCTTCTCCTAGATCACACACAATAACCACTAAAGACCTTAGAGCTCTGAGCCCTCTTCTCTTCTCCTTCTATCCTATTTCACATAGTGATCTCATCAAGTCCTAAGGATTCAGTTATTATCTCTATAATAATGATTTTCAAATCTCGTTATCCAGCCTAACTTTTCTCTAACCTACAGACTTGCATCTCCAACTATCTTTCCAACACCTCAAACTGGACATCCCATTAACATTTTAAACTCAAAATATTCAAAACTGAACTCATTGTCTTTCCTCCCAAACCTTTTCCTCTTTGTAACTTCCCTATTACTATCAAGGGTAGGACCAACTTGACAGTCACTCAGGCTTACAATCTAAATAATCCTCTAGTCCTCTCACTCTTCATATGCACTGCCAAGTTCTGACAATTTTACCTTAGTAACATCTCTTTTACAAATTCCCTTCTCACCTCTGATACTGCCAGTAACCTGGTGTAGGCCTTTATCACCTCACACCTGGACTATCACAAAAGCTTGCTGGTTACTCTGCCTGCCTCAAGTCTCTCCCCACTACAAGCCATTCTCCATTCAGCTGTCAAAATGATCGTCCTAAAAGCACAGGTCTGACTATGTTCTACTCCCACACTCAAAAATCTCTACTCTAACCTTCCTTCCTTTCCAACTTTTTTTTGGTTTGTTCTGCTTTTTGTAGGGGGGAGAGCAGGGCAATTGAGGTTAAGTGACTTGCCCAAGGTCACACAGCTAGTAAGTGTTAAGTGTCTGAGGCCATATTTAAACTCAGGTCCTCCTGACTCCAGGGCCAGTGCTCTATTCACTATGCCCCTTTCCAGCTTTCTTATACCTTATTCTCCTCCCTTCCCCCCCACCCTACCCAGTCATGTATTCTGCAATCCAGGGACATTGGCCTCCTTGCTTGTTCTTGCACCAACACCATTTCTTGCCCTTCAAGCCTAGAATGCTCTCCCTCCTCATCTCTGCCTCTACCTCTTGGCTTCCCTTGCCTCCTTCAATTCCCAGTCAAAATCTCAACCCTCTATAAGAAGTCTTTCCTAATCCCTCTTAATGTTAGTTCTTTTCTCTGCTGATTAGCTCTAATTCATCCTGTACTATCATTTGTACTTAGTTGTTTTCACATTCTCCCCACCCCCCCCCCCCGCCCCCAGAACTGACCATTAGACTGTGAGCTCCTTGAAAGCAGAGATTGTGTTTTGCCTTTCTCTGTATCTCTAGCGCTTAGCATAGTGCCTTGCACATAGTATGAGTTTGATAAATGCTTGCTGACTGACCTAACCAAAGTCACATTCACTGGCCTATAGTTTACAGACTATGTTCTCTTCCTTTCTCGTGAAAATTGGGAATGATCTTTCAAGTGTCACTGACAGTGGCTCATTTCTTTCAGTGCCCAAAGATGTAGTTCCATTGAGCCAGGCAAGTCGAATTTGCAGAAGACAATAAAGTGCATTCTTACTCTCTCCTTACTTATCTTTGAGTTTCAACTCACTTAATCATTTTTGTTCTGTCATTTCCAATGCAAAGGTCATTCTCCTTGGCAGACAGAAGCAAAATAAGAATGCTGTAGCTCTGCCTTCTCTCTGTGGTCATCATCCCATCCACACCAAGCGGCAGTCTTATCCCTTCTTTGATCTTCCTTTTTCCTCCAACATAGCTTTAAAAAAAAAAACAAACCCTTTTTGTTAACCTTAGTTTCCCTCACAGACTCATCTAATTCTGTGTTTTAGCAGTGCTAGCACTATGTTTACAGGACCATGCCATCTTATGTTTTTATGTTCTCCCTGTTACCTGACCTCACCTCCATCTTCCATACATTTTTTTTCTAAGACGAGGTCTCCTTATCTCACCCCCAGGCTAAAAGTATGGTAGCCTCTCGTGGTTCTGATCCTAATGCTAATCAATACAGAAGCTTTTAAGGGTCTCCATTTTCACAGCTGGGCCAGCTAGCCTCTCCTTAGGCTGCCCAGTATCTCTCCTACTTCTTGGCCTTCATTAGGCAACAACATGCAGAACTTAAATTGAACTGCTATGGTCTTCAACAGGGGTAATATACTGGTGCTAGATTTAGTGCTGCCACCCATTTGGCTTTAGCTCTACTGCAGCTCAGAACTCTTGAACTCAGGGGAATCCACCAATCTCAACGTTGCCAGCAGCAGAGACTAAAGACATGCGTCACCATGCCTAGACTACAGATAATTTTTAAAAATCTAAGTTGATTGATGTGCATGCACATCATTGAAACTGTTTCTCTTTAAGTCTTCAGAATTTCATTTTTGGGGATTTCCCAAGAATTTTCCAATCTTTCACATACTGTAAGATTTTAGTACACAGTATCCTACCTATCCTTCCTCCAAAGCCGCTTTAAATCTACTTCCCAAAACCTAAGGTGTGTGTTAAGATTATTCCCGCTATGCCCTTCCTTCTCTATCACAAATTCTACAAGGGAATGGACACTTAACCCCTAAGGTTCCCATCATTTCCCATACAGCAGCCAGTACCTCTCTGTTAGCAGGAATCAGATCAAATGTAGCATTTCCCCTGACTGGTTCTTTTTGAAGGATGACTTTATCACCAAGACAAGTTAAGAAGTTACTAGCTACTCTGCTTCTGGCAGAGAAAGCCCCAGCAGATATCTGGATAATTGAAGTCTCCCATTACTATCATACGATGCTCCTCTGTGCCAGTCTCGTGATTTCCATGTGTTCTTTCTTTTCAAGTAGGTCTTGATAACAAATCACTTTTATTTTTGCCTCCACTGATCTTTAGCCTAATGTTCTCCACCATGCTTTCCTTCCTTGGCTTAATAGATTTCTTTATATGATTATGCTTTCTTAATATACAATGCTACCTACTCCCTTTCTGCCTACCCCCACACCTAACCTGTTACTTTTAAATGAGGTATACTTATCCACAGCTATATTCCAGTCGTGGGTTTCATCCTGTCAACACTTAGTGACACTCATAAAGACAAATTTGCCTTCTTATGTCAGAACCTCTACTACTTATTCCTAATCACCTAAACTAAAATCAGGGCATTTGTGTATAGATGTTTGAGGTCATGGTTTTTATTATCTAATCCTTCCTTGGATTTTGTTTCCTGCAAACTTCTGAATGTTCCAACTTCTCTTCTTTTTCCCTAATTGTAGCTACTCTCTATGGTGTCTAGCTTGCTGGATCTACTGGTTTCTCCTTTTATCACTTTTTTAAAAAGATACTGGAAAAAAAAATCTTACCAGCCTTCTCTGTTAGATATATTTAATCACATTTCTCTTTTTAAAGCCATGGTCCAAGTAATTCAAATTTCATTCTTAGGTATGACTTAAATCAATTGTTCTCTCCTGCTTCTTGGCCTCCAGTAGGCAACAAAAAGCAAAAATTAAGCCAATCCTAAGGTCTTCACTTCTGAATACTGTGCCAACCTGATTCACTTCCTTTTCTCATTCTTAACAAAGTCACAACGCAGTTTCTCAATCCCCTTGAACCAGCCTCCTTTCATCTCTATGCAATGAGTTGTCCTCCAGTTTCTGCCTTTCTTCTCAGTCTTGTCTCTATACTTCTACTACATTCAGGCCCCTATCTCTTCTCATCTAGACTATTGTAATAGCCTCCTAACTGATCTTCCAATCTTCAGTCTAATCCCACTCCAAATCATCCTCCACTCTGCCCCTAAATAACCTTTCTAGTGAATCACTCTGATTCTATTTTTCCTCTATTCAAAAACCTTCAGTGACTTTCCATTACTTACCAAATAAACTATAAACCTCTGATTCTGCAATCAAGGCCTTCTACAAACTGACTCTATCTTTCTAGACTTATTTCACGTTACTCCCTTTAACACATGCAATGTCTAGACAAACTGTACAGTAGTACATCCTTAGTTCACATCCTACCTTCTCCTATCTCCATGACTTTGCTACGACTATAACCCATAGCTGGGAAAAAAACCTTCCCAGATATCCATCTATTAAATGCATCCTCCCTTCCTCCAAGATTCAGCTCAGATGCCATCTCTTTCATGAAGACTTCTCTGACCTTCCTATCCCACACTATTCTAGCTGAAAGTTATTTCTGAATCATCAAATTTTTCATATTCCTCTGCCTGTTTCTCTTTTGCCCTTATTTACCTTGGCTCATACTTATTTGTGTACAGCTCAATCCTTCCTATTAGTCCCCTCCAGTAATCTCCAGGGGGGCAGGACTGTTGTCATTTTTCATCTTTGTCTCTTCAGTTCCTAGCACAATGCACATAGTAAGCACTTAATAAATGTTTGTTGAATGGCAGGAGGGCTGGAGTTCTGTAAGGTTGCACAGAATTTTATATCCTATTATCTTTTAGTAGGGGCCACAGGGAAGAACTCCTGGTGAAAAAGAGTAAAAACATCTCAGAAGCATTTCTCTGAGTCAAAATCAAAACAAACTAGAAGAACAATGCTATGTGTAGGCAGAACAATCTTATTACACTAACACCCGGGATGACTATATGGTGTAATAACCAAACTAAGGCTCTTCAATTTGAAGGTGATTAATACAGAAACTTGTAGAGATAGATTCAATAAGTAAATAGTAAACACTATTAACATAGGAAAGAAAAAAATTAATAAACTGGGCAACATCATTATTTCCATCAAAGATTTCATTGTCAATGTCTACTATTACACAGTAATGGAAGATTGAGGGGGAAGAAGGTAAGTCTTATTTTCGTTATCCACACATGGAAATTAAGTCTGCTGCTGAGAGGCGAAGATTTGGACACACAAAAAAATTTAAGAGAAAACACCCATAGTGGGAACCTCTCTGTTTTAAATATGTACAAAATGTTGACAATAAGAATCCTGAGGGAGGAATGAACAAACTTCTAGCTACAAAACATTATGCTTTTTTGGCCTTTTTTAAGAACTTAAAACAAATTTTACCACTACTGCTGAATTAATCTTTATGACCTTAATGTCACCTTTCTATGGAGACAGAAGCTAAGATTCAAGGAGATAAAATTCTCAAATTCACAAAGCAAAAGGAGCAAGACTAGGCTCTAAAGCCTGGTTTTCCTATCCCTTACACCTACTGCAACATCCTTCTTGTATCCACATAAAAGGATTAGATCTGAGGTTATCTCTTGACTAAATCTTAAAAGAAATAGAATGGATCTATGACCTCAATGGAATGACATTTAAAAGACTCAACCAATAAATTTGAATAAATGAAGGAATTAATAACCTGATGGAGGCAATCCTCCAAATTCCAAATACTAAATCTATGAATATTCCACAAACACCAATGGCCACTTACACAGTGTCTCTTCCTGTCAAGTATCTTGAGTCGATGGGATCACCTCGTCGCTAACACTGGAGAATTGTAAAGCTCCTTTCTTTCCCTTCAAGAAAACCATATGGTACTCCACACTTTGCCCTCTTCAGATTTCACTGCTCACATCTCAAGCAATCTCTTCCTCACACAATGAAATTCGTCTTCTTTAATGTCATTAATCCCTCTCTCATAACTCTTGTCTAGGAAAAATTTCTCTCCTCTTTTGCCCTCTTTTTTTCTGTAACTTAAGACATATGACCCCCCCACCCCAAATAAAGCAAATTTTAATAATTGTAGCTAATGAACAAAAAAAAAATGGTGCCAGTTGAAATATCTGTGACTTACCATAAGGCATATAATCATGCAATAGCCAAAGTCAGTGAGTTTTTTCTTAGTCTTCAAACTTTCAGAAGCATATGATACTACTGATCATCCCTACATTTTTAATCATCCTTTCTTCTTCCTCTAGTTTGCATGATCATATTAACTCCTAGTTTTCCTACCAATTCTTCTTGATGTTTTATCATCTTTCTCCCACCCACCAACTTTACCACCCCTCCAATTCCCCTGCAGACTTTCTTTCTTGGCAATCTCATCTATTCTTATGGTTTCAAATACCACCTTTAAGCAGAGGATTCCCAGATCCATACTTTCAGGTCCAATCTCTTATAACCACAATTCTGTATTTCCAAATACCTACTGGGCCTAAAACAAGTATCTCACTGACAACTCAAAATAAAAATATATAACATATTCTCCCAAAATGTGCCCCTCCTAAAAACTTGGCTATTTCTATTCATAGCATCACTTTCCTCCCTATCATAGACGTAAAATCATAGCCAAATTAACTCTACCCTTTACCTTATTACCACATGCAATGAGTTGCCAAATTCTGTCAATTCTACTTCCACAAGACAGTCTATTAATATCCCTCATTTCCCCTTACATTACCACCACCTTAGTTCAGGCCCTTAAAAATTACATTAGCCTTGTATTTAAGACCTTCAGCAACCTGACAACCTAACCCTACCACCAGCAATATTTCACTTTATCCTTTACTGCACATCATATATTAGATGTTGCACAATCATATGGAGCTTTGGTCCATGCGTATCTATTTCACATCATATTCTTGTTCCCTGATACTATCCTGGTCTACCACCTTCATACATTCATGTAGGTTGCAACACATGTTCTCTACCTACTGAAATCCTCATCAAGGCACAGTTCTGGTACCACTTCCTCCATGAAGCCCTTCTTGATTTCCCTAGCTGAAAATGATCACTTCCTCTCTAAAAACATGGCTCTTATCTTACATGGCTCTCGTTTGCCCTAATTCTGTTCTACCTTGTTTCATACTTCGATGCCATAATCATGAGGTCAAGGCAGTTGAACTGTGGAACAAAAAGGCATGAGCTCTAGCAAAAAGCCCTCACTAGCACTCTTTTCCATTCTAAGGGTATATATAGGCAGTAGAAAGGAATGAAGAGACCCTAGACTTCTGAGCTAGTGTTAGTGAGTATATAATAATAGTATGGTAGTTGAACTATGTGATCTGGAGGAAGGGAGAATCAGACAGCCAGGTCAGACCTCTGTGGCAGAGTAATGCAATTCTAGGGAATCTGTGTGGTTATCTCTATGTGGTAGTGTTTCTGTTTCCTTGGAACTATGTCAACACAGCTGTATCTGTGCCCTTGTCAACAACTTATGAGACCATTCCCTATTCTTTTGGGTAAATCAGGGACTGCAGATCTCATTATCCCCACTGTGTATATGTTGAATTCTCCCTATTAAATTGTAAAGGTCCTCAGGGGTGGGAATTGAGATGATTTTTTTGTTTCCTTAGCACTTTGTGCAGTACCTAACACATAGTAGTTATTTAGTGCTTCCCAAAATTTCTTTCATAATTTTCAAGAGAAAGTCCTGTCATTCTTTTCTAAACTTTCTTTTCCTTGAATACAATACAGAGAAATTTAAAAACACATACACAACTTTCTCAGAGCTAGAAAATCTCTTAGAAAAAAAATCTGGCGGTTTTTATCTTTTAGGGCAGGAACTATTTTATATTTTGTCTCCAGCACCTAGCAAATAGCTTGTAGAAGCTTAATAAATGTTTGCTGGATCAATGAATGCATCTGGTCCAACTCCCTCATTTTACATGTGATTTAATGAATAGTTAAAAAGTATTTATTAAATACTTTGTGCAAAGTACTAACAACTGGGCATTAAAATAGAAAGCAGAAACAGTCTCTGCTCTCAAAGCACTCACATTCCAATAGGGAAGGCAACATATAGCAGGATTCAGCTGTTGCTCATCCTTCATTTTTGAAAAGGACAATGACATCATGGGGTGATGGTGAATTGCTCATGAACTAGATTTAAGTGAGGCAGAATTGCACAGTCCTCAGCCTCATTCTCTCTTCCAGAGCCATCAAAGCCCAATGACAAGACAAAAGTCCTGACAAAAGTCAGAACTGGCAATGGCCTAGGATGCAGTGGATGCTTAGAATCTTCAGCTCTAAGCACTCTGCAGCACCTACTTCAGCTGCCTTCATGGCTGTTGGAACAGACTGTTATCATCTGTCCATTCCACCGGAAGTCTTCACATGCTTGGGGCAGACATCCCCTGTACTCACCAACAGGTATGAGGCCTGTCGGTTACCCTCAAGCTGGTTTAGTCCATCTGCCAAGACAGTTTTCCCAGGGTGTGGTTGCCACACATGCTATAGTTCTTGGAGCCACAGGTAAGCACTAGATGGGAAGTGGACATCAAAGAGGATAAGCAGCCCTGAAAAGTGGTGCTAGTCCTCCTTGAACACTTCATACACCTCTGAAGATTCAGCTACAAGGTGTATAGAAAGGTCCTGTGGTTCCAAGGATTTAGCAGCAAAGCAGATGGTATTGCATCTTCTTCAGTGATATTTGCACTGATAAAACCTTACCTATTTTTGATACAGAACCATTTGACAGTGCAAAGGACTCTGGCCTCAAAAATTTTCTTTTCCAGGTTTTCATTAGTTGTGGCTGTTAAGGAGGCAGGAGCTGAAGCACCTGCTTGTTGCTAGAGTTTGGTCAGTACTTGGAGGAAGTGGTTAAGATAGTGGCATGTGTGGCTTCCTGACTCTCCCTTAGGATACCTTGCTGCTTCAGGTAGGCTGGCTTGCCTGCCTCACTGGGGCAGTTTCTATGGATGGCTGTCCCCTTTTCCATAAAGGTTACTTTCCTGGATGATGGTTTCAGGAGCGAGGCTGGAAGTAGGGCCAGGAGTGCATATTCCTGGGACCCTAGGGCTTACCTGTTCTTTGGTGGCAGCTAGTCAGCAGCTTGTGGTGATGGTGAAGATGCCTGGCCCTTTTCCCAAATGGAACCATCCTTCTGTGAATGAAAGCTGTAGAGCCAAGGCTGGAAGCAGGGTCAGTGGTCTGAGAAGCATTCCTATTGTGAATGTTCTTGGGTAAGGTGAAATGGTAGTTAAGAAAGTAGCTGGGGTTAAGCCCTTGACTGCTTCTTATTTCTCTCTCAGGACGCTTTAGTTAGGCAATCTTGCCTTCCTCGTTTATCAAACCTTCCACCCCCATGCCATTCCTTTTTCCCCTCCTAGGACCTTATTCTAGTAATCTCTCTCTTCTCCTTTCATCTTCAGTGTCTCCTTCTACTGGCTTCTTAACATCTGCCTAAAAATATGCTTAAGACACTCTTATCCTAAAAACAACAACAAAAAAAGTTCCTTGACCCAGCTACTCCTTCAAGATATCATTCTCTCTCATCTTTTTCACTGCCAAACTCCTGGAGAAAGTAGTCTATACTCACTGCTTCTACTCCCTTACCATTCTACTCCCTTACTTGCTCATCAAAAACCTGAAATCTATCTTTTTTTCTTTACCACCCTACTGAAACCACTTTCTCCAAGGATACCAATGAATCCTCAATTGTCATATTCAGTGACTTCTTTTCAAAACTCATTCTTGTTCTTGTGGCAGTATCTGAAACTGTTGATCTCCTATTTAACTCTCTTTCTCTCACAGCTTCCATGATGCTGGCCATTGATGGTTTTTTTCCAACCTCTCTGGTTGTACCCTCTTAGCCAACTCTTCTCCTATTTCTCTTCGATAAACTGGATCTCCCCCTTCTATACTCTCCTCTTTTCCTAACCTACTCTCTCTCCTTGACATCACTCTCCATGACCTCATTATCACAGCTGACTTTTAAATCTATAACTATAGCACTGTTGTCTCTCCTGAGCTCATCCTTAAACAACTCCACCTATATATAACACTAAGCATGACAAACTCAGCCTATTCAAAACTAAACTAATATTCCACCCCAAACTATTCTTCCCAACTTCCCTTTCTGTGGGTGAAACTAAGTACTCTATTTCCTATGCTGCCATCTTTTACCCTTTCCACTTTCTCACTTTCCATATCTAATCAGTTCCTTGGATTATCAATTCTTCCTCCATCATATCGCATGCAAGCATACTCTTCTTTCTACTCACACCTGTTCAGGCCATTACATCCTGCCTAGATTATTTTAACAGTCTCTCTGCCTCCATCCTATCTTTTTTTCTAATTCTTTCACACCCTTGCCAGAGAAATTTTCCTAATCCAGAGATCTACCCATGTCATTTTCCTTTTCAAAAAACTTCATTTGTTCCTGCTTCTTGTAGGAAAAAATACAAACTCTTTAGCTTGGCATTTAAACCTGTAATCTGGCTCCAAACTTTGCAGCTCCTTATCACATTACTTCCCTTCACACAGAATCTTGAGAGGCAGTGTACCACAGAAAACAAAGAGCTGGCCTTGAAGCTAGTAAGATCTGAGTTTAGGTACCGCCTCTGACATATACTGGCGATGTGACCCTGGACAAGTAATTTAATTTCTGGAGTCTTTAGGCAATTCTAAGACTAAAGATTACAGAGAAGGTGCTGACCTGTATCAGCACATTAGGGTACTCATAACATTCTCCCCTCTTGTATTTCAATATATTTGCACATATCATCCCCCATAGCTAAAACAGACACTGTCCACATCTCCAACTGAAGATGAAATTCTGCCACGATTAAACTTAAACCTTCCCTGCCTAAAGTCTCACATTTCTCTATTTAACCTCTCATATATTTATAAAATGATTATTTTTACATCCTAACTTTTACTTTAATTATTTGAAGTTATGTTCTATTCCTTCACTAGGCTATAAAGTTCTTGAGGGCCAAGTACTCCACTGTTCACCTACCATGCCTACACCTCAAGTGCCAAAGCACAATGCCCTTGACACAGTAAATATTCAGCAAAAGGTTAAAATTGAATATATATAAGATATGGATTATATTTAAATCACTAAAATTTCAATTTAATCAACTTTCCTACCAAGAAAATTATCTTTTTTGATCAAACCTTAAAACATTGCCCACAATTCAAAAATAGCTTTTTTTAGGAAATACTAAAATTCTAAAACATTAACAGAAAAAATTTTCAAAAACTAATTTTTGTAGCTAAATTTTTAAAATTGGATAATTCATTTTATTTACTAAAGTTATTTAAAGCAAACACTTATGAAGTTATTGGGAGATGAACTATCAGTAGTTCAACAAAGTTTATTATTGAAATTTGGTATTCTTTTAGATACGGTATAGATTTAGAGCTAGAAAAGACCTTAGGTATCATCTAATTCATTTTAGATGATACATTTTGGAGGAAACTGAGTCTTATCAGAGAGGTTAAATGACTTGCTCAAAGTCATATAGATAATAAACAGAATCAGAACTTGAACCCAGGTTTCTGACTCCAGATCCAGCTTTTTTCCATTATACCACATTGCCTACCTAATTACATGACAGCTTATACTGTCCTTAATATTCCTAAATAACCTACAAACCTCTGGAAGTCCAATAATATTGGCCTGCAAATAAAATTCATGGTTTGTTTGGACTCATTTATTACAAAGTTTATATCAGTTTTGTCGCAAATGTTAAAATGAACAGGGACTCCACCTTTTTTGTGTGTTTCCCTTTGGCAGTGAAGCCTATGGACCTCTTCTCAGAATGATGCTTTTAACTGCATGAAATATATGTTACAAAGAAAACCAATTATATAAATATACAGTTTACATGCCCCACATTAAAAAGTACTAGATTAGGATGTATCCCAAAGAGATCATACAAATGGGAAAAGGACCTGTATGTACAAAAATATTTATAGTAGCTCTTTTTGTGGTAGCAAAGAATTGGAAATCAGGGGATGCCCATCAATTAGCAAATGATGAAAGAAGTTGTGGTATATGAATGTAATAGAATACAATGCTGTAAGAAATGAGGAGCCGATGGACTTCATAATAACCTGGAGAGACTTATATGACCTGATGCTGAGTGAGGGAAGCAGAACCAGAAGAACACTGTACACTAAATTAGACCCATTGTATCAGTGATGTCTCACTTTGACAGACTTGGTTCTTGTCAGCAATGCAAGGTTCTAAGACAACTCCAAGACTCATGATGGAAAAGGCTATCCATATCCAGAGTTTATTAGGGAATCTGAATACAGATTAAAGCAAACTACTTGCTCTCTCTTTTTTTTGTTTTGTTTCTTTTCTCATGGTTCATTCCATTGGTTACAATTCTTCTTTACAATTTAAATATCGTGAAAATGTGTTTAATGTGAAGGTATCTGTAGAACCTATACTGGATTACATGATGTCTTGGACAGAGGGGGCAGAAAATTTGGAGCTCAAAAACTTGTGGATCTGAATGTTGTAAACTAAATTTAAAAGAAAAAAAAAGCCCTAGATTAGAAGTTGTCATTCCTGTTTTGTGATATCTTTATTCATATATATAGTCATATACACAAACTGTAACTGTATCTAATCTGTGGTGGTTTTCTTAAAATTTTCTACCAAAAAAATGTAAATTAGATTGAGTTAGGTTTTTTGACAACAAAAAATTAAGCTTGGCTTCTTTAAATAGTTTTAATCTTACTTGTTAAAAGGCATCAGCATTCTGTGAGGAAATAAAAACATTTTATTTTTAACTGACAAGTGTGGATATATCTATATCAATAAAGATACACCCACACTTTCATATACCTATACATACAAAGACAAGGTCACATCCAGCTACACAAGCACAAAGGAGAGGATACATAGTGATCAATAAGAGGCTACATGCTTTAGTAGATAAAATAGTACTGAATGTATCTGCATGGAGAAGGCAGGTTCCTAGTGAGACCTCAGGACAGTAGAAACTTCATTGGCCCTGGATTCAAGAATGCCTCAATGCAAATCCAGCTTCAGGTACTTACTAGCTATACAAGGTCATTTAACCTCTGTTTGCCTCACTTTCCTCAACTGTAAAGTGGGGATAAAAATAGCTCCTACCTCCCAGGGTTTGTGAGGATCAAATGAAATAAAACTTGTTTTTCAAAATTCTTTTTATTCCCTTAGCGTATAGAAAGACGAGAGAAATTGTGCCTGCAACAGTCATACCACAGTATCTCAAGCTAGTCTGACTCCCTGTAACCTATCTACGTTAGCTCATGAATAAGTGTTCTGACTGCTTACTGAGCTATTCTAGCAAACTGTAGGAAATAAGTCAGTGTCATCTAGTTATGCATGTGTGTGTGTGTGTGTGTGTGTGTGTATACATATATCAGTCATATTAAAAAAGGTCAGACGAGAGGGAAAGGATCTGAGGTCAACAAAGCAACCGCAGAATGCTAGTCATATTATTCACAGGAAGTGAAATCAAGTCACCATTGCACCAGTTTCTCCAGTGTCTTGTTTATTTTTGCTTTACTGCTCTGAAAGCTCGTGTTTTTATCTATTACGTCAGTATTTCTGTGTGCGTGTTTTAAAAGAAAAGGTCAGTCATCCCTGCTATAGTTATTCCAAAGAGGCTTTAGAAAAGCACTGGGCAGATACAATGTTATAAATATTAAGAGAGAAAATGCTAGGTCTGGGAATCATGGTGGCTCCTCTAGTTCACACGAACAATAAAATTATAAATAAAAAATAGACACTGGAAATTCAGCCTCCCCAAGCATTCGCTTAATAACTAAATACTCCTCCTACAGTGTTCGTATCTTTCCTCTGCTTAAAACCTGATCTCTACTACACTTTGACAACATGAACCAAAAGCTTCCTAACAGAAGGTTGTGCAACCCTGGAACTGAGGATATTTTGCAAGCTCTTTCCCTAGAATATTCAGAAGGAGAATAAGTTAGGTGGTGTCTTGTTTAGATGTAGAACTCTAGAGATCGCTTTCAATTTTACTGTCTTTCTTTTCTATACATTTTCCATATTGTTAAAGGGGAAAAAAATGAGCTATCTAATAAAGCCCCATGTTAATCATTAGCTGAGAGCTCCAGCTGGTAGTTACAGCCTTGTAAAGTCATATCTTGTGTGTAGGGGAATATAGTGTGCAACATGCACGTGCGCACACACATGCACACGCACATACACATTCTTTATGTAAAATGTTCTCATTCTTTTTAAAGAGACAATTTTTTTAAAAAGCCTTTACAAATTAATTGGTACAATGACATTTCCTACACAACCAGGTCACCCTGATGGTGACAATGTCTAGGCTCTAAACTCCTTAACTATTACTTAATGCTTTGCTAGCTTCCCAAGTCTCTGACCTCATTATCCCAGATGTTCTAATACTGCAGCAACAATCACCTTCAAGTATCATTTTAATCCTGCCAGGCTCTTTAAAAAAAAAACACACACAACAAATTCCTCTTAATTTAAATGAAATTTCTTGACCATTCTACTAACAGATGCAAGTGACTTAATTATCTAACTACATTCTATATACTTTCAAGTAAATCTATTTAATATCTATACATCACACATAGCATGTATGTGTATATGTGTGTATATGTGTATATTATACACACACACACACACACACACACACATACACACACACACCTTTTTTGAGCATCATCAGGAACAAAATGTTCTATATACATGAATTTTCCTGATACTCAAAGTTTAATTCTTTAGGGACTTAGTTTGGTGTTGTATTTTTTAAGCAGCTGGTTGTTTTAATCAATGAAAATTTTTTAACATGTATTAAACAATTTCTTTCCTCAGTAAAGAATATTAATGGATATAACCTAACATGTTTAATATGACTATGGGTCACCATTATGATTATCAGCGACTATACCAATCTGTAGATGGCACAGAGGTACAGAATGGATTTGAATCCTAAGAACTGGCCCTAGAACCTAGTTTCTCAGAATAAAGTTCTTGATTCCAGTTTGCTTTGGGGAGTTTTTCCCCCTTTCAAAAAGGTGAAGAGAATATCCTTCTGTAGGACCTCTAGAGCAGTAAGATATGCCTGTTTTTCTATAAATCAGTCTGAAGCAGATTTTTCCCAAATAGTTTTCTCACTCTCTTTTTTGGGTGAGATGATTTTCTATTTTTTTAAATTTCTATTTATTCTTTATTCCTATTTATAGTTTCTTTTAACTTGTCAGCAACATTCAAAACATTAATTGTTCAGAATATTATTTTTATATCACTGACACAATGCACTCCTTTATCAGCTTCAATTCATTCTTCTTGGCATTTTTATTAAGTCTGTAGATGGGATATGAAGGAGTATCCTGAAGTACTTCAATAATCAGTGTTGTGATATTTTAGGAAAAGTTTACTCATAAGTCTACAAAGTAGAGGATGATATATCTGCAAACAATAGGCCACAATTTTCCAAGGCCTCTTCAGTGTTTGAATATAATTCCAGGCACAAATACATTTACAAATTGCATTTATGTTATAATGCTAAAAAACTGTACATAGTACTTTATGATACATGAATTTCCTCACGAAATCTCTCCCTAATAACCATTTATATTCTGATAATCGGTCATAAAGCAAATCCACAAGGTAACAATGGAAATTGGGAAGATGGCAAAAACGCTACCAACCACTGACTTCCTCAGGATGAGCTCCACAATTGTCTAGAAATGAAACAGCTTTACTGTCCTCTACCATATCTATGGTGGGGAATCAATTCTTCTCTGAAGAGTAGAGCTATTTCAGAAAAAAAATATTTTCCATCTATATATTAACTTACATTTTGTAAATAACAGGTGAATGTGTGACATTTTTTTTTAACACTCTAGAATGATTAAATGTTCAGATCCCAAAATGTTTTGTTTTGTGGGAACCTGAAGCATTTACACTGGCAAGAATAGTCAAGCTGTCTTTATCCTATTTCAGTGTGGCAACACTTGATTCAGTAGTACTTGCTAGGGTAGAGTTTAGCAAGTATCATTAATAGAGCCATTTAATCTGTACTGTAAAACTATTCAAAGGATAGGTTATGTTCAGAAATATTATCTTTTAAAGTCACAATCCTCTGTGTAGCATACTGATTTTTTTTCTTCCACCAGTTCTGCCTAGGTTTCTATTGCCCAGTCTTCAGCAACCGACTTACCTGTTCTGCTCTCATTTTCCTGTTCTGTGAAATAATCTTTAAGATTTCTTCCAGTTCTAAGTCTTGTGGTTCTAAGATCTTCTTTGGAAATACAAAAGCCATCAATCAAAAGATCCATAAGACTCCCATGTACATTTGTTATAAACATCTTCCGCCTTTTCAGCTAGCATTGGGCAGAAACTAGGAAACTGCGATTTTAAAATTCAGAAATCATTTTTCTGTAACTAATTTTCTCCTATACATAGAACTATTCATCAATTTTAGTTGACTTCAAATCTTCAAAAATTTTATGAACCGTCCTTCCTGAGGCTTGATTTTTTAAAAATAAAATGAACTGGGGAGGCTAGGAAGCACAGTGAATAGAGCACCAACCCTGGAGTCAGGAGGACCTAAGTTCAAATCTGGCTTCAGACACTTCATACTTACTAGCTGTGTGACCTTGGGCAAGTCACTTAACCCCAACTGCCCTGTCTTCCCCCTTCCAAAAAGGAAAAAAATAAAATAAAAGGAACTCTTTACTAATCTACCACATTTTCCTATGCTCACCTTTTCAAGCCATATGCAGATCTTTCAACATTAACAAAGCTTTCTTCTTCCTTCTGACCTCTACCATATCCATATGACTTCTACAGTCCATTTAGCTTTGTTATACTCCTCCTTTATACATTACTATACAAACTACTGTAAGCTACTGTATCACAGCATAGCTTGCCACTGTCCTATGTAAATATGGACTATATATCTGTCGGTAGCATTCAGTGCAGCACTATCAAAATACTCTGAGGCCCCCTAAGTTTACAGAGTGGTTTGCTCCTATGCAGGAGAGATGTTCGACTTCTTGTTATCTTCCTGTGGCCAAAGGTTTTCCACACTGACTTTCCTCACCATCATCATTATCTAGTCAACACTACCATTGCTATTTCTAATCTAGAAGGATGAACTAGATGAGTTCCAAGGTCCCCTCCAATACCTTAGATCAGAAATAGTAATGATGGAAATGAGTAGCAGACAAAAACAGAAGCAAGGAACAGTGTGGTGCAGGAGAAAAAGATTGCTAGACTTAGAGTCCAATGAGACATTTTGAGTCCCAGGTCTCTTCCTTACTGGATATATAACTATGGGCAAATGACTTAAACTTTCTTGTGTCTCAGTTTCCTCATGTACAAGATGTGAATAAAATTCTTGGGCACTATTTCATAGGGTTGCTGTGAAAATGAAATAAACAAATGTCTGCAAAGCCTTTTGTAGGCCTTACAGCCCTGCATGTCGGTTGTTACTTACTGCAATCTCCACCACTGCTTCTACAGTTTGTCGCTCTTGTATTTTCTTTTCGCTTTTCCTTTCCCTTCTCTCTTAGCTCTCGTGCCTTTTTTCAGGGTTGCTTCCCTGTAGTTCTCAGGTTTTACACCAATGAGGCTTGAATTTTACAGTCATCACCAGCTAGTAAGGTTTCCTCTACTTCTGATGAACAAGCCAAGCAAATCATATATAATCTTCAGTTACTCAGCTATTTTCATCCCACTTAAAGCTCACCCATTTTTAAAGTTTTCCTATTAAGCACTTTTCCAGAAGATTGGGGATACAGGAAATATAACCTTCAGATAAGTGAAGCATTATTATTCTCACATATTCAACCTTTATGTCTCATCTGCCCCATTATATTATGATTCAGAATCATGAAAAGTTTCCTAGTGTGGGAAAAAGGGTTCAGAAAACCTTTAGTCCAGTCCTGGTTCTGATACTTCCTAGCTGTATAACGCTTGGCAAGTCACTTAATCTCTCTTGAATTCAGTTTCCTCATCTGTAAAAAGTAAATAATTATCGTTATACTAACTACCTCACAAGGTTGCTGCAAAGAAAGTGTTCTGTAAACATTAAAGTGAATAACTCATAGAAATTATTATCATTGCTATCATGAACAACCTATGGAAAATACACACAGAGAGACATTCCTTGGGTCTGTTCTATATAACAGTTGTACTGATGATTGAGATAATGCTGTCAGGATAACACTGATCAGATTTACTAATTGTACAACATTAATAGTATTCCCAATACCTGGAAAGGGAGAATTAAAATTCAAAATGACCAACAGGGTCAAGCACAAAGTGGCTCACATATGGAGAATAAGTCAATAAGACAACTACAATATGAGGGAGTTATAAGTAGGAAAAAAAAGGCACAGGGTCATAATCATCACAAACTGAATATGAGTCAGCAAGGAAGGGCTCCTGCTACTGCTCAAAAAACAGCTAGGAATATTTCTGAAAGCTATTAAGAAGAGTATGACGTTCAAAGCGTTGGGAAGTAATTCTTCCCGTGTAAGCTGTACTGCAAAGACTATGATCCAGGATCTGTTGCAGTCTGTACTACCACCATTTCACATGGAGATAGCAAAATTGGACAAAGTATTCAGAAAATAGTGACGATTAAAAAAAGGCTAGTAAATAGATTCTGTGAAAAAAGGCTGAGGGAAGTCAAAGCTAAAAGGCTCATAAAGGGTTTTAAAAGAAGGGATTAAACAAGAGGAAATGGGTTTGAAACGTAGGTGATATTTCAGGTAGGTCTAAGAACTTCTTGTCTATGTAATATAATACTGGAATGGATAATCGAGAGTGTCGCAGCTGTTTTCAACCTGTGGGTTATGTTCAATTTGTAACAATGAAAAATACACCCTGCATATCAGATATTTATATTACGATTCATAACAGTAGCAAAATTACAGTTATGAAGTAGCAACAAAAATAATTTTATGGTTGGGGGTCACCATAACAACTGTATAAAAGGGTCATGGAATTAGGAAGGTTGAGAACCACTGGTCTAGAGAAATCTCCATTCCTGGAGATCTTCAAAAAAAGATAACACTAACTGATCTCTCACAGCCCATCTAGATCCTCATAAAAACTGCTTGATAACTGAATTGTACCTGCCTAATGGCAGAGCACTGGACACAATATCTACTGAGGTCCTTTTCCAGCTGTAAATTTCTATGCTATTTAGGGATAGGGATTGAGTTTTCTATTTCCTTTGTAAATACTGACAGTGCTCTGCATACATTCGATAGATATCCAATTAATATTACTGTATGACTTTAAATTATATTCATTATAAATAGTAGAAAATACCTAAAGCTTATACTCAGTCAGGCAGCTTGGCTTAAAGACAAGTGTGACTTATTCTAAACTAGTTACACAGTATTCATCTGCGAACATAGTGAACCTGGCCCATAAGGTTTATGTACTGAAAACAAGATAAAGATTCTCACTGGCAACATATACATATCAGAATTGTATTTTTATTTTATATGATATGAAGGATATATACTATACTAGACTGGGTCACATTCAAGATTTATCCAGCCCAAAGCAATCGCTCTAACGGAAACACCAGGGACATGTTATAGAAAGACTGGCTGTTCTTGACATAAACATCAAAGGTTTGGGATAGGCAACAAAACACCAACAACCTGATCATAGTGAAGTTGCACTAGTTATACAACCCGAGGGGGAATGTCCTCCTTTCCCTCTTTCCTACTCATCCTTTACAGCCCATCCCCATCCACGAAGCACTTCTCAACTGGTACCAATCTTACCTTCAAACCTCCAAAAGAACTTTCTTCAGCATTCTTCAAAGCACTTAACTATACACATTGGCATTGGTGTCTCACCTCTCTTACTCTCCTGGGAGCTTAAACTTGTTACCTCTAGCAAAATGTTTTGCATAAACTAGACACAAAACATTTTTGTTGAATTCATAGGTAACTTTGGTAGCACTGGATCTGGGAGACCTAGATTTAAATGACAACTCTAACACTTTGTACCACTGGATAAGTCACTTAACTGATCTGGGTTTCGGTCTCCTTATCTGCAACATGGAGACAATGATTTTTGTACCACCTATGGTGAGAAAAATGTTTTTCAAACCTTAAATAATTATATAAAAGTATAGTACTACTTCCAACTCAAAGATTCTATGACTCTAGTTTTCCTTTGTATAAAAATAGCTTTCCTATGACTTAGGTTAAATTTTTTAAGAAAAATTTTGTCTAGTCTTGTGATTTCATCAGTAAAGGAAATTCCCTCTACCAATTCAGACTGGCACTTGTTCTACCACTTAAAGTCTTCAAAAGTTTCCTGGACCCCAGAGGAGTTACAAGGTCATTCCGCCTGCCAATTATGTATTAGGGCCAGATCCTCCTGACCCTAAAGCCAGCTCCCTAGCTTTTATGTGTTAAGTTCTTGCTCTTCAATGTGGAATCACCTAGGAAGATAAGGCTGGTGCCACCGATGAGAGGTCTGCTAGATGACAAACTCAATGAGGGAAGGTACCCTCTCCAAAGCATTTCTCATAACTTCTCCAGAACCTAGCTGTGTTTTGCACAAAGGAGGCATTTAATAAATGGTTGATTTATGAATAAATGAATAAATGATAGTTCTAGATCTATTCAAGAATTCAGAAACAGTCTGCTGGTGTTAATATTCATCCTGCTCTGGAAAGCAATAAGTTACATACTGAAATTTCATTGTAAAGCTATGCTACCGCCACAGGCAAGCTTTATATATTAACATAAAAAATAATTTTTAAAATCTATACATTAGTCTAGAAAAGCTAATACTGTATTATATGACCTTCTTTACCACAATTTCTTATGTTCCACAGTATGGAATAATATATAAAGTTCAGTACTTGAAATGAAGCAGACCTGGGTCCAAATCCCCTCTTAGGCATTTAATAGCTGTTGTCACAACCTTTCTAATCCTCAGTTTGCATATCTGTAAAATGGAAATAATAATAGCACCTATATTCTAAAGTTATTGTATCAAATGAAATAATGTATTATTTTTGTTATGGCAGCAAGGATGAAAAAAAACAGGAATACATCATTAAAGGACATCAGAAGCAACAAGATACAGCACTAAATCTTAACTCTGTAGGAAAGTTTAGGTTTAAGGTATAATGAACTGGATTATATACAATGAGCCTTTTGACCGAGTCCAAGTTTTATAGAACAAATCCTTTTATTAAGGAGATTTGTTCTGTGAAGTTTGGATTCAGCCAAAGGGCCTCACCTGAGGACCTAGAGGGCCACCTATGGCCTTGAGGCTGCAGGTTCCCCACAGCTGCTCTAGACTGTGGTTCAGGAAGAAAGTATTCCTAAACCTAAATAGGGATATCCTTCAAGGACTGGTGCTGAAGAAGAGAGCACAATGATGACTTGGGTCACCATTTGTAGGCCTACTACCATGTTTAAGTGAAAGACACTGCACAAAAGTCATGCCTAGAGGTACTTTCCCAAGAGAAGCAGATTCCAGCTGTGAGGAGACTTTAACTTAAGGAAAAATTTCCTAACAATTTGAGCTGTTCAAAATGAAGTGGGCTGTCTAAGGGAGGGGAGATGTCCCTAGAGGTCATTAGATCCCACTTAAAGGGGATGTGACGGCCAGGTTCCATGCTTGAGGGGCTAGAGCCTAGATGACCTCTCAGGCCATCCAATTCTAAGATCCCATGATCAGGTGATGCCAAGAGCAGCAGCCTCTCAACTTCTGCTCAGCGACTGTCTTCCTTTTATTTTAACCTGATCTATGATTTTATTAGGACAGGGAACACCTGGAAAGCAAGCTGCCCTACAATTTATAGTCTTTGCAAATTGCCTGGGGTAAGTTAGGTGGTGCAGAGGATAGAGCACCAGCCATGGACCTTCCAATTGAGCCTGTTCAGACACTTACTAGCTGGGCAAGTCAGGAAGGAAGGAAGGAAGGAAGGAAGGAAGGAAGGAAGGAAGGAAGGAAGGAAGGAAAGAAGGAAGGAAGGAAGGAAGGAAAAGAAAGTTGCCTGGGACACTGAAAAGTTAAGTGACTTGTCCACAATCACACAGCTAGCATTTGCCAGAAGGACAGGACTTAGACCCAGGTCCTTCTGACTCAGAGCCTGGCTGTTTATTATGCCACTCCTACTCTGATGTGTTCAAAGCTACTTTTCAGGTGGCAGAAAAAAAACCCGTTGAAGCCAGCTGCTATGGGGGAATGATTCTCTGAATAATACTGATCAGCATAAGCTCAATTCCAATAAGAGAATCTGGAAAGGTAATACAAAAAAAGGTACTTGCCTTTTATGTGTGCAATTTTGTACATTCCAGAGATATAGTGAAGAATCAGAATGATTCATAACTTAAATATTATTATTGATTTCAAAATTCTTGGGAGTTTTTATTTTGTGCAGTACAGAACAGTTTAATAACAAAAATGAAATTAGTTTCTGATCAGAATTTTTTTTTTAGGAACTGCTCAAGAAGAATGAAATGAAAGAAAGAACTGAAAAGGAAAACATTTTTATACTTGCATATTACTAATATGTTCTAAGGCATCAATACAAGAAAAATAATTAAAACATAGAAAAAATTGTCTTATCAGTTCCCTTTAATACAAGATGGATCTAAACGTGATTCTTGAGACTTCTTCAAATTCAAGAAATTTCAGCATCTCCTTTTTATGAAGTTTTGTTAAGAGATTTCCCTTCATATAAGTTTGTGCTTGCAAGCAAGTCACATTTAAAAGTCCACTAAATCCTAATTAATTTGGAATTTGGACCCCAGCAATTCAGAACTCATGATAATTTAGACCTGGGCTCTACTGATGTTTACCCAACTTGAATTACATCTAAATATTTTTCAAAAGGTTGGCTAAGTAAATTAAATGTGTAAATAAAATAGGGGAATGGAATAAGGAGAAAGAATCTAAAAGAAATTTTAAAATATAATCTGCTTTGAAATATTTTAACTATTTTATCAGCAGTAATTCACAAAATAGTTCTATTTATAGGCTAGTCTTAGCTATCTTTAAAGTAAATCCAGTAAGACCTCTACTTGGAACACTTTCTTAGCCATTATTAGCTTGTACTACTGAAGATAACTGAATACCATATAATTTAATTTCTTTCTAAACGTGCTACAACTCAGACTTTTCACCAACTCAAACTGGTCTTCCTTCCCATTGTTTCCAAATCAAGGAAGCTTCACTGTTATTTTAAAAATGAAAAAACTAACCAATAGAAGATACAGTCACTGCTGAATTCCTGCTTGAAAAGCCTATGCATGCCAATTCACTGCTCCTCAGAATACTATATTCAAACTCTCAATATCTAATAGGATCCAAGTGTATTAGAAATCATTTTTTATTGTATGTAAGCCACAAAAAAATTTTTAAGTCACATACATGGGTAATATTTTCTTATGAAAGAATAATAATCAGGTTTACTGACTCCAATCAATATATCCAAAAGAAAAAGGAGGCTACAACCAATTTTTTGGAGACCTGGAAGCATTAGGTCATAAGTAAATAGACAAACTATTGATACATAATCCCTGATTATAATAGACATCTGTCCCCATTAAAGAATCATTGCATAATCCAGCACAACTGACAGTCTTTCTCACAAAGACCAAACCCTGGACTTTCTAGCAGAATGATCCTAAACTAGGATAAACTAGTACAGGAGAAAAGGAAGAAAGAAGTTTGAACGGAAGTTAAATAATCTCTCTAATAATACAGAAAGAAATCTGTTGTAGAAAAAAAATGTATTGAATTACTTTAGCAATGAAGGAAGAGCACAGATATGGTTTATAGGAAATTGGGTTGAAACAACAAAAGATGACATAAGTCAGGACTTAAGGCAAGTAGGTGCACTAGGAGTAAAGGAATTCTCCCCCACCCACCTTTCCCTCCGAACTAAAAAAGTATGGCTTACATTGAGACTCATTAAAAGGTAATATGGGAGGGCTGCTTAGTCAGGGGAAAATGGTTTATGAACATAAGTATGACTACATCATGAGAACAGCTGAGAGATACAGGTTGGTTCACAAATACCTTCGCAAAAATGAGGAAGCCAGCTTTTCACTGTACTTAAAATAGTTTCTCCATTTCCTGAGCACCTTATTTTGCCACAAAAATTATTTTTTAGTGAAAGGTTGACAAAACATATCCTAATATACATACACAGTCTGTTTTCTACAATTTTAAATTCAATGACAAGTCCCTTCTCTAATGCTCACCCTGAGTGTCCAGCAGAGGGAGTCTCAAGGAGGTACTTAATAAAGAGAAAATTGTTTTCATTTTAACACTCCAGACAGTTCTAGCATTGACTGTGGGCCCCTTTTCCATAAATACAGATCAACAATAAATACTGTACATGGCATCTTCATAGACTGGCCACATATCCTCGTGGGATATTCAATTCTGTTTTACAGCATGATCAGAAATTTTGTTTTGTTTTTCAAAGGACTAAATGGACCTTGTGTTCTTCAGAATCAAAGAGGAAAGCCCCTGGAATAACATCTCTCTGTGTGTTGCCTTCTAAACAGCCCCTTTGTTTCTAAGAGAGTCTGAAAAAAAATATTTACAATCCATAGGTTATTTACAGCCTTGTTATCCAGAGCCTGACTGGCAACTTTATTCCATCCAGAAACCTAGTTCATTTAGAGTCCTAGAACTAATAACAGATTTTCTTTTCAGATAAGTTTTTTTTTTTTAATCAGCCTCTCAGGGCAGAGATAAAAAAGTATTAATGCTTTCCCTGTTACCCTGATGATGACTGTTCCCCTGGATTTACATAAAGGATTAAAATTTCTTTTCTTGTCTTTCCTGTGGCCCACGAATACCCCTTTAACCCCCTCATTTGCCACTATACCTTAAGAAAGAGAAATAGAGCAGGATGGATTTTGGCCAAATTTATGCTGCTGCTGTTTCAAAAGGATTTCATAAGAAAAACAAATATTAACACTACAAAATGGTTTAGAACCCGACACAGTTTTATTTAAATTCATTCTACAAATATCTTAAAACAGAGATACATACAACCCGAAAGTGGGGAAAAACTAAGTTGATTCTCCTCTGATTTCTGGCTGGAAGGTGACAGAACTGACTGAAGATCGAGGGGAAAAAAGAGAAAGGGAAGGAAAAACGATACATATTTTTTCGTTTTACAATTTCTCCCCTACCTCCTCTTTCCCCCTCAAAACGGTTAATCGGTGAATGACCCAGCGTTGGAGAAGGTGCACAATGCAGTTTTACCTAGACCTGATTAAGATATAGGTCTTCACCACCCACCCCGCTCGAAAATGCTAACTACATTTTCTCTTACACACGCTAATGCAGGGAGATTCTGGTCTATTTCATTGTTCTGCCTGGAACTGAAACAGGACTTTTTCCACCTATCTACCCCTTTCACCACCCAGTTCTGTAAGCACCCCCCACCCCCCGCCTAAAATGTGGAACTCAAGCGAGCAGGAAAAAAGGGGGGGCACGGGACAGAAAGAGGTGACGAAGCCTAGTAGGGAACCGGAGGGGGGGCGGGTTAAGAGAAGAATAAGCAAGTGAAAAGATCATTCTCACGGAAATTCAGGGCCAAACCACATCACCTTTATTTATTAGAAATAATAAATAAAAACACAACCATAAATCTCCTTTTCCTTGAAGCAGTAACACCCATACTACCACCTTGGAAACAAAATCAGGTTGAATTTCAGGTCTTGGTCCATATCTAGGTTGGGATGGGGAGGGAGAAGAGAAGGGGGGGTGCGCTGGGGTTAGGGGTTTTAGAGCTATTAAAGGGACCTGAGGAGGTGAAGGGGCGGTGTGTGTTGGGGGAAACGGGGGCGTAGAGCAGTTGAATGAGATGTGGAGGGGGGCGTGCGGGCAGATGGGGGCGCGTGGGCAGATAAGGGGGAGCTAGGACAGATGGGGGTCGCGTAAGCAGATCGGGGGCGCTCGGACAGGTTGGGGCGCGTGAGCTGATAAGGGGGCGCTAGGACAGATGGGGACGCGTAAGCAGATCAGGGGGGCGCGCGGACAGATTGGGGCGCGTGAGCAGATCGGGGCGCGTGAGCAGATCAGGGGGACGCTCGGACAGATGGGGGCGCGTGAACAGATCAGGGGGCGCCCGGACAGATGGGGAGCGTGAGCAGATCAGGGGGGCTGTCGGACAGATAGGGGCGCGGACTGATGGGGGGCACGCGGACAGATAAGGGGGAGCACGGAGAAAACACGATGGGGGAGGGGGCGTGATCCCAGGACGAGGATGGGGGAGACGCCGGAGGAGAGAAGGGAGTCGGGGAACCGGTGGCCGGGGGGGGGGGGGGGGGGGTGGTGTGAATGGTGAGCGGGTGGGAGAGAGGTCGGAGCGGGCACCCGCTTACCTTCGTACATGGGGGCCATCGGGGCCAGGATGTCCGTTATTCATGGCAACGGAAAGGAGAAAGCGAAGCGAGACGTCGGCCCCCCCAAACTCAGTCGGAATCTGCCATCTTGAGCCTGGGTCTCGTCCGCTCGGGCTCTCCGCGCCGCCGCCGCCGCCGGGGCCGCCCGCTCCCGCATCACCGCCTCGCTTGTCCGGGGAGGGGGGGAGGGGCGGGGGGCAGGCCGGCCGCCCCCTTGATCCTGGCCATGCAAAGCTGCGCGGGCCGGGGGGGAGGGCGAGAGGTTGAGGGGGGCCGGGCCGGACGGGGAGGGGGGGCGTCTAGTCCTCTCCCTCTCTCGCTCTTTGAAAAGGAGAATAAATAATCAATAAATAAAGGCCCGGGGCGGGCGGCCGGGCGGGCGGCGGCGACGGGCAGGCTCACGGGAGGCTGGCGGCCGCGGGGGCCCCCCCAAGGTGGGTCCGCGTTGGGGGGGTAGGGGAAAGAGGGAGGGGGGAGGGAAGGGGGAGGGTACGCGACCAATCCCCCTTGCTCTCAGCTCAACATGTCTGTGTGTGTCGGGGGGTTCGGCAAAAGTTGCATTGGAGGAGAGAGAGGAGAAGAGAGAGGAGGAGGAGGAGGAGAGCAGAGCTAGGGGCACCCGGACCGAGGGAGAGCGGCCGAGGGGAGAAAAAAAGCGAAAGGGGAGTTTGCATGTAATCGAGCACCGATGACACGGATGAGAGGGAAGGGAAGGAGAACAGTGGGAAACGGAAAGGAGAGAGGGGGAGGGGCAGGGGGCGGAGGAAGGGGGAGGGACGGGGGAGCAGGGGGGCCGAGAAGGGAAGGCCCAGGAAAAGTACCAAAGGAAGAGTCCGTGCGGTCCTATAGGGTTTTTTTTTTTAATTGTAAAGAATTATGCCTGTGTCTGGAGGAAATGGCCCTAAAAAGGTCCTGCCAAGTGGTGCCCTTGGTTGCTGGGAAGGGAGGTTGGTGGTGGGCTGAGGAGGGCAAAGTAAGAGGGGACGAGGTCCTGTATGTAGTAAGCACTTAGTAAAAGCTTGTTGAATGAATGAATGAGACAGGAAAGCACCGAGGGGAGTAAGAAAAAATAAAATGGGGAAGAAGAGGGGAAAGGGGAACAAGGTCGGAATACGTGGTCCTGTACGTAGTAAATTACTTAATAAAGATTGGTTGAATGAATGAAACAAAAAGGGGTGGGGGTAGAAGTGAGAGTGGGGTGGGGTCGATGAATGAATGAAAGGAAAGGACGGAGGAGAGAAAAAAAAGGGGTGTGGGGGAGAGGGGAAAGAGGGATGAGATTGAAATTCGGTACGAAGTTTTCTACGTGATAGATACTTTATGGTTAGTGGAGTGAATGAAAGGAATTGGAAAGGACTGAGGGGATTAAAAAAAGGGGGAGAGGAGAAAGAGGTAAGAGTGAGATACTAAGTCCCGTATTCAGTAGGTACTTAATTAAGGGTGGGTGAATGAATGAAACTAATTAGAAAGATCCAACTGGAATTTAAAAAAAATACTTGGGGAAAATGTATTAAAGAAAAAAACCTGTGTGTGGATTGCAACTAAGAAATAACCTCACTTTCTTGGAATTGTGAAATGAAGAGTGTCTAAGAACTCTTCCAGGTCTAAATCCTGTGATCATTTGAAAAACAAAACACCTTTGCATACTGAGATTTCATCTCCACCTCTTCTTCCCAGCTCCCACATTTCAGCCCAGCCTTTTTCTCCCTTATCTTCCCTTTACCCACCCTAACCTCCAGCCAAATTACACTCCTAGTTCCCTGAGTACTTTCACCTTCTACCTGGTATTGTATGTTCCAGGCTTTTGCTTAATTACCTTTACTTGAAATGTCCTCTTCTTTCCAACCCTGGAATGATACTGCCCTTCAATGACTGGCTCCAATGTTCTCCTTCAGTAACTAGCTCAAATTGACATTTTCTCCACGAAGCCTTCATCATGCAAGTAAGAAGTGATTTTTTTTCCCATTTGGAAATTGGGAAGGCAACCTTGTATTTTGTATGGTGTAATAGAAAGACCACTGGGATCTGATCCTGGGTCTGCTCCTTATTAAACTGTGTGACCATGTGCAAATTACATCACCCCTGTTTGATCATATGTCATATGAGTGAAAGGGTCGGACCAGGTCTAGTGCAGGGGTGAAGAAACTGCAACCTCAAGGCCACAGGTGGCCCTCTAGGTTCTCAAGTTTGACCCTTTGACCAAATCCAAACTTCACAGAACAAATCCCCTTAATAAAAGGGTTTGTTCTATAAAACTTGGACGCAGTCCAAAAGTCGCATTCAAGGACCTAGAAGGCCACAGGTTCCTCATCCCTGGTCTAGTTCATTTATGCTCTCTAGGATCATGGTATTTAAATCTGGAAGGGACATTTGGGTCTTCTAGTCCAACCCCTTCATGTTACAGAAGAAGAAGAAATTAAGAGCAGAATAGATGAATTGATTTGCTCAAGGTCCCACAATCATATAATGTGATTCAATGAATCATATTGTAAAGTACTTTTGACTTCCACCTCGTGTTTATTTATTTTGCCTGTTTCTTCCCTCTTCTCAAGCAGGTTCCCTCACACTGGAGCTCTTCCAAAAGAGGCTTGATAACCATCTGTTGGGGAAACTTAAAGGCAGATTCTTGTTTAGGGACAGGTTAGACTAGATCACCTCTGAAGCTCCTTCCACTTAGCAGATTCCAGGTTTCTAACCTTGTGAAAAACTTCCTAACAATTAGAGCTGTCCAAAAGTGGAATGGTCCCAGAAGAAGCTATTGTGTTCCACATCAGTAGGGACAGAGATGGCTAGGTGGTTCAGTAAACAGACTGCTATGCTTGGAATCCAAAAGACCTAAGTTCAAATGCTGGGTGACCCTAGGAAAGTCAGCTAGGCATTCAAAGCCCTTCACAACCTGAACAGCCATTTGTTATTCACTTCCACATATTCTGAGATGTCATGACACTGGACACCAGACAATCTATGTCTTGGCTCAGCATTTTCTCTAGTTATCCCCCCTGAGGAATTAATTCTCTCCCTCATCTCCACCTCCTGGCTTCTCTGACTGCCTTCAAGTCCCAGTTAAAATCCTACCTTCTTCAAGAAGCCTTTTCTGAACCCTCTTAATGCTCATGCCTTCCCTCAGTTAATTATCTCTGAATTATTCTCTATATCTTTTGTTTATACATAGTTGTTTGTGTGTTGTCTTCTTCATTAAACTGTGAGCTCTTTGAAAGTAGGTATTTTTTGTCTTTCTTGGTATTCCCAGCACTTAGCATAGTGACTGGCATGTTTTGTTTGTTGTTCGGTAGTTTTAGTAGAGTTCAAATCTTTGTGACCCCATTGGGGTTTTCATGGCAAAGATCATGGAGTGATTTGCCATTTCCTTCTCCAGTTCATTTTACAGATGAGGAAACTGAGACAAACAGTGTTAAGTGACTTGCCCAGGGTCATACAGGTAGTAAGAGTCGGCAGCCAAATTTGAATGCAAGCCTTCTTGACTTCAGGCTCCACTGGGCACACAGCAGGTGTTTAATAAGTGGTTCTTGACTTAAGCCCTGATACCTTGTTTCCTCATCTGTACAATGGAAATGATAATGGCACCTATTTCACAAGGTTGTTGTGAGGTTCAAATGAGATAATAAATGCAAAGCACTCTGCAGACCTTAGAGTAATATATAAATGTTAGCTGTCACAGTCTGTTGTAAATAAAAGTTCTGTTTTGAGGCATGTATGTGGCTTGGTGAATAGAGTCCTTGGAGTCAGAAGACAAGTCACTCCACTGCTCTGTGCCTCAGTTTCCTCATCTGTTAAAATGGGAGTAATAATAGCACCTGTCTTATAGTTTTGTGGGAATCAAATCAAACACACCTAGAACTTTGCAAACTTTAAATCACTCTATAAATGCTAGCTATAATAGACTGGACAACTATTTGTCAGGGATGTTGTAAGGAAGACTCCTTCTTATTCATGTATAAGTTGAACTAGATGATTTCTGAGCTCTCTTTCAACTCAGATCTTGTGCTTCCATTCCCACCTCAGCTGAGAGAGTCTCAGGATGTAATGTTTTAATGTGTCAACAAGCTACTAATATTCTGTTATTCCTCTACAAAGTATGAACACCTCTCTGAGTCAGAAGGGTGCAACATTACTGGACAATGACTGGCCATCCCCCCATCCCAGGGCAATCTTTAAAAAGCACAGTTCAGTTCTTTTGAGTCAGTTGACAAAAGTTCAAGAGTTGCAGATGACTGAAGCAGCAATAGTTGCCATGGTGGAGGTACTCGTACCAGAAGGCACAATGAAAGGAGCAAAGACACACCTTCCAGACAAACGTGGTTACAGAGAGACTATCATTTAAGCAAGGAAGTAGTTTCATGGAATGGGGCCTCTGGCAGTTAAAAAGAGCCAGCTCTGGACTCAAGATAGATCTAGCCTTGGCAATCCAGAGTCAACCTGCAAAAAGGAATGGGAGTCTGACTAAGCAGCCCATCCAGCGGAGACATGGTACCCAAAGGGGGCATTGCGAAGACTCCTCAGGAGAGAAGGGATATAAGGCCCTGTAGTACCAGGAAGTGTATTTTGCCTTAGTCATACATGATCCTAATATGCTACCATTGTGCTCTTTAAGTTTGTATCCATTCTCCTCCCAGATACTCGGTGTATTTGTAGGAAAGTAAAACTCGGTTCGGGGAGGGAGAATGTCTTAAAGTTATTTTACTGTGCCACTTTAGCAAATGTCTTTCCTAAGAGCTGAATATATCTATTGACTGTCCCTTAAAGTGAAGCACCTCAGTGAAGGCTCCTGAGTTTTATCAAGTAGCCACCTGCAGACTATCCTAAAACCCAAGGGTAATAGCTGTCTTTTGGGTATGCAAGCAAGGAGTATGACTGCCAAGTTGGGTGACTATCCTAAAAGGGGTGCTCTCCAAAGATGGATGGATGAATGGATAAAAGAAGGAGTGAATGAATGAATCCATCACAAAAATTCTATTCTAGGGTATGTTAGATAACTGAGTTCTTGAAAGCTATTTGAGTAGAACACATATTTCAAGGATCTATCAAACTGGAAAGACTTCAAGTACAGGACTGGCAACCAACTACATCTGCTGTCTGAGAATAAGACTAGCCAAGTATGGGAAGGCTTCTTGCTGAAAAATTGGACACTAAGTGATTCTTTTTTTTTTTTTTGCTGTTGTTTTGAACCATAGTGACCCATAAAAGAGATTATAAATACAAAAATGCTCTCAATCCTGTGCAGCCCCTTCCAATTCTAGAGTGCTTGTGGCAGATTAACAGAAAGGGGGCAGAGGTTGCTAAGAATTACACAGTTGTTAAGACTGTCCACAAACATTAATTTAACTATTATTACTCTTAATGTTCAATCTTTGTCCAGCAACCAATGAGTTGACACATTACTAGAAGAACAAAAGCATATCTATACTGAAACTAAAATCTGCAGCTAAGTAGAAGTATAGCTCACAGGTTCAACTTGGAAGAACAAACAAAGGATCTGACCAAATTGTTCTCATCACACACTCATTGGTGATGAGTCATAACTTCATAACACATGTGGTCATCTTGCAAAATTTGAAGCTGATGTGTCCCCCCTCCTAGCGGTCCTTTGACAGAGATAGCTAAGTTCCCCATGAAGCAAAGGGCATAAGCAAACAGAGCACCATGAAGATAACCACAGCTCGTTTATTGCAGTGAATAAAAGAATCTCTACACTAGTAATTTCCAATACAAAAGTAGTTATTAGGGAAGGTAGCAAAAACAACCACCGCCAAACATTTTGGGAAATACAATTCAGGATTGGGGAATCATAGAATCGCTGATTCTCATAGTCAGAAAGGACCTCAGAGGCCAGTCTAATTGTTAGAAAGTTTTTCCTTACATCAAGCCTAAATTCATCTCTTTGCAGCTTGCCTCCATTACCTGCAGAACAAGCCCAAACTCTCACCTATATGACAATCTTTCAAGACATCTGTCATATCACACTCCATGCATCTCTTTTCTAAGTTAAAGATGCTCATTTCTTCCAACCAAACTTCAAGTGGCACAGACTCAAGATCCTTCGTTGTCCTGGTCACTCTCCTCTGGCTGTGTTCCACCTTCTCAATGTCTTCCCCAACATGTGGTACCCAAACTTAAATACAATTCTCCCCAAAGTGGTCTGACCAAGGCAGAGTTAGCAGGATTATAGCTTCCCTTGCCCTGGATACTATACCTCTTCTAACGCAATCTTATTGCACGTTAACTTTTTTTTCCCCCACATCACACTGTTTACTCATATTGAGCTCTGAATCCACTAAAACTTCCAGGTCCTTTTTCAAATTAACTGCTAGTTAGCCTCACTTTTCCTTATCTTTTACTTGTGAAGCTATTTTTTAAACCCAAATGTAAGACTTTTATGATTATACCTATTAAATTTCATCTTCTTTCACAAAATCCTACTTCAGAATTTCATTCTTGAGAATTTCCCATTAACCAATCAAAAAGCATTTATTAAGAACCTAATAATGATAATAGCTAACATGTATATAGCACTTTAAGATTTGTAAAGCAATTTACATATATTATCTCATTTGATCCTTAACAGTAAATGTTTTTATTATCCCCATTTTACAGATGTCGTACCTGAGGCTGAGAAAAGTCCAGTGACATACCCAGAGTCGCATAGCTGGTTAGGGTCAGAGGAAGGTTTTGAACCTAAGTCTTCATGATTCCAAGTCCAACACTCTAGCCACTAGGGGGGTCACCTAACTGCCACACTATGCTAGCTAGACTCCAGGGAGAAAGAGACAAGAAGAAAGCAGTCTCACTTTCAAGAAACTTATATAGGTAGTATGAAACTTGTGCAAAACAGTCATTATAATTCATCATTTTAAACCAAACAGTTATTATAAACTGTCATCATGCCCAAAGACCACAGGAACTCTCAGCAGACAAACATTTAATTCTCCTGGCTAGTCAGAGAGATGGATAGACATGCCAGCCAAGGGTAACATCAATTGAGAGTAGAATTCCATTTACAAAACATTACAAAGGGGATGACCAAAGATCATGGGCAGTGTTGTATTACGAAAAGCTTGGAGGGAGAAATGAGCCTGCGGGAAACTGGGCATGAGATGTAACTATATCAGTTAATCCTGAGAGCATCTATGGGTGAAATTGAACGGATAACAAATAGATATGAAATTAAATAGATCTGCCAGTGTTTCTGTAGTGCTCAATTCTCTTTAGCAGTTAGACTAGAAGCACTACATTGGGATTCTTACCATCTCAGTACCCAATTTATTCTACTCTAATAGGTACAGAAATAAATAAAATGAAGTTGAGAAGAGTAACTGGACCTGATCAAATACATGTAGAAAAATAAAATTTGTACTGCAACAGACAGACTTCTATGAATGTTTTATTTCTTTGTTTAGTCCAAAGTTTATTTCTTTGTTTAGGATAGACACTAAGGATAGTGAACTGGCCCCATATTGAGGAAGAGAGTAGGTTAAATCACATGTGGGAAACTGTATACTACTTCCAATAATCTCAATCTATGATTTTTTGTCCAAAGCAGAACTCAATTATCCCATATACCCCCCAAGACAACTTTTCCTTCTGACTTCCCTGTTTCTGTTAATGGTAACATTATTTTCCCAGCCGCCCATGTTTAAAATCTGAGTCATCTTTTGGATTTCTCTCCACTCCCTCTCCCCTAACCCCCATAAGCAACCTGTTGATTTTTCCCTCTTACAATATATTTTGTACTTATAAAAGTTTAGAGTTGAAAAGCACCTTCGCGATTTTTTGACCCAGCACCCTCTTTTTATAGGGAAGGAAACTGGGCCCAAAGGGGTTAACTAGTCATCCAGGGTCACATAGAGAGCGAGTGATAGAGCCGAAACTGTATCTCAGTCTTTGGGTTCTCAACCCTTTGCTTTTTCCAATATGCTATTGATCCCTTCCTTTCTATGCATGTCGCTACCACCTCATAATCTCTCTTATCAGCTTACATCTGGGCTAAACTAGTTTCCTAACTCACCTTCTTGCCTTCAGTTTTACCCCTTCCAATCCATCCTACATACCACTAACAAATTATTCTTCCTCAGGCATTGCTTTGACTATATTCCTCTTTCCATAAAAAGTCAAGTCAAGATGGCTGCCCTCAAAGAGTTTACAATCTTATGGGTGACATAATACTCAGATGACAGTATGTAAACCTCAGATAAATTGGAGATAATCTCAGGGAGAGTAGTATTAAGGGGAATCAGGAATGGCTTCTTGCACAGATTTCAGTGATTTTGTGTAGCCTTCATGATAACATCCTTGGTTTCCATTCAAAGTCATCTACAATACCGATTCAACCTACCCTTCAAAATTTAGTTCCTTAAAAAAATACTCAATTTCTAATCAGACTGCTTTACATACCATCCTGAATATATTTTGCACATTCATGCCTTTGAAACTTGAAATGATTAAATTCACCAAACATTTATTAATTGTCCACTTTGCTAGGGGGCAAATTATAGTACAAATGAGTATAGCCACTCATATCAGTTGTGAGGTCTCTAATCTTATGTATATGATATAACCTGTAGAACTTATCTCTGTATAGATTTCAAGTAAAGATAGAGATGTTTTATTAGATAGCACAATGTACATACATTCATGTATATGTACATATGTATGGATATATACACATACATGTAAATGTCTATATAATTAAGCTTAATTTGAAAATTTTTTAATTAAAATATTTTTCAATTATAAGCATTTATTTCCTCTCTTCCCACTGCACTTCACTGAAGATAGAAAAAAAAGATAATAAACATATATAATCAAGCAAAGCAAATTCCCACATTGTCGGTGTCCAAAAATGTACATCTCATCTGGTTTGGTTGTTTCATTCCTGAAGAGGCCTCGCTTCACAAGACTTCCGGTCCTACAGAGCTTTGAGAGAACAGTCATCTGCAAGACTATATAAAGTGACTTCCCTCATATGTGTGCTACGTGTGATAAATTCACAAACTGGGCTGGCAGCTTCCAACTCACCTCAAATCCATTGTAATGCTTAAAGACTCTGAGGTACAGATTTAGAATGTAGACTCTACAATTTACTTGTTGTGTAACCTAAAGCCTACCACTTAACCTTGATTTTTGGAGGGGTGGCAGGGCAATTAGGGTTAAGTGACTTGCCCAAGGTCACACAGCTAGTAAGTGTCCAATGTCTGAGGTCAGATTTGAACTCAAGTCTTCCTGACTCTGGGGCCAGTGCTCTATTAACTGCGCCACCTAGCCACCCCTCAGTTTACTCATTTTTTAGAATGAGGAGCTAGATGACTGCTAAAGTCTCTTCCAACTCTAAGTCTGTGATCCTGTGATCCTACTCTAAGAAAACAGATATGAGGTAGTACCTTGCTTGTCTTCTTGCCAGCTGAAACAGCGAAAAATCCAAAGCAGAGATTGAGAAACCAAAAACTAGAGAGAGCTCTCCAGAAGCAAGTCCCCCTACAGTGGCACAAAAATGGTTGCAACAACCATTGTCTTTCCCCACGGATGCAGTAGGCTTTTATGGTGGTACGGTGCTCAGAGAAGACAGGACCTCTGGGGACAATTGTAAAAGCATTTATGAAGGGAGGATGGAAGAGACAAAGACAGTGATATCTTATTCTAAGAACCAGCTGACCATAGAGTTTGTATCCTTGTTGTGTTGCTAAGTTAAAGTAAACCAAGGATTTATTATGTATGCTACTTTATTTTCATGCTCAAGGAGCCATTGTGTTTCATGAAGGTACAGATTTTAGAGGGGGGATTCACCTCAAGTCAAGTCAACAAGCAATTATCAAATTCTCACTCTATGTCAGGCACTGCTAACTGATGGGAAAAGAAGGCAAAGACTTGGTCTCTACCTTCAAAGAATTCACATTCTAATGAAGGAAAGAACAATAGAAGGTCAGTTGGGCAGAGAGAAGGCATTAGCATTGAAGGGGAACCTGGAAAGGCTTCTTGCAGATGGTGGGATTTTAGCTGAAACTTGAAGGACATCATGGAAACCCAGGAGGCAGAAGTGAGGAGGGAGAGCACTCCAGGCATGGGGAACAGTTGGTGAGAATGCATGGAGATGGAAGATGAAATGTCTTGTGCAGAGGGACAAGGAGGTAAAGACTGAGCACCGAGTCCATTTACTCTCTGACAACCCAATGCACCACAGCATACGAGGTATTGTACTACGAATTGGAAATAGAAATAAAGGAGAAAGCTATCCTCAATTGTGTTCACTTCTGGCCACCACATTTTAGGAAAGACATTAACAAGCAGATCCAAAGGATGGTGACCAGGATTAAAAGAAGATTGGAAATGATGCCATATTAGAATTGGTTAAAGGAATGGAGGATGCTGGGGAAATGCTGTTTATGCCTTTTAATCTAACTAACTCTCTGCTGGGCATGTACTCCAAAGAAGTCTGAGAGAAAGGGAAGGATCCTCTATCAACCCTTGTTGACTTCTCTTACCAGGCCCCTGGAAGCTTATTATTGGGATAACCTTATCATCCTGCAAGATCTCCTTAGCCTTGGGACCCCACCTCAACACCACCCTTTGCTTTTCTGATTGGAGGATGAGGCCATGAAATCCAAACTTCCATTTAAGGAGAGAGCTCAGCTCAGACATCTCTTTTCTTACCTGGCTGCACAACTTTGGGACTTCTCTGAAGGACTTCTCCATGATCAAGTACCTTTTGGAGTATCTTCTACTTCCCTACCTCAATCTCTCCCCTTCTCTTTAGCTTTCTTTTGTGTCTTATCTTCCCTCATTAGTTCCTTGTAAGTACAGATTGTCTT
>CM053585.1:470900827-470916498 GCA_028646515.1 Pseudochirops corinnae
ATATATATGTATATACACACACATAGATGTATGTGTATACATCTATGTGTGTGTGTGTATATATATACATATACATACATATATATATATATAGAGAAAGAGAGACAGAGAGACAGAGAGAAAGAAAGAAAGAGTTTCCTCCTTCTCCCTATGGCATAAAGGATAAAACCCTGGATTTGGAATTGGAGTCACGAAAATTATATCTAGTTATCTTTTAGATAACTAGAAAGATCTCTGAGATAAAGTTACATCTCTGTTTCTTAGTTTCTTCATATACAAAATAAGGGGGTTGGATTTGATAGTCTCTGAGGTGTCTTCCAACTCTAAATATCTCTCTGACCCTCTGATACTATTCAGTTTAAAATCTTGATCAGATTCAGAAATCTCCAGGTAAACATAGGCTTACCAGTACTAATTAGGTGTATTCCAACCCTGGCCAATAGCCCCCATTCTTATATTTCAAGCCGTGGTTCAGAAATCCTTGTTCTCAGACCCCATTTTCTTAGCCAGTTATTTACTTTTGGAACCCTTACTTTTAATCAGCAGCAGTGATGAAAATGTCTCATCCCTCTAATGGCTTAAGATTTTTGTCTAATACTTTATAATGTTTTATAGTTGCTTTTTGGTGATAATATTTGTCTTCATGTAGATCACCAAAAGCGGGTAGTGGTTATCAGGTTCGAAGCTTTAGGATCATTTGTGGTATGTTGGAAATCACTCCCCATAATAATCTGAAGTAGTGCAGGTTGACAAATTGGAATTTGTGGCAGTTAAAGGAAATTTTCTAACCTTAAATCACATAAAGACCTGGAATGGAGATGTTGATTTTCCATCAGGAGGAATTGTTGTAGTTGTTGTTCCTTCCTTCTTGAAGAGGACCAATGACATCATGAGGGGGATGACTCATGTGTGAATTGATTGAAGTGAGGCAGAACTGTGCAAAGTCATCAGCCTCACACTCTCCTCCAGGGTCATTGAAGTCCAGTGGCAAGATAAAATTCAAGACAACTGGTGAGGGCCCAGGATGTAGTGGGTGACCTTGACCTTTCTAAATTAAGTTCTTTTCCAGGTCTCAGTATATCTGAGGCAACACCCATTCAATGACTAAGGGCTAGGTAAGAATCGAGACAAAAGATGGCCTAATTTTACCATCACAAAAATATCATTATAGGAGGGGAAGGCCCTCAGAGTTTCTGGCCAGAATTAAAAATTAGTTCAAAGACTGATAAACTGCCTGAGGGATATTAGCTGACTAGCTGTTTTACTGTTTCAAAAAAGTCTGAACCTTGAAACTGAAGACCCTAGGAGCTGAAAGAGCCTTCTCTTTATGAAGAGGCTATGATTCTCTTTTTGAGAGAAGTGAGACTTTTCATTAATTCCATAATGCATTCTGTGTTTCAACTTGACAAGAAACTTAGAGGGATCCTGGAGAGATTAGACTTTTTTGTTAGCCCACCCAAACTAAAGAAGTTTTTCTTCACTGAGAACCTTCCTTGTGGAGATACAAATATTGAGTTACTCTTCAAAGGATCTCATCCCATGCATCATCCTGGGCTATAACATGGTTTTCCCATTCTAATGTCAGTCCTGTGTTTTTCAAAAGTAGTTTTAAGTCAGAAGTACTGTATTGGCAGCTAATATTGTGCCACACTCAAGTTTACTCCAGGTGTAGATCCAAGCCAGATTTCTTAATATCAAGGCCTATAATAGCCCATCTCTTCAGAAATTTTCTTAAGTCTTCTTCATTAAGACCATCAGACTTCCCATTAGATACCATACTGTCTCCTATTTACTCACTGAAGCAAGGATGAGAATCTTTCTAGTTATATAAAAGCAACTAGGTGGCTCAGTGGATAGAGTATGGAACTTGGGGCCAGGAAGACCTGGGTTCCAATCCTGCCTCAAATACTTACTTTGTGACCCTGGGCAAGTCACTAGATCTCTCTGAGTCTCAGTTTTCCTCATCTGTGAATGGGGACAATAATAGCATTTACATCCCAAAATTACTGTGAGGATTAAATGAATTATATGTAAAATGCTCTGCAAATTTTACAACTCCACATAAATGCTACTTCTCTCATCTGTCAAGATGAGACAAAGACTGGTGACAATTGCTATATCATGCTTTATCTCTAAAGCAGATAAAAATTTCCCTTAGTTCAGATTTATAAATGTAAGGGCTGGTGATAGAAGCAGCTTCCCTCTCTGTCTCTCTCTTTGTCTCTCTCTTCTCTCCCTCCATCCTTCCCTCCCTCCCTCCCCATCCCAAACCCTGTGTACACACACACACACACACACACACACACACACACACACACACACGACCCTTTTATTTATGACTTTAGTATTTCTGGATATACCCCCTTGAGACCTGCCTCGTAATAAAGAAAAATAGTTAAAACCGAATGACACGACAACCATACCTCTTTTATTTCAGGCTTCTTTTCAATTAAGGACATGTTTAAATCAAAGACTGGATCCAAAGCCCAGGGTCTGATAAAAGATTACAGTCAAACTGGATAAACCTTTTCTAGGTCCAACTGGTCCTAGGAACTTAGTCTTAATCAGTAATTTGTCCTCATTAGCTCTAAATAAAGTAAACCTAATTTAATGAAAACAGCTCAAAGTAGAAATTTGAATTTCTAAAAGACCTATAGTTTTTACCCTGTTCCTCCACTCACTGAAGTGAGTTTAAGGGGATCATTTTTGTTCCTTTAATGGAATAGAAGATGGCCGGTAGAATCCTTCCTTTGTATGGGTTATACCTTTACACAGCCCTTGCTCACTAAATCCAATTCACCTTCCTGATGCCATGGTCCTCTTTAACAACAACCACCTTTTCACACTGAAATTTTGGCTCATAGACTTCTAACTAAAATGTTTTCAGTTTGTGAATTCTTAATGAATGAAGTCCTTATTTTTGACCTGCCCTGTATGCGACATTCCTCACCCTTAGTGTCCCACCTTTCTCCTTAAAGGAGAGAGATGCTTCCTCATGCCCTTAGGATATAGCCAAGATTGCTCACCACCACCACATAATATCTGGCTTCATTTATTGTTCTTTTTCATCTACGTTACTGTAGTTATTGTGAATATTTTTCTCTTCATTCTAGTTCCTTTCAGCTGCATTAATTCAAACGAGTCTTCTTAAGTGCTATAAATATTTTGTACTCAAGGGGACCTTTTTTCTGTTTTTTTGCTTCCATTAGGGCATATATCCATTGGTGGGATTTCTGGGGAAGGGTAGGAAGAGTTAATGACTTCTCCCACATAATCTCGAGTTGTTTTCAGGAATTATTGGACTAATTAATGGCTTTACCAACAGTATGTTAGTGTGTCTATATTCTCTCGCCCCTACAACATTGTTAATTTCTGCCTTTTGTCATTTTTACCAATTCGCTGGGTGGGAGGTGAAGCTTCAGAAGTGCTTTCATTTGCATGGCTCTTGTTCTTCTTTAATTTACAAGAATTTTGCAAATGGTTGCTAATAATTTGCAATCTTTTTTTAAAGCTTTTATAAAGGCAGCGTGGTAGAGTGGATGGAGAGCTGGCCTCAGAGCTAAGAAGATGGGGGCTAAAGTCCTCCTTCTGACACACACTGGTTCTGTACCAGGGTGGTGTGCTGGCTGCTGGAGTAAGCGTCACCAGCTCTTGTGAGAATTGATTGTTGAATTTTCAGTGTGAGCATTAACACCTAAGATTTGGCAAATGTTACCAATCAGGACTTGATTTATTGTTTTGTCGATTTCTAGACTTAAGAAAGTTGTGGAGAAAATGTTAGTAACGCAAATGTTACTTAAAACTGTGTTGTGAATATATAGTTTATTTTTGGGGGGGGGGGGGTTGAGAACCAGCTGTTAAATATTTACCAGCACATCCCTTTGTGTGATCCTGGACAAGTTACTTAGTTTTCTAGGGCTCAAGCAACTCTCTAAGACTATAAGCTGTATGGCAAGTACTGAATTGCATTGACAGAGGAGAATTCCTCACTTGAGAGCTCCCTATAATCGTGAAATTCTAGGTCTAGTACACAGCCCTAGACTTATCAATGCCTTCTGTTTTAACAGCACAATCGGTCTTCCTCCCCTCCCCACCGACCCCCATCTCAGAATTGAACCTTTCCTTGTGTCAAAGAAAAAGTTAAACAAAAATGACTGCTGCAATAACTATATCTGATAATATATGCCATATATTCCCCCTAGTAGCCCCCTAACTTTCTGTCGAGAGGAGGTAGATAGGCCTCATCACTTGTTCTACATGACCGCTATTAGATTTTTTCATTTCGTCTTCAAAGTTTCCTTTTAGAGCTTTTTTCATTTATATTACAGTGACCATTGGGTAAATGTTTTCTTTGGTTCTGCTTGGTGCACTCTTTATCTGTTCATAAAAATAATTCTGTGCTTCTGAGATATTCAAATTCATCATTTCTGACTATGCACTAATATTCTCTTACATTCATATATCACATGCTTTTCTTTTTGTTTTTTAGCATTCTTCAATCAATGGGCACCCACTTTGTCTCCTGGTCTTTGCTTCCACAAAAAGTGCTGTTATACATAGTCTGTCTATCTAACTCTCCATATCTCTTACCTGTCTCTGTCTCTTGTCTACATATCTCTGTACCTATACATGCATGTATGTATATCTCTATCTATCTAGCTCTCTGTCTCTATCAACCTATCTATCCATCTCTTTGTGTCTATCTACCTACCCATCTCTGCTTCTGTTTACATGTCTATATATGTCTATGATATGTATCTATCTACCTCTCCTCTCTCTCTTCCTCTCTCTACCTATCTCTGTCTCTGTGCATCTGTGTATGTATATACCTATCTATCTCTATGTAGATATATATGTATGCATCTATCTATTTGTTTCTGTGTCTATCTATCCATCTACCAATCATTGATCTACCTCTCTAACTACCTTTCTGACACAGCAGACAGAGCACTGGGCCTGGAGTCAGGAAGACTTGCCTTCCTGAGTTCAAATCTGGCCTCAGATACATTTTAGCTGTGTCTCCCTGGGCAAATCATTTAATCCTGTTTTGCCTCAGTTTACTCATCTGTAAAATGAGCTGGAGAAGGAAATGGCAAACCACTCCAGAAGCTTTGCCAAGAAAACTCCAAATAACATCACAAAGAGTAGGTCATGACTGAAACAAATGAACTCTCTATCCTACACAGGCTGGGAGTTCAGTGGCTATAAGGGGTCCAGTTCTCCTACTCATCAGCACGGGAGCTTTATTTAACCTGCTGTTTCTGACCTGAGCTTATTCTCTCATCCTTAAGGTGTCTGGTCCCGCCCCAACTTCTGGGGGCTCACCATATTGGTATTAGACTTAGCGCAGACACCCAGTTGGCTTAGAAACTCAGAATTCTCAAGCCCAAAAGAATTCTCAAGCTCAGGACTCAGCCTCCCCCAGTAGCAAAGATTATAGGAGTGTGCGACTTCCTGCAGTGGATATTTTTACATATAATAAAAATAGTTTTTCTACAACAACTCTTTGCTCATATCCTCTGACCTTTGATCTATTGAAAATCAATGAAGTCTCCCCCTCCACTAACACTGCTAGGAGAGGCAGACAACATGCCATGCTCAGTTTCACTAATAGTATGAGTTACTCTATATCAGGTTCCAAGCCTGATGCCAAAACTTGGCTACTTTTCTTTGGCCACTCCATGACTGTTTACATTCAAAACTGTCCTTTTATTGTACTCACTCTTACCTCAATCACTCTCCAGGTGCCTTTTGTCTATTGATGGCCTTTCACTGAAGTGAGTGGATCTTTCCTGCCTGCTGGTCTCTAGGGATGGATTAGACTCATCTGATGAGATTAAATCTGTTCTTTTTAGAACGTACCCTGATGTTACCACAGAGAGTCTTATGAGTACCATAATGGGCTCTGTCTTGGTAGAGAGCTCTGTCAGTACCATAGTTAGCTCTTGGAATCACAATAACATCTTGTACTTGAACATCAGACTCCACAGATATGAACATCATAGCGAAATCAGGTTCTAATGGAAACTGTGGAGCCATGACACCAGACTGTAAGGTTAATATTGACACCTCTGGGGAATAACTACAGGACAATCAAAGAACGCTCTGGGATCTGCAAAATGAAGGAATTGAACTAAAAGGCCTCAAAAGTTCCCTCAAGCTGCAAATCTGTGATCCTGTGATTTGAGTCTTAAGTGCAATGAACAGATATGGCAAATAGGTCCAATCATGAATGCTGGATATATCTCCAATTACTTAGATATTCATTTATCTCTGTAGGCAGTTTTACAGTTATATTTATGGCATTAACCTACCCCTCATTTGTCTTCATCAGTTTAATTCCCAGGTATTTAGTGTGTTTTTGTTATTTTTAAATGGTATTTTTCTTCCTATCTTTCCCTCCTGGGTTTTATTATTAATATATAGAAAGGTTGATAATTTCTGTGCATTTTCTTTATAGCTCACTACTTTACTGAGACTATTAATTATCTCAATTAATTTTTCATTGATTTTCTGGGTTCTCTGGGTAAATTATTTGTTTCATCTGCCTCTCCTCTGCCCTGTGCTCATTCCCTAATCTTCATTTTCTTGTCTTATTATTATAGCTAGCATTTCTAGTACTGTGTCAGAATAATAATGGGGACTATGAACATCTTTTCTTTATTCATGAAATTATTGAGAAAGTTTCCAATATTTCTACAGTACAAGTAATGTTAGCTATTTGTTTTAGATAAATATGTATATATATTAACATATTAAGGAAAATATCTTTTTATTCCTATGGTCTTTGGGATTTTAAACATACATGAGTGCTATATTTTGTTCGAGACTTTTTCTGTGCTTTTTAATATAGTCACATAATTTATATTCTTTCTGTTTTTAACATCACTTTATATTCTTACGGTTTTCCTGATATGGCCCCAATTATGCATTTTTGGTATTAATTCAATCTGAATAAATATTTGAATATGTTGCTATAGTACATTTGCTAATATTTGATGATTTTGCACCAGCATCAATTAATAATATTGGTCTACAGTTTTCTCTCTCTACTTTATCTCTCCATGGTTTTTATATCAACCATGTTCATCTCATAGGAATTTGATAGAGTAAATTCTTTATTTTTGCAGGCAGTTTATATAGCACAGGAAATACTTATTCATTAAATGTTTGATAGAATTCATTTGCAAATCCAGCTAGACCAAGGGTATTTTTCAGTGGGAATGAAGTTATGGTTTCCTCAATTACTCTTCCTGAAATTAGATCATTTATGCTTTGTTTTATTAATCTGAATATTTTATATTTTTTGTAAATATCCATTTCATTAAAATGTTCAGTTTTGTTGGCATATGATTAGGTATGGTAGTTTCTGATAATTTTATTTCCCTTCCATTCTCTGTGACTTTTTCCATTTAATTTTTTATTTTGCTAATTTGACCCATCTTCCAAATCAGATTAGCTAATAATTTATCTCCCTTATTGATTTTGCAAAGAATAGCTAAGGCTTATTTATCATCTTTATATTTTTTATTTTTAAATTTTCTACCCCTTTGCTTATTCTAGTTCTTAAAAATTTTCTAGTTCTTAAAAATTGCAGGTTGAATACATATATCTTATCTTCCTCTCTTTTGTTAAGATAAGTGTCCAACTTCCTTATTTTAAAGAGGAGGAAATTAGGTCAGCGAATTTTTCAAGATTATACTAGTAGTAAGTGGCTAAATTAGGATTTGAACTCAGTTTCTCTGACTCCAGAAGCAGGGTTCTTTTTACTCTATGACACTTGTAACTACTAGATAGAGTGATTTAGTCTGGCATGATCTATAAGTTGATGGTGTAGGTTTGAAAGACTCCAATCTATTATGCCTCCTTGATAGATACACATACCCTCATGGAATGATTTTCACAGGATTACGGATGATTTTCTTGGCTCCACCTATTGTGGATTAGGGCTTTTCCTTTGAAGAGAGACTATAAAACAGGGCAGACATATCTGCCAGGCACAATCAAGCAAAGGTCTAGAGAGGCCAGAGCTCCAAGAACAGGTCTGGGTCCCAAGACAAGTGAATTTCCTTATCTGTTTTCATTTCTTTTATTAGGACTTCCCACCATTTTGGGATTTCTTATGGTCTATTATATTCTCTCTACTCTTTGTTGTTCGGTCATGTCTGATTCTTCAAGACCCTATTTGGGTTTGTTTGTTTTTTAATAGAGATACTACAGTGGTTCGCCATTTTCTTCCCCAGATCATTTTATTTATTAATGAGGAACTAAGGCAAACAGGGTTAAGTGGCTTGCCAAGGGTTATACTGCTGGTAGAAATGTCTGATGCTAGATTTGAACTCAGAAAGAGGAGTTTTCCTGATTCCAGGACCAGTACTCTATTGATTTCACCACATGGTTGCCCATTCTGTCTTCTAGGGTTCTAGTTATAATTGTTGCAAAATTTTTACCCAGTAATATGTTTTTCATTGAACTAGTAGAGTTGTTGTTGTTTGGGTTTTTTGCTTATTCATTTCCTTGGTCTGTTTACTATTTTTTTTCTGTGGTGACTTCATTGTGAGTACTTTGTTCAATTTTTTTTTTGGTCTCTTTTAGCTATTGTCTCGTAAATTTATTTGGTTTCTTTCTTGCTGTTTTGATGTAATAAGGAGGAGCTGGATTTATCAATAATCCCTTTTGCCATCTTGCCAGAAGTCATCCTTGAATTTCTTCATACAAGCATGTGGCACATTTTCCATTCAGTTTGGAATTAAGAACTGAGGATTCTTCTTGGACCCAAACATCATCCTTTTATTCTTCTATGATCTCTGCTTGGAAAATATGATCAAGAGATTCAAAAAACTGCAGGAAAAAAAGAGTACAAATAGGTTTAAAATCTTGCAGAAGAAATTATACTTCTAGGGTTTTGAGAAGAGAACCTAGATCCAGGTGTGTGTGTGTGTGTGTGTGTGTTTTGGGGTGCTGGAGGGTGAGGTGCTCATATGGTCTGGAGACCTGGGAATTTTTCTAGGGAGACTTCCTGGGTTCAGAGGCTAGTGATAACTTCCTAGGTCCAGGGAGAAATCCTTGGCAATAGTTTATCAATTCAGAGACCCAGTAAGGGCTGGTTTCTGAGAATTCATTTGGAAATGGTTCCCAAGGGTCAGAAGAAGCAATTAGAACTGATCCTGGTAGTTTAAGGAAATTGGCTAAAGCAGAGTTCAGCATTCCTGTGAAATAAAAACTGTTTCTGGGCCTTGGGTTTAACAAAAAGAAACTATTCAATGAGGAAGAAAAGGAGAAGTATCTAAGGAGATGAATGCAAATATACAGGAAACTCATTTCTTGATTTAGATTTTGTAAAAGGATAGAAAATAAGTGATGGGGTATATGATTGAGAATGGACAAAAAACATGAACCTACTCTTAAAGAATGGTATCAAGAGTACTAAAGTTCAGACCAAACAGAGCCTAGTGATGAATGCTAAGGGTGGCAAAAAGTATTTTTAAAGCCTATATTCAGGGTAAGAGGATAAGGGAAAGATGGAAATGGAGAGGGGTAGATTGGTGGATAAGAAGACAGGACAACCTCAGAGAAGATAGAGAGCTAAGTGGCCAGGAAGATATTGAAATTATTTGTGGGTCAACAATAAGGAAATTTCAGGTGGTTTAAATCTAGATAAGAAATCAGAATTTCTTCTTGTAGATTGGCTTCTGCTTACTTCATTTCTACTTGTGGATTGACATGGCATGAATATGCTGACTCCCAATTAAAAGCAGTCCTATAGCTCCATTTGAAGAGAAAGTGAAGAGTATACCCTAAATGAACTAAGCTTAATTGAAGGGAATAAGAATCACCCTAATATAGTGGAAAAAATAGGAGCTCCGAAGTCAGACAACCTGGGTTCCAATCTCATTTATGGCAATACCTATATAACTTTTGGCAAGTCATTTAACCTTTTTTGGAGATAAATTCCAAATGGATACATGACTTAGACATAAAGGGTAATATCACAAAAATATTAGAGGAGCAAAGAAGTCACCTGTCATTTATGGACAGAGAACGAGTTCATGACCAAATAATAGAAATGATCATAGAAAGTAAAATGGACAATTTTGATCTGCACAAATAAAACCAATTTAGCTCAAACTAGAAGAGAATAGGATAAATCAGAAAAAAAATCTTTGCACCAAATTTCTCTGATAAAGGTCTCACTTATAAGATATAAAATGAACTAATTCAAATTTATAAAAATAAGAGCCATTCCCCAATTGATAAATGGTCAAAGGATATGATTAGGCAGTTTTCAGAGGAAAAACTCCAAGCTTCCAATAGTCATATGAAAAAATGCTCTTAATAGCTACTAATTAGAAAAAATCAAAAATTTAAAACTCTGAGGTTACATTCCATACTCATCAGATTGGTAAAGTGAATCAAAAAAGGAAAATGATGAAATCTGGAGGGGCTCTAGGAAAACAGGTACATTAATGTACTGTTGGTGGAGCTGTCATTCTGAAAAGTAATTTGGAAGGATGGCCAAAAGCTATTATTACATTGTGATCTTTAACTCAGAAATATTACTACTAGTGCTAATCCCCAAAGAGATCAAAGAAAAAGACCTGGGTTCTTTGTGACCTCATTTAGGGTGTTCTTGGCAGAGATACTAGAGTGGTTTGCAATTTCCTTTTCTAGCTCATTTTACAGATGAGGAAACGGAGGCAAATCATATTAAGTGATACGCCCTGAATCACACAGCTAGGAAGGTTTGATTTGAACTCATGAAGATGAGTCTTCCTGATTCCAGGCCCATCCCTCTATCTACTGTACCATCTAGCTGCTGGATGATTTCAGAGAAACATGCAAATACTTTTATGAATTAATGTAGATTGAAGTGAGCAGAACCAGGATAACAATTTATACAGTAACAACAATATTGCAAAGACAATCAGCTTTAAAACATTTAAGAACACTGATCAGCACAATGACCAGGACTCTAAAGGTCTTAAGATAAAACAGGCTTCCTACCTCTTGATAGAGAGGTGAAGGACTCAGAATTCAGAGTGAAACATATTTTTTGGATGTGGTTGATACAGGAATGTGTTTGACTATTATGGCGGGGGTAAGCATTCATTAAGTGTCTACTATATGCTAAGTGCTTTACAAATATTATCTTATTTGATTCTACTTATAATTGTTGAGTTACTTTTTCCTTTAAAACTTCCTCTTGGGCAACTCTTGACTTAAAATATTGCTTCATAAGTACTCAGTGTTTTCTTCTGTTTACTCATATTTCTAGACTCAATTCCTGTTTTGAGGATTTGTGCCAGGGCTGGGCTCTGCATTCTTGAATGGGGTAGTTCAGCCTTATTTAGTCTTGATTTCCATTTCTTCTCATGAGTTTGGGCAAAGAGCTCCATCAGGTTCTATTCTTCCTCTAAGAGCTCTACTGTTGGTTGCCCCCGAGTCAAGGTTTTGCCATGTGCTTCCTCCCAACCCCTGGGCATATCTCTGTCAGCTCTCTGCTTCTTCTGCATCCTTGGGGTCTCTGCCTCATGAGCACTGTCCTTTTCTTGGTTCTAATCATTAGGAGAAATATAACTGGGCTTGGTGGGTCATTGCTGAATTGCTGATACAGGGGGAAGCTGCAGCCAGGGCAAGTTTGTGTTTTCATTTTCCCAGTATAGCTGGAGTCTGAGTCCCAAAGAGGGTGAGTTTTGTTATGACTATAAACAGTTGTGCTTATTATGCCTGCAAACAGATGTGCTCAATCATCATCCCATCTCTTCTTACTTGTACCATAAATCCTGAGCTGTAGGGGGAGGGTTTTGTACTATGTGTCTGTACATACTAACTGGTTTTAAACTAACTCCTCACCCCCATGCCAGTTCAAGTTGGCCAAATAACCAATTGTTTTGAAAACAACCCATTAATTATTAAGTAGTTGGTGGAATGAATCCAGCTGCTTTCAGCTTCTGTAAACAACTCTCCTGTGGCCTGTTCTTTCACAGTTGGAGTTTACCCTCTGGGCATTTACACACTCTTCTCCTTTAGCTTTCAGGGGCCAGGTAATCTCCCAGATATAATGAGGGTCTGGCACATGCACAGGGTTCCTCTAATGGCATCCCCCCAATGTGAGGCACGAGGAAGTCCACCCCTTCTTTATGTGCCATCCCTTTCATGAATCATAAAGCATTCAGTGATTATGCTCAGTTATTAAGGGTTACAAAACAGTTCTCATATGTTATCTCATCTGATCCTCACAACAACTCAGCGAGGTAGGCACTGCTACAGATTTTATTATCCCTGTTTTATAGAGGAGAAAACTGAGCAGTTAAGGCGTTTGCTCATTATTACACAGATTAGGTAAAGTAGAGATAGCTGGTGAGCCCAGACCTCCTTGAAACCAAGTGCTCCAGCCACTGTCACCCTCGCCTTCACTGATTCTTCCAAGTGTGTAGTGGGTTCTATCTTACCTGTGCCCACGGCACTTTTTCTTAGGCATTCATCAAGTCTAAGTTGCATTACATTTATTTGTGGACTCTTCCCAGATGATTACAAACCCTGTGAGGGCAGGAACTATATTTCATTTATATTTGTCCACCCTACCAGGCTTCCCCATGTCTACCACAGTGGTGGTAGGTCCTAATACATATCCTTAATAAATATTTAAAAGAATAGATAAATTTTGGGCAATGAATGTAAGAACAGGCCCAGAGTTTGTCCCTGGTCTGAGTCCTTTGTCTTCTTGGGGGTAAGCCCAAAGCCCACAGAGCCCATTATATAGAGGGGGCCCCAGCCATGTATCTTTTTGTTCCTTGGTTGGCCATCTTCCTGACATCTTCATTTCCACCTATGAATCCCCTCCAGTTCTACCCCCCCTTTCCTATTCTGGAACTATTATCAAATCCATTTTTCCATCACTGCTGGGCAGGGTCTGTCAAGCTCCCCTGTGGCTCTATTCACCATGCTTGTAACTTTCCACACCAAAATATCTCACCATTAGATTGTGAGCTCCCTGAGGGCAGGAACTGCCTTTTGTCTTTCTTTGTCTCTCCAGTGCTAAGCACAATTAAGAAGACACTTAATAAATGTTTACTGACTGTCTTGTCCTTATATGTTGTTCTCCTTCGTTAGAATGTAAGCTTCTTGAGGGCAAGGCCTGTCTGCTTTTGTATTTATATCATCACTGCTTGGCACAGAATAAGACCTTAATAAATGCATATTCATTCATTTTTCATTCAATTTCCAAAGTTACCAAGTCATTTTCCCTGGGTATTTAAAAATAATTTGAATCAAACAGCTCATATAATTAAAAAAACCAAACCAACAATTCTACACTGGTTTTCCTTTATACTTGTGGTACCTGGTATTGCTGCTACCTTTCTTGGCAATTCCTAGTATATTTGACCTTCCAAAGCCCCAGCTTCCTCCAAAGCAATTTCACCTTTACCCTACAAAGGTACAGCTCAACCCCTAATAGTAGTGATTACCGTACAGCTAATGTTCATCAGTGAGCTACAAACTAGTTAGCTTATTATGCCTGTTTTGATGCCTCTATTCTCAACCTAATGGCTTTCCTATTAACTTGTTCTCACTAGGGAATCATATTGATTTTTTTAAAATTAGCCTTAGAGACAAAAGAGTAAACACACAAACAATTTATCATTTTGCTAGGCTCAACAATCATCATTTGATATTTGAACAGCCCATGATGCAGACAGCAGCCCTCTGAAATAAACAAAATTCAGAACAGCTGTGTCAGCCCAGGCACAATTTCCTAATCTGCTGATTGCTGGTGACCGTGAGCTGATGAAGAGCTTTTGCCAGGATAATTAGAAAGAACATTAGGATCCTGAATCTTCCATTTCTAGAAAAAAAAAAACCAGCAAGAGTGAGGGATAAATGAATCTTACTTCCTGATCTAGCAATGAACTCTTGACTTCCCTTTATCTCTGCTATTGCTGTCTCACTTGACCTAGCCCTTAGATTTCAGTGCTCTGAAGAAACCCCATTGCTTACCCAATCTGACATCAAATCTACTTCTGTCTCAGTAAAGGAGACTCTGGATAGTCTCTTCCCCTCTGGAAAGGGACTATCTTTTTCCTGCCCCAGTGTTTTCCTAATCACCAGCACAGGGTTACCCTCGGAGCAGAGACATCACATTTGGGGGGGAGGTAAGATGGCCAAAAACACACCACTTTGGGTTTGAAAATGTTGTCCCATGACAGAATGTCATGGGAAGGTTTGTCTTTGCTGGAATCAGCACTGTGCTATTTTGAGATATCTCTTCCTGACCCTTTGGTCAGGACTTTTCTCAGCAAAGATATTGGAGTGGTTTGCCATTTCCTTCTCCAGTTCATTTTACAGACGAGGAAACTGAGGCAAACAGGGTAAAGTAACTGTCCAAGGTCTTATGGGTAGTGTCTGAGGTCAAATTTGAACTCAGGAAGAGGATTCTTCTTAATTCCAAGCCTTGCACGCTATCCCCTGTGCCACCTAGCTGTCAAGACATAAAGACAAAGATGAAACCATCCTTGTGCCTCAGCAGCTTATAGCGTACATTCTATTTGCCTAATGACATCATTGTCTACATGCCATAGAGAGGAATTTTCTAAAATTAAAAATATGTGCTTATAAAATGAAAATGATTTATGAAATTAAAAGTGAAAACTAAAGTTATTAAATGAAAAAACAGACTTCTAGCTAGATAAGTTATATAGACAAGGGTATAAATTGAATAGACCATGAATATTCAGATCCAAGTCTTTTGTTCACACACACACATACATACACACACACACACACACACACACACATACACACACCTCATAATATAACAAAAACTACCTCCTTTTCCTCCTCATTTTTCCTGGATCTATGTCTTCCCACCCTCTTTCTCCCTCTTCCAAGCTTCAGGTTGGTCCCTTGAGCTGCTGGGAATACTATGGGAACAGCTATGACTGGGGGGAGGAGCAACTGTCCCAACCCCAAGGTAGACGGTTCATCTGCAGCATAATTTGGTTTAAGATACATTTTGTGGTGTGGTAACCATGCTTTAAAGATAAAACCATGGTATCACAAGTTAATTCTCAGCAAGATTTAAATGAGAATATGTTTACATGACATCCTCAGGGACAGGGACCCCAAAAGGCTAGTTTCTCTCTTTGGATCATTGGCCTGTACTAAAATTAATACAGGATAATCTGGAAAATAAAGCAGCAGAGAACTGATCCATACTTTGCTATATCTCAGCTTCAGAGGCTGCACTTAATGCACAATCATCTACAAACAGAAAATCATGCACCAATACTCCCTCCACTTTGGTCTTGGCTTGTTGCCTTTTCAAGTTGAAGAATTTACCATCAGTGCAGTAGCTGACCTTGATACTGTGTTCATCCTCATTGAAAGCATTTGACAACGTAGCTGAAAACATCATGTTAAAAAGCACAGGAGCAAGCACACAACCTTGCTTCACTTTATTGGTGACTAGGAAAGCACAAGAGCATCATCCATTATCCAAAACTCAGGCAAGCATGAAGTCATGAAATTGACATACAATGTTGATGAACTTCCCTGGGCAACCAAATTTTGACATAATTTTCCATAAGTCCTCATGATTAACAGTATCAAAGAAAGGCCTTGGTCAGATCTACAAATGTATACAGACCTGTGTTCTGCTCCTGGCATTTCTC
>CM053585.1:470916998-470933864 GCA_028646515.1 Pseudochirops corinnae
GAAGGAAGGAAGGAAAGAAGGAAGGAAGGAAGGAAGGAAGGAAGGAAGGAAGGAAGGAAGGAAGGAAATCACATCAATGAATCCTTAAAAAAATAAACAGAAGAGAGCAGAAGGAAGTTCAGATGGAGAAACAGACAAGTAGAAGAGTGTTGGAACTACTGTGGTAGATTTGAATTATATAAAAATGTACATAATTGGCAAAAACCAAATTGTACATAAAAGGAGTTCACTGTTTCATATATAAACCCTCTTAAATTTTTTCTTTGTTTATTGAAATGCTCATTTTTATTTGCATTTACCAAGTTCACAATAAAAAGGAAATTTTTAAAAATCATATCCCTTCTATCTCTAGATTCAATTCCACAAACATTTATGATCTGGTGAATAATTTTCTTATATCCTTAATAATAAGGCAGCGTCACAATGCAATAGCCACTCCATCTTTAGCTCTCAAGACTCCAGAAATGTTGCTCTCTGTAAAACCAGCACTCTTCCCCTTTACCCTGAGATACAGTGGTCCAGATGCAAATATTGATTTCTTGCCTTCCCTGTTGGTTTGATTTTCATTGCTCAGGTATTCCACTTCTGCTTTTTCCAGCCTTGAGAAGGTGGGCATTAGACATCCCAAGCCTCTCCCTTTTATTGGCAACATGACCTTCTTCCGTCAGGTAAGGGAGATTGCATTCTCTACTTTCACTTGTTTGTATTTGGCAGGGGGGAGGGCACCATAATGGATTTGGCTCAGTGTGGAATTTATACATGCCACCCTTGTATCAGAGCCTCTAATGGAACTCTCTAGAGCTTTCACATATGCTCCTTGAAGCAAGGGTGAAGAAACAATTGCCAAAAAATAAAAACAAATCAGAGAAAACAAAATGGTTCTTGCATACCAATGAATGAAGAGATGAATAATGCAAACATCTGGCAGTTCTATTCCCTATATTCAAATTAGAGAGAAATGTTTTTGGGGGAAAAGTATTGCAGCACTTTGTTGATAAGACTAAGTAAACTCTGGCTCCTCCTCTTGGCCACATTGTCCATCCCTTCTCCTTCCCCTCCCCTATGTATGCAGATCTTTCTCCAAATTCTTTCAGAGTGTGGTATTCTAGGTACCTATTTTTACTTGCATGTAGGTTTTCTCTGATATATGGCATACCTTCTGTGAGAGGCAGCATGTTATTGTGTAGAGAACATTGGCCCAGAGTCAGGCCTTAGAAAGAGCCCTAGATTTAGCATCAGAAGCCTGGGGGTTGTCACTTCCTAGTGATCTTCAGCAGGTAACTTGTCAGAACCACATTTTCCTAATTTTTGAATTGAGGGTTAAAATAAATAAATTAAAATCCACCTTCAGGTTGGTGAGGCATTTTATTTACATTTTCTCACTTAATAATAGTTTGGTTGGAATCACAAAATCTGCACAGTTACGTAGTATCAGAGGTCACAGGTGTGAGGCCTTTGGATTTGGGGGGTAAGAGGTCCTTTGTGGTCTGGTAAGATGGGCAAGACGGGGAAAGAGAAAAGGGAAAAAGGAAGCAGAAGGAAGCTGGAATTACAATACTATTGTTATCCCAATCAACCAATACACAATTATTAGTCTCCTGTGATATGCCAAGCACTGTGCTAAGGGCTGGGGTAGGAAAAATAGACAAGTGAAATTATTATCAAATAACATAGTAAACGTTAAGTCTTTGTCAACTTTAAGGTGTTTCATAAAGAGCAGCTGTTATCTCCATTTCAGGAATGAGGACGCTGAGGATCTGACAGTCTAAGGTCACTAGCAGGCATGGGAGCTGGGACCTAAATTCGTGTCTTCCAGCACCAAGACCCGACTGAGTCCAGGGCTGTTTCCACTTATCTCACAAGGGTTTTCCTAAACCCTTGACCAACACTGTCAAATGACAAAAAAGTCCTGATCCACATAGTATTAGACTTCAATTCCTACTCAAATTAATTTGCCTTACACTTATTTATGGGTCAGTGAGCTGGCACAGTGGATAGGACGTTGACTCTGAAGTCAAGAAGACCTGAGTTCAAATTTGTCCTCAGATACTTACTAGCTGTGTGACCCTGGGCAAGTCACTTAATCCCTGTTTGCCTTAGTTTCCTCATCTGTAAAATGAGCTGGAGAAGGAAATGGCATGTCTTCTAATACCAAGACTCGACTGAGTCCAGGGCTGCTTCCACTTATCTCATAAGGGTTTTCCTAAACCTTAAAAAAAACCCCAAATGGGGTCATGAAGAGTCTGACATGATCAACTGACTAAACAACAAATACTTATTTATCTGTTTTATCTTTCTCCTGCCTTTCTTCCAGCTACTACTCTTACCCCCTCCTCCCTCACAGTGGAATGTGAGGTTCTAGAGGGCAGGGACTATGTCATTATATTCTCAGGGTTAGCAAATTGTTTGTATATAGTAAGTGCTTAATAAATGTTTATTAAACTATATTAATTTTAATGACTCTGATTGTTTTCTTGCATTTTTTTCACTCATGTAAGGTGCCACCCCTTTTTTTACTTCAAAAAGCCTTTTGTGGGACAGCTAGGTGACACAGTAAATAAAGCACCTGCCCTGGAGCCAGGAGGACCTGAGTTCAAATCCAGCCTCAGACATTTAACACTTACTAGCTATGTGACCTTGGGAAAGTCACTTAACCCCAATTGCCCAGCCTTCCCCCCTCCAAAAAAAAAAGTCTTTTGGGACACCGTGCTTAAAACAGTTTGCTGAAGGAGAAACTTCAGCATCCAGTCCTTTGGACAGTCAGTCTGTGTATCTCCACAACACTTTATATGGAATGTTTCTTCACAAGCTGAGTTTATCCTCTTTTCCTGACACAGTGTCAGGACATCTAGTTAGAGAATTATCCCCTGCCAGCACCCTACTGTTCACACAGGGAAGGGGCAGTACCTTAAACTAAGCAAAGTAACACCATAAGTAAGATTTTGGGAAAATTGAATTAAGGATTATACTGTTTTTAAACAAGATTTTTAGCAGGGTAGTAAAAAACACACTCAATACAGGTAATAGAATATAAGCTCCTTGAGGGCTGAGATGACCATTAGGTAGGTGCTTAATAAATCCTTGTCACTTGCTTGCTTGGTTCAAATCCTAATCTCGTTCATCAAAGTCAATGAAACAGGAGCCCTACTGGACGAGGCTATTAAGTTCTCTTCACTCATATGAAAACAGTAGAATTTCACTTCTTCAAAAGCATAATAAACTTCATTATTTCAGGCTGGCATCCTCCTTCACCCCTTTCCTTGCCCCCTCCCCTCCAGTGACTTTGAATTATTACTCTTTTACTGTTACTGTAATTATAACGACACATCTTGGGGGCTTTGTGCTTTTTGTAGGGTTTTTGGGAAAGTCATATGGAGCTGATAAAGACATATGGACCACTGTGTGGGTAAGAGAGAAACATCATCCTTTTACTATTCCATCTTGTGTAGTTAATAGACCAGAAATGGGGAAGGAATTCCAAGAGTCAGTACTTTGGATTTTTAAATATCTACAGAATATTCACAAAGTGTTTGAGTTGTAAAAGTCACTCAGAGAGGGAATGACCATCAAAATCACCATCATGCCCCCTCGCCTCTTTAGCCAGAGGCCAACTCTTAATGTTTAGAAAGGCTAGCGAGGGTCAGACCCAGATTTTATCTCTTATATCCAAAGATGTAACAAAGAACAGGTACTATTATTAATCCCATTTTATGATGGGCTAAAGGGACCAAAGTGACTCATAGCTAACTGTGGGAACCAAAGACAGGTATAACAAAATACCACTAATGATAGAGCCAACTGAAAATGAAAAAAAAAAAAAAGTATTGGGGCAGCTAGATGGCGCAGTGAATAGAGTACTGGCCCTGGAGTCAGGAGGACCTGAGTTCAAATGTGACCTCAGACACTTTTAACACTTTCTAGCTGTGTGACCTTGGGCAAGTCACTTAACCCCAATTCCCCCTCCAAAAAAAAAAAGTATTAGAAATGGCTTCAGGAAACACAACCTAAAATATGGAAGATGGGTCAAGGTAAGAAGAGAATTAACTTCCAGGAGGTCAGAGTCTAGAGATCTGGAGGGAATCTATGAGAGGAAGCAGGCCAGAAACCTAAAGGAAGATACATGGGAGGCCAGCTACAGAAGTTGGGGTTGGAGAGTGGGGCAGATAAACATATTCCAAGTTCATAGACAGCAGATGTAGGAAGATATAGCCTGTGAAAATGAGTATGTCAATACAGCCATTAATTGATCTGGAACGTGAAGAAATGCCTGAGGCATTTAACAAATATTTTCTCAAATTGAATCAAACTGTCTATCCTGGCTTCCCCAAAGAGAAGAGGCATAATTCCTTGTTTAAAAACACTGAGGAGGCCTTATGGAATTCCAGGTGTGGAAGGGTTTGGAAATCTGACAGGAAAGAAACATATTTGGCGTCCTGGTAGCTTTTTCTTGCTCTAAGTTTATGAGTATATTTTCCGGTTTTCTTTTTCACTTCTTTTCTTGCTTTCTCCTCTTCTTTCCTGTCCAGTCAGATCTCATGTGGCCTCCTGGTCACCAAATTAGGAGACCTCTTCTCAGTCCTCATTCTTCTTGACCTGTCCCATATGCACCAGCTGACATATGACCATTCTAATTCTTCCTAAAACATCCTGTCCTTACCTATTTATCAAAGTAGATGCAACTTCTACCTGTAAACACATTTCACTTATCTAAATGTTCATAGCAACTTAGCACCCATGACGGCACATTTTCTAGTTTCATATTGTTCCTTCTTCTCTAATATTTCCTCTACCCGCTTCATTCTCCCATCCATACTCTAATTGTTAGAATTCCTTAAGATTATAAGCCGCTAACTCCCTTCTATTTTGATAGCTTCAACTGGTGGATAACCCCCAAATCAATATCTCTAGCCCAGACCCTTGTTTGAAACTGTACTCTCACTGCCTGGATGATCCATTGGTATTTCAAACTCAACATGGCAAAAAGCAAACTTATCATCTCCCCCAAACCAGTTCATCTTCTTGATTTTCCTGTTACTGTTAATGATACCATCACTCTTTTGGTCACTCATGGTTAAACCTAATGTTGGATTCTGAGATGATTTCCTGTGTGATCACATTCCCCCTTTCTATTACACACTATATTCAATTATCAAATCCTTAAGAACTCTTGCATCCAAAGCTCTCTACTATCCACACAGCCACCACCCAAGTTCAGACATTTATTATGTTGTATATGGACTACTGCAATGGCCATCTAACTAATCTCTTTGCCTCAGTCTAGGTTCTGCCCTCCAATTTCACTGACTTTGGAGCCTAGATCAGGAAGGGTCTCGTTCTGTTTTCTCATTCAAGCTGATTTGGATTTTGTCTTTGGCTGCCTTTGATGACTTAATGATATTTGTACTTCACTTCTGTTCTACCTATTGGTGTCTTTATTGTCCTGCCACCTCCCCACCAGAGCCCCTGGGTCAAAGACAAAGGGAATTCCAATCAGCAATGGCCCATTCCTGGTCATTAAAAAAATGATGGCCCCTCACTGCCTATATGGTAAAGTCTGAACTTCTTAGTCTGGCGCTCAAGGCCCATCACAACCTGACTTGACCATTTCCAGCCTTGACACTACTCCCCATTCAAACCCTAGATTCCGGCCAACACAGACTGCTTATTATTCCTTGTTCACATCTTGCTCTGTTCTACATCCATGACTTTTCTCAGGCCATGTCCCTTTTCTAGCATGAGCTCTGCATTCCCCCGATCCTTATTTAAAAAGATTCTCATATTTCAAGACTCAGCTCAAATATCACCTCTTCCATGGTACCCTCCCAAATTACCCCCCATGCAAAAGTGGTCTTGTCTATTTCTGAATATTTTATAATGCTCACATGGCACTTTTCATATTTGGTATTAGAGTTATTTGTCGGTCGATAAACATTTATTAAGTACCTATCATGTGTCAGTTCCTGTGCTAAGCACTTGGGTACCTGACTTTACCTCCTTCCTAGACTGAAAGCCCTATGAAGACAGGCAGGGATAATGGCCTTGTATATTTTTCATATGGGATCATAGGAAATATAAAGCTGGAAAGAATCTTAGAGGCAAGTGTCCGAAGTAAGATCTGAACTCAGGTCTTCCTGACTTCAGGACTCTAACTATTCCAATGTGCTTCCTCTTCCCCACATGACATTCACACACGAGGTGCTCTACAAATTCTTGTTTAATCTAAATTTAAGTCACCTTCATGTCATGAAGACCACCCAAGAGGGACAAGATAAGCAAAAACTTTCTGCCTCATCACGTCACACACAGTAGTTTTGGCATGTATCAGTGCTGAAGGGATCCAGCAGGCCATCTGTGTGTTGAAAATCATTGTTTTTTAAAAAGGGGCTGGCACAGAACTATTCGTCTTGTTCATGGTGGGATAAGACTGACTGTAAAAAACATTTGGTTACAAAGACAGGTTAAAATGCACATCCAATTCAGCCCCAAATGGCTTAATTGGTAGCTGTGAATAGACAGTCTTAATTTTGTTTGGGTTTTTTCCCTTCCTTTCCTCTCGCTTGATGTTCCTCCAGTTCTTTATCATTGAGTTCCTGTTTCCCCAGAATAAACAATGGTTCCAATCCCTGTCCTGAGAGGGATCATTCAAGAAAATGGTTTTACTTTGGAGACCCTTCCATGCCCAGTTAGGTGGCTTAGTGGAGAGAGTGCCAGGCTTGGAGTCAGGAAGATTCATTTATATGAGTTCGAATCTGGATGGTCTGGGCAAGTGTGATTCTGTGAAAGTCACTTAGCCCTGTTTGCCTCAATTTCCTCATCTTTAAAATGAGCTGCAGAAAGAAATGGCGAACCACTCCTGTATCTTTACCAAGAAAACCCCCAAAGGAGTCACGAAGAGTCAGACATGACTGAAAAACATCTTATACCCTTATTTTCCCTGAAGCACAGTACTAACTGTGAATCTGGCTGTGTCTTCCTGGGAAAGAGAAAAGTGCTCCCAGAGCCTGGCTTCTGGGAACCACTTCCCTCAAGTGGCTTATGCATGGATTCTCAGAACAGCACAGAGCCCTTTCGATTTCTTGTTTTTTTAATGTCACTTGAATAATCCGAATGGCACCTCAGTAACTGATGTGTGTGAAAGTGTTGGTTTCCCTGACAACAAGATGTCAAGTCAACTTTTCAGTTTTAATTAAGTCAATATGTTTTATCCCTTTCATCGAGAAAAAAAAAAGCCAAACAAACCAAAGAACCAAAACAACCCAAACTCAATTCACTTTAAACCATCCAGAACAATTTCAGGTGAGATTCTGCAGATCCATATAACAGTGTCACCCTCTACCCACCCTTACTCACATGCCCAGTCCCTCCTTGTCTTCTTCCAAAAGCCAGGCATATAATTTACAAAATCATCTGATGACCCGTCTAGAGCCAGGAGGGACCACAGAGGCCATCTAGTCCAATACCCCATTCCCCCCTTTTTTTTTTTTTACAGATGTGGAAACTGCGGCTTGGAAAGGCTAAGTAATTTGTCTAAGATCACACAAGTAAAGAACGAAGTCAGGATTCGAACCCAAGTCCTCTGTTTCCAGAATCAGTGCTTCTTACAAAGAGAAGTCCCAAGGCCAACACAGACTTGCGAATATTGTTTCCTTTCTTTGCCCTGTGGTTCAAACTACTCTTAGATTTGGTAGCTCTGCCCTATTTTTATGAAAGTCAACAGGATTACACCAGTGTTCAAATTTGAGAGACTTATTAGGAATAAGATATCACTTTTTTCCAACAAAAAAAAAATTCCCCTGCCTTTGCTTTGCAGTCCTCCCCAGACCACATTTTAAACAGACTTCCTGCTGTTCCAAAATAAAATCTCAGGCCACATTTATTCCAGAGACCTTCAGAGTGTGAACTATCAACTAACTTTGGTTTTGTAGTTATTGTTCAGGCATGTCCAACTCTTTGTGACCCCATTTGGGGTTTCCTTGGAAAAGATACTGAAGTGGTTTGCTGTTTCCTTCTCCAGTTCATTTGACAGATGAGGCAAACCATGTTAAGTGACTTATCCAGGGTCACACAGCTACTAAGTATCTGAGGCTGGATTTGAATTCAGGTCTTTCTGATTCCAGGTCCAGAGCTCTATCTACTACAACCCCTAGCTGCTCCTAACTTTGGTTATCTTAGCTGAAATAAATTATTTGGAGCCTGACCGTCACAACAGTCATAGCTGCCTCTTTAGTGCTATGCAAGCCTAACCTGTATCTGATGATATGATGCCCTGTTAGACACAGTGTTCTATGTAGGGCATTATCTTAATATTAGAGCAGGGATGGGCTTTAAAGATGAATCACATAGCCTGCCTCCTTCATGTTACACACCAAGAAACATAAGCCCTCTGTGGTCACTCAGTGAGCTGAGTGACACAGTCAGGACTTAAATTCAGGTTCCTTACATTCAATCATAGTGTAGTACACTATGATAATGGTTACGATAGCTAACATTTCTGTAACACCTACTATGCTCCAAGCACTGTGCTAAAGCTCTTTACAATTATTATCTCATCTGATCTTCACAACAACCCTGGGAGGTTTTCAATTTTTATCCTCATTTCACAGATGAGAATACTAGAGCAAAGAGAAGTTAAGTGACTTGCCCAGGGTCACACAGCTAGCATGTGTCTAAGGCTGGATTTGAATTAGGATCTTCCTGACTTCAAGCTCAGTGCTCACCTAGCATGGAGGCACAAAATATCCTAGACAGAGATCACATTCTCACCTCAATGCACCTCAGTGCCTAGGGACCACAGACTCAAATTTAAAGAGCTTGCTGTAAAACATTCATCTCCCCAAATCAAGACGGAGGCGTTGTTCTTTCTGGCTCTGGGAGCCCTTTTCTCTTTTCACAGCATGTGTCCCCACTAAGTTGACTTCTGGGTGAGGCATAGCTGACAGACAAGTCATGCTCTTGCTTACATTACATGGCATGTTGGCTGCTGGGCTGGGTCAAGCCTGGCTGCGCCAGCCTTGCTACTCCCTAGACCTGACTAATGCTGCTCCTAGCAGAATATGTTACCAGACCTCTGATAGTTCTTTGGACTTTGTGGAAATCACAAGATCCACAGTTTGGCCTATTCATTCTTTTATCACCTAAGACCAAGAAAGAAGAAATACAATGCAAGTAGAATAAAGAGGTGTCACACATTCATAGAGACATGACATCCAAGTGGGGGGTTTTGCCACCTAGCTGGTCATAGCAGTTCTTGCCTCATTTTGTATGGCCACTTATTTCCATCTCAGTGACCAATTAAAAGGCTTTTTGTCATCAAACAATAAGCTGCCAAGACACATGATAAGGGACTATCATTACAAGCATGTAGGAAGCCCTCCAGAAGCAGGCTCACCAAGCCTCTATGTAGATTGGCAGGCAGAACTTGTGGTGAGGCCTCTAAGGACATGGCCCTCTCTCCTTGGCTCATCCCTCCATTACAGGAATTCAAAGTCATTTCAAGAGGGAAAATGCTCTCCCAATTGACTGAACAAGGAAAGACCTCATGTAGAAAATGGTACCTGAGCTGTGCTTTGAAGAAAGATCAGGGTGTTACAAGGGGAGGGAAAGGATTCATATCCAAAATCCCTGGTTCTATGATGCTGAATTCATTGGAATTTAATACCCACTGCTATTGTAGCAGCCCCTGTTATGCTTCGTGGCCCATGAAAAGAATAATTTCCTGTTTCCCAAGAGAAATAGTAAAGACATTGCTGAAGGGGTGACCTTTTGGTAAAGTTTTACTTAGGTACCTCAAATTAAAATTTATATCCCTGCCTGCCATGCTGTCAACAGGGGTTGATTATACCCAACATCAAAACCGCCACTACCACCACTACCAATAATAACCAGCCTTTTGCTAAATTCCTAATACGAAGTATTTTGTTAAGTTTAGTTCAGAGACACAAATACAATCTTTGTCTTCTACGAAATCTAATTCAAGGTAACATAAGTGTGTTTTCCCAATCTATGTCTGAGTTCTAGACTCCCCTGGCACTAACTAGAACTTTTCCCACTTCAATAATCAAGTCACAAATAGACATTTTAAAAGCCGTTCATGCCAAGTCTCACAAAAGTGGATTTGATGGAAGGCTCTTTAATCCTGGCTGCCTATGGCCCAAGAACCATTGCCGCTGCTTCAAGAGGAGGCAGAATTGGTTCAGCTCCATTGAAACAATGTCCTGTATCATTCCCTATGACCTGACCCACATGCACGTGAATACCCTGACCTTGGTTTTAAACACTGAACCTGACTCTGACTCTTCCTGATTCTGCCTTTGGCCTTCACTTCCCACAGCCCAGTGCTATTTCCTGGCCTGTTCTTAGGCTTCCTGACCAAGAGTCATCAGTGTTGCACAGATAACATGACTTGTTTCCTCTTTACTTGTCATGCTTCTTCCCAGCACTGTCTCCTACAGTTTGTTGTCCTTACTCCTGTAACATCATGGTGCCTGTGGTAGACTAGGCCTCTCTCTCAAGGGCAGGGGAGGGAAGTCAACTGACATAATCAATCAGATATGCAGCTCTGGCTGAATCTGGAACATAGCTTCAGCATTGCTCAGCTCCCCATTTATGGTGTGATGTGTGTCTGTGTTCTAAAATAACACAATAAGTATGAACTACACAGACAAGCCAAAGAACACACACACACACACACACACACACACACACACACGTACACACCATTGGTTGTGTTGGTCCTCTTCACACAGCAGATTGGTAAACCAATAAACCAAGAGACAGGTGAGAAATACCCAAGAGTCCCAGATCCCCACAAGTGCCCCACCCTACAGCTCCCACAAATATTACCCCCATACACTCTGCTCACTACCATGTGTCAGCTGATTTGAGAGGATGTCAGTTTTACTTCCAGCAGTTGCGACCAGACTAATGATTTCATCCACATACGGTGGCCAATCCACTTTGGAGTAGAGGAGTACATAGAGGGCCATTTAGGGAATTTTGGAGGCCAGTTCAGGTCTCTAGAGTTGTAAAGTTCGAATTCCCCCATATCATGGTTTTGCCCCCAAAAGGGGCATGACCAGCCAAAGGGAGGGTGGAAAGAGGGGTCAGAAACAGAGTAGGTCAAAGGTTTCATGTTGATTAGTAGGGGGATTGGCCCATGAGTGGCTGCTGTACTTCCAGCCTGGGAGACCCAGACTGCCAAAAAACACCACCACCAACAATAATAAAAAAGACTCCTCCATGACCAAAAATAATAATAATAATTTAACAAAAGCTTTGTGATGTTCCTTCCCATTTCTCCACCCAGACCCTGACTTAATGAAAGAAAGTTACTTTCTCAGGAGTCACTCATCAGCCAGTGACAGAAATCATGGGAATTTAGATCTCTTACATTTCCCTCTTTCTTTAGCTTAGAAGCTAAAGCCCTACCTTGATGTCAAGAATAGAAGACTATTTTAAATGAGACAATCAGGATGTGATTGTGATAGTGTACACGTACTGTTGCGTGGATGCACACACTTGCCAACACACATACACACACACACACACATCTGATTGCTGAAATAATCCATGTAGTGTGTGGACGCTAACATTTAGGGACAGCCAAATTATGATCTGAATGCTACCTGATCTCCTACCTCCCCCACTAGCTGCCATCTAACTAATAATTTAGTAACCTGACATTTTTGCATCAGCAACTTTGCCTTATAAGCTATTCTTCATGTTTATGATTCTTGCTGTGAAAAAAAATTACTTCCCTAACATCTGTTCTGAATTTGTTTTTTCTTTAATTTTATTTATCTACTCACTGTTGAATTCAATTTGAGCCAAGAACAATAACTTGAATTGGAATCTTCAGTGTCATTCAGGTTTTTATACGCTCCAATAAATCTCTTAATTACTCTTTTTATTGTTATGAGACACACAAACATACATACATATATACATACATATATATATTCATACACACACGAACTGGTTTATAGCATACCTCTACCTGTCTCCCTGGGGTGGGCAGTGGAAGGGTAAAAAGAAAATCGGTTTTATTAACAAAATAAATTAAAAGCTAGATACGTTTAATGGCATTTGGGGCCTGTCTTCACTGATTTTTCCCATAAACCCTAGTTTTCCTCTTGCTAGCCAACTCCTCTGTCTAATCAAGGTACTGCTTTGTAGACAGTCTCACTGTATGAGTACGATGTTTGGACACCTCATGGACTGATCCCTATAAAAGACCTTAGAGGTCATTAGTCTGATCCCCTCACTTTGTCTTGAGGAGATTTTAGGCCTAGAGAAATTAAGAAACTTCCTCAAGGTCACACAGGTAATAAATGACAGAGCTAGGATCTGACCCTAAATCCAAGTGTACCAAAGACAATATTCCTGACCTTAATCTCATCAATGGAACATTTCCTAGAATTTTCTTTCTAGATGAGGAAAACATAAATATAATCATACTTAGAGGCTCCTTAGATAACAAATGCATAAAATCATGAGATTTTTAGAACTAGAAGGTGATTATCACTGAAAGAGGCAACCTGGTACAGGAGAATGAATACTGGGCCTGGCATAAGAGGATCCAGATTTGAATCCTGTTCTGCAGCTTATGAATTCTGTGACCCTGAACAAGTCACATAAGTTTTCTAGGGCTTCATTCATGCATCTCTCACAAGAATGGTTTAGGCTAGCTAACTGGCCAAACAAAGAAAGGTAAGAGTCCCAAAAAGTCAAATTAGGCTCAGAAGAAACTTTGAGATCATCTGATCCAGTTCTCTCATTTTAAAGATGGGGAAACTGACATCCAGAGAAATGATGTGACTTGCTAGTCAGCGGAAGAATCAGACTTTGGAACCCAGGTCCTCTGGCTTCCAGTTCAATTCTCCTTCTACCACAACACCTTGATGGAACAAGCCTGGAAAACCCAAGTGGAGATTCTGCCTGAGAAACTGTTTGGGTACAGCCAACCCCAGGGGTCGCCCTAGAAGTAGAAGTGGGGGCCATAGGAAGACCCTACAGGAAATAAAAAGTGCTAAGTGAGGCAGATCTGGATTTTAAAATGGATTTTTAGAGATTTGTTCACATCTCAGAGGAAACTTCCCAGTTTGCCATTCCATCTGGATCACACAGAAGACTATCTTAGACCATCCCCTTGCATGGGTTGTCATGGACTTGCCTCTGTTACTTACTAGCTGAGTTTAGATTCAGATCTAAAGCCCACTACCCATAATGTCCTCCTTAGACAGTCTGTAAGGCAAGCAAACAAAGATGAGAGGCCTAAAACGTCAAATTAGTCGCACAGATCTAGAAGAGAACTGAGGAAGTCATTTGGTCTAGCCCTCTCAATATACAGACAAAGAGCTCAAGTCCAGAGAGTCTGGGAGGTTTGTCAAAGGTCACATAGCTATGTTTCAAACCAGGCTCCCTAATTCCAAATCCAGTGCTATTTGCACTACACTGTGATTATTTTCTCTGTGACTCAGTTTCCTTATCTGTAAAATGAGGGAGTTGGCCTAGAGAATACCTAAGGTCCTTGCCAGCTCTAAATTTAAGACCTTGTAGGATCCATGCAAAGAAGAGAACAGGGACATTTCACTTTATCTACTACTTGGGAAAGAGAGAGAGAGACAGAGAGACAGAGAGAGATAGAGACAGAGAGAGACAGAGACAGAGTGGAGTGTGTATGTGTGTGTGTGTGTGTGTGTGTGTGTGTTAGTCTGATTGATGCACTCAAGATAAGTGGAATATGTGCTTGGTAACCATTGGGTACCAGGGCCTTTCCCTTTTCTCTTCTACCCCTGAAGGTAGTTGTAACTCCCAGCCTGAGACTCATGGATCTAAAGCTATCATTGTTTGATTCTTTTCTCCCAGGTACTATCTTGGCCGTCGGATGTACATCGTCGTGTATGAACCACAAATGATCAGAGAGATTTTGGTGAAGAACTTCAGCAACTTCACCAACAGAATGGTATGTGGTTTGCATTCTACACATGGTATGGTCTAGAGAAGCATTAAAAAAAAACACTTCAGGTCTGAGCTAAATACATCAAATTATCTTTCCTGCCTAATTTGGTTCTGATTCAATTCAATTAAAATATGAGCTCTTGAATGAGCTCAGATATGAAAAGGACAGATACAAAAACACAAAGACAGAAAAGCCATGCAAACCAGTAAGAATTATGTTTAAGAAGACTAATGCCCAGGATGCACTGAAATGAGCTGGAAATGTTTAAATGACAAAAAAATGCTGGTGATGACTCAGATAGCATTTTTTAAAAGCTACAGAATGATAGATTCAGAGCTGGAAGGGGAATCAAAGCAACTGAAGTCCAGAAAAGTTCAGTAATTTGCCCAAGGGCATACATGACTCACAGAGCCTGATTCCCCCATCTCCAAATCAAACACTTTATTCCATCAGTTCTGATTTGGAACAAGAAGAAAGAGGACATATAGACAGAGTGCTTGGGAAATATAGTATAATACAACCTTTACTATTTACATCACAGGGTTGCTGTGAGCCTCAAATGAGCTAATATATACAAAGTGCTTTTCAGACATTAAAGCACTTACACAAACATCTCCTGTCATTGCCACCATCACTAGCATCAGCATCCTGCTCATCATATAGAAAAGAATGTGGTTGGCATTAGTACAAACATAGATTCACTAAGAACAAAATCATATCCAACTTGTTTGATGGGTGACAAGGGAAATGTCATAGATATAGTAGTGTATCTAAATTTCAGCAAAATATTTGATCAAAATTCCCATGATCTCTTTGTACACAAGAGAGTAAAACACAGAGAAGATAATAGTGCTGTTAAAAGCATTTCTAGCTAGTGGAACATTCATTTCCAAGCAGTGTTGACTTGTCCATATGGTGCTGGTGAGGTCTTTCACAATGCCGTCAAGCTCTCTTTGGACCTCTCCTGTTCTACATTCATCAATGACTTGGATGAAGACACAGAAAGCATGCTTATTACATTTGCAGATGACCCAGGGCTGGGATGCAGAGCTAATGTGATAGATAACAGGATCAAGATTCAAAATGATCTCAACAGTCTGAAATGCTGGGCTAGAACCAGACACATGAAATTTGACTGTGAAAAATGTACCCTCTTATATTCAGTTTAACAAGCCAATCACATAACTACCAGATAGGAAAACTAATTGCAGTTTGAAAAAAAAATCTGGGGGTTTCCTTTGACCATAAACTTAATTTGAACTAAGAGTCTGTTACATATTTTGTATAGACTTCTCTGTGTACATATTGTACCACTGCAGTACAGTAAAATGCATGTAAGGTCCTTCAGGTCAGGACCTGTTATGTTTTTGTCTTTATGTCTTCCTTGCTTAAAATAAGGCCTTACATAAAGGTAATTAATCAATGTGTGTTGAATTGAATTGAACTGAACCAAGTCCCAAGAGGAAGGCAAGAAAATTTCTAGCTTTGTGAGAAACAAAGGTTCTTTACTTGGGGTTCACCAATCTGTGAATAAACTTCAAGGGGTCCATGATCTTTAATGGGAAAAAAATTCATCTTTATTTTCATGAACATCCAACTGAGATTTAGCATTTCCTTAAATTATGAGTTTTTTAAAAGTGTTCTTAGAAAGGGTCTCTCCATGACCCAAAAAGAGTTAAGACCCCCTGGTGTAAAGAGCACAGAGAGAATTCCTCAGATAGGAATCATTAAAGGTACAGTGACCAGATAGCATTCAAACCCCACTAGGTTGACCTAAGTATTTCAGGGAACTCTAGATAGAAAACCATTATTGTGGCAGTTGCCGCTGCCTACTCAGTGGGACCAGCCCCCAGCTGTTCACAACGGATCAGATTGATCAGAGAAGATAGGGTAAAGAGTTGTCAGAGACCATGAAAACAGCCAGATAGTCTCCTGGTGATCCACTCAAGATTAGGCAACCTAAGCAACACCAAACAAAATGGTGGTGAGGCAGATTTCAAATAGGTTTCAGACCGCTATTCCATTTGTGTCTGGTCCAGAAACTAAGTTCAGGAGTCAAGGAAGCTTGAAGACTTGGGCCATTCTCAATTTTAAACATTGTGAACACCAAGAGATCTATCTTGGGGTGTCTTATTTTGAACTATGAATGTAATGAAGCTTTCATTTTTTTTTTAAGTAGGAATACTTAATACCTGAGGAAACATAAGCTACTGGGTGGTATTTTTTTTACCTTCACATTAAACTTTAGTCAGGTTGTAAAGGGTTATATAACCAATGGAATGAACACTGGGAAAGAGGAGTCAAAACAAGAAAAAGAGCAAGTAGCTTGCTTCAATCTGCATTCAGACTCCGCATCTCTTTCTCTGGATGTGGACATGTCTTTCAATCGTGAGTCTTTTGGAGTTGTCTTATAACCTTACATTGCTGAGAGGAGCCCAGTCTATCAAAGTTAGTTGTCACATATACATTGTGTCTGTAATTGTGTACAAATTTCTCCTGGTTCTGCTCTTCTCACTCAACACCAGTTTATATAAGTCTCTCCAGATTATTATGAAGTCTGTCTGCTTATAGCACAATAGTATTCCATTACATTCATATACCACAACTTGCTCAGCCATTCCCCAATTGATGGGCATCCCTTGGATTTCCAATTATTTGCCACTGCAAAAAGAGCTGCTATATTTTGTACATACTGGTCCTCCTCCCACTTCTATGATCTCTTTGGGATACAACCCTAGAAGTGGTATTGCTGGGTCAAAGGGTATGTACTTATTTATAGCCTTTTGGGCATACTTCCAGATTTCTCTCCAGAATGGTTGGATCAGTTCACAACTCCACCAGCAATGCATTAGTGTTCCAATTTTTCCATATCCTCTCCAGAATTTATCATTTTCCTGTTTTGTCAT
>CM053585.1:470934364-470962562 GCA_028646515.1 Pseudochirops corinnae
TTAGAGCATTTGTTCATATGCTTATAGATACCTTTAATTTCTTCCTCTGAAACCTGCCTGTTCATATCCTTTGACCACTTATCAATTGAGGAATGACTTGTATTCTTATAGATTTGACTCAATTCTCTGTATATTTCAGAAATGAGGCCTTTATCAGCGACATTGGTTGTAAAAATTCTTTCCCAATTTTCCACTTCCCTCTTAATCTTGGTTACATTGGCTTTGTTTGTACAGAAACTTTTCAATTTAATATAATCAAAATGATCATTTTGCATTTTATAATGCTCTCTAACTCTTGTTTGGTCATAAATTCTTCCCTTCTCCATAGATCTGACAGGTAAACTATTCCTTGCTCTTCCAGATTGCTTACAGTATCAATCAGCCTTTATACTTAGATCGTGCACCCATTTCAACTTGATTTTGGTATACAGTGTTAGATATTGGTCTATGCCCAGTTTCTGCCATACTATATTCCAGTTTTCCCAGCAGTTTTTGTCAAATAGTGAGTTCTTATCCCAAAAATTGGGGTCTTTGGTCAAACAGTAGATTACTATAGTCATTGACTGCTGTGTCTTGTGTACCCAATCTATTCCATTGATCCACTACTCTGTCCCTCAGCCAGTACCAAGTAGTTTTGATGACTGCTGCTGTTTTTGTTTTTGGAGGGGAGACATAGGGCATTTGGGGTTAAGTGACTTACCCAAGGTCACGTGATTAGTTTTTGTATTGTGCTTGAGGTGGAATTTCAGCTTGGGTCCTCCTGACTCCAGGCCCAGTGCTCTATCTTCTATACCACCTAGCTGCCCCACAACTACCATTTATACAGTGCTTTAAGGTTTACAAAGTGCTTTCACTTGGCCCTGACAATAACAGGGCCAACAACCCTGTAGTGATCAAGCTGCTTTTATTATCCCCATTTTACAGTTAACAAGACTGAAGCTGAAAGAGGGTAAGGAACTTGCTCAGGGTCCCACAGCTAGTGTGTTTGAGGCGAGATTTGAACTCAGGTCTTCCAAGTTCAGGACTCACTGAGCTGCCTAAAAATAAACTGTCCCAGGCCATGATGTTTACAATTCACAATGTTCCAAGTCTTCAAGCTAATTTCCTGTCTGTGATAAAAGTTTCTTCAAACCCATAGCAACTTGTTTAAAAAACAGCCATCAGTGTGGAATTTTTTTAATGTTTCAAAAATCAAAGTAAATTCTGTCTCTTGGCCATTTGCTTATTTACTGACTCAGAGAACTCCTGCACTTAAGTAAGCCATGATTTTCCCTTACGTAAACCATGTTGCCATTTCCCCAATAGGTAATGTTTGCTTAAGTATTCAGCGATCCTACACATTATTATAGATGCATTCATTCAGCATGCATTTACTGAGCATTTACTTTGTTCAAAGAGTTTACATCCTTGTTATGTTTAGAAAAATCCAACTGTATTAGTCAGATAAATCTTTAGTTTTTTTTCATCTGACCTGTGATTTCATCAGTATGGGGAGCTCTCACCAATGCAGATTGGCACCATCTCTGCAATTTGTAGTCTTAGAGAGCTGCCTGGGGCACTGAGAGGTTAATTGACTTTGCCCAGGGTCACACAGACAGTTGTCAGAGACAGGACTTCAACCCAGATGTTCCGGAGTCCAAGGCCAGCTCTTGATCCACTCCACCTGGCTTCCTCTTCCAATAAATCATGCTGAAAAATAATTAAAAGCCACTCTTTCCTTTTGCTGGCAGTCCCAAGTGTCTCCCTCCACAAGGTCTGATTACCTGCTAGGTTCATTAGAGTAGTAACTAAACTTATGGATGTGACTGATAGACTATAGAATCATCTCTTCAACATGGTTCTTGAGCATCAGACTGCCTCGAGCAACTCATTTTCTTAAGCCTGGGAACCACAGCTAAGCATCTTTCCCTTTTGAGGATGATGTCAAGAAGAAGGGACCACCAGGCTCAACCTCAACTTATTCCTTTGATTCTATCTATGGGATAGACCATAGATCTGAACTAATATGATGGTTCTTGCTACCCCCTTCACAAATCCATTTGTCTCTGGCTCAGTTCAGCTTAATTCCCAAGATCCATCTTGGCCTTGTTTTCTGAAAGCTCCCCCTGGACCTCTCTTCAATATCTTCATTACTTTCTGTCAGTGTTCCCTGGTGATGGAATCACAAGTTATATTTGACCCCACATCAATCTATTTAGCATTTATGGAGTTTCTGTTACCATGGCACTTTGGCACTGGGCTATTTTTATTCAGACATCATTTCTTACTCTCATCTTTCACTATTAGGTATTTAGTAGGTGAGGCAACATGGCCTTTACCGCTGAAGAATCCATGTAGAGGTGTTAAGCACTATACTGGACCCAAACCAGATTAAAATGTAACTAGGGAATGTATAATAAGATAAATCAGCAGACAGTAGAACAGAACTAATAATACATGGTTTTCTAAGTCAAAGGTTGCTTGAGGGATCCTAATATACAATTGAGCGGTCCCATTTCTCTTTGGGTTTAACACCCGTGATCTTCTCCAACCCCCTCATTTTGTAGATGAAGAAACTGAGGGCCACAAGGATAAAGTGAGTTTTCCTAGGGTTACAGAGGTACTAAATCGTAGAGCCAGGGTACAAACATGGCTTCTCAGTCCAAATTCAGTGGTCTTTCCATTTGAAAACCATACCCACTGTTGGATAGGTGATGGGAATGGTGCTATTAAGCCCAGGTCGGGTGATTCTTTTTGTTGGGCAGGGGGGAGAAAATAATAATAAATAACAATAATAATGTAGTATTTGCATGGTATTTTAGAGTTTATAATGGAAAGCGCTTTCATATCCTTTACCTTGTTTGATCCTCAACACAGCCCGTCAGTGCTGTTTGGTTGTTCTCGGTTGTGTTCAATTCTTTGTGAACCCATCTGGGGTTTTCTTGGCAGAGATACAGGAGTGGTTTGCCATTTCCTTCTCCAGCTCATTTTACAGATGAGGAAACTGAGGCAAACCATGTTAGGTGACTTGCCCAGGGTCACACCGCTATTAAGCGTCTGAAGCCAGATTTGAACTGAGGAAGACGTCTTCCTGATTCCAAGCCCAGCATTCTATCCACAGAGCCATCTAGCTGCCCCTGTCTCCCAGCAGTGAACCTTTGCAAACCCACGTCCCATTACATTCCTATTCTTCAACAAAGGCACCTAATAACTTCCTTAAATGTTTTTATTCTGACCCATTTCCCTTATACCTAGAGAGCTAATCAAGTACAATGATCTCTCCATCTATCAGATAAAGTAGTAGGACCTGCTAGTGTTTTTCCATTTCAGAGTGAAGGTGACAATGCAATGGTTGGCTTGTCACACCACAGCTGGAAGGAAGATATTTACAATGGTGAGATTTATGGTTCACAGCCTGAGATGAAAAAAACTATATATTTTACAGCTAAAGACTGAAAGCTAGCTAATGTCCACAACAGGAGGAAACAACCAGCACATTTATAAATTGTGCTTCTCTCTATATTATTATTCCCAAGGCTATTAATTTGCCCAAAAGCTTCTGCTTTGAGTAAGTGGAAATATGTTTGCATTTCACAAGTATCTGGCATGACTATAAATTACAGTATATGGCTTATGGAGGTACTCACATTACTTTACAGTGATACCTCAGTTATAAGACTTAGCTTTTACATCAGGGCTATAAATTCATCAAATCTGTTCATGGATTCATAGCTCTAATCAAAACAGAAAGCCTTGCTTTTAAATCTATAATTAGCCTTGAGGTTGGGAATGTAAACAGAAACAAGACTTGTGAATTCTCTAATTATTTTTTCATTAGTATATATCTGTCTTCATTCTTAATATATGTGTACAGTTAGGTCTCATTCAACTGACCCCTCTCTATCCAAATTCCTAAGTAATTTATATTTTCTATTTTATTGAATACTGGGCTATTGAGTACCATTGTTTCTGATTCTTGTTTAGTCTGTTTCATTGAGCTATCACTCTATTTTTTAATCAATACCAGATGGTTATGGTGATTGTTGTTTTATGATATAGTTTGAGGTCTGAAACTGTTATTATTCCCAGTTCATCTTTTTTTCTTTTCATTATTCCCCTTGATAGTCTAGACATTTTATTTTTCCAAATGAATTTTATTTTTTTATTGAGTTCCATAAAAAATCTTTTTGATAATTTGATTAGTATAGCATTAAAATTATGACTCTGGTAGTATTGTCATGTGTATTATATTGGCATGGCCCAGCCACGGACACTCAATATTCCTCTAGCTATTTAAGTTGCTCTTTATTTCTTTAAGGAACACTTCATAATTGAATCTATACAAGTCTTTTGTGTGCTTTTGTGTTGAGCCCCAGATATTTTACTTATTTTGCAATTATTTGAAATGAGTCTTCCTTGTTTGATGTTTGATGTTCAAAGCCCTTTGTGACCTATCTTTTTGTGAACCTTAGGCCCCTCCCTCATTTTCTTCCAATCAGTGACGCTGGCCTCCTTACTATTTCTCAGAAAAGACCCTGGGCATTTTCACTGGCTGTCTCCCATGCCTGGAATGCTCTCCATCCTCATCTCCACTTCGTGGTCTCCCTGGCTTCTTTCAAATCCCAGCTAAAGTCCCACTTTCTAATAATAACAATAATAATAATAGCTACATTTATGTAATGCTTCCCACATGTAAGGCACTGTACTATGTACTTCACAATGATTATATCATTTAATCCTCACAACAGAGTTTAAGTGACTTACCCAGTTAGTAAGTGTCTGAGGCCAGATTTGAATGCAGGTCCTCCTGATTCCAGGCCCAGTGCTCTATTTACTACACCATCTACCAGCCTCCAGGAAACCTTTCCCAATCCCTCTTAATTCTGGTGCCTTCCTTTGGTTCATTATTTTCTATTTATCCAATAATTTGTTTGTACACAGATGCTTGCTTGTTGCCTCCCCTCATTAGATTTTAAGCTCTGTGAAAGCAGGGGCTATCTTTTTTTTTTAATTTTATTTATTTACTTTTAGTTTACAACATTCAGTTCTACAATAAGGGATATCTTTTTGCCTTCCTTTATATTCTCAGGGCTTAGTATACTGCCTGTCATGTAATAGGTGCTTAATAAATGTTTACTGGCTGACCGACCGACCAACATAATAGTGGGAAGAGCAGGAATCCTTACTTTATTCCTGTATTTATTGGGAAAGGTTATGGTATGTCTCAATTGCATATGATGCTTGCTTTTGGTTTTAGATGGATACTTTTTATGATATTACAAAAATATTTCTATGCCAATACTTTTTAGGGTTTTTAGTATCAATAAGTCTTATACTTGTTCAAAAGCTTTCCACATATCTATTCAGATAATCATGTGGTTGTGGATATTTTTGTTTTTAATGTGATTATGTTGACTATTTTCCTAATGATGAAACCTCTTTGAATCATAAATTCAACTTTAATCTCTCTCTGTCCAAATAGATTTTTATTAGGAGAATCTGACTATGTAAGCTAGGCAACTATGCCTCAGAGTACACTGCTTATCACCCTTCTGTTCTCTGCGTGCTAGAGAGGTTTCATAACATGCTCATTTACAATGAGATACTCCTTCTACATGAGATTTCTCCCACTCCTCTTCCAACACTGGGTAAAGGCCTTGAAACATCTCTCCTATTCAGATTTTCATACATCTGGACTATGGCCAGATCCATTCAATCTAGACAAATGAGGTTATACCAGTTCTTTTTTTTTTTTTAAGTCTTTTCAAGGGTTCTGCACAATATCAGTTATGAAATATAAGTTTCCTAAAGGCACTAATTCCCTCATGAGCCCTAAAATGTTTCCGGGAGTAGTGCTAAGTGTTATTGATTTTGAATACTGAAATTTCCCTCTGACACTATCTTCCAAAACATCACAAAAGTATTTTTTAAGTCTTGTTGAAAAAGACTTTATATAACAGTAATACCCTGAGATGATCAACTGTGATCGACTTAGCTCTTCTCAGTGATCCAAGACAATGCCAAAAGACTCATGACAGAAAATGTTATCCACATCCAGAGAAAGAACTATGGAGTCTGAATACAGATAGAAGCACGTTACTTTCACTTTTTCTTTTGTTTTTATTGTGCCTTTTCCCTTTTGTTCTGTTCCTTGTTTCACAACAAGACTAATGTGGAAATATGTTTCCATGATTGCACATGTATAACCTATAGCAGATTGCCTGCCACCTTAGGGAGAGGGGAGGGAAGGGAGAAAAATTTGGAACTCAAAGTCTTATAAAAATGAATGTCGCAAACTATCTTTACATGTTGGAAAAAATAAAATACTACTTACAAAAAGAAAAGAAAATGACTTTATATATGTTTTCTAGTCTTACTAGAGGCTTGATTCAGCAGAAAACTCCAACTTTTACCTTTATAAAGCAAACAAGCACTGTGTTGTCCGTACATAATATAGCTTCTCCTCAAAGAAGAAAGATTCATTGTGCAGTAGGTAGAAGGGCAGAGGAAATAGTACACAGACCTTTGTTGTTAAGGATGAAAATAAAAGAAGTAAAATGAGCTGCAGAAGTACCTCTGTCTTTTTAAGTGCCATCAGGGACTCTTCTATCTCTATTTTTCTTTTATTATAATTTTCTTTAGCTGTATTTTGTTTTCATCTCACCTTTATTTCTAAATATATCTGTCCCCTTCTACCCCAGGAGTTCTTACCCTTTTATGAATCATGGACCACTTTGGCAATCTGGGGAAGTCTATAGACCCCTTCCTGGAATAGTGTTTTTAAATGTATAAAGTTAAATATATAGGATTAAGAAAGAAGTCAATTATATTGAAATACAGTTATTAAATTATTTTTTTAAAACAAGTTTAGGGACCATGGGTTAAGAACCCTCCTTGCCCTACCCAAATAGTCATTCCTAGTAATTAAGAACTTAAAAAGAAAGAGGGAAAAAGCACCAAGACTAAAAAACACATCAAGTGAGTCTCATATGCAACAGTCTGTACCCTATAAAGAAGGGATCTCGTCTCTAGGGCTAAGCTTGCTCATTATAATCTCACAGAGTTCAGTATCATGTTTTTGTTGTTTCCATTTGCACTGTTTCTCTCCTCATCCATTAATATGTCTTCCTGTGCTTTTCTGAATTATTCGTATTTTATTGTTTTGTGGGGATTAAAATTGCCTAACCTACAATAAAAAAGACTGAGGCAGAGCTCTGAGCCAACGGCACTTTTTAAAGGGTCCATGGTCCCCTCCAATGAAGTGGACCTTAGATCTTCTACACAATCTGAAATGCCCCCTTCTTCCACTGCCTTATTTTTATAAAGCTTGATACTGGATTTGATACCTGAACACTAAAGGGCCTACACAAAATACAGAATCCCACTGGCTGACAGACCTTGCTTTGAGGCCCCAAAAATGATACATCAGCTCAAAATGTTATGTTAGCAGGAGAGTCTGTGGTTGGGCAAAGCATGGGGAATCTCCAGTGACTAAGTGGTCATAAGATGGTCACCTGCTCATGTTGGACAAGAGAGGGTGGTCCAGAGGTACAAAAATAAGTTAGAGGACTTTGCATGTAATTTAGTCACCTCTACCATGCTGGGCTTGGTCAATATAACAGGGAAAAACAGGGGTAGAGGTCCTCCAGCTAGCTTCCCATGATTAAGCAAGTGAATTTACAACCTGTAACTCACAGCTCTGGACCTAACATATAGAACTTAGAAACTGATAGAAACATAGAAACTGATAGATCATAGAAAATTGATTAATACTGATTGGAATAGAGTAGGGGTCCAAATGAATTATTCCTCCCAGTTTCTTATGGAATGGTAATCTTCCATTACATTTCTGTATCACAGTGAGCATCAACTTTGTTTTCAGTTCTTTGCTACCACAAAAGGTCTTGTTATGAATAGTTTGGTGTGCTTTATAAAGTATTGAGCTCTGTTCTTTACTATATGAGACATTTCCTTGTATCTTTGATAGACTTTGGGTATGTGGCTAGAAATGGGATATCTAGGTCAAAAGATATAAACATGTTAGTCACTTTTTTATTTTAATTTCAAAATGTTTTCTATGATCGTTAAGCCAACTGACAGTCTAACCAACAGTATATTAGTCTCTTCCATTTGCTTCTGAGGGAAATCCTGAATATTGGCATAAGACCTTTGGTTTTATGTGGATAAATCTCCTGGATGTTTCTGAAAATTCTCAAAGAGCTCAAAATTTGGAAAAACTGATTCCCATTTCCAAACACAGCAGATAATATTATTTTATAAAAAGGATCTTATTCTGATTGGTCTAGATCTAGTGGTTCTCAACCTTCCTAATGCCACGACCCTTTAATACTCGTATATGGGCATATCTGCATGTGGGCGGACCCACCTGGAGACTGATAGAGGAGCGGTGTCTCGGTTCCTAAGACCATTGGAAATATGTGTTTTCTGATGGTCTTAGGCAACCCCTGTGAAAGGGTCATTCAACCCCCAAAGGGGTTGCAACCCACAGGTTAAGAACCGCTGGAGATGAAGGAACACTGGATTTAACATGAAAAGACCTAGAATTGAACTTCTCTATTCAGAGCCATAAGTAGGGGAGAGAGAATAGTGTCACTCCTAGGTCAATTCCTCCACAACCCAATCTTGCTGTGTTCCTTCTCTTATCAATAGACTTCCTACTAAAGGTATACCCACAGGTCTATGATTCCTTACTCCTTTATCTCTATTTTTCCATTTAATTTATCCTAAAAAGTTGATCTGAGGATATGAGCATCTCATATTGCTTACACAAGTACACTTAGGAGTGATTGGCCTGGGAACCTAGGACCAGAATTGCTAGTTAGGGCTTTGGTAGTATTTAGTACTTAAGCGACAATGAATAAGTAATTTGACCTCTTTTAGCTGGCTTCCTCCTACATAAAATGGTGATTGGACTGAATCTCTAGGGTCCCTTCCAGGTCTCCATCCTATGATCCTTTTGTAAACTGTATTTTCTTAAAGGCAAAGAAGTATGTACAGTACAATTTGGGATAATGGGAATGGTAAGCAATGCTCTCAAGGGGATTTTAAAATTTTGTGTCATAAGCTGAGGTTTCTATAATTTAAAAAATGGTCATGTAGTGTCAATCGTTCTAAAGAAATTCTTTTGGGGGGCAGCTAAGTGGTGCAGTGAATAGAGCACCGGCCCTGGGGTCAGGAGGACTTGAGTTCAAAACCGACCTCAGACACTTAACACTTACTTAGCTGTGTGACCTTGGGTAAGTCACTTAACCCCAATTGCCCTGCTTTCCCTTCTCCAAAAAGCAAAAAAAAAAAAAATTATGTTGGCTTCATACAATGCCTAGGACAACGTCCTACCCAAAACAAGTGCTCAACAAGCATCTGATACTGATGGTGGTGACAATGGTGATGTTTAAAAATTATCTTTTAATATTAAAAAAAAACAAAATCTGAGATGCTTCATGCTGTATATATTTTAAACCCAATTTAAAAATTAAAAAATATTTCTCCTGCCAAAATTTCATTCTCCCTATGAAATATCTGGTCACCCAAAGTTACATCAGCAACCATACAAACTCACATTTGAAATGACTCAGCACTAGCTCATTCACACTTGTACACACACATGCCTATACATATTCATCCCCAGATATGGTTATCAGAAGCCTGAGTATTAAAAGGACAGCAAAGGTGGATAAAGAAGACAATTTCATAATGAAATCTTATTACCACAAATCTCGTTACATTTAGTAACATGCACAGTTTATTCATGGAATCATAGGACTAGAGTTGTAAAGAAACTTAGATCTAATATAAAGCCCTGCTTTTACAGATACTGGATTTGGAAACAGGGTGACTGAGTTCAAACGTCAGCTTTGCTCTGTGACTTTGGACAAAGTCACTTTTCTGGTCTGGAGCTGCCTCATCTGTAGAGTAAAGGGGCTGACCCTTGAGGTCCCTCCCACCAGGCCACATCTAGGTACCTGCTATGAACATACACAGGAGGCACATTTTCCTTGTCTGTTCCACTCCATCCTTCCTAGGATAAGAGGACCCCACCTTCCTATCTCAACTCCTAATCCCCATCTTATCTTTCTACCCAACTCATGCCACTAAAGGGAACTGGGAAGCCAGCATGAATCATAGGCACAAGGTTCCCTCAGTTTACCCTGAGATTTCCTGCATTGGCCTCTCAGTTTAACCTTTTTGATCCTACCCATCATTCCTAGCTCCAATTCCTTTGTCTTCCACTTATAGAGCAGTCTGAATTAATTTGAAAATATTAGCCAGTACACTAGAGAGTCCCCTTTTCCCCCTCTTTAGTAATGACTACCTTCTTCCTTGGACTCAGTGGGGGGTCAACCGTTTGCCAGGTCAGCTCCGAGTAGTAGCAGTTACATTAAAGACTTTCTCCTTGCCATATCCCAGACCCCTATTGTTTTTGGTATTTGTTTGGGGGCAGGAGGTGGGGCTGAGATATTTTTGAAAGGCTCTAGAAAATACAATTGAATCATTTGTACAGCTGGCTTTCATTGGCCCAGTGAGGGAGGTTGGGGTGGTCTTAGTGCTATATTAGGTGTCACAAGCATCTGGATCTTTGGACTAAAATGGAGTTAAAGTTGGTACCTGCTCAGCTGTATGGGAGGAGACAGTGAAGGGAACGTTGCTACTAGAAGATGGTAACAAGGCATTCTTTAAAAAAAAAAAATCCTGGGTTTATGGAAGAAAAACACAAATTGGACAACCCACCCGCGTATTCCTTTTAAAAGGTGTCAACACTCCAAATAGCATTATTGTGCAGTTCAAGTCCTATTAAAGCAAATTCAAATTCAAATTCAAATTATTGGTAACCTCTATCCAGAAAATAGGAGATATGGGCTCCTTCTGTTCAGGGACTGTTCCATTCATTGTGTTTGTATCCAAATCAGTTTTTCTGGGTCTCAATGACCTCATCTATCTTACCCCAAAGAAGGGGGTAAGAGTAGATTGCCTCTAGAGTCCCCTGCAACTAGAAACCTGTGATTTCATTATTTACCTCCCATAAACATTTACTTTTTAGTTCTGGTTGAACAGCCCAGAACAAGTCAACTATCACTTCCTCCATGTGCACAGCCCTTCTAATGGCCCCCAATTGAATGTAAACTCCTTGAGGTCATGGACTGTTTCATTTTTTGCCTTTATAGCCTCATCACATGCACATAACATGACAGGCACTTAGTAAATTTTTATTTATCTACTCACTTATTCATTCACTGGTTATTGTTGAGTTGTTTTTTGTTCATATTTGACTATGAACCCACCTGGGGTTTTCTTGGCAGAGATACTGTAGTAGTTTACCATTTCCTTCTCCAGCTCATTTTACGGATGAGGAAACTGAGGCAAACAGGAGTAAGTGACTTGCTCAGGGTCACACAGCTATTAAGTGTTTGAGGCTGGATTTGAACTCAGGAAGTAGAGGATCCAGCACGCTATCCACTGACTGTACCACCTATCTAAGTTTCTTTGTTCAGTTGTGATTTTTCAGTTGTGTTTGACTTTATATCCACTGCACTACCTAGCTGCCCCCTGTCTACATATAGTCATACCCAATTATCATTTGTTTTGCTTGTATTTGGGCACAGAGTTGAGAGCTAGATTTTACCCCATGATATAAGACTAAAATATTCTTACACAATTAATAATAATAATAGCAACAACTAACATTTATACAGTGCTTTAATGTCTGCAGAATTCCTGACACTTCTTATCTCATTTCACCCTCACAACATTGCTAATTCTTCCAGGATAAATGTCGAATCTGATTTCCTGCTTTACTAATGATCTATTTCACCGCCTTACTTCAACCTCAATAATAATTGCCAGCAGTTATAGAGCACTTAACATTTGCAATGCTGTGCATATTCAGTCTCGTCAGATGCTCACAACAACCCTGGGAGTTAGGTATCATCATTCCCATTTCACTGATGTGAAAACTGAAGCTAAGTGGACTTAAGTGATGCCCAGGAAACCACAAGGCTTCTTACTTTGAATCCCAACACTTGGTGTCTTACACACACTCCAATTCTTACTTTCACTTAGAAAAAATTAGTGAAAGCCCCTTGTAAGATATTACTACGTGCTGACTCTAAATTTGTATTGGTAAAATAAAAATATTAATGCACCCCTGGAAATTCAGACTCCGTCCCTGGTTCCTCCAGTTCTGATAGGAGTGCTTTTTGCCTGATCTTGCTAAGGCTCAGACTTCCACAAAACCTCCCCGAAGCTTCCTCACCAGGCCTGAGTGGGTGCCCTCCCCATTCTTTCCAGCATCCCTTAATGCTTGGTCTTCTCCCATCACAGTTACTTGAGGCAGGGGTTATATTTCTCTCTGTATTTCTATCCCAGCACTGAATACAGTCTGAAACATGGTAAAATGTTTACTAAATGTTCTATTCATTCATCCATCTATCTATCTATCTGTCTGTCTGTTATCTAGAGAGCAGCTTGACTGTACCAGCTGAATCAGTTAAACTGATGGACTTTCTCTGTGATATTGGGCTGAACCAAGGAAGGCGCTGGCTACACTCACTTGCCAGCAAGTACAATTGGGCAAAGGACACACACAAAGACAATACACCGGTTTCGTCCAGTTACCCCTGGGTCCCAGAACCCCTGGTCCCTGATATGCACTGACACATTGTAATTGGAGCATTAATCAACCAGGAAAGTGTGCAGAAGCAGGTTGGGACAACTTGAGAGCAACTGTAATCGTGAGTCTTTTATACAATAAGGAACATGAGTCAGCACAAATACATTAATTAGTAACGGCACCAGGGAATGACCCAAGAGGGAGCAACCATTAAAAATAGGCAAACAGAAAGACCTGACCAGGGAAAATTAAGGAAAATCAAGTACTGTAACCTGTATTCTGTAAATACTCCCAAGTATACAGAGTGGGGCAAATCAAATCATAATTCAAAGACTCAAAACAAAGATTGCCTGCCAAAGATTAAACATAGTTCAAATTCATCTAGAATTTATTAAGTGCCTACTACGTGCCGGGTGTTACAGTAGGCCCCAAGGAGACCAAGACAAAAAAATGAAATCACTTCTATTTGTAGTGAGTATGCTCTGGTTTACTATGGCAGATAGTAATCCCTCTCTCAACTCTAAAACTCTTGGATTTTCTGAAGGGTTTAGAGGTTTAGGGATTTTCTTTCCTAATACCAAGGCTCAAGCCCTGTGTTTTTCCGATTGTTAAGCATCTAGTGACTAGTCCTAGTTTCATTTAACACCAATTAGCTTATACAAATTCATTTCAAAGTGAGAACAGATATGGAAACGGTAAGAACAAACGTAGCAACATTTTCCTGCTCGCTGCCTTGGTCTTGAGGAGATATGCTCTTAACTTGGCTCATTTCCTACATAACATTAGTTCACCAAGTTTGTATCCTGATTCAGCATGACTTCTAGATAAGTCCTCATGTCTCAGTGTCTGATGGCCTTCATCCAAAAAGCTCCTCGGAGTTTCAATGACAGGCTGATTGCAAAACCTGATTTAGAGTCTAAATTCTGGGTTTCCACTGCCCTTTTTCTTGAGGAGAAAGTAACAAGGCCTATGTCCTTACAGCATGACCTCTCACCAGACAACAAAGGAGAGAAAAGGGCCATTGAAAGGACTGAGGCAATCAAAAGATGGTGTAAGCCCATATGACCTTCTGACCAATCAAAGAATCTCACATTCCTTAAGTGACTGGCAGACCAGAACCAGTGACAGAACGTCTAGGCATACTCCACAGTCTCTCCAAGGCATTTTTTCTTACACATTATCATGACTCCAAGGAGCAAGGTCCTCTAATTGTCCTCTCGGAAAGATACCATCTGAGGCACTCTTTGCATGCTCCAACCTCCATTATATATTCTGTGGGGACTATTTGAAGGCTTGTAGACTTGTACTTTGTTGCTGAACTGAAATAAATAAGTAAAAGTTACTGGGAGGAAAATATTTAGAACTTCTAGCTGGAACAGACCCTAGAGATCATGTAATACGACCTCTTCTTTTTACAGATGAGGGAACTGAGGCCCAGAGAACCTGAGTGACTTTGCTTGTGGTCATATAGGCAGTAAAATGGTAAAGTCCATACTCATAGTCTAGTGCTCTTTCCACAGTGCCACATTCCTCTGTTTATATTTATGAAGCATCCTCACTAATCATAACTCACTTTTATCTAGTGCTTGTACAACCCAGTGAAGTAGATGGTGCAAATATTAAAGGAAATGTGGTGGGATTTGGCATCAAAGGATGTGGATTCACAGAACTTTAGAACTGCAATTAGACAGGACCTTGGCATCCATCTACTATAAAACAATCCCTGCCCCCAAATGAATGCCCACTTGCCATGAACCTGAGAAGTGATCATCCAGACTTTGCTTGAAAATCACCAGTGGGAAGGAACCCACTATTTCCTCAGGCATCCCATTCCATTTTGGGGTGGCTTTGATTGTTAGGCAGCTTTTCCTTAAAGTCAGATCTTTATTTCCTAATTTGCAATTTTCCACACTTAGTTCTGCCCTCTGGGGCTAAATAGCACAAATTTTATTCTTTTTTTCTGCATGACAGACTTCCAAGTGCTTGCAGACATCCATCTTTCCCTTCTCTGGGATAAGCATCTCCATTTCCATAGGCTGATCTCCTTGTGATATGAACTTGGGGCCCTTTGCCTTCTCTGGCTGTTGTTCTCCTCTGGACACTCTCCATCATATAAATGTCCTTCCTAAAACATGGTACCCAGACCTGAATACAATACTTCAGATGTGGACACAACAAAGAGGAACCATCACCTGCTTGGGGCCCCCATTATCTCTCATCTGGACTGCCACAATAGCCGTCCGGCTGGTCTCCCTGTCTAAAGTCTCTCCCTATTCCAATCCATCCTCTACTCAGCTGCCAAGGTCCATTCATTCAGTCAATAAAGATTTACTATATGTGCCAGGCAGGCACTGTGCTCAGAGCTAGGGATACAAAAAGAGGCAAAAGACCATCCCTGCCCTCCAGAAGTTTACAGTCTAATGAGGGCTATCTCATGCGAGCAAATACATAAAAAGAAAGCTATATACATGATAAACATAAAATAATAAAAGAGGGAAAGTCCTAGAATTAAGAGGAGGTGGGGAAGGTTTCCTATAGAAGGTGGGATTCTAGTTGGGATTTAAAGGAAGTCAAGAAGGTTACTTGGAATGGAAGAGAGAGAGCTTACCAGGTATGGTGGACAGCATGAGAAAATACCAGGAGGTGACTTTCCTAAAATGTTTTGTTGTTGTTCAGTCATTGTTCAATCCATTTGGGGTTTCCTTGGCAAAGATACTAGAATGGTTCCCCACTTCCTTCTCTAGTGGATTAAGGCAAACAGAGGTTAAGTGACTTGCCCAAGGTCACACAGCTAGTAGTGTTTGAGGCTGAATTTGAACTCAGGTCTTCCTGGCTCCATGCCCAGTGCTCTATCCACTGAGCCACCTAGCTGGTTCCCTTTCCTAAAATGTAGGTCTGGCTATATCACCCAATGGCTCTCCAATACCCATCTTAACTCCAATCCCTTGTTCGGCATTTCAAATTCTTTATAACCTTGCCCCTTGCTACCTTATAGCCTTCTTATCCCTTATTCCCCTCTATGCACTCTATGACTCCACCCCACCAGGTTACTCCCTTGCGGTTTCTGAAACACATTGTCCACCCTCCATCTCTGTGCCTTTGCATTGTCTGTACCTGACTCCTGGAATGCTCTGCCCTTTAGCTTCCCTGACTTTCTTCAAGACTCCGTTCAAATCCCACTTGGTGCAGGAAGACTTTCCTAGTCCGCCAGCGCGAGTGCCATTCCTTCTGAGGCTCCCTTTCATCTACTCTGAACGTGTCTTATATTACCTAGTTGTCTGCATGCTATCCCTCCCATCCCCCCATTAGAATGTAAGCTCCTTGAGGGCAGGGAATGCCTGTTTTTTGCCTTCCTTTGCATACCCAAAGCTTAGCACAGTGCCTAGATGGTAGTAAGTGCTTGTTGACTGAGTGACTGGTTCTCCTGGGATGGTTAGTATCCTTCCTCCTCAGATATTGCGCAAAACTTAATTTTGTAATTTAGCTACGCACTTCGGTAATATTGCATATTTAGCAATCTTTGCCTAGCAACCTTATCCCTAGTAAACTCGATGCTTCCTGAGGGGAAGGGATTATATTTTATCTAATGTTCTACCTCCCACCATTGCCTAGCACAAAGCTTTGTACATTTTACAATTAAATAATTGTTGTATCACATTGTTTGTGGTTGTTGTTGTACCAATAGAGAAACAACATAGAGTAGTGTAAAGAGATCTGGCACCAGGCCCACTTCTGACACATGTTGGCTCTGAGACCCTGAGAGCATCACTTAATCTCACAGGGCTCTGGGTCAGTGGTGACAAACCCAAATAGAAATGGATCCTTATGGGCCTTGTGGGCCTCATAGGGACTTAGAAAACCACATGTTAACATGATCTACGTTTTATTGTATTTTTACTTTGTTAAGCATTTCCCAATTACATTTCAATTTGATTCAGACTGAGAGTGTTGTGGGCCACTTGGCTGAGTATTTGATACCCCTGCTCTAGGCAACTCTCTCAAACGGTAAATTGGAGAAAAGGTGCCAGTTTGCATTGTTAGAGGGAGTTTCCACAGCTGGGAGTTCCCTATTCCAAAGAAATCATAGGACCAGAATCTATCCCTATGTAGTAAATACATTTTCCTATGTTTCCTATATTGACCCCTAATTTACCTGTGAGCTTTAATTATAATTCTGGAGATTCAATTCAATGAAAACAAGCATTCTTTAATCCCTCTACTATGTGCCCTATATTGTTCCAGAAGCTGAGAATACACAAACAGGAGTCTGCGCCCTCAGGGAGCTTATATTCTATTAAGGAAAAGCAACATGTATGTATACATATACATAGTCATATTCTAGACTTACTCTTGTAATTCCCCACGTGTAATACAGATATGGATGCTTGTGGTGTAAGATGCCTGGCCTGAGCGTTGTGTGGATAGATGGCTGAGATGGGACTGGAAAGCCCTATTCCATATCTCCCTTTGTAGGGAGATTGAGATTTCCACCTCTGTGGAAAGTCGGTAGAGGGCTGTGGTTATACTTTCAAAAGCCTAGATGAGGAGGAACAGGGAAGATCCAACCCAGCACCGGCTACTGTGATTATTCTTTCTTTCCTGTCTTGGAGAGAGATATTGAGTTAGAATTTCATCTAGCTACCATACCTCAGAGATTTGTAGGCTGAGGATATGGTATTCTGACTTTGAGTTCAGAATACAGTTATCCCTCCCCCATCGTGACTTTCCCTAACAAGGTTTTGATGTATCACAGGTCAACATAAGAAATTAAGGGGGGGGTGGGGGTGGCTAGGTGGCACAGTGAATAGAGCACTGGCCCTGAAGTCAGGAGGATCTGAGTTCAAATCCGATCTCACACACTTAACACACTTACTAGCCACGTGAACTTGGGCAAGTCACTTAACCCCAACTGCCCTGCCTTCTCTTCTCCAAAAAAAAGAAAAGCAAAAAAAAAATTAACGGGATTTTGGGGGAGTTTTGTAGAAGCTGTAGATCACATTCAAAAAGGCCAACAGATGACACAGAAAAAGTTTAGAAACTCAGAAATGAGTTTCTATACATAAAATATATGTATAGTATTGTCCATTATCAATTCAAATTAAAAATAAACTACTATAAACACCCTATAAAAGAAAAACAAAAATTCAGACTTCTCTAGTAAGAAGGGAGAGCCAAAAACTACATGGATTTTCCAGATTGTAGGGGCCCTAACCCACTGTAAAAGTTACTTTCCATGGTTGCTGTAAAGGGGTGGTTAACACCAAGTATTCCCTCATCAGCTTTTCTCCTTCCCACCAAACTGATCACACAAAAGACAGTCACCAATACCTAGTCAACCTCTTTATCAAACAATAAGGAGCCATTGGAGATTTTATGTAGGTTAGAGTCGACACGTGAATACATGAGTAAATGTGATCTTTTGTGGCAAGACAAGATCTCACTGCAACTAAGGAGAAAGAAAGATGGGGGTGAATGGAGCATCTCCTCTTAGCAGTGTTTCAGGTGCTAGAAATCTAGAGAGATGTTGGAAGCCAACTTGCCCAAATGTCTGGCGCTTCTGTCCCACGTTTCACTCAAAAGTTCTGGCTTGCCTCTTTCTGGAATTCCTTTTGTCTCCTTTGCTGTTCAGTCCTTTCAGTCATGTCTGACTCTTCATGACCCCATTTGAGGTTTTCTTGGCAAAGCTCTAGGAGTGGTTTGCCATTTCCTTCTCTAGTTCATTTTACAGATGAGGAAAGTGACGCAAACTAGGTTAATTGACTTGTCCAGGGTCACACAGCTAGGGAGTGTCTGAGACCAGATTTGAACTCAGGAAGATGAGCTTTCCTGACTTCAGATTTGGCAATCTTTCTACTGCATCATCTAACTACCCTCTTATCCTCCACTAGGACTGTAAATTACAAAAATCTCTTCTTTACTTACGTGGGCTCTCTCAGCCAATCAGGAATCCCCTCCTCCACCTACAAGCACTCAAAGCCTCAGAGGTGTCCCTTAGAAAACTATCCCAGGCTTGGACAGGAGTGGGGTTTGTACATATACAAATAAATACAAAATATATGCCAAGTATGAAGTCATTGGCATGGACAAGTCATTCTGTTTCCTTAAATACATAGCTCAGGAGACAAGCCATTGCCCCAGACATCATCAATTCTAGCGACAAAAGCAGATCTCCAGCTCTTAGCTGGGAGGGTTTTATAAACATTTCTAACCATGCCAGACCATAGAGCCTGAGGCCACTAGACCCTGAGGGCATAATTTCCTGAGAAGTAATGTCAGTGACTTCTATTTACTATAGCATCTCACAGGTTAGAGAAGTTGTCCAAGGTTTTTCCTTCCTCTGAAGCAAAAATATTGGCCTGAGCTGTCAAATACCACGTGATGGATATATCTAATTCTCAAATCATTAATTAAAATAAATGAAACAGAACAGTAAAATGTGACTGGAACCCACTGTTTTCAAATTAAAAAAATAAAATCATTCCTAGGCACTTCATGGCAGATGATGAAATCAGAATCATTCATTCAGAGAATGTATTGGCTGATGGCCCACTTTGCTCTCGTTATCTCCTATATATCAGGAAATCAGCAAGGAAGGTCTGGTAGTGAGGTGTAGTAGATCAATGGGGTTTCCAGTGAAGAGAGAAGCTGGCTGAATAAACTGAAAAATGCTATCTACACTGGCCATTTGAAACAGAGGAGTGATTCAAGGGCCTTCCCCCCCAAATATGACCATTTTCCAATATTAGATAGACCATAAAGTCTTTGTATGCCTTTGGCTCAATTATCAAGCCTCTTGTCTAAGGAGCAAGATATTTTGGAAATATCAGGAGAATTAGATTTCCCCCAAAATCCATTTCATACCTCATCCTTCTATTGCTTTATGGCCCTGTCACTCAAGCTCTCTACAAAGTGTTGATTTGTCTTTTTTTCCCATGGTCCATGGAAAAGATGGGAGATCCACATAAAATTAAGAATAAACTTATACGAAGGAGAATGAGATAGATGAAAATTGAAGAGCAACATGTCAACAGCTTCAATAATCATACATATGAGTCTCATAGAAAGAATGTTAGAGGTGGAAGACAAAGCCAAGGCCCAGTCCGAAGTGGCCTGCTTAAGGTCTAATCCATATATGGAAACCAGCTCAGAGATAGAACCCAAGCTTTCTGATTCCTGAAACAGTATACAAAGGGAAATCCTGACACAGCAGAGACCAAAGTTATAAAGATGAAACGGACCCTGGGATAACCACCAGTTATGCAAAGATAGCTGCTGGGATCCCCATGATCACAGGCTGAGAGCTGGAAGGGACCTTACAAGCCATCTAGTGCAATCTACTGAATTTAACAAATGTTTGCTTCCTTGATGATAGAGTGGGGTTAGGCGAAGGAGGATGAAAGGTACAAAAGAGAAAATTACATTTAGAGTTAAGGAAAACTTTTTTCAAAATCCCAAATTTAAAGGAAAAGTTCTATTTTTTGGATAAAATAATTAGGCTCACATTTATAAAGTGATTACATATGTGTGTATGTATGTACAGTTGTATACATCCATCCATCCATCCATCTATCTACCCATCCATCTATCTATCTATCTATCTATCTATCTATCTATCTATCTATCTATCCATATCTCATTAGAATGCTAGACCTGGAGTCAGGAAGACTTAAGTTCAAATCCTCAGTCAGATACTAGTTTGTGACCCTAGGTAAGTCACTTAACCTGTCTGCCTCAGCTTCCTCATCTGTAAAATGGGTATAATAATAGCACTTACCTCTCAGGATTGTCATGAGGATAAAATGAGGTAATATTTGTAAAGTGCTTCACTAAATCTTAAAGCGCTATCTATGTAAGTGCTAGTTTTTCTCACAATAGCCCTGTTTTCTTTTCCCCATTATAGACCCAAAAGCTTCCTCTTCCTCCAAACTCTCCAATTTCTCTTGAGAGCACCACCCCTTTTACAATCACCCAAGTTTGAATCTGGGAGGTCATTCCCAAGTCTCCATTCTCCCTCAAGCCTGTATCCAAATCAATTGCCAAGTCTTGTCAATTCTACTTCCCAGTTTCTTTCTCATCTATCCCTTCCCTTTACTCATGTAGCCACCTCCCTAGCTAAGGGCCTCACTGCCTGTCATCTGGATAATTTTAACAGACTCCTTGTCGGTCTCCCTACTTAGAGGCTTCCTCCTCTCCAACCCATCTGCTGCAAAAGGGGTCGAATAACCTTCCTAATGGATGTCTGCCATGTCAGTCTACTCAAGAAGCGTCAGCAGTTCCCTCTGTTTTTGTGTTTGGGGACTTACTCTGTTCTAGTCAAATTGTCTAGAGCAGTGGTTCTCAACCTTCCTAATGCCGCAACCCTTTAATACTTGTATGTGGGCGTATCTGCGTGTGGGCCGACCCGCCTGGAGACAGATAGAGGAGCAGTGTCTCGGTTCCTAAGATCATCAGAAATATGTGTTTTCTGATGGTCTTAGGTGACCCCTATGAGCCCTGTGAAAGGGTCGTGATCCCTTTGGGGGTCCAACGACCCACAGGTTGACAACCACTGGTCTATATGATATTCCACTTTCCAACTCTTTTTCAAGGTCCAACTCTTGTTTCCTCTACTGTGGGAAGTCGTTCCTCATCCCCCTAGTCCAAGTGTTTTGTGAATAGATTTCAGTGTATATGTGAATTTGGATGGGGAAAAAATTGTATCTTTATTTTCACTAAGCTCTAACTGAAATTTCAATCAGTCAATAAACATTTATTAAGAGTCAGACACTGTGCTAAGAGCTGGGGATACAAAAAGAGGCAAAAGACAGTTCCTGCCCTCAAGGAGCTTACAATCTAATGGATTTAACTTATTAAGTAAATTTAACTTCTTCAGTTATTTAAAATATGATTCTGAGAACAGGCTTTACCAGTCTGACTATGGGATCCATGACACACACCAAAAAGATTAGGAGTCCCTGACCCTGGAGGCAGAGCCAAGATGGTGGAATAAAGGCAGGGACTTGCCTGGGCTCTCCCCCAAAACCCTCTGAACACCTTTAAAAAAAGACTCTAAACAAATTCTTGAGCAGTAGAACCCATAAAAAGACAGTGAAACAAATTTCCAGCCCAAGATAACTTATAAGGTTATAAGGTTGGAAAGAAAGGTCTGCTGTACCAGGCAGAGAGAGGTGCAGACCAGGCCCCAGAGAACCCAGAGTAGATCTTGGGGTGACTGAACTGCTGGTAGCTGTGACAGTTTCCAGACCTCTCAGTCCACAGACACCAGGAACCACTTAGAAGGTCAGCAGAAAGGCTCTGTCTCTCCAGGGTAGGAGTACAGCAGTCCATCACAGGCTGGCCCCAGCAGGCCTTGGGAATGACTGAATCAGCAGCAGCAGTGGCAGCTTCCAGGGCTCCCATCCCACAGACAGTAAGAGTGTTGAAACTGGTTAAACAGAGATTATAAGAATTTCTTTGCTAGCACTGAGGTAGGACTCTGTTGCTTTGCCCACAATCGGATCCAGGTCCCAGTCCTGGATGGCAGTCCCAGGGTGAGGAGAAGTACAAGCATAGCAGAGCTTGTGGCAGCAGTGAAGAGGGAACCTTCCTCACAGCTTCAGAGTAGAAAAGAGTGCTTGGGGGGGGCGGGGGAAGAGGGGGAGAAAATATGTAACTCAAAATCTTGTGGAAATGAATGATGCAAACTATAATAAAATTTAAAAAACAAAAAAAAAAGGAAAAAAAAAAAAAGAGTGCTTGTGGTTGCTCACAAACCAGAGCACATGCCAGGAGAGTAGAAAACATCTCCCCTTAGATTGTACCGTGTTGGAAGAACTGAAAACTTACAGGTACCTAGAAATATCTCCCAAAACAGCTGCACAAACCCTCTGAAACTTGGGACAGTACACCCTCCACCCTGGAAGCAGGGCCCTACTTTAACAAACAGTTAAAAGTCAAGTAATGGACTGGGGAAATGAGCAAACAATGGGAAAAAATCTTTGTGTATAGAAAGTTATTACAGTGACAAGAAAGATCAAAACATACACTTGGAAGATGATCGCAAAGTCAAAGCTCCTACAACCAAAACCTCCAAGAAAAATATCAATTGGTCTCAGGCCATGAAAGAACTCAAAAAGGATTTTGAAAATCAAGCAAATGAGGTAGAGGAAAAATTGGGAGGAGAAATGAGAATGATGCAAGAAAATCATGAGAAAAAAAGTCAATAGCTTGCTGAAGGAGACACAAAAAAAGTACTGAAGAAAATAACACCTTACGAGCAAGCTGGGTAGTGCAGTAAGTAGAGCACTGGGCCTGGAGTAAGGAGGACCTGAGTTCAAATCCTGCCTCAGACACTTGACACTTAACTAGCTGTGTGACTTTAGGCAACTCGCTTAACTCCAATTGTCTTGCCTTTCCCCCTCCAAAAAAAAATAGAGAGAGAGAAAGAAAGAAAGAAAATAACACCTTAAAAAACAGATGAGTCCAAATGGCAAAAGATGTCCAAAAAGCCAATGAGAAGAATGTCTCAAAAACCAGAACTGACCAAATGGAAAAGGAAATCCAAAAGTTCACTAAAGAAAATAATTCCTTATAAATTAGAATGGAACAAATAGAAGATAATGACTTTATGAGAAACCAAGAAGCAATAAAACAAAGTCAAAAGAATGAAAAAAAAAATAGAAGACAATGTGAAATATCTCATTGGAGAAACCACTGATCTAGAAAATAGATCCAGGAGAGATAATTTAAAAATTATTGGACCTTGAAAGTCATGATAAAAAAAAAGAGCCTAGACATCATCTTTCAAGAAATTATCAGGGAGGGGGGCAGATAAGTGGTACAGTGAGTAGAGCACCAGCCTTGAAGTCGGGAGGACCTAAGTTCAAATCCAACCTCAGACACTTGACACTTAACTAGCTATGTGACCTTGGGCAAGTCACTTGACCCCAATTGCTTTCCCTTCCTGTCTCCAGAAAAAAAGAAAAATAAATTATCAGGGAAAACTGCCCTGATATTCTAGAACCAGAGGGCAAAATTGGAATTGAAAGAATCTACCAAACACATCCTGAATGAGATCTCAAAAATGAAAACTTCCAGGAATATCATAACCAAATTCCAGAAAGAAACAATTCAAATATTGTGGAGTCACAGTCAGGATAACACAAGATTTAGCAGCTTCTACATTAAAGGATCAGAGGGCTTGGAATATGATATTCTGGAGGGCAAAGAAGCTAGAATTACAACCAAGAATCACCTACGCAGCAACACTGAGTATAATCCTTCAGGAGAAAAAAATAGATACTCATTGAGACAGAGGACTTTCAATTATTTTTGATGAAATGACCAGAGCTGAATAGAAAATCTGACTTTCAATACAAGACTAAAGAGAACATTAAAAAGGCAAACAAGGAAGGGAAATCATAATGGACTTAAAGTTACATTCCTATATGGGAAGATATTTGTAACTCATGAGACCTTTCTCATTATTAGGGTGGTTAGAAGGAGTATATATAGACAGATGGCACATGTGTGAGTTGAATATGAGGGAATGATATCTAAAAATAAAATTAAGGTATGAGAGAAGAATGTACTGAGAGAAAGAGAAAGGTAGAGGTAGAATGAGCAAATTATCTCACATAAAAGAGGGACGAAAAAGATTTTACAATGGAGTGGAAGAGGGAAGAGGTAAGGGGGAGTGAGTGGACCTTACTCTGATCAGAATTGGCTCAAAGAGGGAATAAGATACACAGGCATTGGGGTATAGAAATCTATCTTAACCTACAACAAAGTAGGAAGGGAAGGGAATGAGAGGGGGTGGTGATAGAAGGGAGGGCAGATTGAGGGAAGGGATAGTCAGAAGCAAAACACTTTTGAGGAAGGACAGGGTGAAGCAAGAGAGAATAGAATAAACAGGGGGAGGGGGAATAGGATGGAGAGAAATACACTTAGCAATAGTAACTGTAAAAAAAATTTTGAAGCAAGTTTCTCTGATAAAGGCCTCATTTCTCTAACTATAAAGAATTGTGTTAAATTTATAAAAATAAGTCATTCCCCAATTGATAAATGATCAAAAGATATAATCAATTTTCAGATAAAGTAATTAAAACCATATGAAATTTTAGCCATATGAAAAAATATTCTAACTCACTATTGATTGGAGAAATTCAAATTAAAACAATTCAGAGGCACTGCCTCATGCCTATTACATTGGCTAATAAGACAAAAATTGCAAATGACAAACATTGGAGAGGATTTGGAAAAAATGAGACATAAATATAGTGCTCTACAGACCATTTTGGAACTATGCCCAGGGGGCTATAAAACCCTTTGACCTAGCAATACCACTACTAGGTCTATATCCCAAAAGAGACCAAAAAAAAAGGAAAAGGACCTATGTGTACAAAATTATTTACAGCAGCTCTTTTCTGGGGGCAAAGCATTAGAAATCAAGGTGATGTGCATCAACTGGGGAGTGGCTGAACAAGTTGTGGTATGTAATTATAATGGGTTGATGCAAAGTGAAATGTACTGAATACAAAGTAACAGCAATATTGTAAGATGATCAGAAGTGAATGACTTAGCTATTCTCAGCAATACGATGATCCATGACAACTCTGAAGGGCTTAGGATAAAAAATGCTATCCATCCCCAGAGAAAGAACTGATGGTATCTCAATACAGATTGAAGCATACTTTTTTTTTTTACTTTATTTTTCTTGAGGTTTTTTTGTCTATATTTTCTTTTACAACATGACTATTATGGATATGTTGTGCATGCCTACACTTATATAACCTATCTGAAATTGCTTGCCTTCTCAATGAGGCGGGGTGGAGAGGGAGGAATGGAGATAGAACTCAAAGTTTTTAAAACAAATGTTAAAAAATGTTTTTACATGTAACTGGGGAAAAAATAAATACTAAATAAATACAAAAAAAGAGTCCCTGACCCTTGAGCGCAGTCCCTGACTCTTGAGTGCTCTCTCCATGCACACCTTAACTAGAATTTAAGCTACTTAGGGCAAGAACTGCTTTTCCTTTTGTTGTTGTATTCCCAGAGTTTAGCCACACTGCCTTGAAGGTATTAACGTAGATATTTAAGGTTTAAGGAATTGAATTAAATATGAAATGACTTTCCCAAAGTCGCACAAAATTGAAGCCAGTACTTAAAATTGGACTTATCATCAAGGACTTTTATCACTTCATCCAACTCTCCCCCTAATAATCCACAAAATATAGTTACATCAAATATTTAGTCTTGAGTTTATGGTAGGCAGAAGAACTTAACAGTTAAAAGGAAAAGCTAGTATTATTGCTTATCTGAAGACAAACCATTGGACTGAAAAGTTCCCAACAACTCTACCTCCCCAACATCCCAGGGCAAGAGGACAGGGAGATCTGGCTCTATCAGCCCAAAAGGTCCTCCCTGCTACTAGTGGCTAATGCTGCTTTCAGAAATGAACACTCATCTGGGTTGAATGGGAGAGGACAACTCTGAACAGCTTGTCAACATTTGAAACTTACTAGACCCACTTCACCCACTAACATTGACCCCCTCAACCCCAATCTGTATCCACTCCTTGTTGGATCCAGACATACTTGTCAATCCACTCTTGTCCTGAGATTGTAAGTCCAAGGAAAGGGCAGTCCATTGTCCAAACTGGAAGTTAAAAGCCAAACTAAGGAGATGTTTGCCCTGCTGGTCTCTAGCTTCAAAGGAGGCTCTCTCAATCAATCTTTTCTAAATGGAGTAATGCACTCCACAAAGGATTTATTTTCTGTGATCAAGGGCACACTGCAGCAGGGTTGGAATCAGAGCCAGCAGTGATCACCCCATTAGCCCTCACTCATGTATCTTGGGCCTCATTTATAGCAAGCCCTTAGATCATTCCTCTGTCTCTGCCCAAGCACAGTCTACTAATTTGTGGATCATTGATGGGCTTTAGCCTTGACATTTATAATAAACTCATCTTGCAGCAAAGATAGACTGCCTTGGCTTTACTCAGAACCCTTTTGCTTGTCCCTTTTGACCAGATGTCAGGGATGGAGACCAAGCCAGTTGCTGACAGCATCCTGTTTTTGAGGAACAAGAGATGGGAAGAGGTCAGAAGTGTGCTGACTCCTGCTTTTAGTCCAAAGAGGCTGGATGAGGTAAGACAAAGAAAACGTAGCAGCAGCTACTGCCACGAGAAACAGATATCTGCTGCCCAAAACTTCGTGGAAAACTCTATCCATCTTTCATTGCCACAGCAAGTGGCAAATCACTTTGAGATGTCCAGCCCCAAGGCTTTCAAACACAGAACTAGAGACTGGGCAGGTGAATACTCTCACACATACACACCAAGTACACAGACGGGTTTAACAGAAACAAATTTGTGTCACAGGGTAGGAGATGACATTGTTCTTGACAATACCCACTCTACCTGGCCTTGATTCTCTCAGGTATGCCTGGATCAGAAGTTAAGTGATCTGTGCAGGCAGAAGCTGTTGAACCATGACACATTGCTTAGCACATAGCAGGATTATTGCAAAGGCCTATGGGTCCATTAATTGATTTACAACTATCAAGGGTATCCATGTTATATAGGTTACATATGTTGTATATATGTGCATGTATGTATGTGTTTCTAGGGGGGGAGGCAGACAGACAGAGAAAGGTGTGAGAGAGAGAAAGGAAGGGGGTGGAGAGAGACAGAGAGAGAGAGAGAGGGAGAGAGGGAAAAGGAGAGGGAGAAGGGGAAAGAGGGAGGGAGAGAGGGGAGAAAGGAGGAGGAGAGGGGGAGAGAGAGAGATCTTAGTACAGTTTTAAACTTTAACAGCTTAAAATTTGGCTAAGGCTTTTGGGTCATCCTTTATATTGGCACTATATAATGCCCTATAAATACTTCATATAGTGCTTTAAGGTTTGTAAAGTACTTTATAACAGTATGTAATTTTATCTTCACAAACAACCTTGTGATGTAGCAATTATCATCCCTATTGTACAGGTGAGGAAACTGAGGCAGACAGGTTAAGTGACTTGCCTATGATCACAAAGCTAGCAAGTGTCTGATATTGGATTCAAACTCAGGTCTTCCTGATACCAGATCTAGAACTCTGTCCACTGCTCCACATAGCTGTCTATCTGTGTGTGTGTATGTACATACAAATGTACTCATATGTCATATAGTAAAAAGAGAGCTAGATTTCCACTCCAAAAGACTTGGGTTCAAGTCCCTCCTCTTATGTACACACTGTTTTTGTGACCCTGGACAAGCTACTTGCTTAACTTCTGAGTGATCTAAGCAACTCAAAAATTGTTTGTTTTAAAACTGTTGCCAATATGCATTGGCAAAGGGAATTTCTTCACCAGGAATTCCTGTATCAATCACAGGCCCAGATCCACCTAGCCATACACCCCTACCCACACATGTATGTACGTAATACATATATATACATATAAATACACATATACACATATACAGGCAACTAGGTGGCACAGTGGATAGAGCACCAGACCTGAAGTAAGGAAGACCTGAGTTCAAATTTGGCCTCACTTACTAGCTGTGTGACCCTGGGCAAGTCTCTTAACCCTGTTTGCCTCACTTTCCTCATCTGTCCAATGATGTTTATACAC
>CM053585.1:470963062-471046431 GCA_028646515.1 Pseudochirops corinnae
TGGGGGAAAGAGGGGGAGAAAATATGTAACTCAAAATCTTGTGGAAATGAATGATGCAAACTATAATAAAATTAAAACAAAAAACAAAAAAACAAACAAAAAAAGACCATAGTCTGTGTTTGTGCAGTCTATAATGGGAATAGACTATTTGCTAACCCCACTGGAGGTTCTAGATAAAGCATTTAATGAATTCCAATATTTACTGAATAGGATCTTTATCTGTTTATTGGTCATCACAAAGCAGGTGATGCAGTTGTATAGATAGTCCATTGTTAGCACATCGGTAGGTTATGTATCACAGACAAGCTTTGTAGATGAACGATAAACTGGGCCCAGAATTGAGTGGAAAAAGAAAGAGATTGGGTTGTGTTTCATATGGAAAATTTGTTTTCAGTAATCCTAAGCTTTTAAAACCTATCTTTTGGTTGTTTTTTTTTTAACACTAGTTTAGATACCTGTGGTATGTGAGCATGCGATCATATAGACAGCACACACAACGACACCACCACACCATCATCACCACCACCCATCAGTCTGCAAATGGCTCATTTCTTTATAAATACTGTCTTACTGGGTTCAAAGGCAATCTAATAGATATTGTCTGCAATCTTCTCAAAAATTGTAAAAAAATTTAAACTCTATCTTTAATCCAGATTAGTACCACCCTGGGCTAAACTAAGAAAATCTCTTCTCCGGTGGATTAGTTTCCCTTCTCTGTCTCAAACCACAAATGTATAGACTTAGACAAAACTCATTATTAATGGGCATGTAATTTATTAGTAGTGCCAAGTAATAAATAAAAACAAACATTTAAGCAAAGTATAGGCTGTATTGGGCCTCACAGCCAGAATCATCTTTGGGTTCAGGGAAATCAGAAGACAGGAGAGTGACGGACTAGTGCTTACCCTCACCAATTGTCACATTTGCCATTTGGTCTCAGCCAGGGGTGGGGAACCTGTGGCCTCGAGGTCACATGCAGCCTTATAGGTTCTTGGGTACAGCCTTTTGACTGAGTCAAGTTTTACAAAACAAATTCTTTTATTAGTAGGATTTGTTCTGCAAAGTTTAGATTCAGTCAAAGCACCACACTTGAGAACCTTGGGTGCCACATGAGGCCTCAAGGCCACAGGTTCCCCATCCCTGGCTTTCAGTTCTAGGCTGCTCATGTTCTGCATTTATCTTGTCTCCCTTTACCTCCTGATCCAGGCATTCATCTGCTTGTTTCCCCCCCTTACCTCTCTGCCTGCCCTATCTGATACCCCAAACACACTGTAGCTACAAAATAAACAGAGCTCTCCTGAAAAACTTTTCAGACTGTCCATTAAAGATCTAAGCCCAAGGATTCTCTATCCTCCTAGGAAAATCTTCCACAGTATCTGTGTTCCCATTAAAGGGACAGCTTGAGTATCCAATGGCTCTGTGATTCTAAGTCTAAGTAACCCCGGGCTACATTCATATTCTCCTGGCAATGCTAGACAGTTACAAATCATGGTCACAGCATGATCTCTGATGAACCAAAATTGAAGGTGACCCAAAGGGCAAACAAAGACTCACAATGGGTGTAAATAGGCTCCGGAGTATTGCCAAAAAGAACTCAGAGATGAGAATTGGCATAAAAGATACTATTCATGACATGCATGACCACATATGGAAGTGGAGATAAGCAAGATCCACAGATAAAAATAGACTGACGGCCCGAGTATCACACTGGTGTCCATTAAATATTAAAAGAACTGGAGGAGAGACTATATGGTGCGTTGGGTAGATTGATGGAGGGTTTATGGAAGAAACATGATCAGAATCACAGAGGAGGAGGAAAAAACATTGATGAATCAATCAACGAGCATGTATTATATACCTACTGTGTTCCTGGCACTCTGCTAGGCACCGGGAACTTACATTTTACCTAATGGGCTGTAGTCTGTATTACCATGACAGGACATAATGAATCAATTAATTAAACAAAATCATATCTCTAAAGCATTTAGCATATTTAACATAGCCTGTCACATAGTAGGAGCTTAATAAATACTTGTTCCTTTCTCCACTCCCATCCTCCCCTGCACTGAAGTTTATAGCATTTTCCCCAAATCCTTCCTTCTTCCTACTTTTTACATAATTGCATGGGATATATGTAGGTTAAAGCAGAAACTGGCAGGTGGTATAGAGCTCATAAACTTTCCTGAATACTTTCCCTACTTTTCCTATCTCTTTTGAGACTACCATCATTTTCCCAGGCGTAACCGTGGATTCTGCCTTTCCTCTTCTCTATGCCTCATTCCACCATATCAAAATGGCGAGCAAGTCTTCTCAATTCTGTCTCTACAACATTGTTTGAATGTGTCCCCTTCTCTCCATTGACTCACACGGCTGCTAACCAAATTCAGGTCTTTATCACTTCTCATCTAGACTACTCTATTAGTTGTCTGATAGATTTCTCTACTTCTAGTCTTTCCCCTCTCCAAACCACATTCTACAGCAGAGATGTAAAAGACAGTCCAGTGGCAGCATGTAGTGAAGCTCATCATACTCCCAAGTGTAGCTCAAACCAGATTAAAATATAATTGGGAAATATTTAAAAATATTTAGTGAAATGAATAAAATATAACAGAGTATAGATAATGTTAATATGTGGTTTTCTGCATCAATGCACTCCTAGAAGGATCCTTACGTACAGTTTAGTGGCCCCTGTTTCTATGTGAGCTGATACCACTGCTCTATACAGCTGACAAAAAGTTTAGGCTTGGGTTGTATCATGTCAATCCCTCATTTAAAATCCATGAGTAGAGATAGCGTGCTGGTAAATATTTAACCACCAGTTCTCTGGGGGTAAAAATATGGGCTCACATCACACTTTTAAGTTTAATCTGTATTTTTAACATTTTCTTCACCACTTTTTTAAGTCTAGGAAAGATAAAACAAATTAAACCCAGATTTGGTTCATTTGCTAGTTTCCAAGACATGTCTCTAAGACCCCAGTATAAACTGGCTATTGTTATCGATATCCTTCCTTGCCTCTAAGATAAAATACAAGTTCCTCAGCCTTACCTGAAAACCCTCCACAATCCTGTTCTACTTTCCCACCCTCATTTGACACTATTTCCCCATTCACAATCTCTATGTTACATCCAAACTGCATGATTAGCTGTCCCTAAAATTCATCACTCCATCTCCATGGAATGTTGTTCTCCATGTCTAGAATTCATTACCTCATTGAATCTGCATCTTAAACTCTTTTGTCTTCTTTTGGGTTTCAGCTCAGGCACCTCCTCCATAAAGACTCTCTCTTGATCACCTTAGCTGGTGGTACTCTCTCTTCTATATACTTGTATTTACTCAGTGTTGTATATTTTGCCCCCCTCCCACACACACACACACACAATCACCTCCTCCTATCTTCCTCCAAGAGAATGTAAGGTTCTTGAGGGCAAGGCCTAATTAGTTTTTGCCTAGTGCCTTAATAAGCACTTAATAATAATAAATGTTTGTTAGATTTGAATTCTAATCCAGTACAGATTTTGGAAGTTTATGAATTTTATATGTTTTATTATATTTTCATTGTATGAAAAATTACTTTCATTACTTCAGCCTTGGAGTTAACTTTGTCTTTACCCTCCCAATCACCCCCATATATCTAATCATTTCCCAAGCCTTATAACCCTACCTCAATAATAATAATAATATTTATATGGTCATTTGTAGTTTGTGAAGATATTTTATACACATTATCTCATTTTATTCTTTTAAAATTTATTTTATTTTAGGTTTTGCTTTTTGGAGGGGGGAAGGTAGGGCAATTGGGGTTAAGTGACTTGCCCAAGGTCACACGGCTAGTAAGTGTTAAGTGCCTGAGGCTGGATTTGAACTCAGGTCCTCCTGCCTCCAGGGTTGGTGCTGGATTCACTGGGCCACCTAGCCACTCCCTCTCATTTTATTCTTACAACCACCCCGTGAAGTAGGTGCTATTATCTTCATTTTAAAAATGAAGAAACTGAGGCTGATAAAAGTTAAGTGACCTGCCTTGGCAAGAGGAAGGAAACAAGCATTTATTATAATTTATTATTATCAAGCATTTATTATGTGCCAGTCACTACATTCAGTACTTTATAGTTATCTCATTTTAAATAACCCTGGGAGGTAGGTGCTATTATAATCCTCATTTGATAGTTGAGGACATTGAGACAACTCTAGTAAGTATCCGAGTCCAGATTATTTCCACTTAGGTCTTCCTAACTCCAGACCCAGAGGCTGTGCCACCTAGCTGTCTTTATGACAAGTAGTAATATTAAGTGTCTAGGCAAGGTTTAAACTCGGACTCCTGACTCCAAGCCTAGGGATCTATCTTCTCATGTCAACTAGCTGCCTCAGCATCCCTTTCATCCATCTCCCTCTCTCCACTCACAAAGACCCTACTCAAGCCTTCATCACCTCACTAGAACTCTAATGTATCGCATTTACAGCTCTTTACAATGGAGCTCTAGGCCAGGGCTTCTTAAACTTTTTCCACTTGTGACCCCTTTTCACCTGAAAAATTTTTATGTGACTCCAGGTATATAAAACAAGTATACAAAGCAAACATTTACTGATATTAAATCATAAAGAAATTTATTTCAAAACAATTCTTTGGTCTACATATAATTTTACCATTTATTAAAGACAAAAGTCAATTTGCATACTAACGAGATGGATTGTTTATTTTTACATAAAGAATTAAATCTTGGCAGAATATTTGATACTGTGGAACGTAGAGCATCTTCAGCATTTTTCAGAGTTGATTTTATAATCGTCAATGCTCAGAATGCTGCTTTGCATAAATACATAGTCCAAAATGGCAGAAGTATGTTTAGGGCCACTTCAAAAATTATTGGAAATTCAGTCCTAATCCCAAGCCAAGATTCATTTAGTGATTTTGTATATACAGTAAAAAACACTGCAATAATAGTCTCAAATCTGACCCAAGGTGTTTTTGGCAACATTTGTTGGCATGGCGTGACGGCATGTGCAGTGCAAAGCACCCGTATTATGTGTTCACAACCAAGGCTACAATGAAGGTGCAACATGCAACATGGGCAAGCGCTGCCAAAAACACCTTGAATTCATGACGTGTTTGATTTTGAATTAATTTCTGGTCATAGCGTGTTCAGAAACCTTTTACTGTTGCCGAATTTTGTGCAATCCTCACATTGTTATGTAGCCCACAGTTTAAGATGCCATGCTCTAGGCCACTGTCTAACATCCCAGGTTTGTGTGACCTTATTTCTCTTCCTGAACTCTACGTTCCGGTCAAACTGGTTGATTCACTGTTCCTCATATACAGTGTTTGATCTTCTGAGTCTGGAAGGTATTCCTTCCTCACCTCCGTCTCACAGACTTAAAGGCTGGCTCATACCTGAGACCATTCCTGCTTCTGCTCAGTTGCTGGTCCTCCCCACCCCACTGCAGAACAAATTATTTTGCATCTCCTTGCTGTCTATTTTGCATTTACTTACCTGATCCATGTTGCTTTACCCCCAAAGAGTGGGAGCTTCTTGAGGGCAAGAACTATTCATTTTTCTCTCTCTATTGCCAGTACTTAGCATAGCTTTCCGGCTTCCTTTTGCCTGTTGTCTTCCTCCATTGGATTATAAACAACTCGAGGGCAAGGATTCTTTTGGCCTTTCTCTGTACCTTCAATTCTTAGCACTGTGCTTGGTACGTGGCAAGTTCTTAATAAATGCTTAGTACAGAGCCTGGCACACATTGTTGTTGTTCAGCCACTTTTCAGTTGTGACTGACTCTTCATGACCCCACCTGGGGTTTTCTTGGCAAAGATACTGGAGTATGTTTGGATATGGTGTTTGCCATTTCCTTCTCCAGTTCATGGTACAGATGAGGAAACTGAGGCAAATAGGGTTAAATGATTTGCCCAGGGTCATACAGCCAGTAAGTGTCTGAAGCAGGATTTGAACTCAGGTCCTCTTGGCTCCAGGCCTCGTGTTCTATCCACTGTACCACCTAGTCTTCCCCGTCCCCTCTCCCCACCCCACCAGTGTCCCATGCACATAGTAGGCACTTAAGAAACGCTTATTGACTACATTTTTTTAGCTTATTATAGTTTGGCTTTGTAGCTTGTTCTATGTAGTTTATTGACTACATAGCAGGCACATAATCAATGCTTTTTAAATTGAATTAATCCTCCTGACTCCAGGCCTTCTCCTTACCAATCCATCCTCCATATAACTACCAAATGAATGCTCCTAAAATATAGACCAAACATGATAATCTCCTACTCAAAAATCTTTTGTAGCTCCCTTTTTGCCCATAGGATAAAATACAAAATCCTCAGCCTGTAACTGAAAGCTCTTTATATTATGGTTCCCACTTAATCTTTTCACTCTTAACTCCTACTGCTCCTTGCATATGCTCTGTTTCGGTCATATGGCCCTCCTTGCTTTTCCCTATATGTGACATCCCAACTCCCCTCTGTGCCTTGGCGCAGGTACTCCCCAAGTCTGGATGTCCTCCCTCCTCACTCTACTTCCTAACATCTCTAGCTTCCTTCAAAACACAGTCCAGAGGCCATAGCCCACATTTCCAATTCCCTCCCCACCCCATCCTCCGTGTTTGATCCCCATTATTATAATTATTTCAGAAAAATCACTCTTCTGATATTGTTTCATGGAGTGCAAATAGAAACCATCCTGGAACAAGTCACTATCCCACTATTTCTCCATTAGTATCATCATCATCATAACTTACCTGATTCTCACATTTTCTCTAATTTCAGATAAAAAATAGCCCAATATATGCAGTGTGTTGAAATCATCACTGCTGGCATCATCATTTGTCATTGTTACTATTATGTTTCTACTGCTACTATAATTATGTATAATTTAATTACTTGCTATTATAGAACCTCCTTGAAGGCAGGAACTGCTTATTTTTGTCTTTGTTTTATATCCCTAGTACTTAGCACAGTGGCTTACATATATTTGGTGCTTAATAAATGTTTACCGAATTTGTTGCAATACTTCAAATAGTCATGGGTGTGGGTGGACCCTCCACCAATGCAGACCATAGTCACCCCATGTTTTTGTTTTATTTTACTTTTTAATGACTGGATCTCCCCCATCTTGCCCACTTTGGAAGTTCAGGAGCTACAGCTCATGGACTGATTCTACTACAGATTCACACTGGAGTTTTGACCTTCTTGGTTTCTGATATGGGCTAGTTCACCCCCTTCTTATGCCACCTGGTGGCCCCCTGCTCCCAGGAGTTCACCATATTGATGCCAAACTTAATGTAGACACATGATTGGCATGGCCCACCACAGTGCAGAACTCCAGAGCTCAAGAAAGCTGCCAACCTAACTTCTCGAGGTACTAGGATTATAAGTCTGCAACACCACAACCAGCTACTACCTTCTGGTTTTTATGAAAAAAAAAATCCTCACCTGGTGCCCAACTTTTCACTAATGGGTCTCTGCACTTAGCTAAATTGGTTCTGGGATGTCATGTCCATTATGGACCAATGCTATCCTTGAATCCTTTCTGACTTGGTAGAAGCTTGCACTCCACTGTCCTGGCCTTAGAGATCCCAGAAGAAAAGAGAGAAGAGAGACAGAAGGATCAAAAAAAAAGGGAAAAGAGAAGAAGAAAGGAGGAAATGGAAGGGAGAGAGAAGTAAAAACCCTCTCCCAAGGAGGTCTTATTTTAGATCTTTTCTGAAAGAATCTTGCCTGGCAATTACATACTTAAAAATAACAGCCGATGTAGGGAGCACTCCAGACCTCTTCATTCATAGCTAATTTAGGTCCATTCACTGTACCGAATGCTTAATTATACTTGATTTTCTTCTTTTCCAGGTGATTCCCTTAATCAGCCAAGCCTGTGATCTTCTGTCAACTCACTTGGAGCCTTATGCAGCGTCTGGGGAAGCTTTTGATATCCAGAGGTAAGGTCAGTCTATAGGGGATGAGAAATAACATTTCTCCAAATGAATTGCCACTTCTTGTAACATGCATAATTGCTGGACAATTACCTCATGACCAGGAAAGTACAGAAGTTCAAAAAGAGCCATGACAAATGACTAAATGGATGGCTAGACTGACCTATAAGGAAACAAGCAGCCAACTTAGAAAGCGGAGTTTGTCTAAACAAAGTGGGGGCGGGAAGGAGGCCAGGAACATTACTGCCCACTTGGGCAGGAAGTCTTAACTTAACAGGCATAGGGATTCTGATCCCCTTCAGCTGTCTAGATTCTGAGTCAGGAACCCAGAAGAAAGTGAAGGAAGCCTTAAAGCGTGGGGTAACAGCCGTCACAAACCCTCTACAATTTGCTCCACAGGAGATTTGTAGAGTTACCCTTAGGCCATCCAATTAAAGTTAGTGATTTAACAACCTTAACTTTCTGGTTTCCCCTGGCAACCCTAAATTTCAGTGTAGAGTAGATTAGAAGTACAGCCACTGAGAAGTGACAAATGCCAGGGAGGGAAGAGATGAAAGTATCTATGGTCTATATTTCTGTCTGTCTAAACCCTGAAGCCCTTTTACAGAAAGGGACAGAATAATCAGAGTCCAGTTGTCTGGGGCCATTGGCTGGTAAGGGTATAAACTCCTGGGCACTCAACAGGGGGTCAAATTCAACTAGAAATGGGGGCCACAAAAATGACATGTAAGAATCTGTGCAGGGTCATTGTTAATGTAGAAAACCACATATTTCCATTATCTAGGTTCTACTGTGTTTTTATCCATTTTGTTAAATATCTCCAAGGACACTTTAATCAAGTTCAGCCACCTTGGGGAGTGTTGCAGGCAATTCAACACCTCAGGTTTTAATAGGTCTTGTCAGCATTGCTCTATGATGATGGCTTCAAATAATAAATAATGTTCACAATGAGCCCCAGAATAAATTGTTTTTTAAAGAATAGAATCTTAGCACTGGAAATCATCTAGTGTTTAAGACTCGGCTCCAATGTCGCTTCCTGCAGGGGGCTTTTTCCGGTTCCCCCAACAAAGCCTTCTCCTCCCAGGTGACCATCCAAAATGAGACACTATTTATAAAGCACTCTGCAATCCTTAAAGTGCTGTATAAATGTTAGCTCTTATTGTTATTATTAGGCATCTTCTCCATACCTATCTGTGTACATCTCTTTCCCAGTAGAGTGTAAGCCCCTGGAGGACAGGGCCTCCTTTCTCTGTACCTCCAATTGCTTACTTAGCACCATGTTGGGCACACAACAACTTCTTAATAAATGCTGACTAACTGATTAAGCTGAGACAAGAGTTCTTTCCTACAAAAGGTAAATTACATTCTATATGTTCTGTTTACTAAAGCTAAAACGGTGACGTTTTGGAAAGATTTGGTCAAAAATTGTTCAGATGAAAAAGTTGCGGCAGTAAAATGATCACCCATTAAAGCTTGGGTTGTCTGGAAAGCTTGCTTATGTGGAACACCTCGCTTCCCTAAGAGGATAAATGAAGTGTGATTTTATTCTAAATATCTGACAGAGAAAACACAAAGTGTGCACCTACATGGAAGCATTGAATCAACCCTTTTCATCAAGAAAGGCATAAACCAAGCACAGGTGTTTTCGGACATTTTACCACCAGACCAGATTCTCCTGATTGCTTATGCAGAACTCATTAGTTGAGATGACTGGGGGGCAGAATTTTTAAATGGTCAGTTGAGTGGTAGAATCCAGACACGGCCCAAGTGCTGATATTTTCTGCAGGACTCTCTGGAAAGAGAAGACTTACTTCCCTTCTATTTATTTCTAGATCGCAGTGTGTTTCCCATAATATTATCCATATGTTTTGGGGGCTTTTCCCGGAGTGTGCTCCAGTACAAAGATATGTCTCTTAGTGCTGTTTTTTCCCCTTAGTTCTCACAAGTGTTATAGTCGTTGTGAAGGAGAAAGGTTATGAGAGTTTGGCAGCTCCCCCTCTTAGTCCAGGGGCCTATATAGCATTAACACCCACTCTGCAGACCATGGAGGTTGGAAGTTGCTTAGTGCGGAGGCAGCTGAATCTGCAAAGGTCCCATTTTCCATATGTATTATGTATACTCTGGCTGTTATCCTCTACAGGTGCTATGGCTGTTACACTCTTGACGTGGTTGCCAGCCTGGCCTTTGGATTCCAAGTGGATTCTCAGAAGACCCCAGACGATCCTTTTGTGAAACACTGCAGGCGTTTCTTTCAATTCTCCATTCCTAAATTTGTTGTGATTTTAATTTGTAAGTATAACTTCGAAAGAGGGTAAGCTGAGCTCGACAGAGTGGCATGGGAAGGCTACTTATGCTGCTTAGCCACAGGGCACTTTTCAGAGTGGCTGGCTTCTAGGAGTCCTTCTACATCTCTGGGAAAAGTACACAAATTATAGGTGACTCCACCGAACTGGCAAATACCTGAGGGACCACTGAAAGAACTGGGAATGTTAAACTCAGAAAAGACTGCAGAGAAGACATGATAACTATCTTTATATTTTTGAGAAGAGGGATTAGACTTGGCCCTAGGGGCAGAAATAGGCATCATGGATGGAAATTCCACAGAAGCAAATTTAGTTTTGATGCAAGGACCAACATCCTAACAACAGGGCGGTCCGGAATGGAACGGGCTTCTCAAGAGTCTTCGGGCCAAGGCTGGATGCTCTCTCATTGAGGGATATTGTAGAGGGGGTGCCCATCCAGTGAGTCAGCAAACATTTATGAAGTGTTTACTGTGTGCCAGCTCTGGAGATCCCAGGAAAGGCAAAAGCCTGCCCTCAAGCAACTCACAATCTAATGGAAGACACAACTCACAAATAACTATATACATGTAAGATCTGTTGTCCTATCCTAGTTCTGTGAGGAGGTTAGCCTTTCTTTGATCCCGTCTGGTCACTAAAATGGCTATATTATTCAATGAGCTCATATGAGTGGTCAGATTACATGGAGCAGTGGATAAAGCACTGAACCTGGAATCAAGAAGTTGTTCAGTTGTTTCAGTGACTTTCAGTGGTTTTCAGATAAGAGATAAAGGGTAAAGTCTTTCATTTATCTTTGTGAACATGATTTTCTACTTAACTGCCCTTTCCCTGTACCATACTATTTTAAATATTCCAAAGCAGGTCTTTGTGCTTCTTTGAAAGAAACCCTTCAAAATCCACCTCCTAGGTAAAGTCTTGACATCTTAGAAGAACCCTTAAAATGCAACTAGTCTAAATCCCATCCCCTTTTTAGAAATGAGGAAAACAAGCTCTCAATTGGTAAAAATAAAGATCACCCTGCTAGTAAGTGACAAAGCAGGACCAGAACCCCAGTCTTCTGATTCCTAGTCTATGGTTTGGTTAGTTTTGTTTTTTTCTCCTACTACACCTCACAGATTTACTTAAATCTTTTAAGAATCTGGAATTTCATCAGTAGGGATCCTCCCACTGATCCAGAACTCAGTCCTTCTTTGACTAATTATTAGATGGGGCCTAATGACCAAAAAACCCCCAAACACATTGTCATTATGTCAACCTGGTAACAAGCCTCTCTGAATTAGCTAGGCTAGTCCTTGGACAACTGGCATACAAATCCAATTCTGGAAGCCTTTACTGCTTGGCAGCACCCGAGAGCTTGGCCTCCCCTAGCATAGCCTCAAAAAACCCAGGGTCACCTTCATACCACCACAAAACATTGGAGCAGGACTTCTGGGGATTTCCAAGCTGCCATTTTTATTAGAAGACAAATGGAGTGACAATTGGATTCCTTACTGTGTTGAAGATTGGATGTAATTTCATTGATTTTTATTTTAAAATTTATTTCTTATTCCCTACCCCTGTTGCCCCTTTTCATTCTCCCCCCCTTTTATGGTAGCATTAAAATATCTTATTTCTCTTTCCATTACTGGCAGTTATGTCCATTCTGATCAACTGCATACATGTCTTAGTTCAATTCACATTTTTCTGGTCCGCATTTTTCTGTGGAGTACTTGCCACCTGCAGCAGCCTCCATATTGAAGTTTTAGATGTGGTGGATGCCATGGAACATGCCCCTGCCTTCCTGCTCTGGATGTGACCAAGTCTGGGTGCATACATGGAACCTGATTGGACTTGCCCCATTAACCACAGTGTTTTAGAAGGCCCAAGGCCAGCCATGCCACCCTTCTATCACTGCTGCAGCAATAAGAACAGTTCACATTTACAAAACATTTTCAGGTTTACAAAGCACGTTCTTCCCAATGGCCTTGTGAGAGAGGCAATATGAGTATAATCTGGAGAACACCTGGCAAATTTTACAAATGGGGAAACCAAGGCTGCATATAAGTTTTCATATCCCCATTTTACAGATGATGAAACCAAGCCTCTGAGAGGTTAAATGATTTGTCCAAGGTCATATAGTTAGTAAGTTTGTACATTTGAGCTGAGACTCAAATTTGCATTTTCTGACTCTAAGACCATCACCCTTTCTACTATATACTCCTGTACTATACTATGCATTGGGGTGGCCTGGCTCTGAATACTACTGCAAGGTCTACTGTGAGCTCAGGCAAGGCAACCTGGTAGCCACCTTTGGACCAAAGTAACATCATCTGGGATGCTTCTCTTGGTTCACCAGTGGAGTCTAAATAATTCAGCTTAAATTCTTTCTCCTCTGCTCTTTACAGGGAAATGTGGCTTTGACCCATTTGGACTAAGTGGGAAAGACCTTGTCCCGGAGCATGTAGCATAAAGTGCTGAGTTTGGGGATAGAACAAGAGGTCCAGTATGACCTAAGGGACCAGTCACCTACCTCCACAACAGCAGCCTCTACTGACTCTATTAACAGATGGGGGGAATCATAGGTCCTTGTAGAAGTGACTCCACAGGGAATGGAACAGACCAGTTTCCTAACAGGGGACCACAGAAACATAGCTCATGAGCTGGAAGGGACCATCTAGTTCCACTACCTCATTTTACAGATAAGGAAACTGAGGCCCAGGGAGGTTAAATAAGGGCTGACATTTATATAGCATTTTAAGCTTTGCCAAGTACTTTCCATGTCATCTCATCTGATCTTCACAATGACTCTGGGAGATGGGTGTTACTTTTGTCTCCCTCTTATACATGAGGAGACTGAGGCAGATGGCCTTTAAGTAATTTGTCCAAGGTCACGTAACCGATATCTGCAGCTAAATTTAAAACTCAGGTCTTCCTGATTCAAGTCCATCACTCTATCCACTACCCCCAAGTTGCCTCGAGATCACACACACCAGTAGTAAAAATCAGAGGCAGGATTTGAACCCAGGTCTGATTCCAGACCTTCTTTCTACCTTACTACAATGGGTTAGAGCTTCTGGCTTCCAAATGCAATTCTTATTTAGCTAGTGAAATTCGGTAACCTTTATTTAAGCAGTAAGGAAGTGTCTGGCTAGCCCCTCTGCTGATAGTGTACGTGGTTACAATTGACTTCCAGGTATCTTTGACATAAAACAGTCTCTATTTGTTATCTACCTTTGTTTTTCTTTCTTCAGTGGCATTTCCGTCCATTATGATCCCACTGGCCCGAGTTTTGCCCAACAAGAACAGAGATGAACTGTCTGCCTTTTTTAATAAAGCCATTAGGAATGTGATTGCTCTCCGAGACAAGCAAGCTGAAGAACAGGTAAAGTATTTTGGTCCATGTGGCTGAGATAATAAGTCACTTATTCTTAGAAGGCTTTCTAGAAGGTGCTAATTGCACATAGTAGGCACTTGGTGCCTGTTGAATAAAACTGCTTTTGATTCTTGTAACAATGATGTGATGTACTGAGGGAAATAGGAACTGAACCAGTGATTTCATGGGTGCAGGGGAACTCCCTGGTGAAGAAACTGCCTTTACAAATGCAGGTTGGCACCTTCCCTACAACCTGTTATTCTAGAGAATCTCCTAGAATACAGAGAGGTTAAGTGACTTGCCCAGAGGTCACTGTGCACTATGAATCACAGGTGAACCCAGATCTTACCAGCTTCTAGAACAGCTCTGGATCCAGTATGACACCCTGCCTTTTAGCACAGAGGTAACACAAGCATTTCAATACTCATTCTACAGATAGAGAATCTGAGCCACAACCTCCCTGTGGAAGCTGGGGCAAAGAGGCTTGAGGAAAGAGTAAGAGGACGTTAGTTAGCCAAGGTAAGGGGAGGAGGAAGAGGGGACAGGTTGCTCCTTCTCTGCCCACAATGCCTCCATCAATGGATTGTCTCTCCTGGGGTCTGCCTCCCCTTTTCCTTCCCCTTCCCCCAACCCTGCCTTACACTGAGGGGTCAGAGGCCAGATTCTCTGCAGATGGTCTTCCCCTACTCACAGCTCAAATGACTCTGCCTCATATCCCAGGATGTCTAGTTACAACTCTAGAACTGGTGTAGCATAGGATAGCATAGCACAATATGAAATATAAGTGAACCTTGACATGTCTGATCTGGTCTGTTCCTTCCCCAAGCTAACCGCCTGTCCAGTCTCTGCCTAGAACTTCCATAGCTTCTCCAAATAGGCCTCCCTTTTGGCTTCTGCCTGACCTGCTTCCTCGTCAACACCCAGAGCCAATGCCCAGCTCCCCATTAGGTTCTGCCTCCTGTCATTAGAATGTAAGTTCCTTGAGAGTAGGGACTGTCTTGTTTTTATATGCCCCACGCTTACCTCAGCACCTAACACATAGTAGGCACTTAATCAATGCTGCCATCTGTCAATGTAGAGAATGTAATAATCATAGCTGGCATTTGTAGAACACTCTAAGATTTTGCAAAGTGTTTTACATGTGTTAGCCCATCACAACCACTCTCTAAGGTAGGGGCTCTTATTACCCCTATTTTGCAGATGAGGAAACTGAGCAGAGCTATTAAATTACTTGTCCACAGTCACACAGCTAGTAAGGCAGAATTAGAACTCAAGTTTTTTATCACTCTAAGACTAGTATTCTATCCACAAATCTCTTCAAAAATCCGTGTTAATGGGAATGATCTCTGTGATATACTACATACTGTAGATGACTAACTTCTTCCCCCAGCTCCATCAGTCTGATGAGGAAAGGACACGGTTTAAACAATGCAAATCATAATATAAATGTGAGCTATTATTATTTTCATCGGAGACTTTAGTTTCCTTTCACAGCTCTAGCACATAGTAGGTGTTCAGTAAATATTTGTGGCTTTGAATTGCCTAAGAGCACAGAAGGACAGACTCATGGCTCAGTACTTTCGGGTAGTAAAGGAAATGACTTCATCCTGGATGTTCCCACAGCTTAATGTCAAAATGCCTGCTTGTTTTTAAGGGCCTGATTACAGTAAGGAAACTTACTAAATAGGGCAAGAAACTCTAAATGTCTTTGTATTCAGCTGTGCTTCCCTGGGATATAGTGTGGAAAAGAGCTTTCTCAAAGACTGGAGGGCTCACGGGAATTAATAATGGAAGGAAGTGTGGTTTAATAGTTAGGGCACTGACGAAAGTTAGCAATCAGAGGTCGATGGCTATGTATGCGTGAACCTTGAGGGAGCAACTTCATCTTCTTGTGCTCCAGGAAGGGAGCGTTGGGTAGGGCAAAGGTACCAGGAACTAGGAGATGAGGAGGCTTTATTTATGTGCTAAGAACATCTTTGGCCCCAGAGCTGAACTTAGAAGACCCTGAAAATATGAGAGAATAGGGTTCACCAATTCTCTCCCTTCCCCAGGTTTCCTCTAAAGGTGGAAACCACATCCCTTTCGAAGACTTGAGGGGAAGAAAATTCTCTCCTTTTTCATGATCCCAATGGAGGAGGAGGTGAGAGGGAGGCCACTCTCCCAATTCTGAGGGCTTGGTTGGAGACTCAGTCTACAAGTTCTGTAACCATTGTACTGAATGGTTTCCTAGAACGAAGGGGGATGCTGACGATCCAATTACTGAGATTGCCTGGGGCTTCTCCTTTTATGAACTAGAGTACTGTTTCAAACAAGGAGCTAATCTGAGAAAAGCAAGAATGCACCGCTACTTATTTCAAGGTAGAACCACTCAAATACTCGGAAAACTTGGCTCAAAATTTCCTAAATGCAGTGCAGATGTTAAAAGGTAAATATTTTTTTTCCCCCAGAGTCATGGCCAGTGGGTGAATTAAGACACCTATTTTTACCAGCATACATATTTAGGCTTATTTTTATGTCATGATTAAACCAAGAACCTTTCATATACAAGGGAAGAAATTGTAGAAATAATCTTCTTTGTATTGTGGGAATAAACGGAAATAGTTGGCCTGACTCTCCCCTTCCAGCCCCACAGATCCCCACACAGCCTCTCCCAAGGCCTACAGCTGAAGGGCAAAAATCGTAGCCTCAGTAGTTATTAGTTTAGGTAAGTTTTGAGGTCAGGGGTTCTTAACATTTTTTGTAACATGGAAACAACCTGGTGTAGCCTGTAGGCCCCTTCTCAGTATAATGTTTTTAAATGCATAAAATAAAATACATAGGATTCCAAAGGAAGCCAATTATATTGAACTACAGTTACCCAAACATTTTAATGACAAGGTCATGGACTCCAGATTAAGAATATTTTTTCTAGAAAGACCTAAGAGCCATTTAGGAATCTACAAGAACTGAGGGGGAAGGGGGAAGGGTATCAAGAGCATTCTGACTGCTGGAGAATACAGGCCCAGCCTGGGCCACCTCCATCCCCCAGGGATTCCTCCAGACAAATTCTGTGACAGAGGCTTCTGCCTAATGTCCCCACCAGCCCCAAGCCAATGAGTTTAAAATAGATGCCGAAGGGCCTGGGGCCAGGGACAAGGCTAGGACTGGTTCTATGAATCACAGATGGGACTTACGGCTTGCTTCCAGGACTTCAGGCAGAAGAGGTAGGGCTCTTCCAGAAGGAAAGAGAGCACTCATCCACTGGCCGTTGAATCCCTGTTCTACCCTTCAATTCCACCCAGTAAGCATTTTTGGGGGGCTTTTTGGAGGGGGAAAGGCAGGGCAATTGGGGTTAACTGACTTGGCCAAGGTCATATGGCTAGTAAGTGTTAAGTGTCTGAGGTCAAATTTGAACTCAGGTCTTCCTGACTCAAGAGCCTGCGCTCTATTCACTGCACCACCTAGCCGCCCTCCAGTAAGCATTTATTAAGTATCTTCTAGATAGGAGAGGCATTGTGGCTTAGAGAATAGTGGACAGAGGGCCAGCCTCAGGATCTTGAAGATCTGGTTTCTGGTGCTGCCTCTAACATATACTGGCTGTATGACCCTGGATGAGTCAGTTAACATCTCCATGCCACAGACTACTGAGACTAGGTATTTCAGAACTATTGCAGATCTGCCCTAGAGAAGGGGGTTTCCTCACCTGGGAAGTCCAACGAAATCACAAGCCCAGACAAAACAAAAAATGGGTTACAGACTATGCTAAGTGCTGAAAATACGAAAAGGATGGAAATACCTTCTACCGATGAGACAGAAACGGGCAAGAGGGTAGATCACAATGTCATAGCTATAGAGATGGACAAGATCTTAGAGATCATCTAGGGATCATTTTGCAGGTGAGGAAACTGAGGCCCAGAAGGGTTAAGTACCCAGGGTCACTAAGCGAGTGGAAAGCCAGTATTCAAATCCAATTCTTCTGCCTTCACTTGGCTGATATCTTTAGGCATTTAGACTGGACAAGGTCAGAACAGAATTTGGTGACCAAGTGTCTATCCCACCCTCATTTTCTGTTTCCTCAGTTATCTCGTGAGTTATCTTGTCTTCTACAGCAACCCCAGTGAGGAGTGGCCCTCCCAGGATTGTGAGACTAGCTATGTGACCCTGGGCAAGTCACTTAACCCTCAGTTTCCTTTTCTGTAAAAGGAGCTAGAGAAAGTAATGGCAAACCACTCCAGTATCTTTACCAAGAAAACCACAAATGGGTTCTCACAAAGCAGCCACAGTGTTTTAGAGGCTGTTTGTCTCTCTGGGTACTTGTAGGCACAAGTGCAGATTATTTCACATCTGACAGACCAAATGAGCGGTCAAGGGCCTCTATGGTAGCAGGACAGATTTCAGCTGGACATGACGAGAAAATAGTCTTTATTTCAGAAAAAGCAAACACCAGAATGGATGAACGAGGGATTCTTTCTACTTGGAGACCTTCATCTACCCATCCTGTATGGTTTCACATCTAGCTCAATTTATTCTAACATTGTTTTTGTCCATGTACACAGAGGACAATGATGCTATCACATATGGCTAGAACCAACCCTAACAAGATTTATAGCCCTAGAGAACACAGAGAGAGAGGAAGTCAAAGAGAAAGAGACAGAAAAGGATGGAAAGAGGGACAAAGCGATGTAGATACTGACTATCCAGCGAGGTCAGAGCCCTAGGCACCCCTGACACTCGGTGTGTACCTGCAGGTTGGGGAGGGGGGAGGAAGAATCTGGGAACATGTCAGAAAACTTCTAAAAAAATTAAAATAGATAATGGGACAGACAGTCTGAGCAAGAAAGACAGGCAAGGGGAGGACAGAGTGAAAACAGACACCTAGAAGGGGATGGACATACAAAAGCAGAGATAAGAATGAGAGAAAAGTCAATGAGACCCCAGGGTTAGCAGTGAAAGAGACTGAGAACTAGGCCTGTGAATAACAACACCCTGTCTTCACTACGTCCCAGATAAGCACTTCTGCTTTATGTCAGAATCTGGACATTTCCTTTGAGTTTATCGTGGGTAGTAGCTGCCTCCATCTTCTGTAACATTGCTATCGTACAGTCATTTCAGTCCTGTCTAATTCTCCGTGACCCCATTTGGTGTTTTCTTGGCAAAGATACTGGAGTGGTTTGCCATGTCCTTCTCCAGCTCATTTTACAGATAAGGAAACTGAGGCAAACAGGGATAAGTGACTTGCCCAGAGTTATATAGCTAGTAAGTATCCGAGGCTAGATTTGAACTCAGGAAGATGAGTCTTCCTGACTCCAGGCCTGGCACCCTATCCACTGCACCACCCAGCTGCTCCTGTAACTACTCATTCCCTTACCAGGCAAGCACTGGTATGTTTAAAAACCAGCTCTTTGAGAGAGAAATATTTTCAGCACACACTTTTAAGTTTTATCTGCATTATTAATAACTTCGCCATCATTTCCTAAAGTCTGGACAGTCAACAAAACAATAAATCGATCCCTGATTTGTTGTTTGCCGGTTTTCAAGGTGTACATATTCGCACTGAAAACTAAGCAGTCAGCCCCCCAACTTAAGCTGGCTCCGGCATACCATGCCCTTACCATTCATCACACCCCCAAGCCAGGTTCTCCGACCTTTCTGCTTAATTTGTTAATGTTTTAATATTTATAAATAGCATCGATACAGAATTTTCTCTGAAACCGTGCATATGGATATCATCACACATGACATCCCTGTGTACACACACATCTTGTATCCAACTCTCCAACAGCTGAGGATACTTGCCCTCTGCCTCAGCATAAACCAGGACCAAAGCCAAGTCCCCTCCCCACCGGAGGCCTTACCCTCACCGTTGTCCTTTGATAGCTCCCCATCTTGAAAGGTCTTGGAGCAGTATGTCTGTTTCCCAAATCTTACCCCCAAAGAACTGGTCTTTGCATTGTAGTTACAAAGCAGCAAAAATGTTGGCCACAGAGGTCTGTGCTTAGTCCAGGGGCTTAGGGGTAGGAAAGGGAGCTTTTCTCATAACAGCACAATGCCCTATGTAAGGGAGAGGAGGAAATCGGAGGAGGGGAGAGGATAGAGTGAGCAGTGATTCCTGGCATCTGGGAGTCTTGGGACAGAATAAACAGAGGGAGGGGGATTAGAAGAAAAGGAGTTAGGAGGCCAAGGGAGCACCAGGGAAAAGAGGATCCAGCCTTGCTAGCAGAGAAGGGAAGGGCTAGAGGACAGATGAGGAGACCTGGAGAGAAAAGGGATCAAGAGAAGAAGTAGAAAGAGGGATTGTTCCCAGAGGGAAGGACCCACAAAGTCTCTGGCCTGCATCTAGGAAAAATACAAAACAAAACCAACAAAACAAGAGAAGATGTCGTCCTCCTCCTCCTCCTCCTCCTCCCTCTCCTCCCTTTGCCCCAGGTCACACAGCTAGTCCATGTCTGAGGTCAAATTTGAACTCAGGACCCCTGACTCCAGGGCTGGTGCTCTATCCACTGGACCACCTAGCTCCCTGATAGTAGATGTCTAACAGCCAAAGCTAAGGCAGCCTCTTGCTTGATTTCCTTTAGGAAGGTATCTGGAAGGGAGAGACTGTGAGTAACCTCTGCATGGGCCGGTTTCAACCAGACTTTACCATATAAGTAGGCAGGGTGAATGAAACCTGAAATTCCTTTAACAAGATACTTGGCCCCTTCACTCCACAATGAGAGAAGATTTAAACTACGGGTCTTCCTAAGGGGGATTAACCCACCGACTGGCACTTCCTCACATTAAAGCATAAATGACTGATAAAAAGGAGGCTTGAGGTACCCAGTACCTAAAGGAGATGGGAGGGGACCAGAGAAGGAGGTGGCTCAGGAGAGGGAATGAGAGACAGTTGAAAACAAACTCCTTCCCATTCTTGCCTGGGGTGCCTGGGATAGTAACCTTCAGATGCTGGCTGAGTTGGGCAGATGGAGCTTGGGAATGGAGCCAGTCTAGGTCATCTGTGGTAGAACGTGGGTGCAGTTTAGAAGACACGACAGCTGGAAGCTTGGGTCTTCATTGACTAGCTTGTCTTGAGGCAGCATTCCCCTACAGTCTTCCTTTTTGGTCGATAAGAATCCCAAGGACAAGATGCTGAGTCTCCCTTCCCTTTCGAGGTAGCTCAGATGCCATCTTCTACATTGAAGCCTTTCCTGATCCTTCAACTGCTAAGGCCCTTCCTCTCAAACTACTCTGTAGAGATTTCTGTTTCTCAATTTTACGTCTGCATTCTATATATTTTGATGCATACTTGTCTCCTCCTCATGGCAAGTGAGGAGTATTTCATTCTTTGCCCTTCACCCCCCATCACCTATCCCAGTGCCTGACAGGTGCTTAATAAATGTCTCTTGATTTGATGAAAGCGTCTCCTTTTTTCCTTTTGGTTCCTAGAGACGAAGAGATTTCCTCCAGATATTCCTAGATGCCCGTGGTTCTCCTTCCTCTGTTGGTACAGAGTTTTTTGACATTGTCAGACAGAGTGCTCAGGATAGAGAACCTCCCAACCACCAAACTACATCCAACATGCTACAAAAAGCCTTGACAACAGATGAAATAGTGGGACAAGCCTTCATTTTTCTAATTGCTGGATATGAAACCATCACCAACACCCTCTCCTTTGTCACCTACCTGTTGGCTACCAACCCTGAGTGCCAGGAGAAGCTTCTGAGAGAGGTGGATAAATTCAGTGAGAGAAACGTGAGTGCAGATCTGCTCTGATCTGTTTGCTATACATGTAACGTCCATTCAGGTTTTGGTGGGAGGGAGGTGATTGGTATAGTGGTATTTTCAATTTGATAAGTATATTGCTAGCAATGACATGTGAATTAATATTTGATAAGCACTTAATAAATCCTAAATATATATGTGTGTATGTATACATATATGCATACACACATATTATATATACATACACATGTATTATATATACATACATACACACATATATACATACACATACACACATATTATATACACGCATATATACATGCATATGCACATGTTATATATACATATATACATACACATATTATACATACACATATATACATACACATGTATTATATATACATATATACATACACAGATATTATATATATGTGTGTGTGTGTATATATATATATATATACATATATATATACACAGAAAAAATTTTTTTAAACACTTATTTATTTATTTTTAGGCCTCAACCTGAAGGGCTAAAGGTAGGCTCAGGCATGGAACAGGATACAGGTAAAGAAATACTGAACTGAGTTAGGTCTGGGTTCTGACTCTGCCACTAATTTTCTCCACACCTTTGAGTTGTTGTTCAGTCATGTCCAATTCTTTATGATCCCATTTGGAATTTTCTTGGCAAAGATACTGGAGTGATTTGCCAATTCCTTCTCCAGCTCATTTTACAGATGAGGAAACTGAGGCAAACAGGGTTGAATGACTTACCCAGGGTCACAAGTTGGTAAATATCTGAGGCTGGATTTGAACTCATGAATATGAGTCTTCCTAATTCCAAGCCTAGTGTTCCTCTGCACCACCTAGCTGCCCATGCCCTTGAGGGCCAGTTCTCAAAGTGTGGTCTGAACTTTTCAGGAGGCCTATGAGGTTCAAACTACTTTTACAATAATTCTAAGACATTTTAATTTCTTAATATTAAAAGTATATAACTTTCAACTAACCAACAGGCATTTATTATGCACCTATTATGTGCCAAAGTAGATGTACTACCCTAGGTACTCGGGACACAAATGCAAAGAAGGAAATAATCTCCACTTGCAATGAGCCTTCATTGTGACTATCAGTAGATGCAATTAATAGATATAACCCACACAAACAAAAACTCTCTGGGGGTCCTCGATAATTTTTTAATAGCGTGAAGGGGTCTTGAGACCGGAAAGTTTAAGAACTCCTGCCCCTCAGTATGTCACTTGTTCTTTTTGGCTCATAGTTTTGTTATGGGCCACAAGTGAAAGGGTCATACTTGATCATCCCAAAGATCCCTGCTTGCTCTGATGTTCTGTCCTCTGTGGCTGAAAAGCTTAGCATTGGAAGGCACCTCAGGAGGTCACCTTGTCCATCCTCCCACCCTTCCAGCCTATTCCAGAAGAACAGAGAGTCTCAGAGCTGTCTGAAATCTGACAGACCTTCTAGGCCAGGGGTTCTTACTTTCTTGTGTCATGGACCCCAATATTAATTTTTTTTTAAATTCACAACTGAAGGAAATGCTCAATTTTAGTAAGAGGTTAGTGAAAATATTTCATTTTTTTTCCTATCCAAGTTCTTGGACTCCCTGAAATATAGCCATGGGCCCTAGGTTAAGAACTCCTGATCTAATTAATTTAGCCCTGAGTTCAAATCTAGCCTCCGATTTCACTAGCTGTGTGATCCTGGCAAGCCACTGAACCACTGTCTACCTCCCAAGGCCAGGATTATCTTGAGGATCAAATGAGATGATAATTGTCAAGTGTTTAGCACAGTGACTGATGGACATAATAAATGTACATTAATGAATGGCACATTTGTTAATGGTAGATTAATAAGTGTGTTTGTTTCCTTTCCTCCCTAACCTCTCACTTCACATAGGAGAAATTAAGTTAAATGACTTGTCCCACAGTTGACAGATAATCAGCTAGCCTCTGCCTTAACATTTCTACTGACAAACACACAAGCCATTTGTGGACAGCTTTAATTTTTTTTAATTTTCAATTTTTAGCAAGAATTTCCTTATATTTCTTTATTCCTTATTCTCCAATATTTCAAGGATCAGTTCAGACCACAGCCTGTCTACTTAGATGGTATTCAGAAATTTCTATGGTTCCAACAGGTCTACAGGCTGAATGAAATCCAGCCTCTGGGTTTCTTCTAACCATTCATTCATTCTAGCTCCATGTAGACTTGTTCTGTTTGGTACCAAAGGGAAGGACCAGGAGCAATGGACAAAAAATGAAAAAAGGTTTGATTTCAGGAAAATATTCCTGACAACTAGAGCTAAGCAAAGAGCAATGGGATGCGTTGGGAGGGAGCAGATTCCCCTTCACTGGGACTCTTCAAGCAGAGACTGAATAACCCACTTGTTGGGTGTGCTGGAACAATTTCTTTTCAGCTATGGGTTGGATAGCCGAGCTTCTTTGAAACTCTAAAATTCTGTGATTCTGCCTCCTGCAACTACACTGAATAAGTTGAATCCTTCTTCCACAATCCCTTTCCATTTAGTATGATTTCTATAACATTAAGCAATTCCATTTTCTTTTACTATTGCTCCTATGATGTCATTTACAGACTCCTTACCCTCCTGGTCTCCTTCCTTTGGCCAAACTCCATATCATCATTGTTTCTCTTAGAATGCAATACCTAATATTGGATATTTCAGATGTGTTCCAACCCCTGCAGAGCATAATGGCGCTTAGCCATTGATCTGGATACTGCACTACAATTGACAGTATAAGAGTCTCTGCTTTTTGACCTGCCACATCTCAGCCTTGGCTTGTATTAAGGTTGAGGCCAATTCAAACCCTCAGAGCTTTATCACAAAAAGTGCTGTCTTATACATGGGCAATTTACTTTTTAAAAATTTTGCCGTTTAAGGCAAGAGATGGCATTTGTCTTTGTTAAACCGAACCTCCCTACACTAAAGTCCACTCTGTTGCCTCGGCATCATGAGTCCTTAGAGGCTATGCTAAGAAGGCATAAATTCTGGAAGCCAACCTGGAAAAGCTTCAAGTATAAGGGCTGGCGATGAAATCTGGACCAATCTCGCTAAATTTGGAGAGGTTCATCAACAGAAGATTGGCCAACAAGTGGTGGCTTTTTTTTTTTTTTTTGTCACAGTAACTCAAAGAACTGCCTACCAGGACCCTGAAAGGAGAGGAGAAAATACCCACACCAATGAACTGTCACAGATCTTTGAAAGCATGGGTTCTTAATGTGGGGTCCATGAACTTGTTCTCCATATTTTGGTAACAGTACTTCAATATAATTGGTGCGGTTTGTACTCCTAAGTATTTTACTTGATGCCTTTAAAAACATTATTCTGAGAAGAGGTCCATAGGCTTTACCAGATTGTCAAAGGGATCCCATGACACAGCAAGGGTAAGGAAAAAAAAACCCTTCCTGTTTTAATCAAGTAAATCTCATCTTTCTTGCTTTCAGCCTGGTGTTCCAGTCTACTGATATCCCTTTTAATCTTGATTTTGTCAGCTCTCATATTAACCAGCTCTCTCAGATTTATGCCATCTATAATTTTGATAGGCACACCTTACTATATGTCTTCTAAGTCATTGATAAAAACATTGAACAAGACAGAGCTGAAAAGTACCATTGTATGCTACCAGAGACTCCACTAAAGACTGACATAGGAATATTAATGAACATGGTTTAGGTTACAAACTCACTAAACAGCAATATTATCCAATCCATCAATCCACAAAAACATATCAGGTACTTAGTCTGTGCCAATCACTGTGCTAAATGCCAGGCATACAAGGAACCAAAAACATAGCCTTCACGGCACTCACATTATGATGGGGAAGACAGCATGCAAACAACTAGGCACTTGCAAGACATATACAAAGTGAGTGAGAGGTGATCTCAGAAGGAAGGTACCAGTAGTGTTGAGAGCAATCCAGGAAAGCCCTCCCGAAGAATGGATTTGAGCTGAGTACTGAAAGAACCAAGAAACCCAAAAGGTGGGCATGAGGAATGAAAGCATTCTAGCCATGGGGGGACAGCCAGCAATAAAGCATAGAGTCCAGAGACAGAGCACCATGTTCAAAGAACAGCAAGAAGGTCAATCCACATTGAACCATATTATTCACAGACAGCCTGGCACTTCTCAGAAGCTATAGTAAAAACACTCCAGAAAGCCCTACTCAAATGCTGCTTTGTGAGGTGGAGACAGCCTGGGTTCTTTTTTTTTATTTTATTTTATTTATTTGTTTTTAGTTTTCAACATTCACTTTTATAAGATTTTGAGTTCTAAATTTTCTCCCCCTTCCTCCACTCTTCATTCCCCAAGGCAGCATGCAATCTAATACAGGCAATACATGTATAATCATATTAAACATATTTCCACATGGACAGCTAGGGTTCTTGAAGGCTATTCCAGTGACCTACAAGTTCTGGCTAGTTCCATCATGCTGGAAAGACTCTGAGTACGTCCCCAACAACAAACTGAGTCTCCTTTCTAAGAAAGAGTTTGACTAAATATGAAAAGGCTCATTGCCAGTAGGCTGACCACTTATTGACGAATGCTTTGGCCACAGCAACCCATGAAATAAAGAAAAATACAAAATAGCCCTCAGTCCTGAGTAGTCTCTCCTCCTTCTGCAGTCATGGTAGCAAAGGGATAGAAAAGGAGGTCAAGGTACTAAGAATCGTAGTTTTAGATGATCTATACACTTTCATTTACTTAGTTGTTGGTACACTAAATGTGAGATTTTTGTCCAATAACCAATGAGTGGACCCTCTACTCTATAGGAATAGAGTCACATCAATCATGACATTCATCCTATAAATGAAACCAGAAGAAAGCAAAAATCTGCAGCTAAATGAAAGGATAACTCATGGGTTCCTCTTGGAAAGACAAATAATGTTGGCAGAGTTGGTTTTAGAATGCTCCCAAAAGCAATTAAAAAACATTTATTTCGTGGGACATTGGGTCAGCTCATTGCAGCAGTGCTAAGATTAAGTACTCACCAGCAATAGAGCTACAGTTTATGCAGAAAAACCTGAGATTTTTATAAAGAAATTGAGAAGATGCTTCAAATTAAATTGACATATATTTTGATACCTGGTGACTTCGATGCAAAAGTTGAAGTAGATGAGGATGGTGAATCAGAAATGAACATGGCAAGAGCAAAGGCTAACCAGTGGATGATACCACTCATATCCTAATGCTATCAGGAGTGAAGAAGACCCCCCCCCCCCCAACTATTTGAATGGATCACCTGTGACAAACTTGTGAGAGGGCACGGACAAGATTTCCATAGGATGCATTGTGGTTTTCATCTTTGGAAGGATTATCACATTGATGAGGTCACAGATTTTTTAAGATACAAAATATTTACATAATAGTCCCAATCTACCAACATAGTAATTGTCAAAATAAGAAATGGGTTAAGATTGGGATGATTTGTATTTCATGAATTCATGTTCATGTCCAGTGATCACATTTTTTCCCCTAAATGTTCAAAAGCCATTTGTTTAACGATTTGTTTGAAATTTTCCTGGAAATCAACACTACATTTATCCATCTGTAACTTCCAGAATCTTTTTTCATTTTGGAACATTGGGGCATCATTATTTTCCTCTTCCAGTATTCTAATGCTTTTCTCCTACCCCCTGAGTTTTTAGATTATCTACCATTAGCTCCAAATTCACATCTCCAAATTCTTTCAGCAACCTAGAATGTAATTTGTCAAGACTTAAAATGTGAACTCATTTCAAATGTCTAAGTTGCTCTCCATCTCCTTACCTGTCTCTATCTTGTTCTCTTCCTACTCGAACAATCATTCCCCAGGCTGGGGAATATGGGAACATAATAGGAGTTGAGTAGTTCTGCCATCTCTCTATCATCTGCTAACATCACACCATCTTCCCCTAGTAGGGTGAGGGACTTCCCTGGCTTTTTCTTATTTCTAAAAACATTTTCAAAGTCCTTTTTGTTGTTGCTGGCACTTTTACAACTCATGGCTTATGCTGAGCTCCCTGACAACATTCTGATAGTTTCACACTAGTTGTTGTTTAGTTGTTTTTCTGTTGTGTCTGATTCTTTGTGATCTTTTTTTTTGGGGGGGGGGGATTTCTTGGCAAAGATACTGGAGGGGTTTGTCATTTCCTTCTCTAGCTCATTTTATAGATGAGGAAACTGAGGCAAACAGGGTTAAGTGACTTGCCCAGGGTCACACAGTAAGTGTGTGAGGCTGGATTTGAACTCAAGAAAATAATTTGTCCTGACTCCAGGCCCAGCACTCTATCTACTGCACCACCTAGCTGCCCCATCCTTTTGTAGTCTTCTTTATTTATGTACCCTTCCTTCTACCTTCTGCACATATCCTTTTCTTAAAGAAAAAAAAATTTTTTTGAGAGGCAATCAGGGTTAAGTGACTTGCCCAGGGTCACACAGCTAGTAAATGTCTGAGGCTAGATTTGAACTCAGGTCCTCCTGACCCCAGGATCCACGTATCTTTTTAAAAGGCCTGGTCAGAGAGCTCCCTCTTTTATCATACTGGTTTCCCTAGATGCCTCTCTTTTCTTCCTCACTGTGATTTGTTTCTTTCTTTGGCATCTCCAATCTCTTTTAAGTCATTATTCCCATTTGTCTCTAGCCATCAAATAATCGTTAGCTTTTTTCTGAACATTTTAAAATCAACATCTAGCATACAAGTTTTATAATATCTAACATTCCTTTTCCTTGCTCCTATGAACTCCAAAATAGTCACTTTTTCTGCCATTCCTGTCACTTACATATCACCAACTAGTTCTTTCTTATCGGTCAGCATTAATCCCCAGAATGGTAGTTCTTTATGTTGCTTCCTCTACCACAAGGGACAAAATTGTCAGCAAAGGAAATAAAGAATTTAAAGTTCTCTGCTTTTGTAAAATTCTGTTTCCCATCCACATCAATATAGCTGAAGTCCTTATCATCACTTCTGTATCTGCTACTGTGAAAGTTACTGTGTTGTTGGTACCAACACATCATCAGCCTCTACTTTTTAGACAGGTAGTATATAGTATGTTCTCACAACAATTATATCTCATATTCCTGTTTCTTTCTCGTTTTTCTTCACTCAAACGCATTCCGCATTAGATTCATGGATTTCCATAAAGGTAGGTACCTTCTTTACAATGGTGCTTATGCCCCTGTTTCTTTTGAAAAATGGATTCCTTCCAACTGCCATAATCTACCCATGACTCCCATCTCTCTCAGTTTTACTGACACTTAGGAGACTGTGTTTATATTCTTGTGTTTAAATTACAAGCTTATTTTGTCTCCCATACTTGATTATTGGCATACTTCCTTACACACTTCTACCTGGGAGAATCCCTAGCTTCTCTCAGAAAACAACTTTTCTCTCCCCTCCCCTTATGTGCCAGGCCTTTGCAAATATGCCATTTTATCAATGCCTTCTTTCCCTCTTGAAATTACTTTTTTAATTTTTAAAAATGTATTTAGTATTTTATTTTTCCCCAATTACATGTAAAAACAGTTTTTAATAGTATTTTTAAAACTCCGAGTTCCAAATTCTTTCTGTTCCTCCCTCCTCCTCTCTGCCCCATTGAGAAGCCCAGCAATTTGATATAGGTTTTACACGTGTAGTCATGCAAAACATTTCCATAATGGTCATGTTGTGAAAGAAAACATAGGCCAAAAAAAGACCCTTCGAGAAAAATAAAAGAAAAAAAGTATGCTTCAATCTGTATTCGGACACCATCAGTTCCTTCTCTGAGGATCAATAGCATTTTTAAAATTACTTTCTATATGTATTCATATCTCTCCCGATAAAGTACAATCTCCTTGAAGGCAAGGATGATTTCTTTTTATCTTGCCTTGCTCCCAGCAACAAGACTTGTATGTGATAGGGGCTAAATAACCATTTGTTTAAATGAATTGAATAAATATTTGAGGCAGAAAGTAGCTTGCCTAACCTATTTTCTTTATATTTTAGCTCAGAATCAATTGACATCTTACTTTGTGCTTTTTCTCTCTATTTGGTAGATTCATAAACATTTATTAATTACCTCCTATGTGCAAGAAACTGTGCCAGGTGATAAGGATTCAAAGACAAAAATGAAAAAAGCCCTGCCCTCAAGGAGCTTACATTCTATCAGGGGATACAACATGTATGTGATTATATAAAAATAAGTACAAGGTGAAAGGTGAGGTTGGAGGCAGAGGGAAGCATTAGAATCTGGAGGGGCACAGGAAAAGTTTCCATTTAGGAGATGGCGCTTGAACTGAGCTTTGAAACAAAATAAGAATTCTAAAAGATAGAGGCAAGGAGGGAATGCATAAGTCAATCCAGGCAGACATGGGACAGTCTTTGCCTCAAAGTCCTGGAGATGGAATGTCTCATGTCTCCACCCCACCCTCCACCCCAGTTTTCTTTTATGTGTAGTCTTCCCCCATTAGATTGTAAGCTTCCTGAGGGCAGAGACTATCTTTCTTTTGCCAGGCACATAGTAGGCACTTAATGAATCTTATTTAACTGAACGTTAGAAATAGCAAGAAAGTCAGTTTGACTGAAACAAAGAGTAGATAAAGGGAAGTGATGTTCAATTAGGTTGGAACCAGGTTGTAATGTACTTTAAATACCAGAGAAGTCTGTATTTGATCTTAAAGGTAATAAGAAACCATGGGAGCATATTGAGCAAGGGAATGACATGGTCTGATTTGAATCCTAGGAAGATTATTTTGGCAACTGGGTAGAGCTTGGCTTAGAGACAGGAGAGAGGAAAATCCATTAGGGGCTCCTATGGGAGTTCAGGTGAGAAGTAATGAGGGCCTGGGCCAGCCTGAGTGGAACAAAAGGGGATGTATACTGGAGATGTGGATGTGATGGTTTGTCAATGGAATGGATATATGGGATAAGGGAGAGTGAGGAGTCCAGTTTTAAAATTGTATTGGGTCTTTTCCCCCTTTTCCCCTCAAGAGTCAATGGAAAACAACTCTAATCAAGTCATTTGCCCATTCATTCAGCAAATATTTACTGCAAATCTAAAATGTCCAAGACATGATACTAGTGCTATAATCTACACGTAGAAAGCAAGCCTCCTGGTAGTTCTTTGTGTACTTTCTCTAAGCATGTGCAGACACAGCAATGAGAGAGAGAGAGAGAGAGAGAGAGAAAGAGAGAGAGAGAGAGAGAGAGAGAGAAATAACATCTTAAAAGAAATAATTAGGATTTGGAACTAGTTTTGCTGCTCTGGTTATAAAATAGGAAAATGTGTCTCATCATTCATAAAACCCTTGAAATGTTGGCATTTCAGACTGCTAGCTAAATTTGGATTTGAGAGATAAAAGAAGAAAAACACCAACTCCTTCCATCCGTGTAAGCTGACCTCCCCCATTGCTCGGTTACTTTATTCTGAAATTATTGACTTTTGATCTGGCTAAACTCTACTCATTTCTTCTCACTGGGGCTCGATGTGCCCAGTCAAAATTTATGGTCCATTTTCCTTCAGCTTAATTGTTATTATAAATCTGCCCTACAGAGCCCAGTTGTAAATTAATCACAAACTCATTTGGACTGATACACAGTCTCTCCTTTAGAATAATTTGACCACAAGGTATGCATTTTGAGAAAAGCCACATTTTTAAAACTTTCAAAACTAACTCTTGGCAGCAGCAGCAGCAGCAGCAGCAGCTACTGCATAATAGAAAGAATACTGGGTTTGTGATCCAGAGGCCTGGCTTCTAGTTCTAAGTCTCCTCTTTATTAGCCATATGACCACAGGCAAGATGGTTCACTTTTCTGATCTCAGTTCCCTCACCTGTAAAACAAAGACAATATAATATCGACATCAGAGAATTGGTGAGCACATCACCTGCAATAATATTTATAGTAGATTTTTTTGTAAACCATGAAGCACTTTAAAATGTAAGTTATTATTTTTTATTATTATTATGGTTCTTGCCAAATTGTCTTACAGCTAATGTAGATGCATAATGAAAATTTGGCTGACTCTTTCCTCATTCTCCTGTTCAAGGAGGCCATTCCAATCTGCTTAGCTCAGTAAATTTAGAATCTGGTAAGGGAACCAAAGTTGCAGATATGTTTCCTGGGTGGGCCAGTGGGCTTCTCACAGAGAGTCTATTCCATAATCTCAGACAGCATTTTAAACCCCAGCAAGCCATCTCATAAATATATGCCTTAAGTTACAGAGGGGATTTGAGAAAGAAAGATGTCTTAGCACAAATCCATCCCAGTTACTGGCAAAAATAATCCACAGTCCAGACCCTACCCATAGTAGGTCCTTAGTGTCATCTGTCTATACAAAGTAAGCATTATCTGACTTTAAAAGAAAGGACGAACAAACAAGTTCTCACAGGGCATGTCTAAGTCCAGTTTCTGATGTGGGAAAAGGAGCAGGGTCTTCAAGGGTTCTATGACAATGACTAAAGCCTTCCCATCTAGAAATGTGGGAAGAGACTAGTTGGGACAGTCTTGTTGGCACAAGCAGATGTCAGTGGCTGGAGATACAGGATTCAAAATTTGAGGACTAAGTACACCAAAGGAGAGACGATAGCAGGGTGTGAAGGGAAAGCCAAGGTCAGTGGTAGAGTCTGGAGATCAGTATTAAACCCATGAGAGGGAGAAGTTGAGGCCAGACCAAGATGGCTCCCACGCCCAGTGGGGCTAGGAGGAGGCAAAGTCCCAGGGCGTAGGAATCCGGGATCCAGAGCCCCTAAGTGACTGGGCAGGGTGCACTCCGGTGTGCATTGTTTGGTTTTCACCCGGTACTTGTGCATCTGAAATCTCAGCTGTGCACGGGGGAGCCCCGCCTTCCTGCTTCCCTGCATTGCCTTCAGCTGGAGAGCTCCTGCTGCTGATGCGGCTGCTGCCCTCATTGTTCTCCATGGCAACCATGAAATCAAAGCCTGCATAAACACCTGGGAGCACATACCAACCTGGAACTGGGTTTATGGAGGTACCCAAGAGGCTCCTGAGGCTCCAGTGCCTACGACCTAAGTATTAACGGCCCCGAGAGAGGGGAGACTGTGTGGGAGAGTGAAAAGAGGGCGGAATTAGGCACCAGAAGCCCCGAGTTCAAATCCTAGCACAATCAGCCATGTGACTAAGCAAATTAATTCAGCTATCTGCAGGTCTTACGGGACTTAATGCATCTTCTGAGTTTTATGGTTGTAAAGAATTATGTGGTACGCCAGCACGATGCGAAGCCGCTTAATATAGCAGAAATAGTACCCACTCTGGAGACTTGTGACCTGGTTTCAGATTCTGCCTCTGATGCCATGACCTCATGCTGGTCACGATCTCTCTGAGCCTCGGGTTTCTTCATCTGTAAAATGATGGAACTGGGCTACAATGGCCTCTGAAGTTCCTCTCTTTTCTTAATCTACGAACCTATGTCAAGGCGAGGAAATAAGGACGGAATGACAGTCCTGACGATGAATGTGTTTAAGGCACCCCCCCCTCCCCAAGTTGGGTGACAAGTCACTTCGCCTCTTGCCCCTCTTTCCCCAGCTGTAAATTGGGGATAACAACATCACTTATGTCCAAGGGTTATTGCAAGGATCACATTAAATAAGGTCTGTAAAGTCCTTTGCAAACGTTAAAGTGGTATAAAAAGCTGGCTATTGGATTATTATTCACTTGAAAAAAGTGTTTGCAAACAACCCATTTAAGCTCAACTGAGTCTGCCCCGCCTGCCTTCCCTCCTCCTCTTCCTCCCTCTCCTCCTCTCTCTCCATGCACACACACCCCCATCCTCAATCCTGACTCGGTTGCTTACAAACACACCAGTCTCCCCACTCTTGAAAAACAAACAAACAAAAAACCCCTCTCATTTAACCCCACCTTCTCCTCAAGGTAGCATCCTAAATTTCTTCTCCTTTTCACAGCTAAATTCCTAGGGGAAAAAAATCATATAACCTTATTGTCTCCACTTCCTGCCCTCTCACCTATATGTTAGTTTCCAGCCTCATCAAGCAACTGACATTGCTCTCTGCAAAGTTACTAGATGATCTCATAATTGCCAAATCCAGTGGCCTTTTCTCAATTCTCATTCTCCTTGACCTCTCTGCCATACTTAACAGATACTCTGCATACTCTCTCCTCTATGGGTTATCAGGACTTTACCTTGGGTTTCCTATTTGGCTGATTGCTCCTTCTCAGTCTCTTTCGCAGGATCCTCATCTAAATCCTAACCTCCTCTCCCCTCCCCTTCCTTCCCCTTCTCTCCCCTTCTCTTTCCTCCCCTCTCCTCCCCTCTTTCCCCCTTTTCCCTCCTTTTCTATCCACTCACACAACTGTTAGCCCTTATCACCTCCCTCCATAGCTTCCTAACAGCTTCCTAACAAGTTTTCCCGCTTGTTTCTCTCCCCTCTTTAGTCCACACACCACACAGATGTCAAAGTGATATTCCTAAAACACAGATCTGCCCCTGTCAACCTCCCCACCCCCACCCCCCCCACCCCGTTTGTAAGCTTCTATGCCCTCTAGGGTAAACTACAGACACCTCCATTTAGCGTTTAAAGCCCTTTACCATGTTGACTTCAACCTCACCTTCGAGACTTACTGTTCCCTACTCCTCTTCACACACGCTTTGGTCTAACCAAGCTGGCGCCCTTGTATCCCATTCTGTCCCATCCCTGTGCATTTGTACTGATCATCACCCCCTGCCCCCCACCCCCATCCTCAGATGCACTCTCTTCTCAACTAATTCTCTGAAAATTAATCACTCTCTCGGTTCAAAGTTCTGCTCATTTGCCACCTTCTGCATGAGGCCTTCCCATGCCGCCATTCCCTTGGATTTACTTTGTACAGACGTGTTTCTATCCCCATACATATATGTTGTTTGCTCATAGAATCCAAGTTGCTTGAGGGCCGGCAAAGCCTCATTTTTGTGTTTTTACCCTCTGTACCTAGCCTGGTGCCTTGCACATCCTAAGCACTTAATAGCTTAAAAGCTTGATTGAACCAGTTAAAGGGAGAGACTGTGGAATCGTTTCTGTGTTTTATATTGTCAGTGTATACCAGCTTCATTACACCTATTTCTCCAGCATATGCCAGATTGCAGGGACTGGCCCAGATGCAGACAAGGCAAGGAAATAATGAGGACATGTCTACAAATAGGAAGGGGGTTGACTTTATAGGCAGAGTTCTTCTAAGGAAGACCTGTGTTCTAATCTTGCGAGTCTTAGTTATTCCAGTTTATAAAACGGAAATCACAATATCTCTACTATCCACATCACAGTGTCTTTGTGCTATTCATATAAAATACATAAGGGCTTCCTAAGCATCAAGGTACCATATAAATGTCAACCACTATTATTATTCCAGGGCTGCCAGAGACTCTCATGATATTAAGATTTGGTCTGGGAGCATATTGTATATACCTACTGACACAGACTCTTTGGCCATGTGGATCCCCTTTGACCTATGCCCCATCTAGCATGTGGTCTTGGTTTTTTCCATTATATTCTGCCCTTGGGGAAGAATGCCAGCCTACTGTGATCAGTATTGAATGACTCCCAGGGGGCCTTTTCTCATTAGCTATATGACCTGTGATTTGAAGGGTAATCTGTACTATCTATACTTTTAGAGAAAGTCAGAGGCAGAGAGCAGCAAAACCCCAAGTCCCTCATAACTTAGCCTGGTATCAGGGCAATGTAACAGGCCAATACCCTTTGTGGAGATATCTGACCATAGCCATAACCTTGTTCATCCATCTTTGGTATTGAACCACAGCCAGTCAAGGTCAGGACTAAGAAATTTAGGCCGTCTGTTAAGTGGGGGCACTCAACTTTTATATTGAAGACTGTGATCTGCTGGAAGCCAAGGCCAACATAAGTCCCCCCTGGGTATGAGGAGCCATGGTGCTTGGTCCTCCTAGGCTCTGATACTACAGGAGAAGGTTGTCCTACCACTTCCCCAAGGCAAGGGAAACAGCCATCTCCTTCCTTAGGCCCCTTGGCTAAAGTCACCAAATATCCCAGATCTAACAGGGCAAGGCAGAGTAATCCTCATTTCCAACCCTTTCCCTTTGCATGGCAATATCTGCTTCCGGAGATAATGAGTTCCCTTCACTAGAGCTGTTCAGAAGGATGGTGGATCATCGGAACATCAGAAGGATGTGTGGTCATCCACACGTATGTTGGAATTATTAAGGAAACGATTCCTGCTTTGGGGTTAGCCTCGGATGACCTCTACATTCCTTTCTGATTCTCAGTTCTGTAGCAATAACTCCCCACTCATACGGAGCTTTAAGGCTTATGAAATGCTTTCTTAACAACCTTATGAGATGGCTAACATGGGTATTGTCACCTCCATTTTATTATTATTTGCATTATTTATAGCTGGCTTTTATAGGGTGCTTTAAGGTTTGCAAAGCACTTTATGTACCTTCTCACATTCGATCCTCACAACAACCCTGGGAAGTAATAGTATTTTATAGCCAAAGAAACTGAGGCTAAAGAGGCTAGGTAACTTGCTGTAGGAGCAGCCACACAGGCATACCCAGGCTGGCTGCTAGCACAGGATCTTAGATCTGCTTTGCTAGGAAAGATAGCTGTTTAAGGGGTCAGCAATCTTTTTAAATGACATTCACTAGTTCAGGGGGGAAGTCAGTACCCTAAACTTCAGAGAAAATACAAGCAGAGAAATAAAGACCAACAGACAAGGTTCTGACTCCCTGAATCAACTATATGCTTTACATAATTACCTGGATTCAAAGAGCCTTTACATCTGAGCAGTCAGGGCGCTCTGAACATAACAACCACACAGAATCTCAACCAGGGAATCACAGGATCCTTCTCATAGCGAGCCCCCAAAGCAAAATACCAACTCAAAGTATATATACACTTCTCAGAGCCAGAAGGCATCACAATCCTCAGTGCCTAATTATAAATTAGCAAAAGGTGTGAAAGCCTTCCTACAAGCAAGCCTCCCCTAAGCATGCTTACCTTAATGGCCAAAGAGGATCTTAAATCCCATTAACATTACACTTCCCCAATGTAGAACAACCAATAAGAGTTTGAGGCAGGATGGCCTTCCTGCACCCTATCCATTTTGCCATCCATTTACTCATCATCATTAGTATAAGGCAGCTATGGAAAGATGAATGCTTCCACACACAAAAAAAGGAGGAAGAGAATTGATACACATTCTTAGAGCACATGACACACTCGTCAAAAGCTTATAGAAATACTTTTCAAATAAGCAGATATCTCTTCACCAAGCAATAACAATGACTGATATAGTTACATTCAGCTCAGTGGTGTGTATGGTAGGTACCTACTGAGTGGCTTGTCTCCCAAAGGAGCCTCTGAAATGACCGAAATCCAGGAATAGAATCAAAAGGCTTTCCATGTGAGATACCCACCTCAAGTCAACCAACAATATGTCAACAAAGAAATGTCAAACAAAGAAGGAGCTCCCTCCCCTTCTTGAATATATCAGCCCCATCATCGTCCTCCCTGAGCACCCTGAGAAAAGGTCCTAGATCATAATAGCTAATAATTGCTAGTATTTTCAGAGGGATTTAAGGTTTGCAAAGTGCTTTCATATTGTGCTTTGTTAATGTGCTGTATTATTCCATTTGATCAAAATGAAAGGTATGAGTTGATGGAAAGAACACTGGCTTGAGAGGCAGATGATCTAGAGTCTGAGTGGGTCAATAAACATTGATTAAGCACCCTACTATGCACCAGGCACTGTGCTAAGCACTGGGAAACAAAGAAAGGTTTTAGACTGTCCCTACCCTCAAGGAACTCACAGATAATCCATAAAATGAAGCTGAGGAGCCATGATGAAGTCATAAAGCTGGTGTGGAAAACCATCTGGGGAGATACAAGTTTCCAAGCTGATTTCATCTTTCAGGATGATGGGTTTCTGAAGATGGTGATGTCCGAAATCAGCCAGCTGGGAAATGATGACAATTCTCTGGGTGCCATCCTTAAATAGTGGAGAATCTGGGAGGGGTTCTCAAATGTCCATCCTCCACCCTTTCCAAAGAGAGGGAGAGGAGGAGGGCCTCAGTAAGTCACTTAACCCTGTTTGCCTCCGTTCCCTCATCTGTAAAATGAGCTGGAGAAGGAAACAGCAAACCACTCAGGTATCTGCCAAGAAAACCCCAAAATGGAGTCACTGAGAGTTGGATGTGACTGAAATGACTGAACAATAACAAAAAGGGCCCCAAAGGTAGTGGGTGCAAAGAGATGTGAATTTCTCAATTGACTTCATCTTGCAGAATGATAAGTTTCTAGAGATGATGGAATCCAGGAAAGTAGACCTAGAGTCATATGTGGCTCTGACACTTATTAGCCATGTGACCATGGCCAGCCCACTTAATCCTTCCAAGCCTCAGTTTCCTCATCTGTAAAATGAATATAATAATACCTTCAGTATCTATCTCACGGGCCTGTTACAAAGATCAAAAGAGATCAAAGGGTCACAGATTCAGACCTGGAAGGTGTCCTTAGAGGTCCTGACTGAGTCACACAGGTTTGTTTGTTGAAATGGAGAGACTAACGATGACTATTCAGAACCAGATCTTTGCTACCAGCAACTACAGAAGGAGCCCAGAGTGACTGACTGATCAAGGTAGATCATGCAAGGAGTCAGGGGAAACTGAGCAACATAGAGCTGCAGGCTGTAAAAAATTATTACTTACTAAATAATGGTGGCCAAAATCATCCATCAGAAGTGTGCTGTCTTTCATGAACTGCCAAATTCCAAATTCACACACAGACCTCAAAACACCCTGGAGAACTCAGACAATAAACTGTACTGGAACTAAACCATTATCAGAGACCAAGAGGCTGCCCGTAATCAACCAGTCATAACAATGATTCATCAAACCCTTCAGAACAAGGTTTTCAGTAGAAGTTGTCATACCAAATACTCCTAATCTCCAAGCCGGCACAAAAACGTTTTCAAAGTATAGAGAGACCTCACTAAAGAGGTCAAAATCAGATGGGGACAGAATGAAGTCCACATCACCTCTGATGTCCTCTCTACTACCAGAGTTAGGCTGAAGATGCTGTCAGTGAACCTGCCGAGGTTGGGCTTATAGCCTAGTACTTCAATTCAACTAGAATAACTGGGTAATAGTTTGTAAGGGGCAGCTAGGTGGCACAGTGGAAAGAGCACCAGGCTCATCTTCCTGAGCTCAAATCTGGCCTCAGACACTTACTAGCTGTGTGATCCTGGGCAAGTCTTTAAACTCTGTTTGCCTCAGTTTCCTCATCTGTAAAGTGAGCTGGAAAAGGCAATGGCAAACCACTCTAGTATCTCTGCCAAGAAAACTCCAAATGGGGACATGAAGCGTTGGGCATTGCTGAAATGACTGAACAACAACAGCAAATTGTAGAACATTTACTATAAAGGCATCATAGCAGGATATGAACTTGTCCCAAGATTTCTTACCATACAGAAGAGCCATAGTGGAGAGAGAATTGACCTCTGAGTCATGGAAACCTCTCTCTGACCCATACTGGCTGTGTGACCTTCTCTAAGTCACTGAACCTATAAAAGCTCTAGGCCTGAAGGGTTGAAAACACTGGCCCTGGCCCACAGCTCATGAGATTAAAATGTAATTGGGGAATACTTAACAACACGAATAAAAATATAATAGGACACCAAAAAACCACATATGCGGTTTTCCAAGTGAATATGCAGCCCACAGGGATCCTTGTGTACAGTTTAGTGCTGGTGTTGTTCATTTTTCAGTCATGTCTGACTCTTTATGGCCCCATTGAGAGTTTTCTTGGCAAGGATAAGAGAGTCATTTACCATCTCCTTCTCCAGCTCACTTGACAGATGAGGAAACCGAGATAAACAGGGTGAAGTGACTTGCCCAGGGTCACATAGCTGGTAAATATCTGAGCCCAGATTTGGGTTTAGGAAGATGAATCTTCTTGACTCCAGGCATGGGGTGCCACCTAGCTTCCTATAGTTTAGTGACCTGGTTTCTACTTGGTTTTTTATATCATCAAGGCAACTCTCTAAGACTACAGTTGCAGCGTAGATGCATTGCATGGGTAGAAGGAGTTTCCTCAAAGGGCTTTCCCTAAATCAATCACACCTCAGGCCTAGTCAATAAATAAAGCAATAGTTATGACGTTGAGCACTCTGAGGTTTACAAAGTCCTTTCTTACCTCAGTTTCCTCCTCTGTAAAATGAAGGTGCTGGAAGAGATGGTCTGTAAGTGCCCTTCTGGATCTTAGTCTAGGATCTTCACAATCTGGTGAGGTAGAGACTGCAGATGTCATTGTGCCCAGTCTACAGATGAGGAAACTGAGCCTCAGAGGGGCTATTTGGTCCTACAACACACCTTTCACACTGATGTAAGACTTCTCAGTTTCAAGGGAAAATGAGATATTCAGGAAGGGTAGTTCCATGATGTGCCTCTATCCCCAACCTTCTTCCATGTCCTACTGGGGAAATGAGAGACCATGCCCTGTTGAGTAGGATGAACTCAGATGCCCCCTGGCTCTATGCTTTTCCTAGTTTGTGCTCACAGCACTCATGCCCAGGAAACCACATTGATGTCATTCAGCAGCCTCAGAATTATCACCATCCAGGAGCCTAAACAGTGCTCTCCTTATTATTAGTTTCTTCTTTCTTCTTCTTCTTCTGTTTCTTCTTCTTCTTCCTCCTCCTCCTCCTCCTGCTCCTCTGCTCTCTGCCTCCATAATCCTGCTGTTTCTTCTTTAGTTTTTTTCTTTTCCTTTCTCCCTTCCCCCTCTTTCCTTTCTCACTTACTTTACCTATCATTCCCAGCCCCCTTTCTTCTATCTCTTCCCTTCTTTGCCTTTCCCTTGTCCCTCCTCACTGCTCTGGTCTGGCACCCCATAAAGAGAGGATTTCCTCCCTGCCCCCATGTATATCTCAGCCTCTTAGGAACCCTCCGGACTACCATCGAAAGCTTTAACAGCATAAAATGATTCCCACAGCAAGTCCCAGAAAGGAAGTGTTGACTCTGGGGGTGTTTAGCTTAATCAAGTATAAAGCTTTGAATCTGATTCTGTTTTTGCTCTGAGACCCTCCATGAGTCCCTGCAGGCCAGTGCTCTGTGTTTGAGCAAAGTAAGAGGTGAGATGCCAAGAGATACCACTCCAGGGAATGACCCACAACAATCAGCCTGCATTTGATGCCTTTCATGTGGCATCTCAAAGTATTTTACATTTAAAATCTGAGTATCTACAGGGAATACGCTCTACTAAGCAAATATGCTGACAGGGTAGGTTCGCATCTATCTAGAAAAGTGAAAATTAAAAAATAAACGTTGGAAACTTAACTCCACAGGTGAGACAGAGTGTTCTTCTAGTTGTGAACCTGGCACATATGTCTATTCTTAACCTAATGACTTGTTTATGTAACCCCTGCACTGCCCTCACCTAAGACCTCTAGAACATCAAAGGATTATTGAAAACACACATATGGCACGTGGTTGGCAGTAGAAACAAAGGAATAACCACTTGTGGATTAGGAACAAAGAATAAACAAAAGTGTAGTGTGCTTTGGGGCTATCTCCCCCAACCTGTATTCATAGGTACCCTGGAACCCCTCTTCAAAGTACTCTGTGGATCCAAACTCTTAACTCTCTAGCTCACAAGCCCCCATTGATGTGTCTACCTTTCAACAATCAGACTGTGGAAACAACTAGCCTAGGGCAAAGGCATTTACTATGGTAGCATAGTAAGAAGATTTAGATCATTCCCCCATCAATCTAGGGCATACTGTCCCACAAACAGAAATACTATCAATGGAGACAGTGAGCAGATATAGAAATCAAGCATGAGAACGCTGCCTAGGAATACTTTGGGGAGGGTCAATTCACACCTCAGGTACAGAGGGGCTTCTGATGTCTTCTATGACATCTTCAAGCTGCTGCTCACTGAGAGAAGAAAGGAATCTCCTCCCCCATCGCCTCTGGACTTTACAAAGAGGCTTAAGCAAGTATTCAAGGGTTTAGGACATTCACAAGAGCTAAATTCTTCCTCTGTAGTTGGGTCTCTTCTCAATGGACTCTTTATGTCTGGTTCCCCATTCTTAAATTCTCAGTTCCTCTCATTTGCCCTTTAAACGAAATGGCAGAGAAAAGGCCTCCAGGTAATTCATATTCAGTGGAAAACCTTTGAATCTGGTAAAGGGTTTCTAATTTTTTTTATGTAAATGGACCACCCAAAAGCCTTTACAAACTGCAAATGAACCACTAAAAGTCTAACACCCTTAATTAGGGTCACCTGTTTCACACTTCAGTAAAGTAGAAGTCACCTAAGTATTATGATATGGGTGATACTAAAAAGGTTGCCATTTCTTGAAATATCTCATAGAATCAGATTCATGTGAACCAGCCTAATCATCTAGACCAGTGATTCTCAACCTGTGGGTCGCGACCCCTTTGGGGTTGAAGGACCCTTTCACAGGGGTTACAGGGGTCACCTAAGACCATCGGAAAACACATATTTCCAATGGTCTTAGGAACCTCCTCTGTCTCCAGGCGGTCCACCCACATGCAGACACATCCACATATGACTATTAAAGGGTATTAGGAAGGTTGAGAACCACTAACCTAGACTAATTTCATTCCCCCAAAACTCATCACCTCTACCACATCCCAATTAAAGCTCCTTAATGACCCCTTACTTGTAGTTTCTTTGGATTAAGGCATTCTTTTCAATTAAACTATAAACACCCGTCTTAGATTCAAGTAACCTGTGAGTTGGTATGGATTTTAAAGATCACTTAGTTCAACCCAATCCCTCCATTTTATAGATAAAGGAACTAAGGCCCAAAGAAATTAAGTCTTTTGCTTTGGGGTCACACAGTGAATTAGTCACTCACTCATAGAATCCTATGAGTGAAAGGGACCTTCTTTCCAACCTTCCATCAAATGCTGGAATCTCTTCTAGGGTATCCTTGACAAATCACCATCCAGCTTTTGCTTGAATACTTCCAAGGGACAGAGAGTATGTTATTTCCCAAAGCATCCCTTTCCATTGTTGGACAGCCCTGATTGTTAGAAAGTTTTTTCCTTTCTTTTGAGCTAAAACCTATTTCCCATTTAACCTTTATCAGTATATCACTCCTAGTTCTGCCTTCTAAAGTCAACTAGTCTGATCCCTCTTCCATATGTCAGCCCTCCAAATATTTACTGACGGTCCATCAACAAACCAATAGACTACACCTGTGTTGATACTTCTGTTCTTAAAGTAGATAAATAAAGCAACCATTAGGAATGCCATAATCACAGAAGTTTGGTTGGAGGGAAAATGGCGAAGAACATGGGGGCCTTTTTGAAATTTTTGTTTCTACGGCCAGAACGTCTACTTCTGGTCTTGTCTTGAGGATAAATCTATTTTCCCCCTAGCCTGTGGACAGGCATTACATCACAAAATTGAGCTATGTGTACTATACATAAAAATATCTCACTTTGTCCAGCTTGGAAAGATGGCCTGGGTTTTCCCTTCTGAATTTCAGTATGGAGAGTTTATCAAATCAAAGTGTTTAAATGTCTTTCTTTCAAATTTAAATATTTAGATGATGTCTCTAGGACAGAAAAGGCAATGCCTGATTTTTACTTGCTTAATTGGATTTTTTAAAAACTGCACACGTTGTTTTTCAAAGCTTAATTCCTAGGATGTTCCCTATGGGTGGAATGTAATTAAACTCCACTCGCTCTCCTGCTGGGACCAAGGCTAGGGACAGATCTGTAGAAGCCATAAAACAAACACACCAGGAAAAAGAAACCTTATTAGAAAGATTAGGGAAAAAATCAGCTTTCTTCCTGTTCTGAACTGAACTCTTTAAAAAAAAAGAAAATCCACCCAGATGCTCTCTGTGCTGTTTCATATCCAAAATGTTTTAATAAATCATTTCATTTATTTATGATTTCATAGTTAGAGAATATCAGAACTGAATGGAGCTTAGACACCCTCAAGTCCAACCCCTTTCATATCACAGATGAGAAAAATGATTTAAATCCCTGCCTGCTTCCAAAAAGGAGTTGGGCAATCTTCGAAGTCACATAAAGCAAGAAAATTAACGTTTGTTTTTTTAAAAAAAAAACAACTAACAGTGGTAGAAAGAGTGTTGTCTTTGAATCAGAGAACTTGAGTTCATAACCTGATTTTTCTAATTATTACTTCTGTGATAAAATCTCTTCATCTGGCTAAGCCTAAGTTGTCTCGCCTGTAAAATGATAGGCTTGTATTAGCATAACAGGGGTTCTGAACCATTTTTTTGTTTTAGACCCCTTTGACAAGCTGGTGAAGCCTAAATCCCACTTCTCAGAATAATCTTTTGCAATGCATGAAATATACAAGATTACAAAGAAAACCAAAAGTTAGTGAAAACAAAGTTGTGATTTTTCACATCCAAATTCACAGACCCTGTGAAATCCATCCATGTACCCATTGAGGAATTCTGAACCTCCAGTAAAGGCCATTGGATTAGATGCTTCCAGCTCCAAATCATATAACTTAGAAAACCTAGACAAAAATTAATTTTAAAAGTGGAAGGAAAAAATTAAAACCATTACCTATTTATTTAAAATAAGGAGTTTTCTAAGCAAAAATCATCCCTGTTCTTTGACTTATTCCTAAGACTGAAAATTAGGAAGCACTATGTACCAAATGATGTATTATATGAAATGGTTTTCATCATCAATTATTAAAATTTGTACTGTTCAAGTCCTGGGGGCTTTTTTCTCTTGCAATTGTCTATAGGTTTAAATTTTGTAATACAATGAAAAAAATGAAATAGAGAGCTTCAGCTAAATGAGAAGGTGTAAAGAATTGAACAAATATTAGAGAAGATCGGCTTTTCACAAGGAGCATGAACTACTTGGGAAATTCACTAGTTCCAATACTCTAAGACCCTCTGCTTCTAGTTAATTCATGAAAAAGGTGTGCATAAGGCCTGGCCCTCAGACCTTTCTGAGATGAAGACAAGTTGTCGCTCCTCAGAACACTCTGGTAAAATAGGCAAGGAGAAGATGGGAAACACCTGTGCAAAGTGTTTAGGTGGCTTGGGCCAAGGGAGAAAATTCAAAGTAGAGTTCATCCGATGGTTAGCCTGATCTGCAAAAGGCCATAGCAACAGAAGGAGAAAGGTCATGTTTGAGGAATTGCAAGATTAGTTTGGCTGGACTCTAGGGAAGAGGTTCTTAACCCGGGGTAAATCTATGGTTGGATAGAGGTGGAAGAGATCTCAGCGATCATGCAAACTCTAAATGCTACGATCTGGTCAAGCCTGTCAGTCAGTCAGTCAGTCAGTCAACTTTTATGAAGGTCCTGTTGGGCTAAGCACTGGGGAAAAAGACTGTCTCTGGCCTCAGGGAGCTCACAGTCATATGGGGGAGATAGCTGTGTATAAACAAAGTATATACAGAATAAAGAGGAAATAATCAACAGAGGGGAGGTGCTAGCATTAAGAGAGATGGGAGGGGCAGCATAGTGGATAGAGCACAGGCCATAGAGTCAGGAGGACCTGAGTTCAAATCCAGCCTCAGACATTTATTAGCTACATGATCCTGGACAAGTGATATGGGGGGGGAGGGAGAGAGAGAGAGAGGGAGGGAGAGAGAGGGAGAGAGAGGGAGAGAAAGGGAGAGAGAGGGAGACATTCTACCTATAAAAAGCAGAATTTTAGCTAGTACTTGAAGGAAGGCCACCAGAGCTAGGACTTGAACCCAGGTATCCTGATTTCTAGTCCTGGGTTCTTTACATTGTACTTGGGTGCCTCTCATCTAAATTAAAAACAAAACAAAACTTGTTTGCTTAAAGAAAAACACATCTTCCCATCTGCTGCAGATAGCAGACATTAATCTAATTTTAATAGCTGTGCCAGCTAGGTGGTACAGTGAATAGAGCACTGGCCCTGGAGTCAGGAAGACTGGAGTTCAAATCCAGACTTAGACACTTACTAGTTGTGTGATCCTGGACAAATCACTTTACCTCTGTTTGCCCCTGTTTCCTCATCTATAAAATGGTGAGAATAATAGCACCTACCTTCTAAGGCTGTTGAGACAACATTTGTAAAGTGCTTAACACAGTGACTGGTACATACTAAGTGCTACAGAAATATTAACTATTATTATTGTTGTTGTTGTTGTTGTTGTTATTATACCAAGACACTTAAATATTAATTTAAACAAAGTAAGATTAGAACACAACCCTGTTTCATCCTATCTGGAAACAGAACTCATTCTGCCATCAGACTCAATGCCTGCCCTCATTTTCACAGTTGGATTACAAAAGGCTCAGAATCCTGGACTTGTAGAGGTGAAAGACCCCTCGGCAGTCACTGAGTCTAACCCTCAGACAGCCAGACAGGGCCGGGCCTCCATGCTGCCATCCATGCCCCCGGCCTCTGCAATGCCATCCATGCCCCTGGCCTCCGCGATGCCATCCATGCCCCCGGCCTCCGCGATGCCATCCTGTCCTCCATGATAGCAACAAACACCCTTGACAAACACATCTTCATCGTTCCTTGACAATGATCATCAGAAAGGTCGTTGACCAAAGTTCTTCCTGTGGTTGCATTTATCAAGGAAATTGATATGATCTTGACCACGTATGGGGGACTCCTTGTCAGATAAGAGCTTCTGAAGCTACACTTTGATCAGGTCAAATACATATATTTTTTGCAAACAAACAGCAGCAGGAGCATGTCTTCTTTGTACTCTCCAGTTAATTGCATAACTATAAAGATATGGTTGGCTGTAAAAAAAATTGTTTATAAAAACTCACTTGTTGCTGGGTGGAGCAGGCTGGTACATGCCTGTGATCTCCCCTACCAAAACGACTGAATCTTGCAGGCAGGTTGCTTGACTTTAGGAGTTTTGAGCTGCAGTAGGGCTAATGCCAATTGGGTGCCTGCACTAAATCTGGCACCAATATGGTGAGCCCTGAGCATGGTTGCCATCAGGAAGACTGAGCTGGACTGGGTAAGAAACAGAACAGGTCAGAGCTCCCAGGCTGAGCAGTAGTAGGATAAGGTCTGTGAGTGGCTGCTACGTTTTTAGCCTTAGCAAGATAGGAAGACCCAGTGCTAGGAGAGGGAAGGGGAAGGGAGGAAAACTCATCTATACCCTTCTTTTTTTCCTTTCTAAAATATTAATACATATTCATGGAATAAAACAAACATTTACATAACATAGTACAATGAAAAAGATGATTGTACATGAAACTGCAAATCTACTCATCATAACTTGCTATTCCTTCCAAACATACAACAAAATTATCATGTAAATTTATTTCTTCTCTTTTTCAACCCCTCTCCACCTTACCCTAGAGATGGCTGCTATTAGACTTTGTATATTTTCAAAAAGGATACTCTTGATTTGTGTGTACAGCATTATTATAAACATTTTGTAAAGATAAGAAAGTAGGCATTTATGGCGGGCCCTCTCTTTCACCTTTTAGAGGGGAGAGTGTGATAACCATGGTACAATAATATTAATAACCAAAACAACCATAACATTAATAGATAGCATTTATACAGCACTCACAACATTTTAGGCACTGTTTGTTCTAAGTGCTTTACAAATGTCTCACTTAATCCCAACAACTCTGAAAGGGAGGTGCTATTATTACTCCCATTTGATAGTTGAGGAAACTGAGGCAAACAGAGGTTAAGTGACTCACCCAAGCTGGCCCAAGGCCACACGCATGTCTGAACTCAGGTTTTCTTGACTCTAGGCCCAGTTTTTTATCCACTATGCCACCCAGCTACAGTGTAATGGATGGACAAGACAGTCTGTGTTCAATCCTACCAGTCCTCCTATACTGGTTTGGTAAGGCCTTGGACCTTGGGCAAATCACTCAGTTTCTCAAAACTCTGGGAAATTCCTGAGGACTATAACTTTGCAGAGAGCAGTTACTCATCTGTTCCTCACCAAGAAATTTTTCACAACTCTGGTCCAAAATTAACAGTCATCCATTATTTTTTCTATACTTTTAGTAACTTTCCTTTCCAGGGTGGCTAGGTGGCACAGTGTATAGAGCACCAGCTCTGGAGTCAGGAGTACCTGAGTTCAAATCCAGCCTCAGACACTTAACACTAAAACTAGCCATGTGACCTTGGTAAAGTCACTTAATGCCAATTGCCCTCCAAAAAAAAAAGCAAAAAAAAAACTTTCCTTCGCAGAGATAACTGTAAAATCAAGCCTCAATAATTATGCAAGAGAAGTCACTAAATTGTTCAGACCCTTTGATTCAGACATCCCACTTCTGGATACATATGTTCCCAGATGGCCAAATACAGAAAGAAAGGCCCTATGTGTACCAAAACATTCACAGCAGCATTTTTTGGTGTGTGGTCACAAAATACTGGAAACAAAATGGCTCCCGTTGATTAGGAAACAGCTGAATAACTTGTGGCATCTGAATGGAATGAAGGAGTATTGTGCAGGAAGAGATGATAAATATGAAAAATTCAGAGAAACATGAGAAATCTGCAGGAACAAAAACAGTGAAGAAAGTAGAATCAGTAATATTCTACTAATAACTCCTACCAATGCAAGTGGATCAACAATTCTTCTGTAGCTTAGAGTCTAAGGTTTCCTAGGGCACTAATGAGTTAAGTGACTTCCCCAAGGTCATGGAATTTTATATCTCTGAGGTAGGGCTTGAATGGTAATTCATTTTCTAAAAGTCAAGTTTCTTAAAAGAAAATGATGTTAGAGACTGAGAGGAAGGTGAGAAGTTCAGGATCTCAGCATCTGCTTCCTGTCCTGCCTCATTCTAGCATAAGACTTTTTATCACTGGGAAATGTCTTTTTAAAACCCACAGGGTCGAAGAAAATGAATCCATTTGCCATTGGAGGCTTGGGGTTACATGATTCCAATTACTGAATTATTAATGGATGGACCAGCTTAACTTGTCTGGACTAACATGTCACACGGTAGTCCAATTCCTTGTCATAGGGAAATGTATGGACTTTCTGGTACAGCCCTGAGGAAGGAAAGAGCTGAGGGCAGAGTCAGCCAGGTGTGAGGTCTATGACTAATGGTCTATGACTGAGGAGAAGAATTAGATGAGAATCAACCCAACAAGGTGAATCATAATGAGGGCTGGGGTGGTGGTTAATGTCGCTTGTTGGTTAGGGCAAGGTTTTACCAAAAAGGAGAGTGTTTGGGTGAAGTAAGCAGAAAGATGGTCTAGGAAGCTGAGTTAATACAAATGCTACCCCTGGGATAACAACTGTAGTTAAGGGCTTTACCCATAAGTTGGTCAAGTGGCTTTGGAGTGTACCAAGTGTACCCAGGACAGACTCCTATTCAAACTTAGGGAGATAAGGCCAAAGAGTTGAAGAGTTGTTCTTGGATTGGATCTCAGCAGGCAGGCAACTTCCTGGTGGGAAGCAGGACCTCATAGTCATAGGGTATAACATATTCCCTTTTCTTTAAGGGTTTTAGAATTCTGGTCAGGCCTCAGTTGTTGAAAAAAAATTGGAGCTCTGTAATTTACAAAGTGAGAAAGCCCTAAAGAAATATAACTTCTACAAAGGACTGGTTGAGAATGATCCCAACCTTAGTCTGGCAAAATTCTAGACCAGGGATGGGGAACCTGTGGCCTCAAGGCCACATGTGGCTCTCTAAGTCCTCAAGTGCAGTCTTTTGACTGAATCCACACTGCACAGAACAACTCCCCTAGATCTAGACCGTAGTTCTTAACAATGAATAGAATTCAAGAAATCTGTTGATTTGGATGGGGAAAATTTGCATGTGGAAAAAAAAAATACCTCTTTATTTTCAATGACTCCTAACTGAAATTTATCATTTCTTTCAATTACTTACAAACATTATTCTGAGGAGTCAGTGGGTTTCAGCAAACTGCCAAAGGGGTCCCTGTTTTAGATGATATTTAAAAGATGGCTGGTAAACATCTAGAAAGGGAAACAGTAACCGCCAAAAGCTAGTATGGTTTTGGTAAGAACTGGATGTGCCATATTGATCTAATTTCTTTTTTGTTGGAAGGGTCTCCAAATTGGTAGATCATTAAAGTCGTATAGATATGATTTACCTGAATTTCAGCAAAATATCTGAGAAATTTTCTCCAGCTATCCTTGTGGAGGAGATAGACATATGGACTAATGATAATACAATTAGGTTAATTCGGAAAAGGTTAATGACTACACCCAAAGGGCAGTTAACTTGGAAGCAGGTCTTCAGCAGAGTGCCCCCAAGGATTTGTAATTGGCCCAGGGCTAATTTAACATGTTCATCAATGACCTAGATAAAGTCATAGACAGTATCCTTCTCAAAGATGCAAATGACACAAAGCTAGAAGGGTTTGCTAACACATGAAACAACAGAGTTGGAATCCCAAACAATCTTGACAGGTTAGAATGATGGACCAAATATAATAAGGCAGAATTTAAAAGAGATCAGTGTAAAGACCCAGATTTAGTTTACCAAAAAAATCAACTTCCCAAGTAGAAAAAAAAAGTCATGGCTAGACAACAGTGAATTACAAGTCTTATATGAGTAAATGCAATCAAAATATCTAATACAACTTTAAACTAAAACTAAAAGACAGAGTACCCAGAACATGCTTCACTCTACCCTATTCAAAACACATCTAGAATACTGTGTTCATTTCTGGGCTTCCCATGTCAGGAAGGTAATGGACAAGTTGGAGGTAGGCAATGAAACCATACCATGTGAGTTATCAATTTAGGAAAGCATGGATGTGTAGACTGGAGGGAAAAAAAAAAAAGACATGAGGGAAACAGGGAATGATAGTTGTCAGTTGCCGCAGGGTAGAAGGATTAATTTTGTTCTGCTTGGTCCCAGGAGACAATGCTAAAGCCAAGTGAAAATCGCAGTCAGATTTTTGGACCAATGTAAGAAAAAACTTCTTAATAACAAGAGTTGTCCAGAAGTAGAATGAGTTGCACTGTAAGTATAAAATTCCCTCTATTTAAAGTCTTCCAGCAAATTCTAGGTATTGTAGAGAAGATTCTTTTTTTATGTGGTTTGTCCTTTGCTCTCAAAGAGGACAAATGTCATCGTGAGCGTGATGTCTTGACTTCAGCGTGAATTGGATTTGAGTGAAACAGAGCTGTGCAAAGTCGTTCAGCCTTGCTCTCTCCTCCAGTCATCAGAGTCCAGTGGCAAAACAAAGGTCAAGACTCCTGGCAATGGCCCAGGATGCCTGTTCTAGTACAAGTTGAACTAGATGGTCTCTATGGCTCCAACCCTGGAGTCTGTGATCTTATAAACTATCCCTTAACTTCCAAAAATGAAAGAAGGGACTTGGGAAACACTGAATATTAGGAAATACCAAGATAAAGCTCTGCTTTGATGGAGTGGAGGATCAGTTGATTATCAAGAGTTCAGGTTAGGGGAAAGAGAACTGCACTTGAAATGGATGCCCAAGGTCAAGATCTAGCTCGGCCATTTACTAATTATATAATCTTGGACAATTCTCCTAACCCAGGGAGAGGGAACTGTAGCCTTACGGCCACATGTGGCCTTCTAGGTCATTAGGTGTAACCTTTCGACCAAATCCAAATTTATTTTGTTCTGTAAAATTTGAATTCAGTCAAAAGGTCACATTTAAGGACCTAGAAGGCCATGTGTGACCTCAAGGCTACAGATTCCCCACCCTAACCTCACCAACTCTCCATTTCCTGATCAATGAAAGCGTACTACCTTCCTCATACTACCTTCCAGATGTTTTAAGGAAAATACTTTGTAAACTTTGTATAATTTATTGCCTCATGTAATGTTAGCTATTATTAGAGTCAGTTTCTAGAAAGGTCTCTTAACATTGATATCAAATTCAAATAGAATCAATGACATTAAACTATATATAAGGATGGGGGTGGGGCATAGAATGACTTAGAAAAACCACATCTTAACATTTTCTATGTTGCTTCTTTATTTATTTTGTTAAATATTTCCCAAATGCATTTTAATCTGGTTTGGAACCACTCACGAGTGTTGTTGGCCACATGCAGCCCCCAGGCTGCGTATTTGACTTTGGGCTAGACTAGAGCATCAGGATGAATCAATGAGATAAAATTCACTAGGTATAAATGTCAAGTCTTACACTCATTTCAAAAATTCAAATTCCCAGGGACAGAATGGGAAAGGAAGGGTTAGACAGCAGTTTGTCTGAAAAAGATCCCTGGTTTTTAGTGGATTGTAGTGTCAACATGAGTCAGCTGTGTGATATGGCAGCCCAAAAAGTGAATGTGATTTTGGGATGCATTAAGGGAGGCATGGATTCCAGAGAAAAAGAAGTGATAGTTGTCCTATAATCTAGTCAGACATGAATTTAGCCCTAGGCTAAACATGTGCAATATGTAATATGCATATTACAATATGTGCACCTCCCATCTCCACAAAGAGGTAGGTTGGAGTATCTTCTCATATCTCTTTATTCAAGTCCCTTTTTTTTCCCCTTGAAGCAATAAGGGTTAAGTGACTTACCCAGGATACCACAGCTAGTATCAAGGGTCTGAGACCAGATTTGAACTCGGGTTCTTCTGACTTCAAGGCCAGTACTCTATCCACTGAACTACCTAGCTGCCCCACAAGTTCCAGTTGATTTTTATTATTCTGTTACATTTACCTTGATTTTGATGGGTGTCATTGTTCTTTCCATTTACATTGTTATAGTTACTATGTATATTGTTTTCTTGGTTTTGCTTACTTTACTTTGTGTCAGTTCATATAGATCTTTCCATGCTTTTCTCTATTCATCAACACATCATCTCTTACAGCACAACAATATTTAGTTATATTTAAGTATCATAATTTTTTTAGGCATTCCCCAAAATATGGTCATCAGCTTTGTTTCCAATCTTAGCTATCACAAAATGTGCTGCTATTAATATTGTAGAGTATATGAGGCCTTTTTGCTTATCAGTGACTTTTTGGGGGTATAAAACTCAGTAATAACATCTCTGGTTCAAAGGGGATAGATGTTTTATTCACTTTATTTGCATAATTCCAAATTGCTTTCCAAAGTTGTACCATTTGACAGCTTCAGCAACAATGTATTACTGTGTCTATCTTTCCATAACCCTTCAATACTGACTGTTGCCATTGTTTGGTCATTTTTACCAATTTGCAAGGTGTGAGATGAAATCTCAGGGTTGTTTCGATTTGTATTTCCATTATTAATGATTTGGAGCATTTTTTCTTGTTGTTCTGAATACTTTGCAGTTCTTTGAAAACTGTTTATATCCTTTGACCATTCATCTTAAGATGAGTGACTATTAGTCTTATATAAAACATATATGCACATATATATATATATATTTTAAATAATTGCATATGTATCTTGGGTACCAAACCCTTGTCAAAGAAATTTGATACAAAGATTTTCCCCCATTCAACCACTTCCCTTCTTAGCCTAGATGCATTAATGCTGTCTATTCAGAAGCTTTCCAGTTTCAAGTTTCCTCTCCTACTGTAAACACAATATTTTATTCCTTCAGTTATTTTACTTTAACATTTTTTTTAAAGTGGTCCTATTCCTACTGACTGTCTTCTCCTCATTTCTGCTGCCCTTAGGCAGGTATTACCAGGTTCTATCCATAACCCCCTTGTCCATCTCGTCACTGTTTCCTCTACCAGATTTCTGCTTTCACCCTCCTCTCCTTGCGTACGTTCAGAAAGAAGTCTCTCTGTTGTCGTCGCTCTGTTGCTGTCGTTGTCCTTGCCTTGTCCCTGCATTTATTCACTCCTTTTGAAGTTCTGTTGTTTAGAGTGTCTGAGAGGCCAATGATCTCTTCAGTTCTTGTTTTCTTTCTAAAATGTTTCTAATTCTTTCTTATTATTGAACATCCATCTTTTTTTCCTATGTGCTTAAGTTCAGATCTCTAGAGTAAGTCACCCTGGGCTGCTTCCTGAGCCCCACTGCTCTTCAGAACACATTATTCCCTTTCTTTCACCTTTTTCTAGCAGGTGAGGAAGCACTGTTGTTCAGTCATTTCAATCATATCTGACTCTTTGTGACCTCATTTAGGGTTTTCTTGGCAAAGACAGTACAGTGGGTTGCCATTTCCTTCTCCAATTCATTTTTACAGATGAGGAAACTGAGGCAAACTGCATTAAGTGACTTACCCAGGGTCATACAGCTAATAAGTGTCTGAGGTTAAATTTGAACTCAGATCCTTCTGATTCCAAGTCTGGTGTTCTGTCTATCCACCGCACCACCTGGCTGCCCAGGTAGAGCGTGGTGTTACATTATTGCGGTACAAAGAATTTGAAACATCTTGAAAGAAAGCCAGAACTGAAGAGATTATTCGCCTTTCAGACACTCACAATGGAACTTCAGAAGGAGTGACAACAGAGAGACCAGTGAGAGATTTCTTTCTAAATGTACATTTTTTTTTTTGCTTCTTTTCTTCTTGTTTCTTTGGTAAAATTCAAGTTTTGCATATTCACTTTTTTCTATTCTGTTTATTATTATTGTTATTATTTTGCTGTGCAGGACATAAATTCTACTCTTCTAAACCACTCAGGAATAGAGTTGTGGTTCCATATTCTCCTTAAATTCCACTGGGATCTCTGCCTTATCAAGTGTTAGATAATTTTCCCATTTTTTAAAAGTATTTATTCGTAGGTATTTGAACCTGATCTGAAGGCTATATTTCATTCTATTGTTAATGTTTTTCCTGTTGACTTATCTGTTCATGTTCAAGCTCCTTGAGTTTTCTTCTTATTGAAATCTTTTATACTTTCTGTCTTTTTCACCCTTCTTATTATCCTTATCACTCACTTTCTGACCACCCTCTCCTCAGAATATGGTTTCCATGGGAGCTGGATTTCAAAGTGTTAGCTTCCTCACATACTGGGCAATTTATGGTTCAGTAGCCAGAGTCTCTGCCCCAACTGACTTTTGGGTGATCAGAGCTGACCCTAGCTGATTCTGTGCTCTTTCCCTCATGCTTGGTGGAATGCTGCAGAGCTCCTCACATGCACAGTGTCTTGTTCTGGTAACCCATCCCATTCCCTCTGCTCCTCTGTTCTCTAGCCCAGCACCAGCAATTCAGAACTTTGCAGCACTGGTACTTCCAGGTTGCAGCCCCCAGCAGGTTCTTTGTTCCTGAAAGGCTATGGCCAAGCTGGCTGTCAAGGCTGAAGCAAACTTCCACAGTCTGGAGTCAGGATTTCCATAGCACTGGAAGGAGGGAGGAAAGACTGGAGCATAGGGCTAGTTTTGATATAAGCCTGCATCATGTCCTTTGGTGTGCTAGTGCAACTTTGCTCCTAGTAGCATGGAATATGGGAAGGAGTCCCAAGTGAGCTCAGTGTCAATGAACATCAGTTCTTGGGTGGGGTTTTTTTTGGGGGGGGGGAAGAATTGCTTTATTTTAGATTTTGGGTGTCCTAGACCATGGATACAGCTGAAGTTGCTTTATCTTTGGCACATAATTTATGTTTGGGAGAAGTTTGAAATATCATGGAGATCAGAGAAAATGTCTAGTCCTCCATCTTGTTGCTTATGTGATCCAGATACCTACTCAGTTATTTTCTAATAGTAAATCTATAAAGAGATTGGACTGGGAGGGAGGGAATCCTGAGTATGACTTCCCACCCATAGCGTTCTGAAGTTCAAAGTTCACCTTTTAGGCTGCTATGTGACTTCATCAATGTTATCTAGTTATAGAGGCTAAAGACCATGGATTTTACCCTTCAGCTTGAAGATGCCCTCTTATTGGAACTTTCCCTCCTCAGTTCTGCCTCATGGCTTCCTTGATTTCCTTCATGCCAGTTAAAATCCTGCCTTCTGCAAGAAACCTCCTGAACCTTAGTGCCTTCCCTCTGAAATTATTTCCAATTTATCCTGTATATAACCTGTTTGCACATAGTTGTTTATGTAGTGTGTCCTCTACTAGATTGTGAGGTCCTTGAAAGCAAAGACTGGTTTGTTTGGGGTTGTTTTGCCTTCTTTCATATCCTAAAGGCACAACACAATACCTAGCTTGTATTAGGTGCTTAATATAAATGCTAATTGACTTTACTGATGGTCCTAGATATAATGACATTACTGAATAGCTCCCCTGAATTACCTTAGGTCTTGACCATTACAGTTAACTTTGAGGAAAGGAGGGCTAGTTTTAACCTCTAACCCGAGGTGTGCTGGAGCTAGGTCCGATGGCTCTGGATGACCATTACATTTTCAGAGTGAGCATCAACACCTTAGAAATCAGCAAAGCCTACAAATAAGGGCTTAATTTATTATTTTGTTGATTGTCTAGACTTAAGAAAATGATGGAGAAAATGTTAATAATGAATAATAAATTTAAAAGTGGGTCTTGTCTATTTTTCAGACAATTGGTTATTAAACATTTATCGGTACATGCCTCACTATAATTCTTCTGGGTTACCAGAAATAGTGTTTCTGTTATTGGGCTATCAAGTTCTTTTAAAAGAGGTCCATTAGTTGTTATTGTTTAGTCACTTTTCAGTTGGGTCCAACTCTTAAGTCATATCTGACTCTTCATGACCCTATTTGGGGGTTTCGGGAGAAGATACTAGAGTGGTTTGCCATTTCCTTCTTCAGGTTACTTTACAGATGAGGAAATTATGGCAAACAGGGTTAAGTGACTTGCTCAGAGACACCCAGCTAGTGAGTATATGAGGTCAGATTTGAACTCAGGAAGAGGGTCTTCTGACTCCAGGTCGAGTATTCTATCCACTGAGCCATTTAGCTGCCCCTTTAGTTATGTCAAAGGAATTATGTGGGACTGGAGCAGGAAAGCCATTTGTGGCCGCTAAAAAGGCTCTAAGTAGAGTTAACTGAGGGAAAAGGAATCTAGATTCCCTTGTATAGAGAACAAGTTATCCACCAGGCTATCCCCTTTATACTGATATTTCCTGTTCTTCATTTAAAATAATAATTGGGGGCGGCTAGGTGGCACAGTGAATAGAGCACCAGCCCTAGAGTCAGGAGGACCTGAGTTCAGATTCAGCCTCAGACACTTAACACTTACTAGCCCTATGACCTGAGACAAATCACTTAACCCCAATTGCCCTGCCTTTCCCCCTCCAAAAAGCAAAAAAATAGAAATAATAACAATTGATGAGGGAAGAGATGCAGGGATTCCATACCTCTGATTTCTAGTGAGCTCTTGGTGAAGAAATGCCTTCTAGGGGTTTCTAGGGAAATTCCTAGTGAGAAAATACCTCCCACTAATGCAGATCAGCAACGGAGAGTTCTATGGGGACAGAGAGAAGTTAACCGACAGCCAGTATAGACCAGAGGAGAAACTGCTGCCCCAGTTTTCCTGACTCCAAAGCTAGCTTTCTAATCACTACACAAGACTACTTCTATATGAAAAATAAGGATAGGGGATTGGGGTGAGACTAATTTCCTCTGGGGTGAAGAAACTCCCAGTAACTCCCAATAACAATTGTAGAAGAAATATATGCTTCTGAAGTCAAATTAAACCATGTTGTCCATGATGTGGACATTGCCAAAGGAATAGAGAGGTAGATAATAACACTACAAGCAGTGGGAAAAGACTGGATTTGGAGTCAGAGGACACGGGATCGAATCCAACCTTTGATGCTTACTACCTATCTGATCTTGGGGAAATTTCTAAATCTCTGGGCTTCAATTTCCATTTTGAGGGGGTTGAATTCAGTGGCCTTTGAGGTGTCCCATAGCTATAATTTTATGATTCTGTGAGGCAAATGGTTTTGCCAGTTGCTGTGGCCAAACCATTAAACTGCCCAGTGGCCAAACTTATGATGATGAGTCTTTCCAAATTTAGCAAAACTGAAGCTTCTAATGAAAGTCTGTTACCAGGCCCATCCTCAAAGCCCTTCCAGCTTGGAAGGACCTGCCAGAGCTGCCGCACTCCTCTGGCTGGCACAGCCTTCAAGAATTGAGAGTCATTTCCAAGCCAGGATGAAATATCAACGCAAGACTAAGAGGAAATATGGAGGGAGTAGATGGTGAGAATAAGAAGATAATTTTGTTATACGCACTTCAAGAAAATGAGCAAATGGGAAAAGGCAAAATGTAGTAAAAAGTTAAGATGATAAAACAGTAAAATAAAAACAAAACTTCTTGTTAAGAGGGAAAATGATCACTGAAGGGAAAGAAAGACTTTTGTCTAAAAAATTTAATACAGCTGAAAAAGGTGATAACATCATGTTCTGGGACAAGTGACCAGATCAAACTGGATTTCTTCATTGGGAAAAGCTTCTTGAGGAGCTAGTTCACAGATTAAGGTCCCTCTAGCCTCTGTTTTACCCTGCTCTTGCTCTCTTTCTCTGCCCATCTTCTCTCTCATCCTCTCTCTGTGTTTCCTCCTCTCCCTTCTCTCCCTTCTCCCTTCTCTCTCCCCCCCCCCCCCACACTTTAGCTATAAAAATAGCTAAGTGATTGGCACTATGGATAGAGTCAAAAACACCTGAATTCAAATCTGACCTCAGACACTTACTGGCCGTGTGACCCTGGGCAAGTCACTTAACTTCTATCTGCCTCTGTCTTCCTCAACTATAAAATAAAGATGATAAGAATACCTTGAAGGCTTTTTGTGACGGTCAAATGAGATAATATTTATAAAGTGCTTAGCACAGTTCCTGGCACACAGTAGGTCTTTAATATATGCTTATTACCTTCTTTTCCCCTTTTGGAATGTAATTAAAAGATCTTAGGATTTAGGGCTCAAAGAGACTAGTTATGGACCAGATAGTCCAACCCTCTCATTTTACAAATGGGGAAACTGAGGCTCAGAGTAGCTAACTAACCTTTTGGGACGTCATACTAGTAGTAAATAGCAAAGCTGGGATGAGAATACAGTTCCTACTTATCAATGATCAATCAACAAATCGGCCAACGGGCTCTGGTCATGTGCCCACTTCTCTGTGGATTTGTCTTAGCTCCCTACCAGACTGAAAACTATCTGATGACAAAGAGAGGCTTTTCCAGACTTTGTTTTCTTCTAACACCATATACCCCTTCTTAATAAATGTTTACTGAACTGCATTTGAGGCAAAGGCACAGGCAGAAACCCTTTGGCTCCCTCCTCAGGCCAGAGCCGAGAAGGAAGACACAGACCCTGCTCAGATGGCAGGCTCAGCTACTGGGGCAACCAGTTCCCATGTAAATCCAGACCAGATGCCAAACAAATAAATTCCACCCCCACTCCCAGGATCCAGAAGCCAGTTTGGAAAAACCATATTGTTTGCATTCTAGTCTTTTTAGCTGAATTATCAGGTTCTTAATATATTAAAACATTCTAGAAAAAACATGGCCTAATTGTTGTTGTTGAATCATTTCAGTCATGTCCGACTTTTTGTGACCACTTTGGGGGTTTTCTTGGCAGAGATACTGGAATGGTTTACCCATTTCCTTCTCCAGCTCATTTTACAGATGAGGAAACTGGGGCAAATCATGTTAAGTGACTTGTCCAGGGTCACACAGCTAGGAAGTGTCGGAGGCCAGATTTGAACTCATGAAGATGAGTCTTCCTCATTCCAAGGCTAGTGCTCTATCTACTGCACTACCTAGCTGCCCCATGGCATAAAGGCAAGAGATGTTGAACAGCCTCATTCTCCCTGTCTATGAAATGGGAATAATAATCCTTTCTCTACATACCTCACAGGTTGTCGTGAGAAAAGAACTTTGCAAACTTTATATAAATCTGCCATGTGGTAAACCTTCAGCTGAAATGGATTGACAGCCCCTACTCTTATTCCAATGGAACTATGATTCTTTTGAAAGGTAGCACAATGGAACATCAGTAATTCACTGTATCAGGCCATAAGAAAGTCAGTCAATCTTTTATAAAGACCTCAGCTAAGTAAATCATTTGTTGCAGCAGTTATAAAGACCATTCATTCATTCTCCATCATTTACTGAGCACTCTCCCTAGTGCTGAAGGAATTATAAGGAAAAATAATACATGATCTCTACCCTCAAGGAGCCTACAGTCTAGAGAGGAGAAATGATATTAAAAACCTATTATACAATATCACCTGGGGATGGGGAGGGGAGAGAAAGGGTCTCACTCCTATGGACTTTAGCACAAGCTGCGGGGACTTTTACTAATAATTCACTTCCATATTCCTCCTTCCCCCACAGGTAGAAACCAGGAACTTTGAAAGTCAACTGATATCTAGGTATTAAGTTGTTCACCAAACTAACAAGCCCAGACAAAAAAAAAAATAGCACTAAAAAAAGTAAAACATGTCATCAAGACTGAAATGAATGGTAAAGCAACTGGGAGATAATATCACACACACATTCCCAAATGAATAGTCTCATCCCCTCCCCTCTGATTAGCATGGGAAACAAGTCTCTCCAAACTCACCATTTCAAATTGAGAGAGAAAGTAGAAAATTTTTTTCTAGCTAAAATGAGGGATGGAATGACTTCAGCCATGCAGTACCTACACCTACACTGAGATGGCCAGCTATCTTTAACAGCTCCAGGGAAGGTCAGATGTCTTCTTTCCTTGCTTCTTGGGACCACAGGGATACTTAAGGAATCTGAGTTTCTGGACATCACCACTGAATTCTCTGATGCCCCTTAGATCTCTATGGTCATTGCCCTTGGCAGAAACCTCTATTAAAATACCATCTTCTTAGAGCTAGTGTTTATGTTGGACTTTAAGGTTTTATGAAGCCCTTTATAAATATTATCTCATTTTATCCTCACAACAACAATGCTGGAATGTGGGTGTTATTATTAGCTCCATTTCACAGATGAGGAAACTGAGGCTGGTAGATATTAAGTGACTTGCCCAAGGTCACATAGCCATAAGCATCTGAGGCAGGATTTGAATTCAAGTCTTCATTGCTACTCTAGGCCCAACACTGCACCACCACCTCACTGCCAAATTTTTGGAAAGTTCTTCATCCCAAACCCCAGCTGTGTTTTCAGTGCATGACTTTATTGGCAATGAAACCCTAGAAGCATCTCTAATAAATAAACATGGTCTGAGCCCAAGTATGGTGGGAAATGTAGTCCTGCTCAATATGACTGTTTTACTAAATTAAGCATAATAAGTGCACAAAATCTTGTGAGAGTCTGAAAGAGAAAAAGATGATTTCTGCCTCTGGGGATGAATGAGGGAGGGAGTTGATCAGGGAAAGCTTAATGGAAAACTGAGTCTTCAAGGATGGGTAGAATTTTCAAAACAAAGATGGAAGAGAAGGGAGTGGAGGGTTCATCTCAGGGCTGGAAACTACTTGAGCAAAAGAATGAATGCTAGAAAGCATGGGACATGTTTAGGAAATGACAAGTAGTCTGATTTGAGTGGAGCATAGAATAAATGAGAAGGAGTAGTACATGAGAAAGTAGGAAAGGTAGACTGAAGCCAACTTGTAAAGGACCTTACATGCTGGGATAAGTTGTTTAGACTTTATTCAACAGGTAACGGGGAGCCATTGAAGGTTTTTGAGCAAGACAATATGGTAAGAGTAAAAGATAGACTTGTGGGAGATGAGACTGGACACATGAAGAAGCTGAAATAATACATCTCAATGAAAGGAAATGAGGACATGAACTAGGCTGCTAGTATGAGGAATTAAAAGGATGAGAGAAACTAAAAAGAAATTTCAGAGGTAGAATCTTCAGGACTTTCAATATTGATTTGATATGAGGAGGAGGGAAGGGGGATGGAGGAGTCAAAGATGGCACCAACGTTTGGAGCTTGGTTGATTAGGAAAGCAGTAGTTCCATGAACAAAAACAAGTAAGTCAGAAAGAAAAAAACAAGATCCTAGGGAAAATAGGGAAAAACATTTTGGATACATTGACTATGAAGTCATAGCAAAACTATCCAGGTAGAGATAAGCATCTGGAAATTACCATTATTTTCTGGATTTGTGATTTCATCGGTTTAGGGAATCCCTGGTGGAGAAACTCCCCCCACCAATGCAAACTGGCAACTTGTCTGTAGCTTCCAAGTCTTAATAGAGCTGCCTTGGGCCATGAGACGTTGTTAAGTGACTTGCTCATTATTAGTAATTTAAGTAAAATAGTAGTAACAGTAATGATGATTCATTATGGAGAGCTTTAAGGTTTTCAAAGCGCTTTTCTCAGAACACCCTGGTAAAATAGGTAGCACGAGTTCGTTGTTCTCATTTTATTGATTAAGAAACTTAGCTTCAGAGAAATCAAATGAATTCTCTCTGGCCCCTCTACTAGTGAACATCAGGGCCAGAAATCCCAGTTGGAGTTGGATCAGTCAAGAGACGAGGATGGAGATTTGGGAAGTATCTCCATGGAGGTAAAAGCTGAAGTTGTATCAATGGACAAGATCACCAAAGGACAGAGCAGAGAGAGGAGGCCAGTGGCAGCCAAGGACAAACTGGAGGAAACCTCCATTGAAGGACCAGAATGAAAATAGGAGCCAAGGGAACAGACACACAAGGAGTGCACGGTTGGAGAGATAGGAAATGGAAGGGGTGGGGGGTGTGGATTATCAGGTTCAGTAGAGGGCAGAGATGTAAGGCATATTGTAAGAAACTGAAGAGTAAGCAGTGAGAAAATGGGGTATATATCATCTTCCTTCTAAGAATTTAACAATAAAAGGGAGCTCAAAGAGGTAGGTGGGTTGAGGAAAGGTATGCTTTAGGATAGAGGAGATCTGGGCATGTTTGTTGGTAGAAGAGGGAAAGAGGGGAAGGAAGGAAGGAAGGAGGAAAGGAAGGAAGGAAGGAAGGAAGGAAGGAAGGAAGGAAGGAAGGAAGGAAGAAAGGAAGGAAGGAAGGAAGGGAAAAGGAAGGAAGAGAAAGGAGGAAAAAGAGTGAGAGAAAGAAGAGGAAAGGAGGCAAGGAAGGAAAGAAGAAAGGAGGGAAGAAAGGAGGGAAGGAAGGAAGGAAGGAAGGAAGGAAGGAAGAAAGGAAAGAAGGAAGGAAGAAAGGAAGGAAGGGAGGGAGGAAGGGAGGGAAAGTGGGAGAAATGGAGGAAGGAAGGAGGGAGGGAAGGAGGAAAGGAAGGAAGGAAAGAAGGAAATTTACTAAGTGCTTACTATGTACTAACTAGGTACTATGTTAAGTACTGAAGATACTGAAAAAGGAGTTGACCATGTAAAAGAAAGAAGAGGATTGATGGTACCATCCAAGAAGATGGAAAGGACTAAGATCAAGGAAAGAGGTTCAGTATTAGACTTGGCAAAGAGATTCACCTACTCCTCAGAGGCAGAAGGAAGGCAGGGAGGACAGGTGAAAGAAAATACAGATAAAAGGCAATCGTAGCTACTGAAATATGGAGCAAAACAATTATCAGAAGATGTCATTTTTCTAAATGTCATATCTAGAATTTTTATTGGAATATTATGAGAGGTTGTGAATAACTTAACATATATTTGCATAATACAATACAGCTGCTTATTATCATATTAAACTATAAGGTTATATAGTTAGTTAACATGCTTTGGTATTTTAAAAGTATTTTTTCAACTTTCCCTCAAATTCACCATTTATTTAATAGCTCATAAGGAGTCCCTTTCTTCCAGTGTATGGGAGTCAGTGCTAGCGGCAGTCAATGACAGCTATGGTACTTTATCCAGTGGAAAATCTCTCTCTCTCCCTTTCTCAAAACAATGTCACAGTGACCAGATATTAGATAATGTCAATGCAGGACACAGGGACCAAAACCCAGAAAGGGTACATTTGGCTCCACAGAGCAAGAGACAAACAGATAAGGAGATGTAACATAAATATCTATAAAACTGCCCTGAAAGTGGAAATGTGGAAGTCTCTAAAAGCTGGCTTTAACAGCAAGCAAATATGACAGTTGCGAAGCAGGGGAGAGAGAGGGAAGGAGAGACAGACAGACAGACAAGACAGAAAAAAGAGAGAAGACAGACAGGAGGGGGGGAGGGGGGAAAGGAAATAGGAAATGAGAATGTATAAAGTAGGATTCAGACCATCTAAGCTATAATACAGCCTCAGGGTGGGTCTCTCAAGAGGAAAATCAGACATTTCCCTGCAAGTCCCATGAGAAAATCTGAACTTTTCACTTTTTTTTTTTCCGGTGGGGAAAGAAGCATCAGTGGTCTGAGCTTCTGGGGATAATATTTATGTTCTGCCATTGTAGGGATGTGCTTGGCCAACTCTGAGGAGGTAATTCTACTTCATTTCCAGAAAAGCCTTCTCTCCTTCAGGGTAGGATTTCAGGTATATAACAACCTGAGAATTTATGGAGTTGTCAAGCTGGAAAGATGCTTAGAGGTCATCTAATCCAAGTGTTTCATTTGAAAATGACAAAACTGAGGGCCAGAAAAGGAAGGAAGAAAGGAAGGAAGGAAGGAAGGAAGGAAGAGAAGGAAGGTTCCATAGCCATCAAATGGCAGAGGTAGGACTGGAACCCAGGTCTCCTGACTCCAAGATCAAATACTCTTTCCACTCCACCACTCCATCTCCCTAATAAGCACTGGTCATTTTCCCAAGTATCTCAACATTCTGAGCACCATTATCTGATTCAACAAACATATATTTCCCTACATTCATTCTCTGATCATATCAACTTCTCTAGCTTGTTATTACCATGTCAGACTTTTCTTTGAATCCTCTGGGTTTTCTTCCCCAGGTCAGCTTGGATATTTGCATATTTTAATAGATCTGTGATTTTGGCACAGTGGGCACTCCCTGGGAAGAATCAGATAGCACAACCCCTACAGGCAGGGTTATGCTGGATGGAACCAATACTATGACTCTTTCAGTGGGAGGCTTTGAAATTAGGAAATACTACACATCAGGGCTTGATTTATTGCCTTGTTGGTTGCCTAGACTTTTAAAAGTGATGGAGAAAATGTCAATAATACAGATTAAATTTAAAAGTGTGTCATGGGTACATTGCCCCACCACCTCTATCCCCACCAGACTCAGTTGTTAAACATTTAAGAGCACACCCCTGACTCCAGATGTTCTCATACAAAAGAATCCTTGACCATGTCTTTGTATAAATCTTTCACAGAGGAGTCTCACTTGGGTTTTTTTTAATATCTCAGGAGTGCCACTGTAATCCATCTATTGCTTCATGAATTTTTTCTCATGAATTTTAAAATATATCTTTATTGTTTTTTCTTTATTATTATGATTTATTGATTTTGGTCATATTAATCAAAATATCTATGAAGTGCTTACTATGTGCCATCCATTGTGCTAAGCCATGGGGAGGCAGAAAAGGATAAAAAGCAGTCCCTGACCTCAAGGAGCTTGCATTCCAATAATGAAGTTACATACAAGCTACATATGGAGTCGGGGGTGGGGAGGGGGGAAGGCAGGATGTAAATCTCTAAAGAAGGCACTAGTATAGTAATGAACAGGACCTGAAAAGGCCTCCCATAGAAGAAGCTGAGTCTCAAAGGTAAAACCCAAGAGAGAGAACCTTCCAGTCATGTAGGACCAATCCCCCTACCCAGCGAGCCATTTCTTATAACTAAGTATACAAATATAGTTTAGTAAAACCAACCAAAATATTAACTGTATCTGGTATGCCACTTGTTCTTAATATATGACTGGTCTCCTTCCTTTGCTAAACTTCAGTCCAAGGTTAAGCCTACCATCTGCCTTATTCTGGAGTGCTATAGGATACCAATGAAAAAAGACCAGATTACTAAAGGGCTTCACTATAAATCTGTTATCCAGTCTCAACTGGACCCTCACTGAGGAATGCCATTCATTTTACTCTTGTCCAATGATGCTATCCATAGTATCTGCTACAAACCTTCTCCTCTTTCCTCATTATGCTTTTCCTCCTTACTCCCGCTCAGTAGAGGGCTTCACCTCTTACTCAACAGACTAAGGCGGTTATGTCTCAAGCTCCCTCCCTTCACTAATTCCAATACCTAAATTCCATTCTCTTTTCCTTTGCGCCAATCTCAGAAGAGGAGGTGGCCCTTCTCTTTTCCAATGCCAACCCCTCTACTTACGCCCTTGATTCCATCTTCTCCCATCTCCTCTAGGGGCTTAGCACCTTGATTAACCCTCGAGTTTCAACCTCATCCACTGACTCCTTCCTTAGCATCTAAAAAAAAAAACCCACTTCTAGATCTCCCCGATCTGCCAAAAAAAATTTTTAATTTGATCCTACCCTACTCTCAAATCATCATCTGATACTTATCTTCCTTTTAACAGAAAACACCATCTATACTTGTTAATTCCAATGTCTCACTTCTCTACTCCCTTCTCAACTCCTTGCAATTCAAAGTCTATCCATACCACTCAATTAAAAATGTGGTCTCCAAGGTTACCAATGATCTCATTCCACCTCCCTTTTTTTCCTTTTAATTTACATTTTCTTTTTCTATTATGAACTTAATCAACAAACATGAACATTTCAGTGTACAAAGAGCAAAAAAAGGAATAGGTTTTATATATATAATATTTGTATCATATTATATGTAAAAAACAGTAAGCGGTCCATATCTCGTATTATATATTAGAATAAAAAGGAGGATCTATGTTATATATTTACATATGATATATTATAATATACAGAAATAAACTTGATAATCAACATATAAGAACATTTCAGTACACAAAGAACAAAAAATAACATGGGATATATGTATTATATTACATATAAAAAACAAAAAAGGTATATATGTTATATATAATATCTATATTATGTATATGCCTAAGCATAAACATATACATAAAGGACAAAAAGAGGAATATATATCATATGTATACATATAGAGAGAGATTGATAGATAGTTATGAACTTCTATTATACAGAGTTTTAAAGTGTATATTAAATACCTCAGTGTGGGAACAAAATCAGCCCACTGTTTGTATCCCCTTCTGAACTTCTTTGTGCTTTCTTCAGTGTATTTTTGTTGTTGAACGTCTTTTCATTCATTCGTGGTACACATACATTGTGTATTGAGCTTAGAGAGCACCTTCTTCCCAACATCCCTGGAAGGTATGGTAATACAAATGTTATTATCCCCATTTTACAGATGAAAAATGGAGGTCTAAGGATTTCACAAAGTCACAGGCCTGGAATCAGAGCCCCAGACACATTTATTCCAAAACAGTGTTCTTCTCCCTGTGCCTTTTAGCTCCAGGCTGTCTAGTCCCTTCTTTCATAATTAATATAAAAAAATCAACACACACACACACACACACACACACACACACACACACCTCTCCCCTTTACTTCTCTTTCCCCATTTCAATAAAGTGATTACTACCGCATCTTCAACCAACATAACAGCCCCTTTCCTCTTTTTAAAAAAAGCCCTCGTTACTAGATTGGGGAGTTTTATTTATGTAATGGCCTTCTGGAGACCATGTTCATGGGTGGGTGTGGGGGGTGGAACAACACTTTGCCAACACATTCTTTGTTGGAAAAAGAATTCAGCACCCAGTGGCTTTAAATTGAAAGCTTCAACAGTGCATTTCAATTAGGATTCCACCTTATTATTCATTCAACAAGTGCTTTTTGAATGCCCAGCAGGGCCCAAGCCCGGGAGGGATTTCAGAAGGCAAGGGCAAAGGTTACCCTTTTGGGGGCATGACATTCCAGGGAGGCCCATCTGAAACTGCAAGGCTATTTCACAAGGCAAAACCAAAGGTGAAATTAGAAGTTGGGGTTGAGGATATTTATGGAGAGTTCCGCAGTCCCTGGGTGGGATCTGTGCACCTGGAGCCAGGAAGAAGAAGGGCTGCGTTCTGAGCCACAGGCTGCTCCTGCTTTCCATAGAAGCTCCTTATTGTTCTAACAACTGTAGGATCTGTGTGGTTCCCGAGACAGAGAGATTTACAGTCCCCTGTGTGACATGCTTTCTCAACTACAAATCCCAGAGTCCCTCCTGCATTGAGAGGGAAAGCACGGAGCACCATCAAACAAGGGACATTCCAGGAAAGGTCAGAGGAAGCCATGCTATTGCTTCTGCAGGATGATTTACAGACCCCTGATGGTCTACACATTGCACAGAAAGGAGCTGAAACAAAACAGGGCTAAGGGTTAGTGCCTCAGGGAAGGGAAGAACATTCACATTTCTCTGTGTATGTGTGTGTCTCTCTGTCTCTCTGTGTCTCTGTCTCTACCTAGGTCTGTCTCTCAGTGTATGTATGTATGTGTGTGTGTGTCTGTCTGTCTGTGTATGTTTGTGTGTGGATGTGGGTGTGTGTCTCTGTCTCTCTAGGTCTCTCTCTCTCTTTCCCTCTCTCCCTCCTTCCCCCTAAACACACACCCACAGACACATGCCATTTATCATTATCACCATTATCAAACATTTACAGAACGCTTACTGCATATGAGGCACTGAAGGTACAGAGACATATGTGATATGGTCCCTGCCCTCAGGGGCTTCTAATCTAGTTGAGGAAACAAGACACATACACACAAAGAAACAAGAAGCAGTATAGTACGTGTGCTAAGTGCCCAAGAACAATATAGTTAGTGCTATGTGAAATCAGAGAAACAGGATTCTTTGAAGGCAAAGGAGGTGGAACATGGGCTGGACCTTGAAGGAAATACAAGATTTAGACAAATGTAAAGAAGCTAGGTGGGCATTCCTGAGAATAGTTTAAGCGAACGTACAGAAGTGCCAGGCAGTGAGGCATATTTGGAAATACAGAGGAGACCAGTTCAGATGGAAAAGAGAGTTTTGTGGAAAAGGAGTAGAAGATCCAGTTGGAGAAGTGATTTGGGATCAGACTGTAGAAAGCCCTGGATGCCAGGCTCAAGACTTGGGTCTTTATTCTGTAAGGAGATAACATTCACAAAAGGATATTCTAGCCAAGCTCATCTGGCAGTTATGTACAAGATGGACTATAGGGCATAGAAACTGGAAGTGAGAATACTACAATAATCTCTAGACAACAGGTGGTCAAAATGTTGGTGTTAGAAATGTATAGGGGAGGAAGCTGTTATGAGGGAATAGTTAAGTGGAGGCTCATTAGATGTTGGGAGAAAGAGAAGAGTCAAGAACCAACACAGAAGTTAAAGCCTGGGTAACATTAACAGAACCAGTAAAGCCCCAAATAAATGCAGCCCCATCATTATTAATATGTTGGGATTTCTAGTCACTTCCTTGGTTCTGGCCTGTTCTCTTACCCTGCCCTTTGGCTCTGGGTTTCTTGGCTCTGCCTTCTAGTTTATGCCTTGACTTCTGGTATCCATGTGCCCTCTGCTTTGCCTGTTCTCAGCCCCTATCTTGGCTCTCTTAGCCTCCATGATCCTCTGCCATTTACTTAACATGTACATGTCTTGCTACTAGACTTTGATGCCTCTGGAAGAGAATGAGACTGGTGACTTTACACAGCTTTGCCTCACTTATATCTGATTCACAAGCAATCAGGACATCTCCCTCATTATGTCATTGGTCCTCTTCAAGAATGAAGGATGAGTAACGACAACGTGATCATAGATTTTTAGCTGGAAAGGGTATGGAGTTTATAACATTATAGTTTTAGAGCTGAAAAAGACCTTAAAAGTTGTGCCCACCACCTTCTTTTACAGATGAAAAAACTAAGACCAAGAAAAGTTCAGTGACTTGCCCAAGGTCACACAGATGGCAGGATTATGAATCCAGGACCTGTGTCTCCAAATCCAACATTTTATCCAGGAGACACTGCCAACTTTAAGAGTAAAACGAACAAGTCATTAGGGTATTCCTAGAGGAGCGGGGCATCAATGAGATCTCCTCAGTGGTGTTGAACATTTGTAGCTTTTGGGTGTATATGATGTTTTGAGAATGACTAAGTCATTTGAAACTCAGTCTGATAAATAAGGAGGATGACCAAGTTGGGAGAATAATTCTAATGAGGATCAAAAAGTGAGGTGCACCTGTGAGGTAACAAGTTCTCTCATGTGAACTTGAAAACTGCCTCTGAAGTCACCTCCAAAAGGAGAAGCACCAGGCCAGCTTTGCATAGCACCTATATCACAGCAGTAGGTCACTCGTTATGGCCTCCCAAAGTGACTGTTTTGAAGGACAACTGCATTTGAATGTATATGTAATGGTATTTAAAACTTAGTCACATGGCTCTACAATCACATCTCATAGCCTTAAAATGTGCTGCCCAGAACTGAGCACAGCATTGGTCTGACCAGCCCAGAGTAGATGTGGATTATTTCTGGACTGCCCTAAGGGGAGTTTTCTTAGTATCACTGCTGTTAGAATTGTTGTTGGCTGATATTACATCTATGATCAACCTTCACATGAACTACTGCTGAGCAAGGTCTCTGCCATCCTTCCCTGTCTCAGTTGATTTTTTTTTTCTTTACCTGAAACTTGGACTTTATTTTTTTGGTCTGAACCTTTGATTTCATCAATGTAGGGGCTTCTAAATAAGGCTAGCACCTTCACTGCTACAGATTAATAACTCCTGAGTAATGCATTGGGATGATAGATGACTCTCCTAGAATCACACGGTTCGTATGTGTCCAAGGCAGCACTTGAACCCAAGTCTTTCTGACTCTGGCTCAGTAGAAAGACCACTGGCTGTAGAGTCAGAGGATTTGGGTTCAAATCCCAACCTTGCAATTTAGTACTGGTGGGATTGTGGACACTCTGGGACTGGATAACCACCAAGGTGCCTTCTAGCTCTGAATCGATGATCCTGTGAAAATATCTTTAGAAAAGGACAACAATAAAAATATCCCAAAAAAGAGGAAAAAAAGAGACAGCATCTGTAGAGAGTAGAAAGCCTAAGACAGAGTTCTGTGGAATGCCAAGACTTAAGAGAGATGATCAGAAGAACCACTTCATTTTCTGAGACTGGGGGAAAGGTGGAAGCAATGGAGGAGGAAGTCAAAGGATTTTTAAAAGAACAGAAGGGAGAAGAGGGAGTTCACATCAAGCAGACTCAATTTTCTTAATAAAGTAGGAATTGAGGTACTCACTTTAGAGAGTTTTGTTCAGTAGCATGGGAAGTAGAATTCATTTTTAGAATAGGAAATAAAAGAATATATCTTGTTCAAAAAGGATGACTAGATCTAGAATCATGGAATCTCAGTGTTAGACAGAACTTCGAAGTCACCTAGTCCAACGTAGACCTGAACAAGAATCCTCTCTATAGCTCATTGGCTTTTCTGTAGACTCATTTCAGAGAATTATGGAACATTATTGCTAAAAAGAACCTTGAAGATCTTCTTACCAACTCTCCACCAGGAGAAAACAGAGGCCCAGAGAGAAGAAATAAGGATTACTAAACCTTTGTCTTTCCAAACTGAAGATCCCTTCCATTCTGTCCTCAAATAGAAACGATTCACTCTCCCATCCATTTGTCAGAGATGAGCAAGGGGGATGACTAGTCAGTTGAAAAAGTCAAAGCCAGTGACTGTCTTCTTCAGAACAGAAAAAAAAAAAACAGAATGAACTAGATTGTTCACACACACACACACACACACACACACAAGGAATGACCAAAATTAATTCACTCACTTATTAACTCATTTACCATTTGTTAGCACCCACTATGTGCAATGCATTTTGTTAGATTGGGGGGAGGGGGCAGAAACACAAGGATAAGTAATACTTGGTCCCTAGGTAACATCCCAAACAACTTAGCGGAGCAGAAAAAAAAAAGACACTTTTCACAGCTATGAACAGGGAAAGAGTTCTAGACACAACAGTGATAAGAAAGATTCACAGGAGATAAGATGGACAATTTTGGTTATGCAAAACTGCACATACAAAATCATGGCAGCTGGAATTACAAAGGAATCAGTTAATCACTAACATCAATTACCAACCAAATGCCACCAGCAGCAGGTAAGCCCAGGAGCCCTGGGAGCAGCATTGCCCCAGATGGATGGCCTTGTTTCCACCCTGGCCCCTGCAGCCATCACAGAGAGGATCGACCCCTGTGGAGATGCAACCTTGTAAGAGTCCCTGCAGGTAATACAGCTCTCTCTGCTTCCTTGGCAATCACATTTACTAAAGACCTAGAAAAGAAAGTTCTTGTTACTACGTCCTTGATACTGTGAAATGGTTCAGCATCAAAAAGAGAGATAGTTTAATCCATGGAAATGACATTTAAAAATGCATTACCATCTGCTTTTCCAGTGTGCCATCAAGACCACTGGCCTTTCTGTCTGCCCTTTAGCTGAAACCTTCTTTTCGAAGGGAAGTTCCTTGAGAAAAGAGATTGTCTTACTGTTCTATTTGTATACTGAGCACTTTGCCCACTGTAAGTATTTAATAAATGCATTTTCACTGATTCATTTCTTAACTGGAGAAAAACAATACTTAGAACAAGTTACTCTGGTAAAGAGATAAGATCCAAGACATATAAGATACTGATTCCAATACTTTAGAATCAGAGCCAGCTCCTAAATGGTCAAAGGATATAGATAGGAACGTTTCAAGAGAAGTCCAAGCCATCAACAACAATATGAAAAAATGTTCCAAATAACACATAATAAGAGAAACATTAATTAAAACCACTCTGAATTTCTGATTCACACCCACCAGATTAGTGAAAATAGAAAATGGCATTTGTTGGAGAGGTTTGGGGCAGGTAGGCACACTAACATGTTATTGGTGGAGCTGTGACTTGGTTTGGCCAATCTAGAAGGCCATTTGGAGCTATACCCAGTGTCACTAAACTGGGTATAGCCTTTCATCCAGTGATACCAGTACTAGACCTACACTTCCAAAGAGACCAAAGAAAGAAAGGACTGATGTACGCAATATCAATACAATGTATATTTTTGTTCTTTTTGTTGTCTGAACTAGAAATTAAAGGGGTGCCTGTCAATTAGGAAATAGCAGAACAATCATGATATGTAAATGAGATGGAATACTATTTAGAATATGGATTTAGAGGAACTTGGAGATACTTGTTTGAATTGTTGCACAATTTATATAATGGTTACATTATGGTGAAAAAAAATAATTTTAAAAGACTTAAGAACTCTAATCAATGCAACGACCAAGCACAACTGCAGAAAATAGATGCTTCCACTCCCCTGAAAGGGGTGATGAACTGTCAGAGCAAAATGAGATTTACATGTGTGGAAACTGCCAATGTGTGGATTGGCTATACATAAATAAGTTTATTTTCTACAAGGATTTTTTGTTTGTTTGTTTTTAGGATAGAGGGTTGGAAGAAAAGGAGTTTGTTGATTAATGATTCCAAAAAAAAGGAAAGAGGGAAGGAAGGAAGGAAGGAAAGAAAGAATGTCACTGAAATATTTTTTAAATGCATATAAGAAAACAGAAGAAAGCTCAGATGGAGATACAGACAAGCAGGACTAATGCTTTGAAACTAATATGTTGAATTTATTATTTTTTCTAAACAAGCTTACACAATCTGAATGACTTCATGTACAATCTTCTGTTTTCATTCTTTGTATACGGAAATGTTTGTGTTTGTCAAGTTCATAATAACAAAAAATAATTTTTGAAAAGACCTAGTTCCTGCCTTCAAGAAGCTTATCATCAGTTCAGAGGAAAAACCTTGACTATGACTGATAAACATTGCATCGATAATACAGATCAAAGAGCAGATATGATATGGTTTTTGGAATCCATCCCAAGAAAGTAGGGGCAGTGAATTTTCCACCATTTTGTCCATTATTCTTACGGCGCTAGATAGAGCTAAAGACGTCTTACTAAGCGTATTGGTCTGAGAGTTGATTATCCCCCTCCATATAGACTATATCCCTAGAATGAAATCTTTTTGAAAATTACACACATATGCACACATACACACACACACAGCTATATATTATAACTAACATCAATTGTAAGTCATTCTCCGGTTTTATACAAGCTAGATTGGGGGAAAGTACATCGTTTATTCGGGTCAATACAATATATAATTATGGGTCTGATCTCATTCCTCTCATTTCATTTTCCATACTTGCTCAAAATCAATTTTCAGTGCTTCTGAGTATAAAACAGTTGCCTAATTATAAAACACATGTTTGATTATAAGCTTATCATCCCACTAAGACTGCTCATCAAAAAGCAAGGTCTTCCACTGGGATAGTACAAGCTTTTCAGAAGTGGTTTCCAATGCATTTTTATTTCAAACCTGTAGAGCCATATTATTTCTCCTATCTCCTTTTACTTTCATCTTTTCAATGAATGGAATAGGAAATGGGGACCTTTTGTGGATCTAAAGATGAGAGCCAGTATGTAGGATCACAATCTCTCTGATCCTAAGGACTCTTTCGGATCATTTGGAACTGCCAAATCTCAGGGAGAACAGGCACAGTTAATAAGTGAATTCTGTTTTCAAATCATAGTAGATTGACAGTTTTATGAAGGCAAATCTGAATTTGTCTCTGGATGGGTAGAAAAGCAATTCTCTTTTTAAGCTTAACAATGACACTGGTTTAAATTTAGGGCCTCTAAGCAAAAAATTCAGAAAAGACTGCCTTATCCTCCATTAATTGCAAAATCATAGAATCCTAGATCTGGAAGAGATTTACTGAAATAGGTAAACATCTAGCCATCCAAGACACATGGACATATGAGTTTTCTTCTTAAGAATTCCCAAAAATAGGGGGCAGCTCGGTGGCACAATGAATAGAACACCGGCCCTGGAATCAGGAGGCCCTGAGTTCAAATTCGGTCTCAGACACTTAACACAAAAACTAGCTGTGTTACCTTGGGCAAGTCACTTAACCCCCATTGCCCTGCCCTTCCCCCTCCAAAAAATGCAAAAAAAAAAAAAATCCCCAAAATGAAAATTAGTGAAGGAGTCTTACCAAATTCTTTTTATGTTCCAAATATGGTAGTGATAACTAAATCGGGAAAAACCAAAACAGAGAAAGAAAATCATAGACCAATTTTCCTAATGAATATAGATGCGAAAATTTTAAATAAAATATTAGCAAAAAGATTACAGCAACTTATCACGAGAATAATACATTTTGATCAGGTAGGGTTTATTCCAGGAATGCAAGACTGGTTCAATATTAGGAAAACTATTAGCATAATTGATCATATCAACAACAAAAATTCCCAAAAACTTCAGCATTTTTATCAAAGCTTTAAAATATATCATTTTTATCCTTAAAATAACTCCGGGAGGCAGGTGCTATTCTTATCCCCATTGTCCAGCTGAGAAAACTGAGACATTCATTAAGTGACTTGCCCGGGGTCACATAGTTAGTAAGTCTCTCAGATCACATTCGAGCTTGCGTCTTCCTGATTCCAGGTCCAGGGCTCTCTTCACAGTATCACCCTCCTTGTCCAAGGTCACATAGCTAGTATATGTCAAAGGAAAGACTTGAACCCAGACCTTCCAGACTCTGAGGTCATCTCCCAATCCAGATACATTTTCATGCTGCCTCTCCAAGGCCATATGAAATCACATAATAACTCACATTTCTATAGCCCCTTAAGGTTTACCACAACCCCATAAGATAGGGAATACAAACATAGGGAAAAAGAGGCAAAAAAAAAAGTTTAGTAGTTTCTTCAGTGTCACCAATATAATAAGACTTAGAGTTGGAATTTGAACTCGGCTTCTGTAATGCTAAGTTTGGTGCTCTTTCCATTATGCCAAACTGCCTTTCATTGAAAATAATTATATACACAAGAACAACAACATGTCTTCAAGTCAAGATAATAGAATTCCAAAAGAATCTGTGAGCACAGAGCTAGTAAGGTGACTGGTCAAATGGAGTTACCCAACACAGACTTCTGAGAGAAAATAAATTTGAACTGAGAAATTCCAAAAAGTTAGGAAACCATTGGAAACTGTAGCACTGACCAAGTAGATTAGCATAGTACCACAGTTATATACTGCATCATACATATTACATATATATTAATTGATTAGAACAATTCTATTAGGATCTGTAAGATAATCCAACTAGCCCATTGATAAACTTCTTTATAAAAAGTGTCATTAGGCTTCCTTAGGGTTATGTCTACACAGAGTTGCTGACCAAAATGTTTTGGTGCCCAGTAAGAATCAAAACACTTTCCCGAGGGACCCTTCAATACACCAAAAATATTCTACCCAGTGGTCTCACTCCCATCAAGACCACAGTAAGTTTTAGAATCTGGGGGCACTCAAGCTTAATTATCTCACAGCTAGGTCAAGCCATGAGCCTCACTCCCTCTTGCCATAGATAGAAGGGAGTAGACTCTGACCAAGAGGATGTTGGGGCTCCACTTAGAAAGACTGGACTGTTCTGAACCCCTAGGAACTAAGCAAATCCAACTTTGTACCTCTAAGGCTACAAAGACTGTCACTAAACCCCACCTCCAGCCTGATGACTTGGCTCTGCCTTTAGACATTGATAGGGAAAACTTGGGGTCTAATACAGATAATTCTCCACAACCCAGATAATATCCCCGTTAGAAGCTGTTTTCAAAGATCTCCGAGGAAGGGGATTCCACTGCTTCCCAACATGGCACATTTTTCAGTGAAGGAAGCTTTACTGTTGAGATCTTCCTGATATCAACCCTCCTGCTGGAACTGAAGACCATTTCCTCCTGTCCTGCCCTCAGTGGAAATTAAGAGCAGCTGGGCACCATGCTATTTTCAGTACACTTTGCTAACATGCTAATCAGTCTATCCATGACACATAGGATCCCCATTGGTCCGGGAACCATCTCAGAGCCAACAGAACCAATGGTTACTGCTTCTCCCCCTGTAGTGTCTCTAGGCAGAAACCAGCAGCAGCAGGGACCAGGGAGAGGAGAGAGTAAACGGGGGGGGGGGGGGGAAGGGGCACCAGGAGAAGCTAATGCTTCCGAATTAAAGGGTAAAAGAAACCCACACAGACTTACATGCAGATCTATCCCTCCACAACCATAATCATGACCACTACCTGTAGGGGAAAAGCACCAGAGAACATCCAAGTATCTCTGGTAGGAAAGGAAGCAGAACTTCAGAGAAATAATACAGTTGAAAGAATTCACACCTAAATCAAATTATGGCCAGGCTCCAGATTATATACTGACTGCTGCTTATTTCCTTTCAGATTTGTCCCATCTGTGGCTAGGTGGAGTCAGGAAGGCCAGGTAGAAAACATATTTCAGACACTTATTAAATGTGTGATTTAACTTCTTCCAGACTCAGTTTCATCATCTGTATAATCATAGCACCTACCTCACAGAGGTGAGCCTTTAAATGCAAGACTTCCAATTCTAATGCACCTTCAATTATGCCATTTTTAGAAGTTTTCAAAGGGCAAAATATCATTGCTGAGCAGGTTAAGTACAACATTCCTTCCCAGAGACCACGTTGCCTCTGTATTCATGCTCTATGTCTAAATGAACTAACATCTTCATAGCTCATAGGTTCTTAGGATGTTTCAACTGGAAAAGACCTCAGAAGTGATTTAGTATGGTCCTCTCATTTCACAAATAAGGAAACTGAAGCCCTGAAAGTCAACATACTTTGTCCACCATGGCACAGGTTACAAGTGGCAGAGTCCAGTTTTGAATGTGGATGTTCTGAGCCCAAATTCAGTGCTTTCTCTTCTACTCTGTTTTCAGAAGCTTACAATGGGAATGGTGTCATCACCAAGCAGGTCCTCTGTTTTCCCATAGAATCCAAGATCTAACTGAAAATAGGATATCTCAGACTGACTGTCCTTCCCTAAACTTGACCACCAGTACAGTCCCTTTCTCCTGCTTCAGATAAATGGAGAAATAGCACCTATGCCTGGCCAATTCCATTTGGCTTTGAAGGAATGCTAGCCAAATTCTGTGGATCAGAGAGTATTTCCCTTGAGGAAGAGTTTGCAGCAGCATTTTTTCTTTTTGCCTCTGAGAACCTGCTCCCAGACTAAATCAAGGCTTAGCTGGACTTCTCTGTCTTCTTCCTAATTCTGATCACAACAATCCCTTTTCTGGGTAACTTACTCTCCCATTTCATTGGTAATGGTATGGTCCAGAAGCATTCCTGCAGCCAACACCTAACTACAAGGGAACATAAAATTGCCTCTATTACCTCATAGACTGGAAGGTATGTGGTTTAAGACCAATCTTGGGAACCTCCCTATAGAACTGTTACATTCTGCTGTGAAAAGTGAAGTCATCCAATATGCCTGTCCTTACCAGCTGAGGAAATCCAGAAAGCAACATGTATTTAGAGCCGGAAGCTTGGGTACCAATCCTAGTTCAGCTGCTGACTGCCTCTGGGGTCATAGTCATGGCTTAGGCCTCTGGGCCTCATCAATAAAATAAAAGGGTTGGACTAAAGGGCCTTTAAGATCTCTCACAGTCCTAGAATTCCGGGATCCCTAGTGCCTATGAGGGCACATTCCTTCCCAGAGACCACGTTGCCTCTGTATTCATGCTCTATGGGCAGAAATAAATGTAACTCCTTCAAAGACCCTACATTCTACTGAAGGAAAGAAAATGTACATACACACATATGTGTATGTGTCTGCATATATCTGTGTCTTTGTATATGCATATATGCATGTGTATACATACATATATGCAGATATTGTCCCAATGTCTATTTAACCCTTTATCTACAACATACAAACACATGTGTACATGTGTGTACACCCACAAAGGTAATTACAGGGGTGATAACAATTAAGGAGCCTTGTGTACAAGATGACATTTAAGCTGAGTTTTAGGGGAAATTTAGGGATTCTAAGAAGAAGAGGCAATATAGAAGGGCATTCCAGACATCGGGGACAGCTGGTACAAAAGCATGGGTGTGAGAGATGAAATGCTGAGCAAGAAGTAGACCAGTTTGGCAAGAACCATACTAAAGTGAAGATAACCATTGGTGGACAGGGAGGTATTATGAGGACATTCCCATGATCCCACAACTGCTGCTTCTGCAAGTTGAGCTTGTAGGTTTCTGACTATGATGACCACCTGTGTCACTGGGCACTTCAGTCACCCAGCAGGTACCATCAAACAGGCATGGAGCCTCTTCTAGTATCAAAGGTCTTTCCGGCCCACTAGTGCAGCCCTTGCTGAACCCCTTAACCTTCTTTTTTTTGGAAGGGGGAAGTCAAGGCAATTGGGGTTAAGTGACTTGCCTAAGATCACACTGACCCCTTAACCTTCTAACCTTCAGATCTTGCCTCTGTTCCTGCCCTTCCCTACCATAGCTGACCCCCCTGGACTTCCCCTACCTAGATCTGTGTATCTGATAGACCCCTTGGCTTAACTAATACCTCCTGGTTATATCTACCCCATTGTTACCCGTGACTCTGGGGAAAGACTGAGAGAAAGTCAACCTGTGCCTTCTTCATGGTAGGATCGATTTTTGTTGCCTCACTGCAGAATGAAAGGATAAAATGAAAACAGACTAGTGCGTCTGTGAGGTTTTAAATGTGCATTACACACCATCCTCAGTATATACAACTTGACAAATGATATCCCCAAATTCTACAGCCCAAACAAATTGCCATAATTAACATCTGCTGCAGCCTTAATGAAAAGGGGATGAGATGTGGTCAGAGTGAGCAAAAGAAATAAATGTCGGAGAGATCGAATGCCCAAGAAACTGCAAGGAATATGGGGAGGTGCTGAAACGAGTTAAAACTCGGATTTCAAAGCCTTGATTAGGTGTTATGTTTTAAGCCTCCCAAAGCAAGAGACAGAGCATCTCTTAGAAAGCTATTTCTGAAGCGTTTGGCAGAAGAGGCAGTTTTTAAAATGTTGAGTGAGTTGCCGAAATTTCTAGGGGGACCATTGTCTGTAAACCTGAGTGTGCTGTTATATTCAGCCCTAGAAGAAACCCTAGAGGTCATATGGTACAACCCCAACCCCTTCTCCTACAGCTGAAGAAACTAAGCCCCAGGTGAGGGCATGGCAACGATCAGGTAAAGCCAAAATTTAGGTGGGACCAAACTTGTAGAGAAACATGCTTTATGGAAAACAGGCAGTCATGATGGGAAGCTGGATACAGTAAGGACAAGATTGAGGGTAGGGGGGAAGGTTGCCTTTGGCTATAATCTCACTCTCTGTCCTACCTAAGGAATGCAGCAAGAGGAGACTAGGGGAACTGGAAAGGTAATCTAAAGCCTTTTCTCTGATTAGTTGGGTGTAATTTTAGAAAGAACTCCATCTCATTAGAAAAGATATGACCTCCAGTGCCAGAGATGAGAAAGTGGGAAAGGGCTCTGACACCAGATAAAGCCAGTGAGGTGAACAGTTATGTGCAGGCCCACAGTTTTTAACTCTGGAGCAAATGAGAAATGTTGTTACAACTTTCTCCTCCTGAAATCTTAAAGGGAAAAGAAGGAATAGATTAAGAATCTCTGAAGTTTTCTGTCTGGTGGATCTATGAATTGGTCCAGCCATTCTGGAAAGCAATTTACAACTAAACCCAAAACACCACTATTACACACCACATATATTCTCCCCCAACCGACCCACCCCCCAAAAAAAATCAAAGAAAGAACAAAAGGAGTCAATGTTTAAAAAATATTATAGCAGTACTTTGTATGGTAGCAAAAAACTAGAAACTAAGAAGGTACCTATCAATTGGAGAATGGGGAAATACATTCTAGTATATGAATGTAATTAATGAGCCTCTGGAGGTCATGAGGTTGCTGCCAAGGATGGAAATGTGCATCTCATTGGATCACTTTCAATCATCTATGATCAGGGAAAGAAACACAAAGCAGAAGAGACAGCCAAGGACTTGAGATCGAGTTTCAGGCTCATCTAGATCTCAAGAAAAAACAACAATTTATTTCCTGCATTTGTGTACAAGAAGAGGGAAATTAGAGGCAACCTTGCCCTACTTCAAGATATCTCCAGCTCCAGCTGGAGTAATTACAGATTCATCTCTTTGACTTACTCTAATCTTAGAATGGGTAAGTTTTTAAAGTATTTAATAACTTGGGAACAATGCATAATAATAAGCAATAAAAACATTCATTGAGTCATTTTCCCAGACTCCCAAAATCCCTCAGATATAGGATCAATCATGTTTTAGAAAATATGGAGTTTGAGTTTGGTTACTTTCCAGAGTTCTATCCCCATGAGCAAACAAAGGAGTATGTAATAGCACAATTCCCATAGGATGCTTGACTCCTACTTCCCATGTAAGTGATCACTGGGTTCAGAACCCCATAGTCAAGATTCCTCCTCACTCCTGGTTCAAGAGCATAGACTACGGAGTTGGTATGAAATGGAACCCAAGAGAGTTAGTGATTTGTCAGTTTTCTGGCCAGGACCCCTTACCTCATCTGGATACAGCTATAGATACGTATGGACATCACACAGCAGGAATCAACAGGCAGCCTTGACAAGGCTCAGTACCACCATTGTGAATGGCCCCCTTCCTTCTAAGTCTCTCTGCTGACTCTGCAGAATGTCATCCTTCCTCAACTCCTGTTACCCTCCCCCTTCAGTCTCTATTGCAATGGATATTGTGAAGGAAGGGCAATAAAGAACAAGAGAGATACAGAGAGAGAGAGAGGAGGGGGAGGGAGAGAGAGACAGAGAGAGAGATGAAAAAAAAGACAAAGAACCAAGAGAGTTGGGATGGCGTGGGGGTGAGGTAGGAAGGAAGGGAGAGACAGACAGGGAGAGGTATTATCCTGGGTGGAGGAGTGATGCCATCAGTAGAACTGGGCAAGTTTGGAGAAGAGATGGCTTTGGGGGGAAATATGGGTTCCATTTTAAGTCTGAAGTAGCTATCATATATATACTTGGTGAAGGCATCCAGCAGGCAATTAGTGATACTGGACTAGAATCCAGGAGAAAGATTTGAGCTGGGGGGGGGGGGGGGGCGGGGCACTCATCTGCAAGGTCACACCACTCCAACCACATCCTGGCCTCTGCCCCAGGACATTATGGGCTCTAAAGCTTTTGCTGAGAACCAGGCCTTCCAATCATTTCCAAATCATGTCTCTGAGTGTGTTTGGGGGAGGGGGGAGAGGAGATGTGGGTGTGAGCTCCTATACCCCACACCTTTTCTAGCTCTCCTTTATATGCTGTCTTCTACTAGAATGTAAGCTCTTTGAGGTCAGGGGTGATCATTTTTTTGTTTGTGTTTGTACCCCCAGTGATTAGCACAGTACCTGACACTTAGAAAGCATTTAATAAATGCTTTTTTTATTCATTCAGCTGCACCCATAAGAACTTAAAGGATCACAGAGAGAAAGAGGAGAGAAACGAGACTAAGTAAAGAAGAAAGCCCAGGACCCAGCCCTTCTTCTTACTCCACACCTCTGGTGTGTGCTCAGGCTCACGATCTGCCATGGCTTAGCCCTCTGGCCACAAGACTGCAGTCCAAGATAAATGTTTCACCCCTTCACAGCTGCTCTCTATTTCCTTCTGCCTCTTAAACCCCTATTCTCAGTCTTTAAATGAAAGTGCCATTTACAAGTCTTTAAATGAAAGGCCCATGAGTCATTTGATCTTTCTTGATATGCCACAGGGCAGCTCAAGAACCAAATATTATTTGGGTAGAATGTCCCTGACTTAACATCCTAGTTTGCTTTGGTAATTTGATAGAAAGGTTACCAGATTTTTTTCCTCCTTTTCCCCATCCCCTCCCTGAATGCCAACGGAGAGCATCTGGTCACTCTTCCTTTTCCCTAAGCTCGTTAAAATTACCTACTACATTGTCCTGTGGAATGCTTAAATACTGTACCAGATCCAGGGTGAACCTTTGGCCACTTTCTATTTTTACGTATCTTAGCTCCAGCTTCTCTGACCCCACCCCATCCTAGCAAACAAGGAGACCATAAGATTGCCATCAGGGAATATGACTATAGCCTTCTCCAAACCATCCCTCAGATCACCCATTAAAAAAAAAGAAACATAACAGTTAAAAACACTGAACTGGGAGATGGCAGATGCCAGTTCTAACTCTCTCTCTCTCTCTCTCTCTCTCTCTCTCTTCCTCCCTTCCCCCATCCCCCCACACCACTAAGTCACTGAGTTACTTTAGACAAGCTTCTTCATCTCTCTGGATCTTGGAATCTTCATCCATAAAATGACAGCATCAGATTAGGATAGCACTGGATCTTTGTGGGTCTCTTCCATTTCAAATGTTCAATGATCCTTAATCTATTGAAATGAACTGATGATGACAAGTAAAGCATGGGGAATCTAAAGATATATTGGACAAATTCTACTTACACCAAACTCCATCACAGTGAGATCTCTATCTAATCAAGAGACTCTATGGCCAAACTTACTTCAAATCAAATTCACTAGAACAGGAAGCCAGCTCAATGAAAGGATTTGTCCAGGCTCTTGGAGCTGGTTCCAATGGGATCTGACCTACATAGGAAAGAGAGCTGTTCAATTAGAGACTCACAAACTGTGAAGCATGCTTTTTAAAATAAATTGGAAATTGCCCAGCTAAATTTGGACTATGTTTTTCTTATTGGTATCCCACCCAACAGATGTGTTAGTGAAAAGCAGAGAACAAATTATCCTGGGCAGATATTTGGGTAAACACTTTAATACTTCAAAAGATATGGGCTTTCATCCCTGTGGGATGAGCACATATTAAAACCCCTCCAAGCCTTAGTAGATGGTCCTTGTGAATTGCTAAGGCTGAGGATATATATATTCCACCTCGTGACCAATATTCTGGTCAAGTCAAGTCAACAAGCATTTACTGTGTGTTGGGCTAAGTGTTGGGGATACAAAGAAGGATAAAAAGCAATTCCTAACCTTAAGGAACTCACAGTCTAATCAGGGACACAAGCTATGGACAACTATGTCCATATATGATAAGCTGATAAAGCATCTCTGCACACACCCAGATCAAATTTTAGATCAAAGGTTTGAAGTTGCTCTCTCTGCCCATTCTCAACAAACTTTGCCAGTTGGCAGAACCTACCAGAGTTGGTCACCTCTATACCATCATGAGATCTTAGGAGAGGATTTCAGCAAAAGTTAAATGTCAGCAAACAAGTGAAAAATAACGGGCATTCCTCAAAGAAAGAGGGGGAACGGACTAGTGGAGGAAATGGCCCTCACAGCTGTTCCTCCCAAATCATTAGATGGTATCTTCTAATAAGCAAATAGACCAGGGATTCAAAGCCTTTTTGCCAAAGCCCTTTGGCAGTCTAGTGAAGCCTATGTGAACCCCTTCTCTGAATAATGTTTTTAAGTGTATAACATAAAATACATAGAATTATAGAATAATCTAATTACACGGAAATACAATTATCAAAATATTAAAAATACAAATTCATGGACCCCAAGTTAAGAACCTTTGATGTAGAAAATTTTTTTTAAATAGCACCCGGATTTTCAAAAAACTCAATTGGACTCAATGTAGGCTGC